>CM062281.1:3030015-3758765 GCA_031216635.1 Dissostichus eleginoides
GTATGCTCAGTCATTAACTCGAGAGCACCATGTGAAACCTTTGACATTTCTGTGTCTTATCCTTTAAAATCTCCCTTTACCAAAAAGTTCCCCCCCACAAATTGTAACTTTTATCCAATGACAATAAAAAAGCTGCAGTATTTTCACAGTCTTATATTACAAAGTAGTCACTTCGTCCAATCACCACCTTTTTTCAGAAGGATGCATATCAGAACGTTGCTGTTCCACACTGCAGGCTTTAATATTAGGGTTCGGCATTATTGGAATTATTCTATATATATATATACTATACTTAGGGAACCTATTTTCTATAACATTATTTATTTCCATTTGCAAAAATATCTGCATCTGGGGGAGGTAGACCCATTTACAAGAGACTCAACCTGATAAACAGACAAACCAACATACTGTACCAGTGTGTGTGTGTGTGTGTGTGTGTGTGTGTGTGTGTGTGTGTGTGTTTGTGCTCCACACTGCTGGTGGTCCAATAGTAGAGAATCTGCATCACAAACAGCCCGCCCCCCCGACCCCCTGCTGCTGCTTTCTGAGGCTGAATCCACACAGCTCTATGAGATATGAATGGTCCCACCAACTCTTCTGGAGTTGATAATGGAGGATTAAGGCGATTCAGACAGATCCACAAAGGACAGGCTGGGCCTGCTTTTTTAATTGTCCCTGTGACTGATGGCAGTTGTGTTAGGCCGGGCGTTTTTAGCAGACAACATAATGTGTTCAGCGCATTGACTACTCATTATTTCCATGTGGAGGCTGATCACATATCTAACCAGAGCATGGTGGATGCAGCCGGTTTCTTATGAGAAATATTTGTATTTTTATTTTGTATTCCTTCTCTGTAAAGAAACTTTAACAGCCTCCATTTGAACAGCTTTCTCCCTCTTTAAGAAAATAGAAATATGATTTTCCAGCTAAAGAAAACACAGTTAAATACAGATTATTGCTCTTTGTCTGCACACTTTAATCAGTCTGCTGACTTTGAGGAGGAACAGGACTTTCTGCAGACTTCTTTCTTACCCAGTGAAGAGAGCGGTCCGTCGGCTCAGCTCCTACTTTTATGTGACTGTTCCCCGCTCCTGTCGTTTAGAGCAGCTCTTTATAAGCTCACCACAAAGCCATGAAACAGCCAGAATGAGAAAACATTATACAGCTAATAGAGCTGTTACAAAAACTAGCTCCCTGGATTGCTTAATGCCACGAGGTGCAACCTTGAGCGCGCTCGGTGTATTATGCTGCTCGGCTCATAGTAGTGTTTTGAAGTCCTTTTTCAAAATCACCGTTCTCCTTTGCCAGCTTCACTGATGATCTCTGACATCTCATTAGAGTGTCTGTTATTCGTATTACCCGCACCAGGCAGAATGATCACGGTGGATATTGTGAAGTATATTTCTGTAACCAGCCAAAGAAGAAAAGAGTCATTATCAAGTCCAATATATAGTTGGCAGCCAAACAGAGACATTTTACTGGATGGAGAAAGTGGAAGCTATGAGATTGTTTCCCAAGATACATTTTCAAGGCTAATTATCTTGCAATAATGACATCATTATAATGATAGGGAGCCAGGCTCAGACGGTAGAAGAATAAAGCTTTGTTTGCACGACACTCACACACAGTGCCGTGAATTCACAGGTTTCTCACAGACAGCTTGTCATTTCACACGAAATAACTAATACATTTATTTGAGATGTATTAATTAAAACATAAGCTGTTAGGGGGAATGTCATTTTCCGATACTCTGTTGTGTTGTAAAGGTGTGATGTCTAATTCATCACCGAATATATTTAATGTTAACATAATGTAATTCCTTTTTTGGATGTTCACAGTTTTTCCTCAAACCTTCATGAATAAGTGATTCACTACATTTCTGTCAAGGGGGGCCGTGGACATTTATGAAACTTTTATTATATACATTTGACAATTATTTTTGAGAAATAAGAATAATAGGCCATTTATTTTGTCAATTAAATGTTTTTGGAGTCTTTATTTAAGTCATCATTGCGTAATGACAATTGGCTGTTTATATTTTTATTTTTGACATCATTATAAATGTAAGCAATCTGAAGAAGTGGCTTTTAGCTTTAAGAAATTCAGATGATCCACTATGGATATTTTGCACAGTCAAGAATGACCTGATGAGATTTAACAACAAAAATAAAAATAATTAATAGTATATTATTACTTACTATATTTTACTAATATATATTATAATAGTAAGAGTAGTCGTTTAGGTGCAATACTTAAACAGGGTAGAGTTTATCCTTATTTACCACCTCCCAATCAGCACAATGAAAGTAAAACCATATGGTCTTTAAACAGCTGGATCCCAGCGATCCCCCTGTCTCTCCATCTTTGGTCAAAGATTTTATGATTTTCATTTGTAAAGTCTGGCGTTATTTTGAACCCTCTCCCCCCAGAATGAGAAAGAAGATTTTCATCGACATAACTACTATGTAGCTATGTTCGTATGACAAATAAAGAACCTTGACCTGGACCTTGAAAGAGGATTGTGTCCCTTCTTTCAGTCCGAACGCTCTTATTGATCCAGCAGGTGTTACTGTCTCCACAGAGTGAACCTGACTATGTGCCCAGCGATTACAGACAGTTACCCTGGAAGCCAGTGTTGACTGGGTGGAGGGGGGGGGGACAAAGGACAGTAGACAGGCCTTTGAAGGGCAGAGGGAGCCAGGGGCCGATCGTGCTGAGTTCAGGCGGGCAACCTGAGAGCCGGCTTTGTCTCCACCAGCCGATCACTCAGCGAGTTTCGGTTGAGAACTGTTCCGAGCTCAGAGGCAGGCTGTTGTCCCGAGTCTGGGAATAATAAGCTCCTGTTACATTCGGATGCTTTTTAGCACTGAAAACTGCTTTGACTTGACACTTGATAATACATCCAAATTATGAATTAGTTTTAAACATATTGTTCCACGCAGTGAGTTGTGGCAAACATGTTCTAAAAGTATGAGATATTTTCTTTTTTAAAGGTCTCCTGTTATGCAAAATCCAATTCCTCATGTGTTTTATACATAAACATGTGTCGCCAGTGTTTAGAGACCCGGAGAGTTTCAGGAAAGATTCTCTCTCTTTTTGTCCTGATCCATTTATATAATAACCTGTGTGAAAATGAGCTGATCAGATTTTGCCCACTCTGTGATGTCACAATGTTTTTTTGGATTGGGCAACCAGTAGCCAATCACCAACCAGGGTAACACCCACCCACCTTATCACCTGAATCTCCTCCTAGAGCACCATTGTGTTATTTTTAACCGATCACTTCTCAGAGGGGCGTGGCCAGCAGCAGCTCATTAGCATTTAAAGCTACAGACACAGAATCAGCACTTTTGGAACAGGGCTGAAACAGAGGGGTTAATGGGATGCTACAAAGATCTGTTTGATGTTTCAGCCAAACACTTCAGAGATATGTTCTGTATATATCTGAGACCTATAATATATGTTTGTAAAGAGTAAAAGAGTATAATAGGGGACCTTTAAATCAACAATTATCCACAAAGCCTTTAATACTCGTCTCCCTCTTTACTTAGCGTTCATTAATCATAATCAGTTAGCTGCTCCATGAGTGAAACCAGCATGAATAAGAGAAGATGGGGTTCAGGAGGTCAATCAGTGCTGGGGTCAACACTTTGTTTGCAGTGACACCCATCAGCCGTCGTCACTGTGAAGGATTCCTCCAGGACAAATATGTTCTGCGTGTGTTTTAGTCGAGTGTGAAGCGACACACCCAGTCGTAAGTGTGCGAGTGCTGTCGTCTGGTTGTCTTCACGTCCTGTCATTTGCTTTTTGTCTGCTCATAAAGAAGACATCAAGTGAGCTCATAGCGGACAGATGAGTGATAGAAAGGCTCACTGCTGATGACAGACACAAAAAAGCCAATCCCAAAAACTACAGTCAGTCAGTAAGTAGGCTTTTGTGCAATCTTTTCTTTTTTCCCTCACATGCCGTCTGGCTGGAGGCCTGTCTGGAGTGTCTGGCCAGGGGAAGGGGGGGGGTTACTCATCACGAGCAGGCTGCCAGCATCCAGCCGTCCCCTTGATTACAGGCTGCTGCTGCTGCTGCTGCTGAGCGTTCCTCTCTTATCCCACATCACCAGGTGCATGTACTCCTCTGCAGCGCTCCATTTCCTGCAGATGCACTCGGCTTACCCAAACTGTGTGCGTGGTCAAATTAGTTCTTTACTTCCTCGGTATCATCACACTCTCGTTTCTGTTGTCTCCGGCAGAATTAAGAGTTCTGAGCTTTGGAGCATTTATTGGATCAGGAAGAGATTTGTTAAGAAACGATTAAGGGTGTGTGTGAGCGAGTGTGACAAAAGCATTAATACGTCTGAGACAGAGACGTTAGAATCACACAGACATCAGGAGTCATTGCTTCATTAGGCGCATTCACATCGGAGTACTTTTCCCAGTATAGTTCCGATATCGTTCCGAAAATTTGCGTTCACACCAAAAAAATCTGGAACTAGAACTTAGTTCATGAGAACCTTTCCACCCCCTTTTCAGTCCCTGCTAGAGAGCAGGTACTTTCATGGGAGAAAAAGGTTCCCATTTCTGATTGGCTGGGCGGATTGCAAACCACGCCCCGTAAAACTCCCAAAAAGTTTTGTGAAGCCGCCATTTTATTTGCTCGCATTAGCATTATTAGCATTAGCATTAGCCCAGCGCACCAACGGAGAGAGTCTAACTTATGGCAACACAAAAGAAAACATGAGAGCGGTGGAGTGATGAGGAGGTGTCGGCGTTCTGGCGATTTACTCGGAAGGCTTCAGTAGATGCTGCTGGGAGTCCCAGCAGCTTCTACTGAAGCCAGTCCCCAACTCCGGGGACTTCCGGCCGGAGACTTCGGTTTGCAGTATACGCCGTGAAGTTGTTTGCGGCCTGCCAGTAAACCCAAAGCAGAAGACGAAGAAGTGACGTCAGCGGCTTCATTTGCCTAATCCTCCCTCAGGGACTTATTCCGGTGTGAACGCGATCTGCTCTTTAGTTCATCAGAACTAAAGAGCTCTGATGAACTAAGTTCTCATGAACTAAGTACGGCAAAGTACTTGGTGTGAAAGCGCCTATTGAGATGTTCCATATAAATAATGCATTTTTATTTATTTTTATCTCTGTTGCTCAACCAATGGATTGATATACAGCTGTCCAGTTGTTGCAACCTAAGTATATTTGGTCTAGAGGCCCATTAAACAACTTCTATTCTAATCCTGGTACATGTCCTGCTCGCTGCGATCTGTTTAAAATTAATTTGGCATAATTGACTGTTTTAACACACTATTACCTATTTATTTAAATCTTAAAACATGACTTTTGTGAATTTATATATACGTTCTAGAAAGTCCTTAACCTCGACAGTTGATATTATTACATGGTAGTGGACGCCTTGGTTTACAACTTCATGAAAAATAATATTCTATTATAATCTTGTTCTTCATTCTGTAAACATTTTCCCAACATTCAACAAGACATATCTGTCTTTTGAAGACTTTGTATCTTTACTCGAATGTGGAATCACGGTTTGCATTTTAACACAGCTTGACTGCACAGTGTGAGTCCGTACTGAGGGTCAGTGGGGGTGAGGAGGTAAACAGGTTTTGGTATTTGTTGTTGTCTCCAACCGGTTTATTTTCCCTTCTGAGATGAAAGTGATCACCTCAGAATGACAAGTGTTTGCACTCTTTCAGATTGTCCTACTTTCTGTGCGGTCGATTGTTTTGTTTCGTCTTGCAAAATGAAATATGAAAACACCATCCCAGTACTGAAATAACCAAAGGTGGAATGTGTGTCTGTCACCTCATCTGGCAGAGAGCGCCACTTGTTGACAGACTCAAGATGCTCACACAGCGTCAGGGGAGAGCAGTGTGCACAGCTGTCCAGTCAGAGTGAGCGGGGTCAGGCTCAGTGCCTCGGACTCTCTCTGGCTCTGATCTGATCTAACTGCATGGTGTCTTGGAGAGCTGCAGGCCTGGCCTAGATCTGGTGCCAATCAGCGATGTGTTGGACTGGACTGCTCTGTGCAAAATTCCAGACGCGGCTGGAGGGGCCGTGGATATGATTTCCCAGGGATGGAGCCTTTCCAAAGCGGTGATTAAAGAGCATATGGACACTGATTAATATGATCATCATCCTGATGACAGAGCTATTTCTATAATAAATGGATGTTTACGATGGTAGCCCTTAGCAATCATATCTCTACATTCTGCAAACTGGCGGCAGTGGGTTTCATTTGAAATGTAGATATTTCTTATGCCCTATGCCAAATGTGAGAGTTATTCACAGATAATAAGGGTTATGAAAGCGCTGATAGGAGCAGCTGGCTCTGTGTGAAGCCACAGATAAGTGTGACTGTAGGGGTTGAAACCTCAGAATAATAGCGCTGCCTCAGGATCCTGACCCGGTGTGCACCATCAGTGCATTTTGTGAATTATCTCACTTATCAATCCCTGCAGAGCTCAGACGTCCAATCAGGGGTTTCAGATTGGAGCGCGGGGCCCTCAGGCTGTGCTTTGACATTTAAGGGAAGCGAAGAGGTGGAAGGCCGTTTGGCTGCTTAGCAGCTCCGGTAAATATCCATAGTCACAGCACCGGGCTCTGGTCGTAATCGTCTGTGTGCCTTTTCACTCCACACTCTTTGTTTTATTGAGATAAATGATAAAGCCACTGTGTATGCAAACGCGTATCTGTGTTTAGCTTGCGCATGTATTTGAAAAGACATGCCTTGCAGCTGCTCGTAGCAGAAAGGTCAGCGAGGCAGTGGATAAACAAAGCCAAGCGTGTACATTATAACAAGTACCCGTGCTTTCATTCCTCATCTGGCCTGTGCCTGTTTGTTTCCCTCTTTTCTCTCTGGCAGTCCATGTGTGAGCCGGAGTTAGATAGCATCATTATAACACAGCTCACCATCAAAAGAGAAATGGACAAGCATGGAGTATTTTTATGACCACATCTAACGTCTGGTCAATGAGCTCTGCAGGTCTCAGGAAGTACAGCAATTAGGAAGGTCTCAGTTCTCTGAGATTTACTGATAAAGTGGGTTCAGATGGCTAAAAGTCTATGCACAAAATGAAGGTTGATTTACAAACTTGCAAGCTTTTCTCTGTTAAGCCCTCTCTATTGTTTCAAGCAACCTCTGTGAAACCAGCCTGCCTCTCACAGTTTTCCATCCCACCCTGCCATCCCACGTCACGTCATATCCTGTACCCACATGCTGGCATGCAGTGTATTATCAAAATAATTATGATTGCTAGAATAAGTCATCAAATGTTTGTTTTTTAGCAGCCTGGGTAATTTATTATAACTTCGGGGGCCCTGTGTTTCTTCTGTGAACAGTTAAGGATTTCAAATCAAGAGGCTCATTTTATGTCTGTAGTGAATAACGCACCATCGAGCTGCAGCGCACATTAATTCATGTGCCGTGTCATCGCCCTTTGAGTCATATTGCTATTGTGTTGCATCGTTACGACTCTCTGAAACATGACCTGGTTTCTGTGAGACCGAAAAGGAAATTACAATTCACACCTGGCATTATTAAAATACGTCTCAGCTGATTGCATGTGATCATATTTGCCTCGCTGCTCATATTTTATGATTAGAGTGTGATCCCTAAATCAGATGTGCTGATATATTGCCCAATTTCCGCTTACAGATATATACAGTTTGTCTGTGTCAATGTAGGCTGATAAGTAACAAGACATAGCAGCAGAAAAATATATTTTAATGTAATTTAGACACAGAGTAGCTACACGGAAAAAACTGAAATGTTGACTTTAATTAAATCGAAAGCAATAATATAACATTTGAATAGGTTCAACTTAATGTTCTTGCTTTCAATTAACCTAATACAGTAATGTGAAATCTGTTGACACAATACATGTAATTGAAGTCAATGTTTCAGTTTTTTCTGTGTAGCTACTCTGTGTCTAAAAAGTATATAAAGCTTTATTTAAAAATGTTAAAGGTTCCCCAATTTCCTTTAAGTTGTCTACCTTCCTGTATTAAGACATTGGATGTAATGAAATGCCAACTGGCCTTGAACCCCATGCCCCATGCCCGCGGGGGCAAACCACAACAATATTCACGAAACTGTGTCTCAGGGCTTCTTAACATTTATCAACCTATGAATGTGTCATACCCACTTAATGGGAAGAAACTCAGCTAACTGACGATATGAACCATTTTTACCCAAACGAAACACAACTCTAACGCCGAGCCTCTGAATTAGCACTAAGCAAAAGAGTGCTAACGCACTTAGCACATAACTCACGGTAGCAATATTTTATACTTCATGCAATCTGCACTAACTCGATATCATATGAAAGCTGAGATTCCACAGATTCCAATGGTATAAGTATCATCACTCCACGACCAAAACTCAGGGCAGCGAAGCCAGCAAAGACAACACACAACTTCACTTTACTGGCCAAAACGGCAAATACGTCTTACCTTTGCTGTTTTCTGATCAAAAGTTGTGTTCAAGGGCATTAAAACGCATATAAAAGCTGCTGAAGGTTAATCCAATGTCTCTGTGTCACTTTGAAATGATTACTGATAATCCATCATAACATTTATGGCAATAAGCCTAGTTTTCATATAGAGCGTAACATACCTTTCGGTTTGGGCAAACTGCGTGCGCATCACTCTCAATCCTCAAAGGTAATGTTTAGATGGATTTAGGAACTTGCCCTCGATTCTATTGGCTCTAACGGTTCAAAAGAGGTGTCAATCACCAACATCGATCAATGGGTTCCAGAGATATGGCAAATACACCCAAACGACCCCAGAGGTGGGGTTTTTTTTCTAAACCTCTCTAAAAAGGTCAAATGTCACTTGTTTTGCATCAATCTTGATACAGGATACTTATTATATGTTATAGTTTAGATTCCTAAAGCTTTTAGTCTGCTATCCCATCATTCAAGGGTGGTTTTCACTATAAGTAATGTTTTTATTTTGGACAGACACTATCATTTTTTTTTTTTACTATGTTAAATCTGAATTTACTTTAAAATAAAAACATCTATATTGATTCTGACTTTTCTACATCCAACTCACAGGTTTATCATTGCTTTGAGAAAGAAGATTATTAATTTACCCCTTTTAGAAGTGAAGATATAGTCATTTGTTCTGGGCATGTCATTTTCGAGCCTGAGACCTGAAAACCAGGCTCAGGGCTTATCAGGTTAAATTGTCTTTTTTCTGTAAAAATCTGAATTGAAAAGGCAAAAACCAACAGCCTTTTTTGTCGGTGTGTTTTTGGTTCACTCACTCCTGTATATGCGCAGTGTGAACAAGGCCATAATTTCTCCATCACCGGTGTATGATTATGTAAATGTTGGCTACGGTACACTAAAGTCGAGATGACTCTATTCTTGCCCTACATGAGGGAAAATGAATATGGCGATTGCAGGCCCCATTCTAGCTGCAGAGATCAGGGAGTGTGCTGAGAGGCTGATGATAGGCTGCCAGCCCGCTCCCTAATTTGGACACTGACACAGGAAAGCTGAGTGCTTCTTCAATAAGTGGGGTCCCTGCTGGCTCCACAATTATGTAACAAAGCTGACCAATGATTTCTGCATCTGTTACACTACTGAATGGCATTTTGGTATTATACCAGAGTGTGTGGCATGGAACACCACTGCGGGTTAAAATGAACTCCCTGTCAGGAGGCATTGGAGGAGCAATCATGCACAGTACGGCTTGTGTGTGCATGTCAGTGTAGCATGAATGCAATTTCCCCCACTGACCTTCCACTGTGATTCTGATTCCTGGCTTCACGGCAGCATGCAGGGCTACTTAAGCTGTTAGGTGTGGGTGATGCACTCAGCAAATCACACACCAAAAACATTTACTTGCTTGAGTGCAGGAAGAATTCAAGGAGGGATTCTATTAGCCAGAGAAGAAACTCTCATTGACATCTAATGCATTTCATTTATAGCCAAACATCCTCCCCTTCATTTGTGACTATTACACTTAAGAAAAAGAGCTGTGAGGCAAAGATAACTGGAGTTGATACCTTTCTGTTGATCCAGAGAGTTGATGTGAATATATGATAGTCAGTTTCTTGAACTGGTAAATAATGAAGGGAGATGTGACGTCTCTGTTGAGCTGTCAGCAGTGGAAGCATCAGAAACGTATTAATAATCATCCCATCACCTCTGGAGCTGTCAGCCCTATAGAACATGAAAGACCAGCCTAGGTCTCCTTCAAATGAGGCCTAGCTAATTGCTTTCAAACAGGGCCGCCTTTGACCCCCCTGCATGGTCACTAAAGGTTTCCCTGCCTCCACGACATTGTTATGCAGCGAGCGCTCCGTCCTCTGCCAGCCTCTTTAAAACTCTGTTTTCAAACACACTTGGTTCAAGGGTATTGCATGCACCTCAAAGTGTGGGTGGTGAATAGGAATCATCGGGCTATCAAAATGTTCCACAGATGATATGGTTAGCCTTTAATGGGAGGACGCTGCAGCTGGCTGTGTCTGGACAGACCCAACATGCTCTCTGTATGGAGAGCCTGCAAACAATAGATCCATCAGGTGGGGTAATACACTACACTGTAGATACAAAAAAGGGGGATGGGTTCAAAAAGAGATGAGACACTGAGAAGTTCATTTAACCTTTCTATCAGAAGACAGCTGCAGGCTGCGTATGGAAGGAATTCAATGAGAGTTTTCCCACAGACAACCAGAACAAAAGCAGAAAGCATGCAGGTAAATAGAAGATTATCATTTTGTCACCTTTAGCATCTTTATTTAATGTGGTAAAGGGTGCTATCATGATCATTTTCAGGTGTATATCAGTATTTAGTGCCCTTACTGTGACATGCACAAAACGTAGAACACTCCAGGAGAGGGAGACCCTGATACAGTATAGGGCCCCTTTAAGTTGGATGTGCCTTTGGTCTTCTGAGGCCTCAACATTCTTTGAAACACTTTACTGTTGGATGTTTTCCAAGTTAAAAGCATGATCATTTGAAAAAATGAAAAGCGCTGCTGACTGCATCCGTCTTCTTTATGTTTCCATGTCCTCCATGTGTGGGTCTCAGCAGAGGGGACATGTTACAGACCGGCAGCAGCTGGTGAAATGCAATGCTGTGCAAAGCCTCTGCCCACAGCCAGAAACTTGTCACACCAATTTTGACAGTTCCCCTCACATTGATCAGAGCCCGGGACTATTATTGTCCTCCATCCTTTACTGAGTGCCTCTGACTGGCACAGAGCACGCATATACTGAAGGCAATTCTGGATGAATGGGCTTCAGAGCTCAGCTGAAAGCTAGTTTCAGGTGGAGAGTATCTGGGGGCAGATAACACCCACCTACACACACTTTCTGCTGGGTCCACACAGGCAAACATCTACGCACACAGACACACACAGACACACACACACACACACACACACACACACACACACACACACACACACACACACAGACTGTCCAGCTGTAGGAAGAAGCTGGGGTCGCCAACGTTTGATGAAATGATGGAGCTCATTTTAAATGCTAAATGCTTTTCGATGCAGGGAAAAATTGTGCTCACCACCAGGAGGGTTTATCATCGAGAGTTATCTCTTTTTTGTTGTTGTTGCTAAAACTTTAAAAATTAAGCGAAATATTAAAGCATGACTTTAAAGGGAAATCCCCAAAACATAAAAGTCAGTGTGCTAGTCTTCTGTGAGCTTTATCAAGTATTCTCAAGTCTGAGAAAATAACCCGTGATGATGTCATCAGGATTATCCTGGCTCAGGCTAAACGTTGGTTTGAAAACACAGCTTTACCAGGTAGGACAGTCAAACAAAAAACTGTTGCATCATGGTAAATGAAGAATCCCCTCTTTTGGGAGCTTGCCCGATGCTAGGTATTCTCACATATCCCAGATTATATTTCTAACCCTTTCTGCCCTGCACCGACCTGTAGTCTGAGACACTTTTTAATCATGGGAAATGTAGGCTCCCGTCTGTTTGGAGCTTGTCTAATGCCAGGTCTGAATGTCAGCATGTCTCTGCTGCTTCAGTTTTGTTGCTTAATTTTTTTAATCTATCTCTTGTGATTCTGCCAACTTTATGGAATTGAATATTAAATCATTTGAGTGGCTCTTTCACTTCATGTCTCCTAATCCCTCCCAGGAGAACCATCCGTAATAATCACCATTTTTTTGTGACACTACTCCTTAAATGGCCCCTTATTCCAAAAACACCATCATTGCTTTCTGCTCTGTCATGGGAGTCACAGAATCAAGTAGAAGTAATCTAGATGATGTCATACCTTGTTAATGTCAACCCAGCCATAATAAACTGTCCAGGCTTTTGTTTCACAGGCTGGAGATGAGGTGTTAAAAATGCATCAGAGTAAAAAGCACACTCCCCTGAAGTGTATATATTCAGCCTGCAGTGAGGAAAGAGTTATTTGAATAGTACCTATACAGTGTGTTAAATGCATCAATCAATGTCAACGTGAAAAGAGCCAGCTGGCAACGCGGTACTTTAAGTAAGTTAACAAAGATTTTTTAAATAAACCATACAGCCATAAGATGATGGCGTGAGTTTATTGAATGTATAACATGTGTTTTATCCTGCACGTAGTGTCAGTTGATGCACGAACCAGTACAGTCAGTTTGTCAAACACAATTCCCTTGTTTGAATTTAAATGGATGCTGTGCCTTACGTTCGTTTATGTTCTCATATTGGGCCCAAAGGATTTTTCTTTTTATTATTATTATCTCAAGGAGACGTTGTAATCTCCTGTTCAAATTAAAAACCTGTTTAAAACCTTTAAAACACCATTAAATGCCAGCGATCGTTTGCACCTCAACGGCGATGGTGCCGTTGGCGTTAAGATACAAAATCACTCCTTGGAAACAGCAGTAATTAATAAATGAGCGTTGGTACGGTCCATGAGGCAGGCACGCAGGCAGGGGAAGACACTGATGAAATGAAGAACCCCGCTCTGCTTTTTGCCTCCGTTGAAATCAGACGGCTGAGTGAAAGAAGAGGATATTAAAAAGCACTGCCTAATGTATTCATAAGGTATTCAAATGCATGGCACGGTGGCTCCTGGATCACTTAGCTTTACAGGGGAAGCTGCTGGAGGTCACTAACACATTTTCTAATATTGCAAAATGAATGCACAAATGCCCTCCCAAACAGTCTTTAAGACAAACTATTTTCCGCCGCGCTAAGCCCCCCAGGCATATTAAAGGTCTGAGAGTGGCTCACTGCTTCTGTTCTCCTTGATATCAAGTCAGTCATTAATGGCTGTCACGCAGCCCCCCCTGAGTGATCCCCAGGGGGGACGGAGAATCCACGGGAGCAGGTTTTTTTTCAGAATTAATGCTCAAATCTGGTTTTTATTCATAGCCCTGAGAAATTGAGAATGCATTCTGAAATAACCTTCCTGGAATGATCACCTTTTAGCTTGTGGAACACCAGGTCTGTTAATGCTGGCTGATCTCATGATCTCTGTGGACACACCCATCTGACACCTGTGGGGGGGTAAGGGAGTGAAGGGGCGGGGCGGAGCTGAGTCATTGCTACTACATCCGCGGGCCGAGGGGGGGGAAATGTGGCAGATGTGCTGCTGGGACACAGAAGGAGAGGCTGTGGGAAATGATCTCTGAGAATATACCTGCTGCAGCTTGAACACCATGGATCTCTGACAATTATCTTTCTTTAAATATTTACTCCATCTGTCAGCAAGAGACATTTTATTAGAACAAAGTTAAAACGTGTAAGGACATGCATGACATTTCTAACTTTATTTGAAGGAGTTAAAGGCCAAAGTTGAAGGCAGAAAATATCAGAACGAACTACAACATGACAACAGGAACATGTCTTCATTTGTTTTCTTAATCAGCCACTTTTGGAGAGTGTGGAGTTACTATGTTTGTGTGTGTGTGTGTGTGTGTGTGTGTGTGTGTGTGTGTGTGTGTGTCTCAGGTAAAGCAACATTTGGACAATGGTTGGTAGTTTGTGACAATACCAAGTTGCATCATGGGGAGTGTGGGATGCTGCCTTTTTTGAGCATTGAGCCTAGAAACAGAGTCAAAATAATCTCAGATACCAAATATCCCAGGATATTTGAAAGCCACATCTCACCCCGGGGTATGTAGTTAGAGACGCCTTGTTCCCCTGTTCTAGACACTACTGTGTTGCATCAGGGGAATTGCAGAATCCAGTGTCTGAGAAGATGCCTCACATTACAGGACTTATCTGCCTCCGCCTGCATCAATTGTGATGCAAAAAAGTTGCTTTAAAATAATCTTTCAATGAATTTAGTCACAAAGTAGGAATTTGAAAAGATAAAAATGTTCAGTCAGTGTTCAGGTCCAAGAGCTCCTTCAGTACGTGTCCTGTGTGCACAAGCAGGGTAGAAAATATATCTGCAGGGATGAAAGAAAATGTCAGATTAAAGCGGTAAACACACACAAGGAGCGTCATTTGTAGACCATTGAATTGAATTGTCCATATTTAAAGGACGCCGTCTGGATGGGCAGAGAGGGACAAATTGGATGAAGTTGAGCTGCACTAACTGCTTGTTTTGACTCGGGAGAGAAAACTCTATCGTCCCTTTGACCGGCCAACTGCACTGAGAAAGGAAACATTGTTCGTGTGTTTTGGGTGGATTATGAGGGAACACGTCACAACAGAAGGTTTCTGACAAGGTCTAGGGCAGGGGTGTCAAACTCAAGGCCCGGGGGCCAAATCCGGCCTGCGACTTCATTTTATGTGGCCCGCAAGAGCTCTGAAAGAATATAATACGTTTATTATACGGTTACATGCCACTTTACAGAAGTACGTTGCCCATAAACTACATGTCCCACAATGCATCTCGTTGTGTGACATGCGCCTAGAGACTTGCAATTATTTGCCCTAGAATTCTGCTTTCAGACGTAGTTAATTACGAAGTTATTACCCTATCCGATAATAACCCAATTCAGAGGCAATATATTATATATTTATATATGTATAAATTAAATAGTTACAACCGGCCCTTTGAGTGCAACCATAATGCTAATGTGGCCCACGATGAAATTGAGTTTGACACCCCTGGTCTAGGGTGTCTGCTGTTGTGCACATTACTGTCAGGAATGTCGATGAGGCCTAATGAGGTTTTAATCCAGCCGGAGTCATTAGTGGCAGGTCATCTTAAAACAGGGGTGGGGAACCTCCGGCCTCCGGGCCGTATACGGACCGCGAGACCATTTGGTACGGCCCTCGAGGTAATTTATAAACACACGCAAAAAAGAAAAAAATTAAGGAAATCTAGACCGCAAAAGAATTAAAAAAGCGAGTGCCTGTTTTTCCTGGCCAAGGTCAGGGTCCTTGAACACAACGAGAGAACATGTCATCACGTGGTATATGTCTCGTCTGACAGGGGTGCAGTTCTGACGGAGAGCACCAGAACGCCGCTCCGGCACTTCCACAAACTGCAGTACCCATAAGGAGCCGTACACATGCCGCAGTTTCTGCGTGGCTGTGTCTTTAGTTGAAAGCCCAGTGGCGATCTGTTCATCTGTCATACTGATCATACAGTCAATAACTTTGTTGTTATTAGCATCTGGTTAGCTAGCTATGCTAACGAATATAAGAAGCTTTTTCTCCAACCAGTGAGGTAAAGGCACATCTTTATATGATCATTATAGTTATAAAAAAATAAGAGAATAAAGTAAACAGGTATAAAATACTATGACAGTAAAACAAAGTGATTTGTAAAATATCCATAAAGAAAAAGAAAATCTGCTTCCAGTTCTGTTCCATATGGTGTTGAGAGATGTATCCATAGATCTCCTAATGTTGCTCTCAAAGTGCACCAGATTGATGCTTTTAACTTCAACAACAAAAAAATCTTCCCTGGGGAGCATGCCCCCCGGACCCCCCTAGAGGAGGTTAGGTCCCCCCCCCAAATCATGTTCACATGGATAGGAAACTAAATACGTGTGCTCACATCTTGTGTCCATATCTTTCTGTTTTGGTGGTCATGCCACAACCGTGCACGTGCATGCATGCATGCGTGAGTCATGGTAAGATATCTGGATTGAGAGGTTTCTTTTTCTTTGCACAGCATGAAAGAGAGGCCAAATGAATGGGCTGTGATTTTAGTATTTTTAAGCAGAGGTCAATCATTTGTAAGGCCCTCGGAGGATGTTGAAAAAATTGAAATTACCCTTGAGAGGAAACAGAAATCAAAGTACAGCTTTTACTTTGGACTTCACGTTGCTCCAGGGACGCCTTTTCAAACTTGCTAAGACGTATTCATTAATATGTTTTACCCCAAAAGCAGCATGAGTCATCAGGATTCACAGTGTGTTTACAGACAGGGTTTTGGGCTGTTTTAGAGTGCAGATACACATGTTTTTTTTATAGCACCATCACCTTGGGGGGAGGTTTAGAAACCCAAAAAGCTTTCCCTCTATCTTTCTCAGTCTGGTCTTTAAGTAAAGTGTTGCAAAAATGAAAGTGATTACAATCAAGATGGTGGAGGTAATGGAAGTGGCACAGCGGCACAGGACCCAGCTGCAGGGCTGAGCCTCTTATTCCAGTCACAGAAAGATGCCAGCTTTAAAGGAATATTTGATCCTGTTTTCAATAAAAAAAATGACTTATTTCAAGAACTCTCTGGAGCACTGAAAAGGTTCTGCAGCATCATTACTGTTTTAATGACAGAGCTCCATGCTCAGGCATTGCATGGCACCACTGAAGGCTGAAGCTCCGCCCACTGGGCTGTCACCAGCATTCACCTTTAGGCTTTGACAACTAAAAAATAGAGGATTGTTTGTGGACTGTTTATCAAATCTAAATGTGGCAGCAGTTAATCCAGGCAGCCAGACTCTTAGAATGAGTCATGCAAAGAGCCGGAGATAATTGGTGTGCATAAGACTGATGTTGGGAGGTTACAGGTACGGCCCCCCCTCTGAGAGCATTTCTCAAAAGCACCGTCATCAGGGAAAGTAAGGGCCTGCTTTCTTGGCTGAAAATGATGGAATTAACTCAAGTGAATTGCCATTCGTCATAAAGATGTTGCATTTTCACCTTGACGTGGCATGCTATCTTCTGCTTAACATGTTGATCATGAGGTGTAAACATTTGGAAGCGTCTCCGTGAACACACTGAAAAAACTGAAACATTGAATGTATGAGGTCAACAGATTTCACATAAATGTATTAGTTGTGTTGAATGCAATAATATTAAGTTTAAACTTAAACTTAATAGTATTGATTAAAACTCAATAATACAGTTATGTCAAATTTCTTGAACTATAACATTGAATTAAACGGAATGTTTCAGTTTTGTCAGTGTATGAGTGAGCTGGCAGGGCCGCAGAGAGTCGGTGGAGGAGTTGTTGGATGATTTGTGGTTCGCTTTATGCATGTGCATTCAGAGAGACCCCCCCTTACCGAAATGTTCTGGTCTCCACAGCTCCGTCCCAGGTCAGCGAGGTCATCAAGGAGAAGGTGCAGCAGCGTAGCATCCAGCTGTCCTGGCAGGAGCCCCAGCAGCCCAACGGGGTCATCACAGAGTACGAAATCAAATACTACGAGAAGGTGATTTGAACAGTTCATGTGTGTCTTCGTCTCTTCCTGAAACGCTCTCCCCTCCATGCCTTCCCTTCACATTCACTTTGCAGACTCTTAATTTCATATTCTATCTGCATGCTGCTTCGAGTGGAATTCACAAGATTCTGCAGGTCCCTTCTTTGTCTCATAATTGCAATAATGAATGAGAAGCTCATAAGATTTTAATCAGGCTGTAGTCTTTCCCAGCCGCCCCCGTGCACATGTTAGAACACATACTGGCAGAATAAGTCATCTGTTATCTCCTTCCACATAGATTATAGCGCTGCATCCCTGTGTTTCAAGTCTGAACACATCAGCCTTTTACAGCGAGGTTTAACGGGGCAAATAAAAGGCAGGGTAGCTGTTCTGTGGCTCACTCTGACGATCAGTCTGCTGCATCACGTACGGTGCCTGTTGTCTGCCCAGCTGTAAAAGTGGAAAATTGGAAACAACAACTACAGCCCTAACAGACCCTGACATTCCATTTGAGCTTTCCGAACAAACCATTTACAGATCAACAGCAAACATTACGTGCTGCCTGTGTATCCAAATACACTCCCTGATGAAGAAGAGTTTTTTATATGTGGCGAGCTGTCAAACTGTAGGATAATAATCTCAGTTTGGATCATAGACTGTATGAAATAGAAAGGTGGTCTCTGTGAAATCATCCTCAGGTTACCTTCGCCTGTTTCAACTCCAAACTAATCCAAAATTAGCCTTTGTGGATGGAGTTGAGCGCGGCCCAGATGGAGCAGCAGCAAATAGCTAGCAGCTAGCAACATTAGCATCCTCATGTCACTAAAAGAGGCCACACCCCTAAAAATGCACCACTTTATGCCTTTAATATAACTATAACGGGTGAGCTATAAAAAATACACCTGCAGTAAGTTGTCATGAATTCGTAAAAAAGCTTTTTGGACCAAAAACGTTTTTGGGCACTTCCTAATATGCATCACTCCTCAGCCCTGGAGGTTGAAATTCGGTGTTAAGATGTTCTTTAATTCTTTAAATTCTCGAATAGGGCAGTGGTGAGTTTGACATGTTTGTACTGATGGAATTAGTGCTGTGGAAATATACATTATTATGATAAAATAAAGATACAGGTAAACATGGATGAATGTATGAGAGCAACAGCAAAACAGGGAGACTATAGAGATATACGATAATCATAAACACAGGGGAAACCTTAAATAAAGGTTTCTAATGTCTCTAGTGACTGTTTAAAATTCTATCTGCAGCTAAAAATATCTAAAGTTCTTATACAACTTATACTCTATACTTATTAAACTTGATATTAAAATGACTACTAAATGTGATATTTTTACTAAAGTGCAACACTGTGTATCTATTTGAAATAAACATTGTTAAATCAGGTGTATTCCTTTTACAAACCAAACCATCAAACAGCTGTTGGATGTTGTCTCTCTTCGCCCAAATGTTAAGAGATAAATGTTTCAATAAAACACGATGTTCTCCTTGTTCAGGATCAGAAGGACCGAGTGTACTCCACAGTCAGGTCCAAGTCCACGTCGGCCACAGTGAACAACCTTAAGCCCAGCACCTCCTACGTGTTCCAGATCCGGGCCTTCACCGAGGCGGGCTACGGCACCTTCGGCCCCCGCCTGGAGATCACCACCAAAGAAGAAACCACAAGTATGAACAGCCCACCAATGCAACTACACACAACCCTAATACTGCTGCGTTACTCATGTAATAAACGTTTTATTTAAATAAAAAACGTTAGGTTCAACTCAATATTATAGCTTTCAACTCACCTAATTGAGATATGTAAAAATGGTTGACATAATACTTTTCATTAAAGTCAACGTTTCAGTTTTTTCAGTGTAGGAAGATGTATCTTAGTTTGGCATTAAGTGACACATTGTATATCGTACCCTCGGTCTTTGCTGCTTTTCATTGGATACAGTGGCAGTGTTCATTCCCACTTTTCCTGCAGTTTGCACCTGTCTGATGTTTTGAGTGAAAAGCCCACAGAGAACATTAGTATGTCTGCAAATGCACCAATGCCAAGCATCTAACACAAGGACAGTTTGACGGCAGCAGTATATCAGCACATTATATCACAGCAAAGGCTTTTAACTTCAAATATATGCACAACCTGTTAATGTTTCCAGCTACTGTAGTACTAACCCAGGGAAATGATTTGCGTTTAAGCTAAGCAAACACAAATTGCTTTGACTTTATGCTGACAACACGTCATGGGAGAAATAACTAAGCACAAGGACTACCGCAGTGTCATGAGGATAAACTCATTTAAATCTAATAAGTTACATTAGCTCTGCCCTGAGAGGCGCAGTGTGTGTTTGTGTGTTTAGGTTACAGGTGCAGCTGTTAGCTGTGTGTGTTAGCATTATAAGATATATTGTGAACAATCACTAGAGGTTGTGTTACAGTGTTTTCCCAAAGACATCCCAAAATCAAGCAAAAACAGCTCTTATAACCAAAGAAGAAACTAATGTTGTTATAACATGGCATTTTCCTATTTTTTTGGATAATTTTTTTCGAATGAACTTTTTGAGATTTAATTTCTCCTTGAATTCTAAACACAGCGAGGTAGTATTTTGTTTATTATGTGCAAGTTATGTAACACTAATTATTTGCACCTCAGTATTTAACAGAGCGAAAACTATGTAGATCCAACTTAGAAAATGGAGCACTTTCCTCTCAATGCTACGTTACATGTGCTACATTAAAGGAATATTCAGATTATATTATCTTTGTTTTCCCAGAGCGAGATAAGAACATTTATATCAGCCTTACTGTCAGGATGCACTGAGAAAACTGAAACGTTGACCTTTAAAATTAAGTTATTTAAACTTAATACATTTAATTAAAGTCAACGCTTCAGTTTTTAACAGTGTGTTTAGCCATCCGCTCGTACTTAAAAACACCCATATTTCCTCTTTTTTTTCCAAACCCCAACATGCCCACCCAATGACCCCTCACATGCAAATGTCTGCATTAAAGGACATATTAATTACTCATACCACATACAGAGTGTGTCCTGTAACAAGGTTATAACTTTACTGTTCACTCACAATGTCCTTGACCCGCTCTGTCATCCACTAGCTTCAAAAGGGAAACCTGAAAATGTGTAATATTAATTGAAGTGTTAATTGCTCTAACTCCTCCCAAAACCAACATACAGTGACATATTGAAGCTTGAATGAGGATCACCTGATCTACTGTCGGCACATACTAAAGCCCCCCTCCCCCTCAGAGAGGCCACAAAAGAATCATTCCCCTTCCAAGAATGTATACAGTGCAGATCCACTTGATTTAAAATGCATGACTTTTTCCTCTAATACACCACTGGCATTGACTTTATATGATGCTATGGCAATCCATTCTTCGGCGCAATCGACAGTTTGTCAACACAAAGCGTGTGCGCACTGTGGGGGCTCCGAGCGGGAAACAATCCAACCCGAATGTGTCTTTGTTTGAGATGAAGGGCATTGCCGTCGCCATCTGGGACTATTAAGCCCACTTTCTGAAACAGTAGAGCCGTGTGTATAAGGACGGCTCAAAAATAGAAGCGTCCCTCCTCCACTCTCTCAGAGGAAAGACGAGGAGGGGGGGGTTATCAATCTCCTCGCATCTCATTGGGCTCAATTATGTCCTGCAGATTGCACTGGAAAACTGAAACCTTGAAATCAGATGTGCTGATATATCGGCCGACTTCAGCTCACCGATATATCCTGTTTGTATCCGTCAGTGTTAAGTAACAATAAATAGCAGCAGAAAAAGTTGAATGTAGTATGGCACAGAGTAGCAATAAAGCTTTATATTAAAATGTTAAATGTTCCCCATTTTCATCTAAGTTGTTTACCTTCCTGTATTTAGACATTGTATCTATACTCACTACATACTATTGGGTTAGTTGAAAGCAATAATACTAAGTTTAAATCAAAACATATTAGGTTCAACTTAATATTATTGATTTCAACTTACCTAAAACAATTACATGAAATCTGTTGAGATAATACATTTAATTAAAGTAAACATTTCAGTTTTCAGTGTGTGACCTGCAGAGTGTGTTCTTTGTTGTGCTGCTTAAACACTGAGCATTTCTGTCTCTCTGCATGTGTGTCCGTGTGTGTTTACGTGTGTGTTTACGTGTGTGTTGGTCTCATCAGCCACGATCGTCTCCAGCGAGCAGAACCCCGTCATCATCATCGCGGTGGTGGCCGTGGCGGGGACCATCATCCTTGTGTTCATGGTGTTCGGCTTCATCATCGGGAGAAGGTACGCTCTCGCGGGCCCCATTGACTCTCCGCTCCTGTGAGTCTGCGCTTGTCAATTAGCCTTTCTGTCACTCACGGGCCTCCACACTGTGGAGTCGTCACACGCACACACACGTGCACCCATCATCTCGTGGCATGCTGTGCTAATGGGTTGTGATGCTTTTTTTTCCCGAGCCCCCAACACAAATCTGAAGCTATTTTCTACAGAGCCATTATGAGACAAGTGCGAGAGAGCGAGAGCTCTGCATTCCTGTGTCTGAGTGTGTGAGATCCGCAGGGCAGGATGAAGTATGGCACAAAGCAGCCAGCCCATTGTCATTATCATCTTTACCTCACTTCTTTGTTTTCATCTGCATGAATGGCATTTCATCAGAACTTTAAATGGTGGGTTCATGAGAATCAGACTTCTCTGGAAACATTTTAATTTGACAAACTGAAACTGCTCAGCACACCATGCAAAGCCCAAAGCACATCATTTATTTGTAATTTTTACCAGTAAACCATGACTTTTAAAGGGCTGTTTCATTTTTCAGGTATGGAATGTTGTGCTTGTTTGTACGTAGCCTTTGCTGATCTTCTTCTTCATTTTAATGGTCACACATGCAGAGCACACAGCACACACAGTGACATGTGTTCTCTGCTTTTAACCCATCCTAGTACCAGGAGTCTAGTACCAGGAGTCTAGTACCAGGAGTTTAGTACCAGGAGTCTAGTACCAGGAGTCTAGTACCAGGAGTCTAGTACCAGGAGTTTAGTACCAGGAGCAGTGGGCAGCTATTATACAGGGCCCGGGGAGCAATGGGAGTGGGGGGGGGGGATGTCCTTGCTCAAGGGCAACACGGCAGGGCAGGAGTTGAACTGGGACCTCTCCAAGTAGCTGGTCGGGGACTTGAACCGGCCACCCTACGGCTCACAGTCCAAGCCCCTATTGACTGACTTTGATTTTACAAAATAAACCATACCAGAAGCACAATCTATGAACATGTTTTACTAGTTCAAAAATATCTCTTATTTATTATTTTGACCATTAATCGATGACTTTTTAGGGTCCAGTTTCGTTTTTCTGTTTTAGAATGCTGTGCTTGGACGCACCTTGGAAGCTTATCTGATCTTATCCATAAGATGTTATGTTAGGTGCCCCCCAACATTGTTTATGAATAGGATAAATAAATAGCATATTTATTTTTGGGAACATGGATGACTCCAAATGTGCTTATCTTTGAGAAATGTGTTATTAGTTCTACATATCTCTGGATATAGTGGCAGTGTTCTCAGTTCTAGTCGGCAGTATGAATGGTCTCTGCACACACGTGTCACTTCATCCACACTCAGTGCATGTCCATCACTCGTGGCTTATTTCATCTTCGCACGTCATCCTCTTTTCTGTTGTGCTCAAAGAGCATCTTTGTGCAGCTACTTGAAGGAACCTTCAACACGTTAATATTATAAATTAATATTACAAGACTTGTTGAACAGTCCTTTACAGTACATGTTTTATTTGATATGTAACATGATTAGATACTTCAGCCACGCTCCCAGGCTGGAAGCTGTGGAGTTCACGGCTCCTGCTGCTCAGCTGAGCCTCTCAGGAGATTTGTCATGCACAGCATTAGTTGCCGCATTAAAATTCTTGTAATTTAGGGCATTTATTTCCTCCGCACAATCAGTTGATTCCGCCACTCTCTTCCCCCCCCCCATGCAGGCACTGCGGGTACAGCAAAGCTGATCAGGAGGGAGACGAGGAGCTCTACTTCCAGTGTGAGTACCTGCAGTCATCATGCCATACACACACATGTAGTATGTGCACAAACACACACATACACGTCATTATTACTTTCATCACTGTATACTGAACAGAGTGGGTAGGGAGGGTTACTTTAAAAATGTAATCCTTTACAACAACTCAGGAGTCCACCTACTGCATTAAAAAATAAATGTATTTAAAATAGAGAAGAATACATATAAACCATAAAGAAAATAATCTCGTTACATGGATGAAAAACTGAAACATTGACTTTAATTAAATATTTTATGTCAACAGATTTCACAAAACTGTATTAGTTTAGATGAAAGCAATAATATTAAGTTTGAATAAAAAAATAGTAGGTTAAACTTAATATTATTGCTTTGATCTAACCTAATACAGTAATGTGAAATCTGTTGATATTAAACGTTTAATCAAAGTCAACGTTTCAGTTCTTTCAGTGCAGGCCTGGGTGTTTGATCCCAGTTCATCTGCTTTGGGTCAATACTGAGAACAATGATGCTCACATCTGCTGCTGATTGGCTACACTCGGTCTGTGCAGATGAAGAAGTTAGGAAACTACAAACGCATGAATGTGACAGTTGTTAGAGCGAGTACAGGTTGACCCGTGAGGAAGAAGCGTTCCTAAAAGAAGAGTGAGAAAGCATCCCCCTGATGGTTTAGTGAGCGACAGAGTTTCAGGTGTGTGACTGTGCTCTGTCCGAGAGGCTGCTCGTAGGCTTTCTGAAACACCCCCCCTAATGAAGCCCCTGGAGATCCAGCTGCAGACAGCCTCCCCGAGAGCCGCCGTAATGATCCTCGCTGTAGGCAAACTGCTGATTTGGAAACAAAGGGTCAGGGGTGCCACAGAGTGTTGGGCTAAGTGTGTGACAGACGCACCTCAGCAGCTCTCAGTCCACCTGCTGAAGGAAATAAAAACAAGGCTGGTGTCGGCTCAGTGAAGCATCCGCCGTGCGGTATCAGATGACGAGAGGCTGCCACGGCGACACAAGCTAGATAACGCAAATTCAACATGTGTTAGACCCAATTTGTCTGCCATGTAGCGGCGAGGAATTTGTGATAAGACATTTCCTATCAGATCTACTGACATCTCGGATGGACGACACAATTATGGGAGCAAGTGGAGGGAAATCTCTGCTGCCGGCGTCCCCTCTCTGGAGCACAATGACTTTGTTGTATTTACGCTGCCCACCATACAGAGAATAAGTGTCTCTTATGAGCTTCTATTGTGTTGTGATGGTCCAGCGTGTGCCCGCTGCATTTTTGCTGTAGTAGCTCATTAAATATTAAAGCTGACAGGTTATATTGTTATCAGTGGAATTTAAATTGCACAATATAATCGCCCCCATGAGTGGTGTGTTCACTTAGTAGTGCATTATAGTGTAATTTGTTGTTAATTTGTGCAGAATGTAAACCCCCTACCCATCGCTGGCCTCACTTTAACCTTTTTGTTTTTCTTTATTTTTTGCTAACTGCTTCCACTCTCATGTTATGGATATTCATGCACTCTTCTCATATAATAATCTCTCCAGATTATTGTAGCAGTGTTGTTTGTTACTGTATCTTTATAGTTATATGACATTTCATCAAGGTTTATTTGGTTTTCAAAATTGTAATTCCTAATCCATATGTATGTTTGGAAAACTTCTAGGAGTGTCTGAATTCCTTTTTTAACATGTATCTATCACAGAAATATATTTTCCTTTATATCCTAATTAGGATATAAATTCAAAAAATAAATTAGTTTGAATTCAAAGAGAGGAAAAGTTTTCAAGTCAAGTATTTAAGGCTTGTTTTAAAATGAAATATGTATTTTATTCCATATCAAAATGTCTATTTGTTTTTGCTGTTAGACTTTTAATAATAATGATGACAATAATGATATCATGTGTAAACCACCAAGCATGAGAAGTGGATAAAGTGTTGAGAAATGATTCCGTGAGGTAGTGTGAGCTGCAGGAGGTGAGAGGTAACCAACAGCCTCATAAAATCACCGAGCACGGGTTACTCAAACTTTGCTTTGTGATGGATTCTCCCCAGAGAAAAGCCTTTTGACCGGCCGCCGACTGCTCAGCAATTCCTTCTGAATCGCTGCTCTTTGTAATCGTTTGCCTGTCAAGTGCCCGCCGGTGCATGCGGCATATTTAATCATAACAGTAATCCTCTTACCTTTCTACAGTTAAATTTCCAGGCACCAAAACCTACATTGACCCTGAAACCTACGAGGACCCCAACAGGGCTGTCCATCAATTTGCCAAGGAGCTGGACGCCTCCTGCATTAAAATCGAGCGGGTTATCGGAGCAGGTGAGCCCCCCCCCCCTCCTCTGCTCATTCAGCTCTTGGTGTTTAGTCACTCTGTGCGCTCATACATCACACTGACAGCCAAATATTTACACCTTGACACAGCGCAATGCATTGTATATTGATAGCGTGATTGCAAAGATTGGGAAAGGTTCATACAATTAATGTGGGATGGTCTGGTGGGTGGCGGGGGGGGGGCTACTTTATTAGAGGTGGCCAATGACAGTATCATCTCCAGCACGTTTTACTATAGGTCTGGGTTGAGTGAGACACCATCTGAGACAGCCATTCTACTTTAATGTAATTATTGTTGTTTGAATATCTGCAAATATCTTTAGAATAAACTTCATTTAAGTCTCATGACATGGATGTCTATATATATGGTAGAACAGATCTTTTTGTTTTATTGGATTACACAGAGAACTACCTTTGAATGACAAAGTTAATGTTAATCGTTTATGACGATGTGCCGTCTGGATCGCTAAATAAATATGATATGATGCAACGTTACAACGGTCTCCGCAGGAAAGAGGCTTTTTAATTAAGTGGGCTAAAATGCCACGTCCTTCAAACATTTCTCACACAATTTGTATCACTACTGCTCAGCTGCTTTGTCTCAAAGTACTCTAATACATTTGTCATTGAGAAGCGCTTCATTTTTCTTTACCCCCCCCAATCTTATTGATAAACGGTTTGCTCCCGCTCAGGAGAGTTTGGGGAGGTGTGCAGCGGCCGGCTCAAGCTTCCTGGAAAGCGGGACGTGTCCGTCGCCATCAAGACGTTAAAAGTAGGCTACACAGAGAAGCAGAGGCGGGACTTCCTGTGCGAGGCCAGCATTATGGGACAGTTCGACCACCCCAATGTGGTTCATCTGGAGGGAGTCGTGACAAGAGGTAAACACTCCTGAAATATACCTGGACCTAATGTTTCAGTCATGAGGAGTTTAAGAATCCAGTAGGATCAGTTTCAGTATATTTAGCCTTGGGAGGTGAAAGTGCCGTAGTTAGAGTGACATTATATATGATTAAATTATCTACAAACCTTGTTTAACATTTTCTCATTTAGACATTGTAATAAAAGGAGCAGATGGTAACTTTTAATTAAAAGCCAATGAAGTACACAGCTAAAAATAACTTGGAAGCAATTTGGGCACGGTTGTTTATTATGATGCATCTTACAAGCCAATCAAATCAGATATTAATTAATCATCTTCTCTGTCGTCCATCTTTTTGTTCTCCAGGAAAACCGGTGATGATTGTCATCGAGTACATGGAGAACGGCTCATTAGATGGTTTCCTCAGGGTGAGTCACCTTCAGGAGGCTCCGAGCAGCATCTTCCTAACTTTTTCTTGTGTTTGCTCGAGAGTGTTCCAGCAGTCTGCAGTAGGATCTCTGCATAAATATCATAGATCTTGTGCTGCAGAGCTGCGACCTACATCTCCCTCCTGGTCAGAGAAGATGGCTGACCTGCTGTGTTTCTCTTTCAGAAACACGATGGTCAGTTCACAGTCATCCAGCTGGTGGGCATGCTGCGGGGCATCGCGGCAGGAATGAGATATCTCTCCGATATGGGATACGTCCATCGAGACCTGGCCGCTCGAAATATCCTTGTCAACAGCAATCTCGTATGTAAAGTTTCTGACTTCGGCCTGTCAAGGGTGATAGACGACGATCCCGAGGCTGTCTACACAACAACTGTGAGTCCATTAAAGTCTGTCTACCCTCGCCTGAATCCTCTAATCAAGTCTAGAGCAGAAGAGCTGCTGCACGCCCAAGTAGTCTGTAGCATTGTTAATATGCAGAGCAAGATGTTTCCGTACAACTTTCTCACAATTTGCCCTTCAAAACAGTCCAAACCTTGTTACTATTGCCTTATTTAGGATTTAATAATGATTTACTAATGCTTTATAGATGAAGAACAAACTGTGGGATTGGAAATCTGTTTGCTAGCTGTTCATGTGTTCAGCACACTCAGTTTTTTATAAAGCATCATTTGGGTCATAGAGCATTCAATTGAGCAACACGCAACACGACGATTCGAAATGTTTTGAAATATAGAAATGTAAAAATAAGGAATAACAGACAAGACAGAAAGAATCAGGAAATATGAGAGAAATCATTTTCCTTTACTAAATAATAATGTGCATGTTCAGAATTTTCACATTTGAGAATTAGCTTTATTTTAAAATCAGTTATAATGTTGACAATATATTGTATCAGGTTAACATTTTAATGTACTTCTATTGAAGATACAGTACATGTAAAAAACTAAGTATTGGTTATGAGTTTCTTACATTCTATCTCCATTTAAAAATCACGTGTACTTTTAACACAAGCTGGTAAAAAAGTAATAATGTCTAATAATAATAACTAATATTAAATAAATTGTATCTTGTTTTTGATCCATCTGTAATTGCTTAAGGCAGTGATTAACTCATTACATTATTAGAATGCAGTATATTTTGTATAAGATTGTGGAGAAGTTGTTGTTATGTGTTCTGACCCTGTGTAACTCTGAATTCTCTCTAATTGATATTTTAGGGGAAGATGCAGGATATAATGAATGTGATGTTTACTCCAGCCACTGACCTGCGTTTTACTGAACAGGGTGGCAAAATCCCCGTCAGGTGGACGGCGCCGGAAGCCATCCAGTATCGTAAATTCACCTCGGCCAGCGACGCGTGGAGCTACGGCATCGTCATGTGGGAGGTCATGTCCTATGGGGAGCGGCCCTACTGGGACATGTCCAATCAAGATGTAAGCTACAAAAAAAAAAACTGAACCGGTGACTTTAATTAAATGTATTATGTCAACAAGTTTCACATAACTGTATTAGGTTAGTTGAATCAATATTATATCATATAATATTATTATTTTTAATTAATATTATTGTTTTCCACAAACATAATACTGTTATGTGAAATCTGTTGACATAATACATTTAATTAAAGTCAACATTACATCACAAAAAGTCTTTAAGTTACTGAAACTATGTGTAAGAGTCTGCCAAGCTTGGTGGTTTAACCATCAAGTTGAGGTTACCTGCTGAGAAAATGACAAAAGAGAATCATTTTTGAAATATTGCAATTGGGCATTTATATTATTTTCTGATATTTCCTTTCTTGAGTTTCTTAACCTTAGATCATGGATTGCTGACACAAGCTATTATAAAACACTATTAGCACACTGGATATTAAGCGTTTCTCATATCTGGGAGAACAATATTTCACTAACGTTCATCTGAAAGAGGGTTATTCCCCAGATCCATCCCTAATTATCTCTAATGAAGTCATCCCACTTAAACGTAGAACATCCCAGACAAAGATCCCAGTTTGTGGTTCTTCTTTGAGGATTTCGTGCAGGTCCCTCCAGAGAACCGTTTCGACGCACTAACCTTGGGCTTAATTAGTTCAGGAAGTCTCATTTTATTCATGCAGCTTGAATCCATTTGAAGGAGAAACAGTCCTGAAATGGGACACGCATATAAATGAAGTCCGGCGAACATGGATTTGATTCTGGTATTATTATAAATTACAGGAATGGAAAACACTTGTCATGCAGAAAGCTTTTGACCCTAATGTCTTTAAAAGTTTACAATTACTTATGGAAATGTGAACCAGAGTGAGTAGCAATGTTGAACCAATTACAGCAGCAGCAGCAGCTCATGCATTCTTCCCAGTGTGCATTGCACTGATGGCTTTGTTTCTAAAATCCAGAATTTAAACAAAATGTATATTTTTAAAGTTTAAACTTTAACAATTCTAAACATCAAGATTAGTTTACCCTTCAGGGTCAACCTGTGGAAAAAGTTTCAAAATGTCTTGGATTGCTTTGCCTGAGAAAAAACGGATGATGATGTCATAGTGATGTCATCAAGGTTATCTGAGCTTTTTCATTGAGAGCACATTTCTATAACAGAAAGCCTGCATTACAAACTGTGTTCAAAAGATATCAACCAGTCAGGGTCTAATGAAAGTATGTTATGAGTTGCATTATGGGAAATTAAGGATCCAGTGATTTTAGAGCCGGACAAATGCTTTGTGTGTAAATGTCAGGATATCTCAGCTTCTGATTTGGTCCCTACTCTTCTTTTTTTATAAAAAACGATCTTTATGAAGTGTTATTACTAATTATAGAGTACTTCTTTAGTTATCTCATCTAGAATTGTTTTGACGCGCTTCAATGAAACTCGTAAAGCCCCAGGAGCAGGACATAGTTTGTATCTGTCTTGTTTTGCACAACACATTGCAAATGGTTTCTACAACTTCTGCTGAGGTTGTAAAACTCAGTGTGCTAGAACTGGTAGAATTTAGAGATTACTGCGTACACTGAATAAACTGAAACATTGACTAATGCACGTAATTAAATTCAACGTTTCAGTCTTTTCAGTATTCTAGGTGCTGTTATTTAATCAGAGAATCTTTAAGGTGTCTTACCATCAACTCCTGACATCGCCCAGAGTGTTCTTTCTCACACAGAAAACATTCAAGTCCCACTCTTCTCTCTACAAAAGTCACACATTGCTGTAATGATTGACTCAGCCACAGTCTCATGGTGTTCATGGAAACTCCCACAGAGCGAGTCCAACTGTGTCAGACCCTTAAAGCTGTCCTATTGTCAGACTCTTCACACATGGTGATGGTAGATGGCCAGTTATTCCAGGGCTTCAGATTCCTATAAGGTGAAGTTCAGCATCAGGTCTGAACATCACCAGGATTCTCCAACACTCAAGGTTCAAGGTTCAAGGTTCTTTATTTAGTCATACGAACATAGCTACAGTGTAGTTATGCCGATGAAAATCTTAAGTCACAGGCTTCTCCAACAGTGCAACACCGATAAACAGAAAAATATAGTGCAAGTAAATAGTAAATACAAAAAGAAAAATAGTTTAAAAAAGTGAAATAGTGCAATAAGACTCTATATGCAAGTTACTGGAATATGATATATTAGGTAAATAGAGAGGCATGATAACGGAACAATCAGATGTGAGAAATGCTAAACAAGATGTCCGGGCGTTATAGTGGCAGATGTGGTGTTTTGATGCTGTGCTACTTGACAGACATCAATGTCAGAAATGTTTGCAGTTTGTCAAGATGACAGCAAACATCCTGCGGGGAAGCAGGAAGAACGTTATTTGCATTTTTCCAACAGTTTCAGTTCAGTTTTGACATATTTTCCCTCCATGACTCATCATTTCTGACAGAAATAGCTGATGAATAAATGCAGAAACGTACGCAGCTCCTTATCCGACACAATTAAGGAAATAGAGCGAGGGCTCACATCAAAGGGCCCGCTCCTGTTCTCACGCTATTGACTTTTAATGACATCGCTGCAAACTGCATGCCTGATGGAGAGTCATGATATATTTTAGGTTTTAAGGTTCCATGTCAGAGCTGAATAAATATGGCCTTTTGTTTGCACACACACTGAACAAACTGAAACGTTGACTTTAATGAAATGTATTATGTCAACACATTTCACATAACTGTATTAGGTTAGTTGATAGAAATAATATAAAACTGAACCTAATATTATTTTATTTAAACTTCATATTATTGCTTGCAACTAACCGTATACAGTTATAAGACATCTGTAGACATAATATATTTAATTAAAGTCAACGTTTCAGTGCATGAACAATGAGGGAGATTCAATTTAGAATTTCCGTTGCACTGGGGTATTTAACCTGCTGAAATACAGCAGTGTAACCATCCAAAGTAGTCCTGCCGTGCCTTAAGCGTTATCAGAAAATGTTTAAGATCTTTTATACATTTGCGGTAAAGACAGACAAAGATAGGTGTAATATGATCCCATCTCATAAGGAGTTGTTTAAAAGCTGCAGCAGTTAGCACGTACTGAGAGCAGGAGATTGTTTCCTGACTGAGCCCAGCGAGAGAAAAGCCCCAGGTATCAAGGACTGATGAAACATGCATAACCTCTGGATCAGTACATGACACAAGGTCTGTTACTTTGCCTGAGCTGGATAAACACACAACCTTTTTAAATCAAATGAAAATTCATTTATTTATCACACACTGAATATCCCATTCTTTGTTTTGGTCAGTATCAGCTATGTCTTATTATTATAAAATGTTGTTCACCAATGGCACTGCAGACACATAGGGACACAAACAACAGCCAAGTATTAAGTCCACAATTCTGTTGTATTATCTCAGCTCCTCTCTAAGCTGCCAGTGTTGTCTTTCAGAACTGCTTGTCGGGGTATTGTGATATTAAAAGCTATTTATTAAGGATACTAACGACTCTTTCTGTTTTGCATCCTCTAGGTCATAAAGGCAATAGAAGAGGGGTACCGCCTCCCAGCGCCGATGGACTGCCCCCCCGGCCTGCACCAGCTCATGCTGGACTGCTGGCAGAAGGACAGAGCCGAGCGTCCAAAATTCGATCAGATAGTCAGCATCCTCGATAAGATGATCCGCAACCCTAACACCTTGAAAACCCCAGTGGGAACATGTACAAGGTGAGGGAGTAAACCCCAAATGAACCACTTTAAAATGTGTCTTCATACAATAAGAACTTTTATTTGAGTGCATTAGTGGATGATCCAAAGCGTCCAGCGGATGACTTAGCCTCTGTAGTTCACAGATGAAAGATAAATCCTGGGGGATCGATACCCCAAAGCAGCTTCCATGGCTTTATGGTCAATCGCAGGGCTTTTAAATCAATCCTGGTAATGAGTTCCTGCTACTTTAAAGTGCAGTGGGAACTCCAGACCTCACTCTGACGTTTGTCAGATGAATTCTATTTGCAGTCAGAAGAGACTTCCCTGAGGTGAGATGGAGAGGTTACAGCTGGTTAGAAAGCACTTTATTATAGTGCGTCTATATGTGAGGAATGTATTCGGATTGAAGAGATATTGAGAACATGTTTTTCAGACGCAGAAAGCTGAAATGCTGCATCTGTTTATGAATATGTTATTGATTGAAGCCTCCAATCAGCTGCTTTTTCCCCTTCTCGCAATTTGCCGCACCGCTGGATGCCTTTAGTCGTCAGTTTGTCTCGTCTCCTGCCTGATTGTGTTTTCAGCGGAACGTTTCCTTTTCACATAAGAAATAAACATCTTTCTGCTCATCCCACAGACCAATTAGTCCGCTGTTGGATCAGAGCACACCAGACTTCACCGCTTTCCGCTCAGTAGGAGAGTGGCTGGAAGCCATCAAGATGGAGCGATACAGAGACAACTTCACAGCGGCGGGCTACAGCTCCCTGGAATCTGTGGCCAGGATGTCAATCGAGTGAGTAGAGAGGAAGCCCTCCAGTGCTTAAACTTCAGTGGAGAACATTACAATAACACCAGGCACATTTCAACTCATCTCATCTACCTACGCTTCCCGTTGGCCAACCCTAAATAAGCAAACCCAAGTAGCTGCATTTTGTTATCAGGCAGAGTGTTGGCAGATCATCCAATGAGGTTTCTGTAAATTACCGTACATTTTAAAAATTGGCCTGGGCCTTCAATTACCCAAACTGCAGAGATAACTAGGCCATTACTCTTCTTTGATGCATTACTATCCTACACTGAATGTATACTTTAAATATTTTAGTAAGAGACCTCTGTTTGTGATTTGCTCCTGTTTGCTGTTAGCTCACTGCCTCCATGTTACCCATGTCATGATCTAATCAGTGTAACATAAATACACTGATTCCATCTGTAAAAACAGACTCCTCTTATAAACACTGCCCTATTGCCCCACGATTGTCTTTATATCAAAACAAAATCTTCCAATCTTTGCTTATTTGCAGAAGTCCTAAATCTACCATATGAAACTCAACACTTTATAAATGATCCAAAATCGAACAGAATAAATGAGGTCTCATTGGTTGTGTTCATTGGTTACTTGGAGCACACATTCCATCTCATGTTTGGGACTCAAGAACTTTAAAACTCTTATTAGCGAGTCCTATCACCAGGGTCTTGAACCTGTGTGAACTCTGCTGTGTATCACTGTAGTTGAGAGCAGCTGAATATGAGCAGCAGCCAGACTGTGGCTGGCCCTGGATCAGTGACTCTGACTCACTGACCATCAGATGTCAACATCCGTCTCCACATCCTGTAAAAAGCTCAAAGCGTTCAAATAAACGTTCCAAACACACTTCCAAGAAAAGACTTGAGTTGTACTGTTTTGCTCCATCATGCTGGACATGGACACGTTGTGTTTAGCTGCCTTTTGTTACCCTTTACCATTTGACCATGATGAAAGAAGCTCAGCCTGGGATTCGTCACTTTGGTTAACTGGACTCATACTTTTTACTGGACTCCTCTTCACACTGTACATTTCTATTTAATTAAGTGTTAATCCTTTCCTCACTTTCTGAATAATATTCTTCTTCTTTCTGTTTATTTGACAGATAGTCTACAGCTTTTTATCTTTCACGTCAACTTCTAAATATGTTCCTTTTTAGTTCTGTTTTGTTTACTATTTTGAGATGTTTATATTTTTCAAATGATGTGCAATGCCTCGTTTTTAAATGCTCTAAAAAACTAAAATATGACATTTATTATGTATTTAGGTTAGTTGAAAGCAATGTAATATCAGCTTAATATTATTGCTTTCAACTAACCTGATGTGTGAAATGAGTTGACATAATACATTTAACTAAAGTCACGTTTCAGTTTTTCAAAAATGTCCCAATTTGGGATCAATAAAGTATACCTTATCTTAGTCCCGCCCCTTCCTGTGTTTCAGTGACGTGATGAGCTTGGGGATCTCGCTGGTGGGCCATCAGAAGAAGATCATGAGCAGCATACAGACTATGAGAGCCCAGATGCTGCACCTCCACGGCACAGGGGTCCAGGTGTGACCCGCAGTTTGCATCATGAGAAACTCTAGCAGAACTTATGGAGCAGTGCCCGGGACGTACCTGGAAACGGTCAAAGCTAGCGGACGTGTGTCGTGTCGGCTGTGTCTGGAGTGAAGTCATTCCTTTGTTCCTCGCTCCGCCTCTTCACAGGGCACTGAAGAGAGGAAAAGGACCGACAACCGCAACAAAAAAGAAACTACCTGAACCAGATGACTTTCTTTACTTACTTTCTTTAGAAGCGCTTATGAACCCAACCACATATCAAAGGGTGCATTGGAAAGGACTTCTGTTTTAACTTAATGAATGATTTAAATGCACACCGAGGCTATGGATTCTCTCTAAAAAGAACAAAAAAAACAACTTGTCTACTTGCAGTGGTTTCATTTACATTTGTTTATTTGTTAGTTTTCTTTCTGTCTGCTACGATGACATGTTTGGCACATGCAGCAGTTTGTTTCTCTCTTCTATTTGGATTTGACTACAGGGTAAAGGAGAGGGTTTTATGGTTTCAACCTCTCAATGTTTTTTATTATAGAATGTTCTGAAGAGTGCAACACTGAAGAGACGCAGGAGAATCAGCAGACTTTTATATCAGAGTAGCAATATCCTTTGTCTTATTGTTCACCACAGGACACGCAGTCACTTGGTTATTGAGTAGAATGTTGCAGCACTGTTGAAATACTTTATTGAAATTGAAGCCACCATAAATAGTTTTGCCATCGTTTGACCTAAAATGTTGCACACAGTGTTTGTTTCGGTGCATTGTTGAGCTGCAAATCCAGTTTTTAAAGGTGGCTCCAAAAACATTGTAGACGTAATACTGCCTTAAAAAGTGTTAGCTTAAGTATTGCCACTATTTTAGGATCTTCAATGGCAATGCTTTCTGCATTCATTTAAAGGGTCGACAAGCTCCCTATATTTTTGTTTTTCTTGTAGTGTGATGTCTTTTTATCTCTGACAAATCTTGAACTGGTGAAAGTGAGACACGGTCAGCGAAGAAGAGTAGGACTAAACAGAGCAATAATTACCAGGTAGAAACGGTCCTCACCTGAGATTTGTAAGGTGCTAGGTTTTATCAAATGTGTGTGCTGTGCTGAGACAAACCCTCTGGAAAGATTTAGTCACCCTCGGAAAGGAAAGGAAAGGAATGTACCTCTTTGACCCCAAAAACGGTTCGGAAAGTGCTCGGAAAAACTGCGGTGCCAAGTCATCAGATGAAATAATCATGTTGTATTTTGCCGCTATGATATGCTAAACGTTTGATGGAAATCTAACATGGCGTGGAAATGTTAAAGTGATGCAGCGATGAAAGAGGCACCGTTTGAACACTAGGAAGGTGCCATTAGCCATGCTGACATCATTTCCAGACACCGACGCGCTGTCCAGAAATCAAAGAGCCCCTTCAGGGTTTGGGTCGAGAAATTAGGACCAAACGTTGGAGCTGGAGTCAGATCGTGCTGTTGAAACCCCCACCCCCCAGCCACGCAGCTCCCTTATTTATTCATGTGTCTCCACCGCTCATCCCTCACAGGCGGAGATGAGATGGAACATGCATTAAAGTGTCTCTTAAGATTGCTCCTCTTTTCTTCCATACGGCTTTGTATGGAGAACAGAGACGAGGGGGCTTTGCAGAAGATGTGCTAAAAGCCAATCAACCTATTCCGTGCCATCTGTCTCCACTTCAAATGCAAAAAAAGGAGAACGTTTCCATGTTGATTATGTTTTACTGCAGCATTCTTTGATAAGAGCCGAGGATGCAGTTATTATGGTGTTAAGGAATGGTGTTAAGGAAAAACCATCATGTCTTCCACTCCTGTAGCTACCTGATATAAATCTATGTTATAAAAAGCTAGAGTTAGGTCAACTGTTTCCTTCTCAAATGTATAGAAAAAGAAAAAACTGCACATTTCACCAATCCCAGTTTACATATTCAAATCCCCCTTATCGTCGAACTAACTGTCCCTAATGGAGAGATATTCATTTACCAAGCATGGAGGACAACCTATCTAGCACACACTCACATTCAAGGTGGAACCTGTGCATCTTTGCCTACAAAATATTTGAACAGTCAATTTCACATTTTCTATGATTTTCTTTAGCACAGAACTGATGAGCTGCAATCAAATGTTCCACTGACAGCAGAAACTGAAAACAGTAAATGAAGAGTACTGTTGAGTTGGCTTTGTTAAAACATGCTGAATGATAACTGAAAGCAGCAGTTTTAACAACGCGAGAGACAGTGTTGAAACCAGGCTGAAAGGAGACAGAGATTGTTATGAAAATGTCCTTAAAAAGCTAGCATGCATGTCGTTTTTACACCTAAGCTGTGCTCTCACAATGACCCGGCTTTGTGTGGGTGTCTGCTTTGATCCACTTTCACTGTTGGACTCACCTTTGTGAGGAGACACCAGGAATTAGTCCTGACCGCTCTGAGCCGTGTCACCAACTCTCTCCCTTTATCCATACAGCAGAGCTCAGCATTGGGCCTTGGCCAGACCTTTGAATTGAATACCGGCATAAAGTCATTCAGTCAGCACAAAACTCCCTAGTTTACAGGCAGCACTCTCTCACCCCCCCGGGGCCGAACGCCTCTGTCCCCTTTTCCTGTGCTGGGGAAACAGTAGTTTGAGCCAAATTGAGATTAAGGCCAGGATACAATCGATTCAGCGTCACCTGTAACCTTCAGTAACAGAAGCTTGTTTCACCCACATTCAAACTTCAGGTTCTGCTCAACTCTCAACAACAACTGTTTTGTTGTGGCTGTATATTAGCAAAAACTCAAAAAGAATAGGAAATGTAAGAAAGGCAGAAAAAAGCAGACAGGTGCAGGATGTAGAGGGCTGGTTGGAATCAGGAACAGAGTACAAAGTTATTTTTCAAACCTTGTGGTCCAGCAGTTGGAAGTGGTGCGGGGGGGGGGATGGTTCCAAAGAGCACCGTTGATTGTGTCAGAGACGAGATTTGAGGGGATCTTTGTATATGTTCTAATTGTAAAACTTGTACATTTATTTATATTGTTTTTTACACATATTACTCAGTAGAGAGCTCTGAATACATTGAAAATGCACTATATTTTTCTATCTCGCAGATGAATTATTGTCACTCACAAGATTTCAGTTGTACTTCATTTTTCATTTAGGACCAAAGACAGCTGATAGGATTTCCATCTTTACTTTGACTTCCTTTTGATTTTGCATTTTAGTTTGTTGTACAGTAATACAAATGGTCAATTTATTATTTATTTTTCTGTGATGAAAGTATTGAAAATTCACTGGTCAAAGGTATTTTCCCCAACAGCAGAACTGTACGATTTAATTAGACAATTTCTTGTTACATAGACAATTCTTTTTGCTTTGTTACCTTTGTAATAGACTGTACATATATTTTTGGAAATATAATACAATCTCTATAGAAGTGTTGGGTGTCCTTTGTCATGTTTTTTACCTCATTTCTATTCACTGGTGTTCATTTGATCAGATGTGTTTAGGATTGATTGAGATCTGAAGTCCATGATTTTTCTAAGATTTGTAGTGGATACAACAGGAGTTTTATTCCAGAGGAAAGAGCTTGCTAAATGTTTGAACTAGGTTTAGTTATCGAGCAGGACATTCAGACTTAAGATCCACCTCACTGTTGTCATTCTAAACATACATAACAGGTTGTATCATTAAGAGTACCCTTTTATAATTGGGCAGCCTTTATAAAGTTGTATGTTTTGTGCCATCAGTAGTAACACATGGTTTTCTCTACATGGATCACTTTTTGCTCAATATGTTTCTTGAATTGTCTCCTCTCTGAGCCCCAATCTTCATAACTGCGTTTAAACTCTTTATTTGTCCTGACAATACTTTTGAGAGTGAACTGCACACATCAGATCATGTAAACAACACAAATTGAAGCAGAGCACATGGCAATTAACTGTGACATGAATGAGATTTGTCTGTTGAATTGTACATTGTAATACTTTACTTGCCTTAAAGTACTTTTGTATTTGTGAAATGAGTCCTTGTGGCTTGTAAGAGCATCCAAAAACAACAAACCAGAGGTCAAACATGATTGCTGGCACCAACTGCAAATCAACCACAGAAACTCAATGAATGAACATAAGGGAAACAATACTCATTCAAATCCAACATCAATGGGAACATTGTGAATCACAATGTGAAATACAAGAAACAACATGAAGTGTAAAACACAAATAAAATGGATCTTATGTTGGGATGCTTCCCTACACCTCCAACATGAACTGCTCCATCCTGCTGGATGAAACGTTAGTTTCAAAATGTTAGTCTGATAATGATTATGTAAAATAATGTTAGCCATTATAATAGAAAAGGGTGATGAGGTCCTCTCTAACACTAGTCTGGAAGATAAGTGGCCATGCAGCCAAAGGAAAGTGTGTTATATATATATATCCTTTATTTAACCAGGTAAACAGACTCATTGAGATTCAAATCTCTTTTCCAAGAGTGACCTGGCCAAGAAGGGCAGCATGAACGAAGTTACAACAGATAAAACACAGACAAGACAGGCAGACAAATACAGCTGTAAAACACAAATATGCGAAATAAAACAAAACTATTAAAAATCATTAAAAACTGGCAACATTTAAAACGATTTTAGGATATACGAGCACTCACATCTACCAACGGTGTCGTGTTCTCTGTCCTTTAAGATGGACCTGAATTCCCCCATAGTGATGAAATCTGAGAGTTTCAGCTCCTGTTCCAAGCTGTGGGGGCAGCATATTTAAAAGCTGTTTTACCCAGTTTTGTTCTCACTGTAGGAACCAGCATCTGAATGAAATCTTGGGAGCGCAGGCCATACAGACTTTCTCTTTGACACATACATGTGCAAATGTAGGAGGGAACCAACCCAAGCAGAGATTTATAAATAAAACCCAACCAATGGGAAAGTCTGCGAGCAGACAAAGATGGCCAATTAGCAGCAGCATATAAAGTGCAATGGTGCACTCGATATCCACATCCAGTAATACATCGTAAGGCACAATGGTACACAGTATCAGTGGTCAGAGGCATTCATGCATCTACATGACGTAATAAACACAAGCACACACCTTCATTGATCCCCCGCCAGGTCATTCCAATCTTAATATTATTGCAGTCAGTGGTTAGAACTCACAAAGCTTTGCTACAGGATCCCTTCTCAGAAAGTGGTACCAGTGTAAGTTTAGGGAATACTAAGAAAATAATAAACTAGCACCTTAATTCAGGGAAACACACCTGAACTAACAGTAATACAACCTTAAAGTCCTCAGATGAGCAACACAATTAAAGACAAAGAGACTAACTTAAAAAAAAACATTAAAACCAGACACAAACTGTTTTTTTTTGTATGTATGTAATCTGTTTTTTAAAACATGTATAATCCCCTTCTAATCAAACTATGTACAATGCATTTGGTCAACCTTACAATTCTGTGTCAGGGTTCAAAAGCATTAACGTTCCTGCTGCTTCCCGTTATTCCACTGATTGACAGTTAGCAGCTGTTGTGTGCATAAAGCCGAATGTGCCAACAAAGTCAAAGGACAAAACCCCGACCCTAACCCTGTCCCACAGGTACACAATGCATGTGCTTAATACATGTTTTATGCAGATGAGTGTGTCAGGTAAGGGGAAGAAAGAGTTTGAGTTTACAAAAAGGCAGAGGTTATGCAGGTGAAAAGTCTGACACACTACACACACGTTGACACCACGTCCATCTCCAACATAAAGCCAAACTTCCTGCATGAGCACAGAACCCTGGCACTAGATGTTAACGGTAAGGTTAAGAATGATGTAGTACTTTTAAGTTTGGACATAATTAATACAGGTCTGGCTACTGGGAAGATGACCTACGCCCATGTGGATCACACATGAATTATGTCTTCATTTGTCAACTAAAACATATAAAGATTTTAGCCACGGTTTATCTTTCATGAAGTGTATATCCTCTCATCAATATTTTGTCTATTTCACAAAAGAAAAGGTTCAGAGATCTATTCGACTGAAGTTAACAAAATGAACACAGATCATGATACATTGTGTATCATTTATCCAGATATACTTGCAGCTGCCACAGAGTTGTGTGTGTGTGTGTGTGTGTGTGTGTGGACTCACCTCCCTTATGGGGACATAACAGTCCTCCAAACATTCCAAACATTCCTGTTCTGTACTTTAATCTCCCAAAATTGGATGTATTTTAAGGAGTTGGAATATTATTTTCCTGGTCATATTTTTCAGCAGTTATATCAATTATGTAATTCCACCGGTGGCTCAACATGCTGTCTCTGATTCAGCTCCACTTTTGTTTTCCAATAATCTGGCTTCCTACAATGTTGTTTTCTGTGGTTCCTCGCTTCACCTCAAATTAACATAACCTTCAAAGTCTAAACTTGTTTTAATGGTTGGATCATCTGCAGGAGAGTCGCCGTGTGAAATCGCAGGAAATATTGCGTGTTTACCTCCTCTCATGGGCCTGGTTCAAAAATATTAAACTGGATACTTATCTTAAAAGGCTTAAGTTAGAAGAACTGTGAGAAAATACAGCTAACTGTAGAACTAATGTGCTTACGTTTGAGTTATTACTATCAAAGGAATATGGCTTAGTCATATCAAGTAAAGAGTAATATCTCTTTCCAAAAACAGGGTCCCTGTTACGTTTTATAAGCAACAGAAGACACTTCCAACATTTTTTCGAAGTTATTACATATACAATAATAAGATCTTCAATACTTACAACTTAGCAACAAACACACAAAAAAGACAGGAACATTTTAAATCCAATGACAATGAGCAGCCTTCACGTCATATGGTGAAAAGCTTGATAAAGATATTATGGAGCACGCCTACTTAAGTTTGTGTGCAAAGATTCCATTCATATTTAGTGCTCATTAATGTGAGTTTAATCCTCATCCATAAACATGATGTGATATCAGGACTTGGGTTATCGAGATAAACTGTGGTGGTGCTTATTCTTCAGTTGGTGCCATTAACCCACTGCAGAAGGAGGCGGGACAACAAGATCAAGTTATAACAATAAAAGGGTTCAGGCAGAGTTTATCCCTGGAGGAATATGTTGACGTTGGAAATATGGCATTAATGTGCAGTTGACTTAAAATGTTTGAAATTGCATTTAATTCACTGATGTCTTCATTACATTACATTACATTACATGTCACTTGTTAGACGCTTTTATCCAAAGCGACTTACATACTCAATACTGTGGACAATCCCCACAGGAGCAATTTGGGGTGAAGTGTCTCAGGGACACAACGACATGCTGACTGCAGCGGGGTTTGAACCTGTGACCCCCTGATCCCAACACCTACGCACAACCTACGCACAACCCACTGCGCCACGCCACACCACTCTTCATCTCACTAGTTAGCTTTAACTCATATACTTCATTTTTGTATGCACAATTGCACTGTTACATTTTGTTCTCATTGATACACTAACTTCAAACCAAAAGCATTACACTTTGCTTCACTATCTGAACTTAGATTTTCCTTTTCACTACAACAGCTGGATGGCAACACACCTGATGTTAACCTGAGGGGAAACTTTTTTTCTCTATTACAATCACATAAAAATGCATTTCACATGAGAACGTTTTAATTATGTTTTTATTGTTTTAGGAGAACTTGTTTGAACCCATAATCAAGTACAAAATATTTGTGTTCCTCCAAGGCCATTTTGGAGGTTTGAACACCTGCACATCTTGGCATGCTGTGGTGAGAAAGTCACTCGTAACTTTGTTGATCATAAATAATATATCGTTTTGTTTTCTCACTGTCTTAACTGCACTGCTTAAAAGGCTGGCCCCTCCCTTATTGCTTCAGGTTATACTTGTCACAGCATGAAACCTACTGTACCTCAGAGTCACTTCAGCCAATGGCATTGATCAGAGGTGCAGAAAGATAACAGGAGAATCTAAATTATGGTTTGTTTATTGTTGATTGTTGTTATTGTTTTCTGGTTGAAAAAGGCATGAAAAATCTCAGTTAGTTTACACGTATTTAGAATTCAAATATTATTACAGCAAAGGCAGTTATCTTTAAACATAATTAAACATAATGTGAAATAACGTAACCAATGCAATTGAAACAGTTCAGCAAATAAGGATATAAACTACTTAGGCTGCTATAAAAATAAAATTCAAAGGAAAGGAAAAACTCACTGCTCATTTACTTAGACAAACAATTAGATTGAGAGGAGTTCACATGAGGCCAGCTTCTTGGCTCAGAGAGAAAGGGTTTGTCTTAGGTGAGCTGGTTTTATTGATTACTTAGCTCCGTGTGGCAGGAGGGGCGGACATTTGTAATTTCAATTTTCAACATTTTTACTATCCATTTTACAGCTGACACAGCTTGAGTACTGGATAAAGCCTGAGCGATACTTTGCCATACAGATGTATTGGCTGATGTTGGAATCACCACGACAACTATACAGACATATAATACATGAACATGCCGCATGATGTCTTAACTATATTCCCAGTAACTGTAACTGACCATTACTGAATATAAAACAGTTCACTGTTCTCACTGTATTCATGCTGTTTCCTTTGGAACGACAGAGCAGAAGGACTGCAGTGGAGATGTCTTCCTTAGATATTTTTCTCAAAAAGGAAAAACTTATCTTCTGTTTTACACCTGAGTTCATTTTGAAGTCAAACATTAGGTCTTCTACCATCAATGAGCACTCTCCATTTGCTAGTAAAGATCATGTCAAGTGGTGAAAAGCTTGAGAAAGATATAATGGAGCATGCTTACGCTGTCTGTAGACGAGTATACTTATTGGAGATAACACAACCTCTCCAGGCTGACCAATAGCAGCTCTGCTCTTAAAGCAACACAGTCTCACTCCCTGAACGTCCAGGAGCGACGCTTGGTCAGGGTCCTATGGCGTGCAGTTGTGACGCGCCGAGTCTCCTTCAGCTTCATAAACGGACGCAAAGAGCTTTCAACTGATTGCAATGTATTCCCATCGGCGGCGGTATTTGACGCTCAGGGAAGCACCGCATCGGTCCATGTCGGCGGCACTTAAAGGCAATGTGAGCGTCCATTCCCATTGGATAACGGAGGATTTTACACCCGGAAGTAAGTATTCTCTTTACTGTCGATTGATTTTACAGTGATATCTGCACTACTCATCAACTCAAAAACACCAGATTATCCTTGTTAATTACACAACATTGATTGGTTTAAATTGTGTACAATGCTTTTGTGTTTTTCCCCTTCGATTCGGAGAAACAAATATTTTTTCGGAGTTTAGGATGGCAGAAGACACTACACTACCCAGAATCCTCAGCTATCGTTTGGGACTACAACATGTGCTTTGCTTCACAAACCCCGTGATTAGTCCTCAAGCTCTGTGATTGGTTGACCTCCAACTGCATTCCATATGAAAAAAAACGTTTCGTAAAAGATCAAATCATACTTTATTCAGCAGTGCTTGCTTTACTCTTTGAAAGTCATCACATGAATGCATTGTAATAAATGGTTCGGCTGCATTAAATATTACACATCTGTCGTAGTTCTTTATTTATCTACAGAGATCGGGCCTCAGAATAGACCGGAAACTATTCTTTTACCGTTCTGTTTTAATTTCACAATAAAGTTAGTAGTAATATTTTGTTTTGATATTATTGTTTTTTATTAACTACTAGACCGCTGGGTCATGTTAAGACCATCTTTTCTGTGGGTTTTTTCCATCGCTTTTGTGTTACAAATATCAAAACAATAACAAAATATATCCGTCGTAAACTAAACCGGAAACAGCAGTATATTTTATTTTGTTAACACTGTAAACTTGACAGCTTTTAACCCAAACCACCTACTGGTTAAAGCACGTTATTACACGTTTAGAGTAATTGCAATGCAGGTAGATTGTGTTGCTTTTAATGACTGTTTAAAATGCCTTTTTCTTAATGTCTTTCATTTTTGTAAAGCACTTTTGAATGTGTTATATTTTATGAAAACATTTAAATATTAAGAGTACATACAAAATAGGAGGAAAGTAGAAGGTCAATGATAGAAATATAGAATAGAAAATATCAAGAAGATACTGTAAATGATATCTAGAATAAAACAGTTTAGTGCCGGATGTACAAAGATATTAATAGGAGGATGTGCAAAACAGACAAACTAATTAGGCTTTATTTAAACATTAAATAATACTTTAGGTTAAGGTCTTCTTTTAAATACATGTAAGCAAAAAGCTTTGGGGGTATCTGATAAATATTAAGCCTGACAAAGTACTTAACGTTTAATATATTGCATGGTTTGTTTTGGGACTTGACAATCAACATTCCTGCAATGTTAACTATGTTGAAGCACTTATTTTAACCGATATTATACATATTTATTATACTCTTATAAGATGTATGTAGATAGAATAAGAAATGTGCAGAATATGACAGTTTAATGGTGGAGGTACACACATATTGATAGATGTCTTGTTGAGGAACCTGTGACCCAAGTTTGTCATCATTGCATAACTACACCGTAGTTGTGTATAAAACCACCAGACTCAGGGACAGCTTCATCCCACAGGCCATAAGACTATTAAACACCTGAACTTTGAAACAACATCCATAACATTCATCTGGCTGCTACTTAGAAATTATTTGTCAAATATATCATATTCCAATCACTTATAGACTCTTATTGCACTATTTCACTTTTACTATTTTACAATTTTTCTTTTTGTATTTACTTGCACTATTTTTTCTGTGTATCTGTTTTATTGTGTTGCACTTTTGGAGGAGCCTGTGACCTAAGGGGGGGGGGGGGGGGGTAAGACACGTTCGGGTGCTAGTGACTTATATCCCTGCCTTTACCCAACTTGTGTCAGGTGTGAACCAAATGTTTCTGTGTGAAACTGACTAATTTCAATTTACATAATCCATACATAAGAAACATATGTAGTAATGTAACGAACGTTTCACCTTAAACCACAATATTTTCTTAAATCTCACCGTAGACGAGGCCTTCATGTCTGGTATAGCAGTCTAGTTGCCAGCAGTCCTGTTGTGAACCCGGAAATGTTGAGTACCCCAGAGTTTTATGATAGAAATGTAAAGTAGGGTTTCCCAGCACATAGAAACTGCAGGATGCTAACTTGCGTAATTATGTTGGGCAATTTGTACAATTAGCATAAGTTGTGTTTATTAGCATTGATTACAATGATAGCCTGTGTCGACAATTGTTAAAAAATGGCTTGGCCTATTTGGATCATTTTGATGTGGTTTTGTGGGTAATTGAGGTTGCTTTTTTTTCAGGATAAAAATGTCAGTTTAACCAGAAAGTGGACGTATTTGTACTAGCAGTGGGCTGATTTTGATAAAGATTTATGGACTCTGGTGGATCATTTGGATTGGACCGATTGTTTATCTATTTGAAAAATAATCATCCACAGTAGAGGAAATATTTTTGTCATCTTGTTCTCTCTATATGCGAAGCCTCGCAACGTTACTCATAGTAATCTAAATCAGCCCACCGAGAGTACCACTTTCTGGTTAAAACTGCAATTTTTTATTCTGAAATAAATAGAATCATAAATGGATTCATCATCCTCTATAACCTCCAAAACCACTCCAAAATTGTCTAAATCGGGCAAGTAATTTATTTAATTTAGTCCACATGTTAATTGTACAAATTGCCCAACATGAAAGTTATCATCCGGCAGTTTCTATGTGCTGGGGACCCCTATGATACTTCTAACATAAAACTTTGGGTATTCAACATTTCCAGCTTTACAATTACAACTAGACAATAACCACTTGTTACAGAAATATAAATGAAGTTTATTGCCGAGAAATATCTCCATTGTTTATAATACAATTGTTTGCTTATCACTTCCTTGTAATGGATCAAATATGAAATCTTTAGATATCACAGTACTAAATGTCTTCATCTCCATCTCTCTGATACACAGAAAAACAGCGGATCCTGGCAGACTGCCAGAGGAAGATAACAGGGTAAGAAATCATTTTTATTTGGCGATTTTGCAATAATCCTGAGCGCTGCTTCACCATTATTACAGTATCTGACATTTTGCATCTAATATAGAAGTCAAACGGGGATATGGAGATGAATGGTTTTAAACTGTGTAAATTGATTATGAAGAACGTGCAGGCCTGACTAATGGTTACCTGTTGGAGTCCACAGGGAAACAGATGATGAGCGCTTTACAAAACAAAGGCTTTGCTTTTCCACAGTTCAGGTCTTTCCTTTGGGGAAATATAATGTGGTATTTACAGATGCAACAAAGTAGACTTTTCACGCCTAATCTGTTGCTGTTGTCTTGAAGAAAAATAGAGGTGATTTGTGGGGAAAAGGCCTTTTATCCTAAAAAGGACTTGGTGCTTCATCAAAAGTTCAGCCATTGACTTGCCTGTAGGAAGAGAGCATCAATCCATTCTCATTATGTGGCGGATATGGTTGAAAAGTTTTGTTGATTATCAAATCAAGTTGTAAATACAATTACAGATATGATTTATCTGTGTTTCAAAATTGATGAAAGCCAGTACATGACATTACATATTCAAATGTTTAAATAGAGAACATTTGATAAGTTAATTAAATATGATGCACTGCGATATATGACAAACCAACATTATATATTATATGAAGATGTCAATCAAGTAATAATAACTTTAGTCAGTTAGTAATTTGGAATGAAATGTTTTTCTGAATGAGATATAATGGATGTGAGTGTTTTTACTAAACAACATGAATACTTTCAATACTAGCCCTGCAGCATTATGCTTGCCTATAACATTATTATACACACTGTCTTTGTAAATATGTTGTCTGCTCATCATTTTCTAATCAAAAAGTAAATAACTATGAACATGTATAGTTGTGCAGTGATGAGGTATTTTGTAGGCACAACCCGGAAGTTAGCATCTTGTGGACTCACCTGCCAAAAAGTCATGGAATCTTTTGATTGGGTTTTTAAAAAGATTGCAGAAAATACGAATGAAGGCAAACACATGCTGATAATACTTGACACATTTTGTACAGCAGCAAATTATCACTTAGTAACATTAAAGGAAACCTATCATGCTATATTTAAATAATATATAAGGTATATATATATATATAAGGTATATTAATACGTTTTAATTTTCAAAATACGAAACAGATCATGCATTTTAGCCATGCCTCATTTTGCCTCACTCCAGCTCTGTCTTTGCAAGGTCTGATTCAGCTGACCACGCCCCCATGCGGAAGAGGGGGGCGTGACACGGCCCCGGCACGAGCGTCATGTTATCATGCTTGCTGCGATTACGAGTGGAGAGTCAACATGGCCCAACCTCTCATTCCCCTGATTGGTGGAGAGTTGACCAATCAGGCGGAGTGCACCTACATTACGTCAAAAAGGTGCAAATAAAAAATCCACCCGTATCAAATCCGTTGCAGCCCCGTTTTTAGAGATTTGGGTATGGAGGAAAAGAGAGGGTTGTGTTTTCTGACACTTTGTGAGTTCCCTGGAACACCGGGGACACATATGTATGTATAAAAGACATCACAAAGTGCATTTTGCATGATAGGTCCCCTTTAAGTTTATGATTTTTTGAAGTGTAAATGCAATCTCTAGAAGTAAAAAGCTAGCGTTAGGATATGAAAACGACAACACAGTCACATGGCTCCATGCATCCCCGCTAAGCTAAAGGCGGCTAATATTAGGAGGGATGACATTTAGTGGTCTCATTTAGTCACAAAGTCTCAAAGGAACCAGATATAGTAATATGCTCAGTCATATCCAGGTTTTAGGACTCATTTCTGCACCACTCTATAGCCTAATGGTTTGTTGTTGGGTTGATTTCACAGTCAAGCTTTTGTACTCTCTGTTAAACTGAGGAATGCTGATTTTTGGACCGCTTCAGAATCAGTCGAATGTCAAACACACCATTTCTATGTGGGAGGCCGTGGCGTAGTGGATTAGTGCGTTGGTGCGTTGGTGTTCAGATCAGGGGAGCACAGGTTCAAACCCCACTGCAGTCAGCATGTCGTTGTGTCCCTGGGCAAGAGACTTCACCCCAAATTGCTCCTGTGGGCATTGTCCACAGTATTGAGTATGTAAGTCGCTTTGGATAAAAGCGACTAACAAGTAACATGTCATGTCATATGTGTGCAGATACTTTTGAATTAATTGAATACGGTATAAAACACCATCATAATATACTTCAATGTAATACTGACTGGTTCAAATACAAGTACAGATCTTAAACAACACCAATCACTATCATAGCACAGTTTAACCACATTCTCATTAATAGAGTAAGGGCCTTTGAATCCATCATGGGAAGTCGCTGTGTGCAGTATTGAAGGTGATGAGATGATTTCTGATTCGGTAAACAGCAGAACGCTGCCTTGATTCCCCTTTAATGTTTTAATGTACAGCTCAGCTTATGTGAAGTGTCAGAAGTCAACAAATCAATCTGAAAACCAAACATGGTCTCTGGGCTTAATCTTCTCTCTGGTTTCATCGTTAGAAGGGTAAACATCATATTTTCAGCACAAAATGCTCCCATTCCCCTGAAGCCGCTCTGGATAAACAATTATGGCAGAAGTCATTAAGAACCCTGAGTGATCGTTACAAGGACATCTGAACAGGAAGATGTGTGAATAATAATCAAGAGTGATACATCCTCAGAGAAAATCTTCTGAGAGGAGATCCCCTTACTGTTCCACCTCATATGCTTTATAAATTCCGTTATGAACAAAATAAATCTATCATCAATCAACATTAAGTCATTTATTTCAAAAATAATGTGGCAAAGCAGCAGTGCCGAGTGAGTGGTGTGCTCTACAGAAGCTCAATCAGACACTTCTGTCATGCCAATTATATCATTATAAGAAGATGTGTAATGTTGCTGCTCAATGTATGCAATAACAAATTAATAAATAATCTAATACAACAAACAGCAATAATGCTAAAACTTTTTATTGTACCATACATTACAGGAGTTTTGTCTAATGGACTGGCATTTGGATGTGTAGCAGTTTAAATAATAAATTCATCCCATTAAAGGATCAGTATATATAGTCTATGTCAGTGTATTTGGGATGGTGTATATCTATATTTGGAGTTTGGATTAGATCAGATTAGGTTTTACATTACATGATTTATGAATCCCAATTTCCTGTTCCTTCAAAAAAATTGCAGCACCCTTACCTTTTGTGGTATTTGTGCAGATGTATTTATTACAAATATATTCTTTAATACTGATATGTATCTGTATTGAGATTTATTCCTCCGCCGCAGCTGAATAAAATGTCCGTTGGCTTTCACAGTATTGAGAAAGCATTATAAAATTCAGCTCTCAGTATAATGGAGGAATAGATAATGGAGGTGTCCCCTAAAGCAGCGTTTTTCAAAGTGTGAGGCGCGCCTCCCGAGGGGGGGCGCCAGAGAGCTTCAGGGGAGGCGCAGCGTGAGAAAAAAATAACGAGAAACTGTGAAATCTAGCTAACTTCAGCCAACTTTATGCGAGCGGCAACATGGATCGATTTTTTGCGAAGTTACCTAAAGTGAGAGAGGAGACAGCGTCTGGCAGAAAACGGAGGAAGTATGACCACGATTATTTGAAGCTAGGATTCAACAGGTTTCACCGCCCTTTATTTGAATTTTAATAATACTTACTTTGATCAAAAGCAAGTACTGGTCAAGAGGATGATCTGCGTTTATTCCAGTCTACATTGCAGCAATATAATGATATAACAATATAATATAATAACATTAATATTAATAGAGTTTAACCTATAGGTTAAACTCTATTAATATTATTGCTTTCAACTAACCTAATAAAGTTACGTGAAACCTGTTGACATAATACATTTAATTAAAGTCAATCTTTCAGTTTGTTCAGTGTACTTTGAAGAACAATTCATTCAGTGTTCTGCTTTTCTTCTCTCATGTTGATGAAGTGTTGCAGCTACAGTCAGATTCATCACATGTCTATAGTCAGTGTCCCAGAATGCTTTGGGCTGATTGAGAGTGGCCTGGCTGCCTTGGATTCATGGGCTCCTTTTTATGGCCGGGCCTGTGGCACCTTCCTGCAGTAAGTATTTAAGTAGGCAGTAAAATATGGCTCCCCCCGCTGTGGAGCGCAATCCCCAAGGAAGATGAGAGAGCTGATGGATCTGGCAGATACAACGCTTTCTTCAAAGACACGTGGAGCAGAGTGATGGAGGACAGGAGCATTACATAAGAAATACAACACACACACTCATGCACTACATGGAATCATGGAAATCAATAAATGTACTCATATTCATGACCAGAACCAACAAACAAATAAGTGTGTTTTCATTAGGTTAAGCTTTTGTTACATAGCATTGTGGGTGTGTTTGTGTGTGTGTGTGCGGTTTAATATACTGAGGAGATTTGTTTTGGTCATGCCTAATAAAACAAGTGTAAAATTGATGATTTAAAATAGAATAAGATAATACAAACATATTCAGGTTGGTTGAAGCTCCATAGCAGCAATTGTATCAGACTGAAAAAATGAGGTATTCAATGCAAAATTTGAGTTTAAGGACAACATAGCACAAACTCTAACCGGATACCAACCCAAATCCAACTCCAGTGCAATAAACGACCCAGAATCCTTTGCGACAGAATTGAACACTTTCTACACTCGCTTTGAGACACCATTACCGTCCTGTTGCCCTCACTTCCATTATCATGAAGTGCATGGAGAAACTGTTGCTCGCCATCCTTCCTCCAGTTGTCACCCCTCAAATGGACTCCCTGCAATTTGCCTACAAAGCCAGGAGGGGCACAGAGGACGCAGTGGCCTGACTGGTGCACCCCCTCCTCCAGCACCTGGACTCCCCGGGCACCTTCACCAGGATCCTCTGTGTGGACTTCAGCTCTGCGTTTAACACCATCCAAAGGCACCTGATGATCCAGAAACTGCACAACATTCCTCAACATTCCCACCTTTCTGATATACAGCTCTGGAAAAAGGAAGACACCACTCCAAATGTTAACTCTAAATGTATGGCAGCCATTAAATTCCAGTGTCTGCTATATTCCAACAAAGACACATGTTGTCAGTAGTTTATAGAATAAATTATAATGCAGTGGTCTCTTAATTTTTCCAGAGCTGTATCTCCTGCACAACTTCTTCAGCGACAGACTCAAAACTGCGAGTATAGGCAAAACAATATCACCTGCACTCACCATCAACACCGGAGCACCACAGGGTTGTGTGCTGAACCCATTCCTGTACACACTCTACACCAGGGGTGTCAAACTCAAATACACAGAGGGCCAAAATAAAAAAATCGGTACTAGTCGAGGGCCGGACTGGTTCAATGTTTATTGCAAAACGTATTGAAATGAACTTATTGCACATATTAAACCTGGAATTAACTAGGCTTAAATTATTTTTTATAAAAACAACATTAAACATTAAATAATCAGTTGCATTCATTTCTTATGGCTCTATCTGCAGCTTTTCCAGAGTCATTGCTTATGATTACATTTTTCCACAGGCCAACAACAGCTTCAAAAAAACTATTTCCCTCAAAGAGAAAACCAAACATGCCCTGTTGTCTCAAGAAAGAACCAGTCACCAGCACCAGTCCGTCACCCACCAGCACATACCTCAACTACTCAAAAGACACAGCCATTCTTGCCCTGCTCACAGACAACCACTCTGTCCTAGATTACCACAAAATCACACACTTCACCAAATGGTGTGAGGACAACCATCTCCTCAATGTCATGGGCATATAGATCACTGAAAAAATGTTTGATTCCTGCAGCCATTGCAGCCTTAAAGGGGACCTATTATGCAAAATGCACTTTTTGATGTATTTTATACATAAATATGTGTCCCCGGTGTGTAAGGAGACTCACAAAGTGTCAGAAAATACAACCCTCTCTCTTTTCCTCCTTACCCGAATCTCAAAAAAAAAAAAAAACGGGGCTGCAAGCGAGCAGATCCAGGATTAGGCTCCTATGACGTCATTGGTGAAATGTGGCACACGTGACACGTCCCAACCTATTGTCTCCGTATACAGCCGTCTAGCTGAATCCCCTCTCGCAGCTGTGTGTCTGTGTATTCAGCAGGATGTCTGCAGGAGGCACTTAGAGTAAAGTTGTTATATATAATACATATAATGGCACTGTTCTCGCGGTAAACACTTAAGAAAGAACATGTCAAGCTATGTGCTGTATCAGAAACAATGCGCGGCGTGTTTTGGGAGTAATAGGGTCTGTGTTTACATTAGCAAGCATGCTAACACTCAGGGCTAACGCTGTACTGGAGAGAATATGTATAACGTAATGTCCTTGCGGTAAACCCTGCGAGAGAGAAACGTTTGAGCTCCATACTGTTTCAGAAATAATGCTTGAAGTGGTTTGGAACATAATATGGCATTTAATCACGGCAGCGTTTAGCTGAGTTTCTCCCGGTAAAAAACTCTCTTAGCAGGGGAAAGCTGCGTGACGCTACAAAGGGGCGTGGCTAGCAGCAGCTGTTCCATTTAAAGCTATGGTCACAGAATCAGCCTTTTTGGAACAGGGCTGGAATAGAGGGGTATGAGGCATGGCTACAATGGATGATCAGACATGTTTTGTATAGGTATGGCCCTACAATATATTTTTCAAATATAGCATAATAGGTCCACTTTAAATAACAGGCCTCGCTGACTTTAACTGCCATGTGTGTCGCTATCTGTTGTTGTCTGTGTTATTGTTGTAGTGTTGTTGTTGTTTATATATCGTATGTATATCGTGTTCATATACAGTGCCGTGAAAATGAATTTCCCCCTGGGGACAATACATCTAATCTAATTTGTCTTTACCTACTCCTGATGCCCTGACCTCCCTCTGACGAACGGGGGGTTTAAGACCTTCATTAATTCAGTTCTATCCAAAACTTTTGCTAATGGAAAAAAAAATCAAGTGCCAAGTTAAAAATGGAAATGCAGCATTATTTTTACCTCTACAGTAGCAGCAAAAGTACATGACAGATGTAATGTATGTATTTCTAAATGGTGACGGTGTTGCTTTTTCATTAATATCTACCAACAAATGTCCATCTTCAGCGACTGCTGCCATCTTTACACCTTAACAGCCTGCAGAGGAGCCTCTGTGGATCGGACTGAATTACTTTTGTAATACCGCGCAGTGATTTTACAAAAAGTTCAACAGATCCACTTGGGTGGCAATAATGCGGTGACATTTGGAAAAGCTGAATAGTTTTGTGTTGATTTTCAGTCTAATTACAAGTGCTGTATGTTTGGTTTCAATCTAAAGTGGAGTGAATGAGTTTGGGAAAAAAAGAACCTCTTCATCTGCAAACAGTGCTGCTGGCTCTCTGAAACAGACAGAAACACTGGGACAGGTCAAAGTCACATTTTCACCACAAAGAGAATACACTTCAGCTTAACCTCTCAATGTGTTAACAATGTGCAGACCAATCATATTATGTCAACAGGACATTACATTTCTGACTGATTTTATGTGTTGAAGCAATAGGAATATTTTCCACTGAATTCTGCTCTATCCTCCCCACCTCTGATTTCCACAATTTTCTTTAGCTCTTAAATGCTTGTAAGTTGGCCTTTATGAAAGATAAAATGCCACACATATTAATCTGAAGGTCAAGAATGAACTTCTAAACTCAGGGCTCGGGGACCTGAAGATCAACTTTGCTCTTTGACCTGAGGTTGCTTTAAATATTTCTAAAATGCAGAACTCTAAATAGCCAAGGCCAAATGCCAAGTCTAAGATTTTCCTTGCAGTTTTGATTTTAGATGTTATAATGTATGTCCTGCCCATTTAAACTTTTTCTCTGTATTGTTATTGTCATAGCACAGTAATTCTAATAGCCAGTTCATCAGAAGCCAAATTCATTGCCCTTGCACTGTATGTGTGATTCCTGCTCTATGTATCATGTAGTCAGAAAAGCAGGGTTGGGAAGGTTGTTTAAAAATGTATTCCTAGTGAACTGTAAAACAATGTAATCAGTAACCTAATCTGAGTAACAAAATACAAAAGTAATCTAACCTGAATACTTTCAGTTACTTGGATATCCTCAATATCAAATGCAATGCAAATAAATAAAAGAGAAATTAAATATCATAAGATGTTTCTTTCTTCATTGTATAATGTAAGACAACATAACAATGTGACCTTAGGAAAGAAGAAACCAAGATATTAAATGATTTAATTTATATGAAAACCTGCCTTTCATGAAGCATATTTAGGCAGTAATACACCAACACTGAAACACATGAGCACATACTACAGTTAAAAAAAGCTGACAGAAAATGCTCTGTTTTAGTTTAATACACACAGTTAAGCTCACACACACTATTTTATGAACATATGGTCACCTGCTGAATTAAAAACAGAACAAATGAAGCAAAGAAAGTGAAAACCATGAAGCAGATTCAGGCAGTATGCGTATAGATTCACACTTAAAGTATGAGCCTACAGAACAGTACAGTTTACAGAGAAGAGATTACATCTGATCCTTTACAACAAACACTATATGCTCTTTTAGTTTTTTACCAACATTGTAATCCCGGTAGTCCACACTTTTTTAGAAATGTAACAGTCATATGAATATTTGTATGTAACTGTAAGGTAATACAAATACCTTTTTGTATCCTGATTAATGTGAATGATCAAGGCCAATCAGAACTGATCAGTAGCACCCAACAGTCAGAGGTTGACTACAGTGATGTGAGTGTGTGTATGCTGTAGTGTGTGTCCAGACATTTATGTTCATTTATTTATTTCAAGTCTTTGTACTTTGTCCCTTGGCTCGTAACTTCCTGTTTTATTTTGTAGTAACCTCTCCCTCTAGTTTCAGATCACTAAACTTCCTCCCTTTGTGGGATTCCCGCTGTGTTTTTTCAGAATTTGTATCCCTCTTTTCATTCATTCATTTGTACCTGTTTCTGTTGTGGTGCATTTGGGTGATGAGCCTCGTCAATCGTAACTTATGCCTGTGTAAGGTCATGGTGCATGCTATTCTCTGAAACCCCCTTCAGCTGGACAGCTATGTTAGGCGTATAGAGACAGGGACCCCACAGAAGGGCCTGTTGTAAATGGTGCTGAGTGGGAGATGCGGGGATAGCATTGTGACACTATTATCTTTCCATCTGACATGAGATGTGCCACATTATTCATGGCAAATGAATAGATTGAGGATCCCAAAGGCTTGGGTGAGTGGAGATGGGCAAACAAAATAATAGATGAGTATTTATGCAGTCTCTGTAGTGGAGCACTGCCAGGAGATTACTTACAAACTGATAGACAGTATAGTGCGTGATATGCCATCCCTTTAGGAATGATTACACTGTGCAGATCTGCACATTTTCATAAAACAAACACCAATTGTTAACATCTGTCCCTTCCCTGATTTATTTTGCAAAAGCGAAAAAAAAATGTTTGCAGATAACATTTGGAAGCCTCTAAAATCAGCCACAATTCATTGAAACTCTTACACTGTGTATAATAGTCCGGCTCTACTGGCAAACAGCTGTCCTCACAGGAAGCTTGATTTGGATAAACACAGCTGATAAACACGTCGCACAGTATCCATTAATGACAGTAATAATAACAGCACTCAGATAGAATGCATGAGAGGGTAGTAACGCACGTGGAGCACCTTTAGGAGCTGCAGCTTGAGGAAGAGTGTCGCAGCAAATGTGGGTCCTGTAGGGTCTCTTTGCTGAGCAGGGGGGGCAGGTCGATGCTCAGAAGCCAGACCCTATAGGGGTCCCTAATGGGGCCGGTATTGATCCTAGCATAGTGCTCACCCCAAGGGTCTAATGGAAAAAGACTGCAGGAAAAAAAGGAAGTTTGGATCACACACTGGGGCAGAAGTGTTCACTTTGCCCTTCAGAAACACAAAACTGGTCTGTTCAATTGAGCAGTTGAAAACAGAGTTGTCACTCTGAGGTGAGCTCAGAGAGTAAAAGAGCAGCTGAGGAGGCTGAAGCTGGAGAAACAGGCTGGCCTTTAGAGCTCTGCTCCCCTTAGAGCAAGTGCTCACAGACACTCGCTATGATAAATAGCCTACATATCCTCTAATGACCTTGATGTGGCATATTGAATGTAAACTAGGTTTCAGGGTATGTTTGCACATAAAGTGCGGCACTGGTACATGGTGTTAGAGGGTCCTCATCAGTCTCAGATAAACAGGCCCCTGCTCTGACTGCATCAGACAGCTTCTGTGGGGAAGGTGCAGGTTAGTCATGTGGTTCTGCTGCTACACTCCAAAAACTAAAATGGTGATGTTTACAGATTTCACATAACTGTATTAGGTTAGTTGGAAGCAATACTACTAAGTTTAAATACACAATATTAGGTTCAACTTAATGTTATTGCTTTCAACTATCCTAATACAGTTACGGTATGTGAAATAAAACGTTTCTGTTTTTTCCGTGTAAATATGTCAGTCCAACTTGTCGGGGAATCACATTCATGGACAATTCTCCAACGTCTCCACAGACAATGAAGGTATTAGTGTATTCAGAATAAACTAGTTTGCATCCAGCTCCAATGTTCTTCTTTAAAATCACAACCACAACATCTTAAAAATAGTCTTTTGGTCATAACCATAACTTTGCCCTATACATACCGAACCATAGTTGCCTAGTTACTTACATTTTCCAGCAGTGGGTCGAATAAAGGTTTGAACGATTTCTGATTCTACAAGTGTTGGTATTATATTAAATGGCTCCATTGCTCCAAGTATGTTGTAGCATGTGTGTAGCAGGGCTGCATTTAGCCTAAAATGCTGTCAGATCATTAAAGACCCAGTGAAGTGTGCGCCAGTGCATGATCTGTTATGCTAATACGTATAGTAATGACCAAAATTGTCCATTGGAACCCATATAAAAGATGTTGGAATAGCAACGAATTTGACGAGTTGGAATTTTCCGCTGGGAAACCTCCGCCTTCGTGGGCGTGGCTTGCGATCTACTGCGTGACGTCAGAAGATGGGCTCAGCCGAAGTGTTTACATTCACCACCGTTCATTTTGTCTCTGTTTCAAAGTGGAATTTACCAACGTTTTTGAGCGAGTATTTTATTGGAAAGTGTTTCGCAGTCGACTGGAAGTGATTGCCAATCGAGGAAACCTGACAATGGAGGCGACAGTGAAGAAAAAGGGAGGAAAAACACACGGGAAGCGATGCATTGCCGCTGGCTGTGGTAATGTCAATTCTGCCGAAGTGGCGATGTTTCTGTTCCCAAAAGATGAAGGTGAGTGGCTGGTGTCATTGTTTCGTAGATTCGTAGATTGTTTATGAAAAATAAAGGCCACTGTGTTTGTGTCTACTAACAAGACTATCATGGCGGCGGCAGAGCTCAAGTCGAGTTTCTCCGCCTGGAGATATTCTCACTATTTCACTTTTGTCGAGCACAAAGAAAAGAACGTTTTAGTTAAATGTAAGTTGTGTCTTGGCGGGTCAAAGATCCTATCGACTGCCCAAAACAGCAATTAAAATCTGTTGAAACATCTGCAGAAACAACATGCTGGGACGAAGCTAGTAGCTAAGACCACAGACCCAGACTCATCCGACGCCACTCCACCTCCACCTAAGCAACAGCGGCTGGATTGGCACTTTGAAACATATCTTTGTGTTGTGTTTGTATAGACCACATTGCTTAGCAGAGTTCAGTGATGCAAATGCATGTCAAGTTGATCAACAGGTTGTATTATTCTCCGATGCAATAACAGTACTGAAATGAAGGCTACAGTATAAGGGCATTAATGGGTGCCCTTTTTTAAGTAACTAAAAAGTTACTTTTCACAGTAACGCATTACTTTTTGGTGTAAGTAGTGAAGTAACTAGTAATTGTAACTAGTTACTGGTTTTCAGTAACTAGCACAACACTGCATGTGAACATGAATGTTGCATCATGCTATGAACAGATGAATGTATGATCAGGTGATGGCCAATCCTGTGTGTAGATCTACTCTAGATCTATGACAAAATATTGTCCTCAACTAAATTGACTTCCATGGCCACTTTCCTCATCTATCCTGTCCGAAAATCTGTCAAAATCACTCATTTCTCTCGCACCAGTATCACTTTCCGAAGGCTCCGCCATGTTTACAATCACAACTGGGCCCATCTTGTGACGTCACAGCCGCTATCGTCTGCAGCAGCGGTAGGCTCAGACTCTGAAAAATTTGCGATGTTTATCTCGTCCCTCGCACTTCCTAAAAAATTATTTTAGCCATGAACAGGTACAATTATATGTAAGAAATGAAACTGCCATTTCATTTTGGCGCAAAAAAATGCACTTCACTGGCACTTTAAGTAAGTTAGGAAGCCTGCATTTGGGTGTGACTTAGTGATGTTACGTTCACGAACGAACCGATTCTTTTGAACGGCTCTTTGGTACGAACGAAGGGAACCGAGTCGTACTTGGTGAGAGCCGTTCTTCAGTGGTACAGGTAGACGACGTGTTTTTTGGGTGAAAACATTTGGCAAACGAGAAAACATTTGGATGCACTTCAACAAAAACATAGGCAATGATAAAGCGGAGTGCAACATTTTTAAAGCCAAAATATAATTTAAAGCAGGGTCAACAAATAAACTCCACCGCCACAAAAAAAGAAAACGGCTCTTTTGAACGGCTCTCGGAAAGGAACGGAGCCATAAGATCCGGCTCCCTTCAAAGAGCCGTAATTCCCATCACTAGTGTGACAGATGGAGCTACTGAGAGCATTTCTGCAAAAGAGACCCTGTTATTGCTTTATTTCTCAACAACTTCAGGGAAGTTATGGATAAACAAAGCACTAAAACACTGTCCACTGAACAATACAACTCACAAAGTAGACCAACTAAATGTGCACCTGCTGACTGACCATGCATGCATTCAGGGTGAAGATGGAATCCTGTCTTTGTTTGGGTGGATTGATGTTAGAGATATCATATACTCTATCCCAGAATAGTGTGTAAAAGCTAATATTTAATGTAGCTTTCAAACAGTATTTCCAGCAAAACAGTGTCTTGGTTTATGAACGTGAGAAGAGAAAAAAGCACTGAAAAACTGAAACGTTGACTTTAACTAAATGTATTATGTCAGCACATTTCACACAACTGTATTAGGTTAGTTGAAAGCAATACTATTACGTTTAAATAGGTTCAACACAAGCGGCAAACTCTGGGGCAGAGCCGGGAGGCCAATAAGGAAGGCCTCAAACTGCAGTTCATCTGGTGGCCAGTAGGAGCAGTCTGCAGAAGGGAGCAATTTTCATAGACCGCCATGTTAAAATGCCCAACTTTACAGCAGAAATAAACATGTTTACATCGTGGTTCAAAAAACGAATTCTCTGTATAGTTAGATTCCCCCTTCATGACTAAGGATTGGGGGGTGAATTTTTTCTCAACTTATCTGTTTAATTAATATTCAGTCTTAAAGTTATGCATAAATTAGGGCGGGGTCACGTTGAGTGACAGCTCTGTCCAGTGACGGCTGCTGTAAGCTTCTTGTCTCTCTGCTAGTAGCCCATGATGCTACAGGGACTCTGCCTGCTCAGTTCATCTGGGGGACATAACTTGAACTCGGCCGTGTTTGTTTGTTCTTCATGCTTATATATCGGACTATTTTGACTCGCTCTGCGGTTAAAACAGACGGTGCATGAATGCGGTTTTGCGGTAAGTGAAATTCGAGTACTTTATTTATGTGTTTATGATTTTAATCAGCTACGTAATGAATGTTAAGGCTTGGGTCAGCGTGTAAGCGAGTGGTAGCTAGCTACATCTGTGCTAACGATGCTAATCGTAGATTCCAAGTTAAAACGAAATAGAGAAGTGTTAAGCGTTAAGTGGGATAATACTGTAGAACAAACGACTTCTGTTTGAGGTTGGTAAAATAAGGTCATCCTTGTAACTTAGAGAGATATTTTATTATGTAGGTACTGTATGCATCGCTAAGGTTAATTTAAATTAGCTATACTCGAGTACGTAGACAAGCTAACGTCAAAGTAGTGTTGACTAGCAGCTTAGTGTATGTGAAATCACCTCACAATAAGATGTGTGTATATTACAATTATTAATGTCATATTTCAAGATGATTACTTAGATATTACAATATGGTTTGTTGAGCTGGAGTTCATTATTGAGCTTACATATTAACGTCACAGTCATCTGAAGAACGAACCCAAACCTTGTTGTTTTTATTAATTGTATTACCAAATTGGCATCAAATAAATAGTAAGCATTGGTAATACCAATGTTTACTATTTATTTGATTTTCATTACACTTGTGAAACTGAATAATTGTGGCTGTAGAACGTGAACATGTAACTTAATGCCTGCATTTAAGGACGATGAATAGCTTAGTCAATGCTTTAGGGATGATTTGTTAAAAATATTAGATCAGACGTTATCTGTGCTTCAGTTCAAATTAAGCTTATTCATTGCATTTCATTTGTTCTTCCAAAGTTACAGTAAAATAAAAAGGACCCTGACTCGGACAATACACAATCCAACATGTTCAACAGAAGAGAATAAGTTATATTGTTTGTACACATGGTTCTTTACATATATCTGTTTGTTTAAAGTGTCCAGGTGATGCAGACAGGCTGGACCAGAGAGTGAGAGACAGAACTGGACTCCTCACAGCAGTGAACCTCAGCACAGGTATAAATACTCTTTTATCATACTGTACAAAGAATCAAGAAAGATATTGGTTTAAATAAATGAAGTATTGACTTTAATACACTGATATACATTCCATAAACAATACTAAATACTAGATCACCTACACATCAGTGAAGTTGAGGGGGTTTTCCATGCAAAAGGTTACATTTAGATGTTAACAAGCAATAGAGAGGCGAAGTCCCGCCCATCTACTTCCGACCCATGGGACCTTATTTGGAAAAATGATGTATTGAAGTCAATGGGGAGAGAAAGATTATCTTTCGATCCCATTTGAATTGTGCCACGAATTACACATATGATGATTTGTCAATCTTAAAAAATAATTTCTGTGTCAAAAAAGTCACAGTTTGTCGTAAAACTTTGAAATATAAGACTATGAAAAACTATGCAACTAGAAAGATACAAATCCCAGAATCCCGGTCCCGCATGCTGGCTCTTACGGAACCGACTAACTCCCCTTGTGTGTATGTACAGCTCTCAACATGCCCAGACTTGTAGTGATTTTCACCTCTTTTAATACTTTTCGCCTCATTCTGAAAGAAAGAAGTGAAATGTGCCAACGTGACGGCCGTCTTGGTGTGTGGTGCGAGATGTAGTTCATGAGCGTTTTCACACAAAAAAAGTGTTACTTCACAGTTTTACGACACATTTACATTTTTTTGACTTGCAAAATTATCTTTTAAATTGACCAACATCATATGTGTAATTCGTGGCACAATTCAAACGGGATCGAAAGATAATCTTTCTCTCCCCATTGACTTCAATACATACTTTTTCGAAATATGGTCCCATGGAGTCCCCCGGAAAGGGAGGGACTTTGCCTCTCTATATGACTGTCAGCTTTCTAATTTAATGTATTGAAGGCAAAGATATTTGACACAGTGAGAACTGCTACTATTTATCTCTCAATATTGTCTGTAAAAAACGTGGTAAAAGTTATTCTTTCAGTGAGACAACAGAGCAAGCTTCTACAGTTGCACTACGTTTTGATAACAGTTAAATATTATTTTGATAATAAAATATATTTCAATGTTGATGAATTTCATACTGTTCATTCATAATCTGATTGTCTTTGTAGCTCACTCTTGAAATAAAAAAAACATTACAATTACAAAATAATTATATCTACAGCCCCTAAACACACAAACACACCTCTTTCATAAATAACACACTTGCTCTGCAATAATATGTTTTATGTTTCCTGTAATTTTTGTTAGGAAAGGACATGCCTGAAAGACACGACTCAACATTTTTCTCCTTCTCTGAGGGTCAAGAAGAACATCCAAGAGTAAAATTAAAAGCTGATGTTATGAGATTTTAAGACCAGTACAGGACATTCACTAAGAAACTACTTTTATTGTGAAAACAAAGATCTGCACACCGAATATTTTTGTAGTCTATCAGGACCATCATTTGTTTGTGACGCTGCACCTCAGAGAAGGTGTGGTTATTGTCAGGCTTATAAAGTGTGGCGAAAAACATATTCAGCTGATCGAATGCCCTATTTCCACATCTACACTCCATCAGCTGATTATTTCTATTTGCCTCACTTATGAGCTTCACAACACCTGTGCCTTGTACCGCAGAGTTTGCAACGTCACAAATAAATGGGGCCAATCTTCAGTCAGATGTGAATGTGTAATCTAACATTTTCAGTAAGAATAATGGACAAAAGGAGTGCAAATACAAATTCAATTTATTAAAATGTGAACCAAAAGTTAATCAAAAATGTTTTAAATGAAAAGCACATCTGGACAGAATGTGTAAACCTATTAAATGTAAAAGTAAACACATTTAGTCAAATAAAGTGACAGACTAGGCCTATGCAGTTGGTATCGGCTATGCCCAGCATGGGCTCCTCATCAGGCCTGGTCCTCCTCCATCAGGCCTGGTCCTCCTCCATCAGGCCTGGTCCTCCTCGCAGAGGAAAGACCCTCAGTCCTCTCCAAACCAACAGACAGGACGTCCATCACACGGAGGTTTCTCCCTGAAGTCTCTGCAGCTCTCTGGACACCACGCTGTCTCAATCCGTCCACACTGAATATGAGAGGGGAAAAATGAAAATAATAAATGCTTTAGACAATAAGAAATATAAAGTTAACCATTGAGTTGCTCAGTTTTTTTAGATTGTCAATACTATTACTGTATAACTAATATCTCAGGTTAAGAGGCACCTTCAAATAAAGATTGGTCTTTAAATACATTTAGTTGATTTTGTCTTGTTAATTGTTTGTCTTAAGTCAAGGATCTAGAACTGGTAGCCTACTTATAGTTTTAATGATAGTCTGGTTATAATGCTGTTTGGAGGAGGCATCACAGGTAAGAGCACTACCATCACATGTACCTTAGCTTGACTTAAATGTATTAAACGTATAATTAAGTGATAGCAAAATATAAATAATTAATGTCATGCAAACATATTAATATTTGCTTGATTCCAGTGTTGCATTTAGCACAATTGCATATAAACGTCAAGGGATTTTAAGATTCTGAAGTATTATGCTAAAAACTCAATAACTTAGATTATTATTTATAGTTTTGCTGAATAGTTTCATGTCCGCTAACCTTAGAAACGTAAAATGCGACGGCAGTGTGCAGACGGGGAGCATGTTAGCTTAGCTTGTTAGCCTCAGCTAGCTCTGGAGCTTCCAGCTCGGTGGCAGCAGGTGAGGGAGTTGGACTCTGACGTCACTGTCGAGACGTTCGTGGCCGACACCGCCTACTTTAGGCTTCTCAGCAACTCTACGCTCTATATCATGGACCCTACGTCCATTTATATATACAGTCTATGGTTCAACATAATACATTTATTTATTATCGGTGAGGCAAGGACTCCCAAAGTGCTTCACAATAAAAGAAAGATCAAATTCATAACATAGACAAATGAAATAAAGTTTGTATATAACATGTTAACACTTATCGGTTCTCGTGCTTAGTTTAAAAGATTTCACTTTTCCAACCTCTCAGCTGGGAGACATCCTCGTCTTCTAATTCAATGCTAAACGTCTCCTGTTATAATCTATTGCTGCTACCATTACTGCAGATGCACTGATTACCAAATTAACCTTCAGATCACTGTTACACTCTAATTGTTCACAAGAAATGTTTGCCCGCAATTGCTGATTCTATTTCAGCCACTGACACAGCTGTCAGCTGCAGAGCACATCTGCAGGGAAATTGAATAAAGAACACACAGAAGCCAGCAAATACATGCTTTCAAACACAAGAAGGACACTCTGCATTGTACCGCAAACTTTTCCACATCATGCACAGTTTTATCGGATCACTCGGACTGAGGGTAAAAGGTAAGTACATCCAAGGAAAACTACTGTCAGCTCTGGAGGCAAAATGTGTCTTTTTATATAAAATACATTATTCAGTTTTACACTTGGACTATGCACGAGGAGTGATTTTAAAGAATGAAATAACTGGATTAGTGGCAGCAGGTTTCACCACAGTCAGACCAGCGATTCGTTTCCACCTGCTGTATCTCCAAAAATGTTGGTGACCTCAGTGTTAAACAGTCTCTGAGAAAAAGGCTTTAATGCCTGTAAAAACCTTATTATGAGTATATATTGTTGGGCTTTTACACGTTGAAAAGGGGAAACTTCTTAATGGGAAATATGCTGTAACGAGCAAACTTTGTTCTGTTAATTTGTATTAACCTTGATATCTAATTGCTCTGGGATCTCTTTCATGTGTATCCTAATCCTGTGCAGCTTAGATATTTAAATGCATTATTCTACCACATCAATTGCTTACAGAGCAGTAACAATGCAGAAATGAGTCTCAATAGTTCAGGATGTGCTCGTACCTCTTCATGGATCAGGGCTATTCAGGTTGTTCAGGGGGCCACATTTTCCAAAGCCAAGGGCCCGGGGACGGACATGTCCCTGAGAGACTTTTCTCGTAAATGAACCCCTTTGACATCTCTCTGCTTTCTTGTTAGCTGATCTTTCAGACAGGATCAAATGTTATACTTCTTTTGCGTTTATTTTTGCAACCTATTTCCAGTTATGTTTGGTCTCCACATTACAGTATATCATCTCTGATGGAGCTCTATTAACAGCAGCAGAGTTTTTGCCTTTGCTCATTTTAATGTGGCCGTTCACTGTAACATTAAAATACCTAGAGGCTTACAGAAACACACAAGGGATTCTTAAAAAAAAGGAATCCAGGCAAGACTGCATCTCCCCAAACAGATTTTAATGTTGCAAAATAGTAGCATCAGAAAACAACAGTTGCTATTTGTATCAGTTTACCAACCAAAATTAAATTTCATATGAAAGTGAAATAATGCCCCACAAACGTAGCATTCCTCACACAAGGGATGAAGCATGATGGATTGAGTGTGAGCAGCAGCAAGATGGAACTGGATTCTTCCTGATCTGTGTGTCAGGCCATCAGAAAAGGTGAGAAATGGATGCAATTAACACTGTGTCATTGGAAGCATTATCATAAATATTGCAAGGTGAGGGGTAATATGTATGATTGATAGGAGTCTGTGGCTAAAGATTCCAAATAATACCTCCCCTTAGGCTTTGAACTGCAGAGCCAATGGGAGACAACAACAAACTAATCAGATTATCCATCTAAAAAATTATCTTTGTCAAATATTGACAAATAAATCGTATGTAACCCTAATCATTAATTTTAATGTAACTAACTAACTTTAATGTAATCTGAACTGACCATTTCAGTGCAATCTCCCGGGAAAAGTGTGCAAGTCTAATGGAACTAAGCTGGTTTTGGTGAAAATACAAAACATATTTTCTGGTTTCTCTCTGGCTGCTCTGTCTCGACCAATTGTGATTAAAGAAGTTTACAAAAGGACAGAAAGCTTTACTTTTGCTAAGGTAACACTAACTGCTCAGTGGTGCTACAATTAGCTGCTGGCTAGTTTGCTATTAGCTTAGTTAGATGTGCTGTGAGGACTGGATTTTCAGAGCACTGTTTGTGTTTACACCACTAGCAACAGGGAATCTTAATGGCTGGGAGGAAGAGGTTTTTTTAAGGCCATTAATGGCTGGATGAGCGGGAAACGGAGCAGTGTTAGTAATATTAGCTGGCTATGACAGTGAATACTTTCAGCGGCCGCTGCCGTGAGTTAACGGTAGACTAAAATATGCAGTGAGTTAACGGGAGACTAAACTCTGCCGTGAGTTAACGGTAGACTAAACTCTGCCGTGAGTTAACGGGAGACTAAACTCTGCCGTGAGTTAATGGGAGACTAAACTCTGCCGTGAGTTAACGGGAGACTAAACTCTGCCGTGAGTTAACGGGAGAATAAACTCCGGTGGACGAGCAGCACTGCAGCGGTCGGTAAATGCCGCTGAACCACATTAATAAACAATGAACCACGGCACTCTGGAGAAAAGTAGAACGGTTTTGAAGTAGTTATTTAATTTAATCTGGCTTCGTATGATTAACAGAAACACGATCATCGACCCGACGCAGTCCTTCATTGTTGTTGTTGTGAGCGGCGTTTGGCAGAAACGTAAACCGACGTAAACGGTGACGTCATGACGCAGCAGCGGCAGCACCAGTCGGGCTCTGAGCGGTGGAAACACAAGTGGTGCTACAGAGAAGAACCGGTTCAGCTCCAGAAAAGCACAAGAACAGATCTTGAACCGGAACCGGTTTGGTGGAAAAGGGGCATTAGAGAGATTTGGGAGAACCCAAATCTGCTGTTAAGTTTGTATTTCACAGAGAAAGGTGCAGTTATTTTGCCTGGGTTGCTTTAATTAGGAATAAATCATTAGAAGTAAAATGATAAGCAATCATTTCAACTGTACGTTTATGTTCATGTCCTTTAAAAACTTGCTTCGTAAGATCTTACACTCAGTGTTATCTTTTTCCAGTGTTACAGTAAGCTTACCTGGTTATTTATTTCAACCAGGGGAGACTTCATTTTTTGCACATTTATTGACACATGTGCCATATGATATAAATGTTTAATTTAGACCCCGATCCTGATATTGTATATCTTAAGCGGGAACTGCAGCCGTTAGTATATAGGAAACCCCCCGCCCCCCCCGGGGTCTGGACTCTGGTGGTGATATGGAAGATCTGGATTTGATATGGAGGTGGGAAGAAGAGGATGCTGAAGATCTGGATTGATGAGGAGGTGGGATGAAGAGGATGCTGAAGATCTGGATTGATGAGGAGGTGTGATGAAGAGGAGGTGTGATGAAGAGGAGGTGTGATGAGGTCTTTGGATCAGCTCTCCTGGGCTCTGGATATGATGATAGGGGGTGGATGGGGGGGGAGGCGGGCGGCAGCATGAACACCTGAAATCACAGCTGACTGCAGGAGGGAGGAGAACCATTATAAAGTTTGACTGCAGCACGATTATTGGCTGCTGTGGTGAAATGTAATTGGTTAAAAGAGGACGCCCATGATGAGCTGGGTGATGCAGCTGAGGAGAGAATGAACATATACCCAATGTTCCTGCTTAAACTTGCGCTGCGCTTCATAGTTAGAAACGGGATGACAGAAAAAACAGTCTTGCAAGACTGTAAAAAAAGGTAATTCACTTTGAAGGAAAATAATGGGGGGTGCTTCCACATGAGATTTTTTTTGTTTGGAAATCACATTTCGAGCAAAGAAAGCAAAGCATACTAATAAAATTAAAAAAATATATATAAATGCTATATTGACTATTATTACTATATATTACTGTATATTACTATATACTATAATGCTATATTGACCATTATTAAAAATGTTTAATGTGTCACCTTTATCACAATACGTTAAATAGTATTAGTATTATTATAATTATTATTACTATTACCATATTAATCTCACTTTTACTCACATATATCTGAACTGTTATCCCATATGTAAAACCAGGACATTGCAGAGGCAACCTGTGAGACGCTAGATTAAAACATCCTCTTGATCTCCATCTGTACATAAGGTAATCATAACACTTCTCACAGCGTGTGTTCCTGCTGCAATTAATCCTCAGAATTGAGTTTTTTAACATTTGCATAAGTGATTACGTTAGTGTGCTGTACCCATATGTTCCACCTGCGTTAATTGGATAATGGTATCACAGGGGGATTTGGAACTTGCATGAAGAGCTTCTTCATAAAGATGCCTGCTGTGATGGCTGTCTCGTCCTCGATCCAACATTTCCTTTTTTCTAACGTTCGGAGCTCAGAGCAGAAACACCACCCTCTGGAAGGGGCTGTTGACCCTTTGTCACACTTTACACACAAGTTCACTGCAGCGGCAGAGCTAAGATCAATTTTATTCTTGTCATTTCTGCTGACGCTGCTGTTCTGGAGCAGGTTAGTCCACTCACTCGAGCTGTCATCACTCTCACCCAGCTTCAGTGTTGTGTCCCGTCAAATATGTTAGTTTTGTCATGTTTGTGATTGTCATGTTCATGTTTCATGTTAGTTTAGTTAATGTTCCACTTCTGTTTTATTTTGTACTCACCATGTCTCATTCCAGGTCCCTTTACTTCCTGCCTTTGTTCTTTTTCCCGCCATCGTCAGCGCCTGCCCCGCTCCTGATTGTTTCCACCTGTGCCCACTTACCATGTATAAATTGTCCTGTCTCCCCTTGTCAGTTGCCAGTTCGTCTTGTTCGTCGTTCCAAGAAGCCAGATCCAAGCCATTGTTCAAGAGAATCAGTGTTTTGCCTTTTTATCCTCCATGTGAGCGCTTAAACTTTTTTGACATTTTGTTATATCCTCTGAAAGAGTGATTTTGTTTCTTCAAGTAAAGATTATTTTCTTCAAACCTTTTTTTGACTGTGGGTTGTGCATTTGAGTCCTCATACTATTGAGTCAAGGTTCCTAACATTCAGAGGATCATCCGGACCTCTCACTCATTCAGCCAGGTCCTGTTCTCTCGTTGCTCTGGATTTCTTTTTAAATTACCACTGTGTAAAAGCCATTTAGGCGTATATGTATTAATGGTAAATATTTATGTTTGGTAAGACAATTGCATATTCTATGAATTTAATAATCATAAATTATAATTATACTGTTTTTGCATAGTTTTGTTTGTTTATGGACTGCGCAAGGTTAATGTTTGTAATGGAAAAATAGGCTCTAGTGCGCAATTGTATGAGTATTATATGAAGCTTCACCAGTTGGATAGATGGGAAGTCTACAAGGCAGTTGAAAACGTTTTTGACTTAATAGAGACCAATTATCCATTATTTAAAGTTCTGAGGCAGTTTTCAAATGTTTTTTCGCATTTAAAACGTCCAAATACCTTCAAGATGCATACCCGTGACCAGGGACGTGCAGAGGTACGGGCTATTGTTGCCCGGGCAATGGCCCATTTGCCCTGACCTGCCCCTCTGGAGAGAGCGAGAGTTTATTTTGATTTTTTTCTGTTGTGGCCGAATCAACATGATGCGCCCACAATTAGTATTGTAGCGTCTCGCTGCGATAAAACACACCTTGTCAGCGCTGTCATCTGCCGGTGCGTAAGACCACCTCTAGTGTCGGATTTTGGAAAATGGATTTTGAGTTTTCTCATGGCAGTTAGAGTATAGGCGACAAACCAGGGGACTTTACTTCCTCTTGACACCGTCTGTTATAAAAAAAACACCTAAATATACTTGCTATTGTGCTTCTGTCTTTCTGTGTCTTTTCATCTGTAAACTCCCTCCTCACCCTCTCTCTCTTCTCTTGATCGCCCTCTCACGGGAGAACACTTCACTGTCCCGCTTCATTGTAGGATTTCTGCCATGTCTCCACTTTAGTTTGACCATCTCTGTTATTAAGTTATGGAATACTAAAATAAATAAGTAATTAGATACCGTACCGTTACTGCGCTCATAAAGAATGATAGGAATAAGAATAATGCGTATTGAACTGGTTTCATTAATTAGTGAGTTTATTTAAGGTAATTATAGAAGCCCTATTTTATCAGTATGTCTGCACAGCAGTTACAATGGTCAAACTACATTAAAACAGAATTGTCCCCATTTTCTCTTTAATAGTTAATAACATTAGATGTGTTAATGAGATATGGACCGCAAAACAGAAAATGTCCCTGGTTTTCCTTTTATGAACTACCGAATGCAAGTAGTCGCCTTAGCTTATTTTGTTATGAGATGATAATGTGAATTACTCTTCAAATTAGTTCATGTAAAAATCGTTTGGTTTCTTTTACATTAAAACCAAGTTAGAATTTTCAAAAGGTCTTATGTTTTTTTTCGGGGGGAGGCCCTTTTTCCAGTTTAGAGCAATAGCCCCTCCAAATGTCTGTGCACGTCCCTGCCCGTGACATTAAGGCTGAGGCCCCACGAGGACGCATACGGTAGTTTCCGTTACCGTTTTGTGTCATATAGACCGTTCGGCCACACTAGGACGACAGAATACGGCAGTAAACGACTGCGGTAACGATAACGGTCCCGAGGTGAATAGAACGGCATACGCAACGCTCTGGGGGGTCAAACGGCTCCGTTTAATCGCCTCTATACGATCATTTTCTGATAACGATGAAATAGCCCCGCCTCCCTCTCCCCACGTCTCCCTCTCCCACGTCTCCTGCTGCTGCTGGGCTGTCAGAAGAGGGGGAGGAAAAGAGAGGCTCAGTTTTTTATTCTTATATTATTATATCGAGTCGTTATTCATTTGTTTTAAAGCTCAATAAATAACAAAGAAGACCTTTGACCGGCACTTTTCTAATTTTGTCCGGAAGATTTAAACTTTAACGGACATGTTGACCGGCGAAAAAAAATGTTAACTGAAACTCTGCCGCACGGTCCCCTCGTCCCTTGGAAGAGGTGGGTGTTTTTCATCTGCTGGTGGACTACCGGAGAGTAGGAGCAAACGCTTGCCTCGGAGGGAGAAAAAGAGCCAGAACGTCCACAGCGGAGAATAAACAGAAGGGCAACCATGGCAACCATGCTCGGGAAGTCTTCTTCGCTGCTTTTGTAGCAGACTACAGCGCCACTTACAGGCCTGGCATATGTACTACAGCGTCTCCAGCGCTTTCGAGCGGTCTCGTGTGAACAGACACTTTCCGGTGTCTATTGCGTGTGGACGGAAGCCTTTTTTGCGTTTGCGTATGCATTTTACCGTATGCATTTTACCGTATGCGTCCTCGTGGGGCCGGCGCCTAAGGGTACACACTGGTGGGGCGCAGAGATGTGATAGGTGGGTCGCGAATTGACGCGATGAACGGGAGATTATTATTATTATTTATTTATTTTTTAAGAAATGTTTTGGACCACAGGCCAGAATCGAACCTGGGTCCTCGAGGGCGGTAGTGGACTGTTACAGCCGGAGACTCGCAACGGCGGTGGACTTTCACAGCGCCGCTGCGCCGGACCCGCTGCAGCGGCGCTGTGAAAGTCCACGGCCCACCTATGCCAGAGCCAGCGGCCCACCGAAGGCAGCGGCCCACCGAAGGCAGCGGCCCACCGGGAAAAGTCCCGAATCTCCCGATGGCCAATCCGAGCCTGCTCACACACACACAACTGAAACCAAAATCATTTACAGACATATGTAAAAATCTCTCATACACAAATGTGAAACGCTCTCACACACACACACAACATTGTTGAAGTCGGGAAGAAAAGCAATGTGGAGCGGCACCTAACCACTTCATAAGGAGTTTAACCGTGACACTTTTCGAAATCCCGTTTGTGTCCCCCCACTTTACAAATAGGCCTATGTTTATTATTATTTATTAACGCAAGCCGTCATCGCCACGGAGGAGCACACAGCCTCTGTGAGCGAGAGAGAGAGAGAGAGAGAGAGAGAGAGAGAGAGAGAGAGAGAGGAGAGAGAGAGAGAGAGAGAGAGAGAGAGAGAGGGAGAGGGAGAGAGGGAGAGAGAGAGAGAGAGAGACAGAGAGAGAGAGAGAGAGAGAGGGAGAGAGAGAGAGAGAGAGAGGGAGAGAGAGAGAGAGAGAGAGAGAGACAGAGAGAGAGAGACAGAGAGAGAGAGAGGGAGAGAGACAGGGAGAGGGAGAGAGAGAGACAGAGAGAGAGAAAGAGAGAGAGAGAGAGAGAGGGAGAGAGAGGGAGAGAGAGAGAGAGAGAGAGACAGAGAGAGAGAGAGAGAGAGAGAGGGAGAGAGAGAGACAGAGAGCGCACACCTTTATCTATTTAATATAGCCTAGTTGTAAAAAATAAAGTAAGAAGTCATTCCGGTGTGTCCTATAGTCCTATAGTCCTATAGGACTATAGGACTATAGGACTATAGGACTATAGGACAGTAAAAAAAAAGAAACAGTTTAAAAGGGGAGTGATTAGTAAAATATGCATAAATAAAAAGAAAGAATGCTCACTAACTAAATGATTTGTTATTGGTTGTGATCATATTCTAAAGATGTTTGGATTATTGAAAAGTATACAGCTCCCTTTGAGTGTTGAGAGCTGTATCCATAAATTCATTTTGGGCTCAAAGTGCACCAGATTGATGCATTTCACTTCAACATTTAAAAAAAACAAAAAAAAGGAGTAAAAGTAGCTCACGACTTGTTTTATTTTTTGAAAGTAGCTCTCATCCTAAAAAAGGTTGGAGACCCCTGTTATAGAACGATACATTTGACAATTTTAAGCTTGGCCTACCATTTTATTGGAGCGATGAGGAACAGGTGGGGCTTGAAAAGGCCCACCTGTTCAAAGTGGGGAATGACAGGAAAAGTTTGAGAACCACTGCATTAAGGGTATTCAAACGTTTTAAACGTGAGTCAACGCTCGAAATCGCCATGTAGGCTAAGTGGCCTTGGAACTTTGTATTTTGGATAATCGGCCACTATACACTGCAATTTTCACCTTTACATTAAAAGATACGATCAAGCCCTTAGTTTAGTTTGACAGGATTTGCGGTGTGGATTAAGGAAAAAGGCTTAGGTAGCCTCCACTATCTGTCTCCTTTTAACTTAAGTGACAAAGTGAGCAGTTTGCCCTTTACTCTTGATAACTACCGACAAGTTGGGAAGTAAGGATCATTTGCATGATTTGCATTCTTTACTAACTATTTTCTTTTATTTGTGCTGCAAACGCAAACGTGTATATCATTTTAAAAAAATCCTTTTTAATACGAGATATGCAGCTCAAAGTGCAATAGAACAATTACAAATAAAAATGCAACACAATTAAACAATAAAAAGACAGTTGGAAAAATATTTAAGTTAAATCAAAATCCCAAAGAATAACTACAAGAGAATAAGTGAAGAATTGAATGAAATGCAAACGACTGAAAAAACTGAAACGTTGACTTAATTAAATGTATTATGTCCACAGATTTCACATAACTGTATTAGGTTAGTTGAAAGCAATAATATTAAGTTTACATACAAAATAATAGATTCAACTTAATATTATTGATTCAACGTTTCAGTTTCTCAAGTGGTGATTTAAACATGCTAATAGAGAGTTAGCTTACTTGGCTAACTTAGTTAACAAGCCCCAATCTCGGCCATGGCCCATGAAACTGCTGTTGAACCGGAGAGGCGATTATGAAAGACAGTCTGTGGTCCTGAACAAAGCCAATACATTTTTTATGAGAATACAATACTAGCAGCTCAATCAGCATGCAGCACAGCATGCAGGAACGCAAGCTGCTGATCTCGCTGCTATTTCTGCCTTTGGCTGTGTCTAAAGCTGACTTTCTAAAGCACACTGTCTTCTGCTGTGCTGTGTAGGTCAGTCCCTGTATTGACTGAGAGTGTTTTCAGGCATATTAAATCCACTGATAGTTCCTGAGGTCAGGGCTGGGGGAAGCTGCTGCATCCTTGTCAGATTGGGTCGTATATATTTGACGAATCACTGTGTATTTATTTGTTCCACTACTCCAACTTAAATGTGTACACAGTGTGTGATCTTGGTGGTGTGAGGGGATGGGGATTTCTCATTATAGGCTTTTGAGTGTGGGTGTGTTACTGAGCAAAGTAAAGCAAGAGAAAAACAAATGTTGGCCAAGCAAATGAGACTTGATTTCTTTATTAGTTTGCAGTGTGGAGTTACTTTAATCTGAAGAACTACTCTACTCTGCTATAATGTTAAATAAGTAAATATATGTGGCTTTAATAGACTACCACAGCATAGCTGTTCATCTAAAGTAAGTGCTACAATACTGCAAGGTGAGCGTGCCAAAGAGTCTGTTGTGGATGTAGTGAAAGGGAATCCGTGTCATTTATTTTCTCTGAAAGTCCTGCATTGGATGCACACAGTTTGTTCTGGATACAGATGCTAATTGCATTTTAATGTGTCATTAAAAATAAACCCATAAATCAAATGGTAGCACAGTAATTGGGGTTTAGAGACTTAGTGGCCCCTTAGGAGAAATAATCCTACTTTCAGGGGTTCTGAACAGCAATGGATTTGAGGGCAAACACAGATAAATGGCCGGCTTTTCAGTCTGACCACAGTATTCCTCGACGGGATGCTATTTAGCACCACGGCCCGGCTTATGAAGGCGTGGCATGATGGAAACAGCAGCGAGAAGACCGAGAATCCTCTGTGACTGAATACAGACAATGAAAATGCTTCCAGTAGGGGAGGTGAGTCAGCGTGCCAGGAGTGTAGAATCAAAATATGAATGCAATCTGTTAAACCAACAGGGCACATCCAGGTTAAGCTGAGCTGATTTCATAACTGTAACACAGACAGGTGTGAGTGTTTGTGTGAAAAGTGTGTTTAATGGAGTTAAACAGAAGAGGAAGTGGTCTGCTGCAATGTCAGATTCACCATCTGTAGATTGAAGTCGAAGAAAGCTGCAGATCCAACTAAAACCATTTGACTGATCCTGTAAACAGGTTGAAATATATGTTTTATTGGGTAGCTTAGCATAAGACAGCAAAATAAGATATTCATGTATGAATCGATTAAAATCCGAGAACCATGGTATGTTCATAACAGCTCTCCTGTTCTAACCACCTAGATGGTCAGTTACCCAAGGTAGAACATTCATATTTCTATCCATGTAAACAGTTTTTCATTAATTTGTCAATGCTGTGAGATATTTGAAATGTGATTATCTCTGAAATATCTGCTGTCATAATATAATGAGTCAATGGATTTTAATTTTGGAGGTCAATGGATAGTGGAGCACGCGTGTGAACTGCGAGAGCCGGAGCCTCACAGCGGCGAAACTGTGGCGCGCTTAATTGCGGCGCATTTGCGCAAAAGCTGAAGTGCGCCGCATTTGCGCATCAGATGAGGCTCCCTCCGCAAGGTGAGGCCCCACGCAGTCTGCGTGATCTGCGTGTAGGGAGGGGCGGGCCTGCCATACTGGATGTATGAAGTACCTGATCCAATCAGCTTGATGTAACAACGCCAAACATGATTTGCTCCTCAAAATGCAAGACTAGACCTCTGAAAATAAGCATCTGTAAGCAGCAATTGCCATTATGACTAAACAAAGAAAGAAGAGGGCCCCTTAAAGAAAGTGATCCAGTGACGGCTTAAAGACATTTCCAAGAAAACAAGAAAAAACATACATACACACAAACATACAGCAAATAATGAAACAATGCAGAATAGAATGAATATATTTCATCTATCAGTGGAAAGGTGGAAGATAAGCTGTTGAAATCTTCCCGTCAGACGTGGCTGCCCTCATCTGTTGTTTTAACGGAATTAGGAGGATCTGAGGTGGATTATTGTTGGGGCTGAACCAACACTGTGTAGGACTGCTGGGCTGTGCTTAGATGTTCCATGCATTTTACACTGTCAGATTGATGTGAGGGGGAATGAAAGGCTTTTCTGTGCACACAGGCCGAGACTTCGGGAGGAGGAATGTAGCGTGCTATTGAACTCTGCTGGAGACACAATGAGTAAGGAAAATACATATTACTATTCTCCCTATGAATTGGGGATTAAATACATTCCAAACTGATTACATTTTGGCAAGAGAAACCTTTTCACTGAAAACTCACGTTGCTTTTGTGCCGTGTCAAACTAACCCTGTCATGCAACTGTTGAGTGATTTGTCATACAGTGATTATTTGGCGGGACTGAAAATGGAATTACAACTAATCTGACATCCAACTTCTGTTTTACACAGACACACACACACTGCTGGAGTTAAAGGGGGAATTCCAACCAAAAACTTTGTTGTACCTCCACATAAAGCTAATGCTGTATGAAAGGTTCAAGAACACGTCCAGGCATTGTTCCTTTCTTCCTGGATTTTTTATACTAATTCATTTTACTTTGCTTTTGTCTGCAGGAGATCAAAGAGTGCACCTGTTGGTTCTGTTGGAAGTCATTCTGGAACTTCAGCTGATATCAAAGTACACAATACAGGGAGAGGTCAAAAATACTGTCTTTCATCTGATGACACACATTATTATTGACACTTAGAAAGTGAATTATAATGAATAAGAGCAGCTGTAATAATGCACTGAAAAACTAGAACATTGACTTTAATCAATGTTTTATGGGAACAGATTTCATATAACTGTATTAGATTAGTTGAAAGCAATGACATTAAGTTGAACGTAATGTTTTTATTTAAACTTAATATCATTGATTTCAACTAACCTGTGTGTAATTTGTTATGTTGTTAAATAACAAAGGAATTAAGAGTTTACAAATATATAAATGTAATCAGCAATGGTTATATAATGTTTTCTATTATGCATTTGTAGTATGCTTTCGACTCATTTTTGCTGTTATTCGCCGCTCATTTGAGCATTCACAATAGCTAAATTATAGAGTGAATTGTTCCTAAAAACCATAGAGACCAAAACAGACCGTAAACAGTAAAGAGTCCTGATTTACAGACAGTTAGGGGAGGACAACAGTTTATTTTAAAACAACTATTATCTTTATAGCTGTCACGAACGAGCTGAGAACCAAAGTGCAACACACGGGAGACCAGGGAAGGTCGGTAACCAGCTTTATTATAAATTGTTTCAACTGAACAGTTCTGGTATAAGACAAACCGGCAGACAGTAGGCAAAGGGCTGGTCGGGGACAGGCGCGGGTTCCAGGAGTAGGCGAGACGGGAGACGCAGGTACAGGTAGGGTCAGGAAACGGGCGAGGCAGGCTGGTCAGGGACAGGTAGGGTCAGGAAACGGGCGAAGTAGGCTGGTCAGGGACAGGTAGGGTCAGGAAACGGGCGAGGCAGGCTGGTCAGGGACAGGTAGGGTCAGGAAACGGGCGAAGTAGGCTGGTCAGGGACAGGTAGGGTCAGGAAACAGGCGAAGTAGGCTGGTCAGGGACAGGTAGGGTCAGGAAACGGGCAAAGTAGGCTGGTCAGGGACAGGTAGGGTCAGGAAACGGGCGAAGCAGGCTGGTCAGGGACAGGTAGGGTCAGGAAACGGGCGAAGTAGGCTGGTCAGGGACAGGTAGGGTCAGGAAACGGGCGAGGCAGGCTGGTCAGGGACAGGTAGGGTCAGGAAACGGGCAAGCTCGAAACCGGCAGAGCAATCTGGGAGGTATTACGGGAAAGACTTGCATGCTGCGAAGTACGATCTGGCACTGAGGTGAGAGTGAAGGGGGCCTATATACTACTGGAGCTGATGGGTGTAACAGAGTGTGAGAGAGAAACAGGGTGTGACTACCAGGTGACTAAGGTGACTAAGGAATGCTAATGCAGAAAATAGGTGAGTGAGGGAACAGACTGTGACACTAGCAGCATGCCAACAAACTGCTGCTGAACAAACAGTTGTCACATTCTTCTGTTAGCATGTAAGCCTACCACTGGCATGTTCTTATTTAGCTAGCATGCTAACCGGCTACAGTAAGGGAAGCCTGCATGTGTACTGTTTCGTTTCTTTGAACTGCACTTTTTGTAACTGTTGTCACAAACAGTGATGGTTGTTAATTTAAGTTTAAGATTTAAGAACTTTATTGTCATTGTTAAGGCACAACAAAACATATTGTATGCTGCTCCCATAGGTGCAAGCTTTAAAAAGATGTACAGTGTTGTGCAGTGCTGAGTATGAATGAATATTTCCTTGTAACTGAGGGATGTAGTGGTTTTCGGTTGAATAGTATTTTCCTGATGCCCATTGTTAGCAGTATGAGCACAGTTAGTAATCTAATTAAAATAAATGTTTGCCAGTGTGCTATCTTGAAATAGGCTAATAGTTAGTGGTTGTAGAGTTTGTTAATATGCTCGATAATAAGACTGGTAAATTAGAATTAAATGTTTCTTTATATCCCTGTCCATGTATTTGGGACAAAAGTGATCCAACAGAAAAGTAATGAGATTACAATGAAGTTGTAATTCAGAAAATCCATTCCATTGCTAAGTATCATTTGCAGCAGGTGTTCAGTGTAGTGTAACAGAAGACACTGAAGGTTCCTCACCTCAATGTAACTGTGTGGAATAGAATGAAGCCATATAGCTAATACGACTCTTCAATTTGTGGTATTACTTTGTTGGTGGTATAATTGTTTTTAACAACAGGATATTACCTTGATGAAGAGCATTATAGGGTAATGTGACGATCAATAATTGGAGAATTTATGGAGGGTGGATGAATGAAAAGCAGTCCTCCGTGAAAGAAAATCAGCTACATGATGTCTGTTAGAGGAAATAAGGAAAGTTCACAGACAGTGCTCATGTCTTCCTCTCTTCTCATCTTGATGTTGTTGTAAGCAGGAGCAGGAACAGCTAGAAGAGGCTAGCATGGAGGAGGGAGGAAGAGGCTAGTGCGAAGAGACAATGTGTGTTTTAAAATTCTAGTCATATTTGTTGCCATCCCACAGCTATGTGTCACTGTCAAATGCTTTATCTGTCAGCCGCACTCCGGCCCACAGACAGCCCTGGGCCTTTGGGAGACTTCACGGCGGCTTTTATGTTCCTTCCCTCACGTCTGCCTGTGGCAGGTGTGGAGTCATCACAACTCTATTAGCTTCACCCAGCAATAAAAACACATTAACCTGCTCCTCTGAGCAGAGCGGTCATTATCCTGCTGGGGCTCTGAGGAGCTCTGCACACTGGGACGGACTGCTACTAATGGAGGGGGAGGGGGGGGGCAATACCTCTGTGTACCTTCAATCTCTGAATTTGTGAGCCCCTGACGAGACCAAAAGTTCAGTTTATAAGTGTGTATAAATAGAAAACATATTTTAATTCAACCTGAGAGGACAGAAGACAACTCCTCAGTTTAAACCGGCCCGTAATCAATCTTTTCAATTCTAATTCAATTCTAATTTATTTTAAACTTTTGTCAGTATAAACCATAGACTGTAGGCTATATATAAATGGACGTAGGGTCCGTGACGTCACCCATAGGATTCTGCAGAGTTGCTGAGAAGCCTAAAGTAGGCAGTGTCGGCCACTAAGGTCTCGACAGTGACGTCAGATTCCAACTCCCGCCTGATCCAAATAAGGGCAAAGAGGCGGAGCCGAGGCAGGACCTGCTGCCACCGAGCTGGAAGCTCCAGAGCTAGCTGAGGCTACCAAGCTAAGCTAACATGCTCCCCGTCTGCACACTGCCGTCGCGTTTTAAGTTTCTAAGGTAAGCGGCGTGAAACTATTCAGCAAAACTATAAATAATAATCTAAGTTATTGAGTTTTTAGCATAATACTTCAGAATCTTAAAATCCCTTGACATTTGCAATTGTGCTAAATTCAACACTGGAATCAAGCAAATATTAATATGTTTGCATGACATTAATTATTTATATTTTGCTATCACTTAATTATACGTTTAATACATTTAAGTCAAGCTAAGGTACATGTGATGGTAGTGCTCTTACCTGTGATGCCTCCTCCAAACAGCATTATAACCAGACTATCATTAAAACTATAAGTAGGCTACCAGTTCTAGATCCTTGCCTTAAGACAAACAATTAAAAAGACCAATCTTTATGTGAAGGTGCCTCTTAACCTGAGATATTAGTTATACAGTAATAGTATTGACAATCTAAAAAAACTGAGCAACTCAACGGTTAACTTTATATTTCTTATTGTCTAAAGCATTTATTATTTTCATTTTTCCCCTCTCATATTCAGTGTGGACGGATTGAGACAGCGTTGTGTCCAGAGAGCTGCAGAGACTTCAGGGAGAAACCTCCGTGTGATGGACGTCCTGTCTGTTGGTTTGGCCGGAGAGGACTGAGGGTCTTTCCTCTGCGAGGAGGACCAGGCCTGATGGAGGAGGACCAGGCCTGATGGAGGAGCCCATGCTGGGCATAGCCGATACCAGCTGCACAGGCCTAGTCTGTCACTTTATTTGACTAAATGTGTTTACTATACATTTAATAGGTTTACACATTCTGTCCAGATGTGACCCGCTCTATCGAAATCAGTCGGAAGTCGCAATGGCTCATTTCAAAATAAACGTGGATTTGCGTAAAAAAATTGTTTTTCGGGGTTCGGGTGTTTTGTTTGATTTTAAATAAACAAAGTGTTGGCTTTCAGAATATGAAACTTTTATTTCTAAAATCACACGATAAATTCATTTTTGAAGCTTGTAAAGGAAAGATGACTGCTCTCACTGAAATTATGAATGTAAGGCGTATAGTAATCATAGATAACACGGCAGGGTCCGTTACAGTTCGTTTTCATCTGATTTCAAATAAACAAAGTCTTGGCTTTCAGAATATGAAACTTGTTTCGGCAAATTCAGAAGATAAATACAGCTTTGAAGCTTGTAACGGCATAATTACAAGCGGAGAACGGAGTAACTTAATGTCACAGCAGGCATAACAACAGCCGGTGTTTCTCGTGAGTGTTTTCCCCGGGAAACAAACACAGTACACACAAACGCAAAATTACACAAACACACACACACACACTCGCGAGCTTCCCCCAGACCAGTAATTCAAACAAAAATATTTTCCCTCCGTACTACTTTGATCATTTGCTCTAATAATCAATCAGATCGATGGATTCCAGAGCAGAGGAAACTTTAAAGGCCCTTTTCTCAAAATGATGACTCGGTGACAGTCATTATATAATGTGACATATTTTGCTTAATATTTGGAGTACAAAAACAATCCTGATATCATTAGAAAGCTAGGAATCTCCTCTTTCCAACAGTGTATACAACTCAAAATGTGTCTTCGGGTCAATGAGACTGATTTCGATGGAGCAGGTCACATGTGCTTTTTATTTAAAACATTTTTGATTAACTTTTGGTTCACATTTTAATAAATTGAATTTGTATTTGCACTCCTTTTGTCCATTATTCTTACTGAAAATGTTAGATTACACATTCACATCTGACTGAAGATTGGCCCCATTTATTTGTGACGTTGCAAACTCTGCGGTACAAGGCACAGGTGTTGTGAAGCTCATAGAGTGAGGCAAATAGAAATAATCAGCTGATGGAGTGTAGATGTGGAAATAGGTGCATTCGATCAGCTGACTATGTTTTTCGCCACACTTTATAAGCCTGACAATAACCACACCTTCTCTGAGGTGCAGCGTCACAAACAAATGATGGTCCTGATAGACTACAAAAATATTCGGTGTGCAGATCTTTGTTTTCACAATAAAAGTGTAGTTTCTTAGTGAATGTCCTGTACTGGTCTTAAAATCTCATAACATCAGCTTTTAATTTTCCTCTTGGATGTTCTTCTTGACCCTCAGAGAAGGAGAAAATGTTGAGTCGTGTCTTTCAGGCATGTCCTTTCCTAACAAAATTACAGGAAACATAAAACATATTATTGCAGACAAGTGTGTTATTTATGAAAGAGGTGTGTTTGTGTGTTTAGGGGCTGTAGATATAATTATTTTGTAATTGTAATGTTTTTTTTATTTCAACAGTGAGCTACAAAGACAATCAGATTATGAATGAACAGTATGAAATTCATCAACATTGAAATATATTTTATTATCAAAATAATATTTAACTGTTATCAAAACGTAGTGCAACTGTAGAAGCTTGCTCTGTTGTCTCACTGAAAGAATAACTTTTACCACGTTTTTTACAGACAATATTGAGAGATAAATAGTAGCAGTTCTCACTATGTGTCAAATATCTTTGCCTTCAATACATTAAATTAGAAAGCTGACAAAGTCATATTGCTTGTTAACATCTAAATGTAACCTTTTGCATGGAAAAAACCCTCAACTTCACTGATGTGTAGGTGATCTAGTATTTAGTATTGTTTAATGGAATGTATATCAGTGTATTAAAGTCAATACTTCATTTATTTAAACCAATATCTTTCTTGATTCTTTGTACAGTATGAAAAAGAGTCTTTGTACCTGTGCTGAAGTTCACTGCTGTGAGGAGTCCAGTTCTGTCTCTCACTCTCTGGTCCAGCCTGTCTGCATCACCTGGACACTTTAAACAAACAGATATATGTAAAGAACCATGTGTACAAACAATATAACTTATTCTCTTCTGTTGAACATGTTGGATTGTGTATTGTCCGAGTCAGGGTCCTTTTTATTTTACTGTAACTTTGGAAGAACAAATGAAATGCAATGAATAAGCTTAATTTTAACTGAAGCACACATAACGTCTGATCTAATATTTTTAACAAATCATCCCTAAAGCATTGACTAAGCTATTAATTGTCCTTAAATGCAGGCATTAAGTTACATGTTCACGTTCTACAGCCACAATTAGTCGGTTTCAAATACTTACTATTTATTTGATGCCAATTTGGTAATACAATTAATAAAAACAACAAGGTTTGGGTTCGTTCTTCAGATGACTGTGACGTTAAATATGTAAGCTCAATAATGAACTCCAGCTCAACAAACCATATTGTAATATCTAAGTAATCATCTTGAAATATGACATTAATAATTGTAATATACACACATCTTATTGTGAGGTTGATTTCACATACACTACGCTGCTATTCAACACTACTTTGACGTTAGCTTGTCTACATACTCGAGTATAGCTAATTTAAATTAACCTTAGCGATGCATACAGTTCCCTACATAATAAAATATCTCTCTAAGTTACAAGGATGACCTTATTTTACCAACCTCAAACAGAAGTCGTTTGTTCTACAGTATTATCCCACTTAACGCTTAACACTTCTCTATTTCGTTTTAACTTTTGAGGCTACGATTAGCATCGTTAGCACAGATGTAGCTAGCTACCACTCGCTTACACGCTGACCCAAGCCTTAACATTCATTACGTAGCTGATTAAAATCATAAACACATAAATAAAGTACTCGAATTTCACTTACCGCAAAACCGCATTCATGCACCGTCTGTTTTAACCGCAGAGCGAGTCACAATAGTCCGATATATAAGCATGAAGAACAAACAAACACGGCCGAGTTCAAGTTATGTCCCCCGGATGAACTGAGCAGGCAGAGTCCCTGTAGCATCATGGAGCTACTAGCAGAGAGACAAGAAGCTTACAGCAGCAGTCACTGGACAGAGCTGTCACTCAACGTGACCACGCTCTAATTTATGCATAACTTTAAGACTGAATATTAATTAAACAGATAAGTTGAGAAAAAATTCCATAGTCATGAAGGGGGAATCTAACTATACAGAGAATATGTTTTTTTGAACCACGATGTAAACATGTTTATTTCTGCTGTAAAGTTGGGCATTTTAACATGGTGGTCTATGGAAATTGCTCCCTTCTGCAGACTGCTCCTACTGGCCACTAGATGAACTGCAGTTTGAGGCACCTTATTGGCCTCCCGGCTCTGCCCCAGAGTTTGCCGCTTGGTATAAACATGATAACAAATTATATATTATATGAACATTTCTGTTTATTACAACTTGTGTCTCTTTTTTGTTTTTGTTTCGTCTACAATTTATCTCTGGTAAAACAAAATTGCATTCACTTAAAGGTCTCCTATCATGCTAAATGCACTTTTTGATGTCTTTTATACATAAATATGTGTCCCCAGTGTGAGACTCACAAACTGTCAGAAAACAAAATCCTCTCTCTTTTCCTCCTTACCCACATCTCTAAAAACGGGGCTACAACGGAGCTGATCCAGATTTGCTGCCGATATGACGTAATATCGGCAATGCGGACCCACGGCACTATCAGAAAGTTGCTATCAGAAACAATGCCCCACTGTTTTGGACGTAATATGGTCTTTGTTTACATTAGCAATCATCGCTAACACTCAGAGCTAACCTCTACTGGAGAGAGTATGTGTAAAAAAGCAGGATATAAAGAGGTACTCACCTTGTAGTAAACCCGCAAGAAAAAAGCATTTGAGCTCCATACTGTTTCAGAAATAATCCTTGAAGTGGTTTTGAACATGATATGGCGTTTAATCACGGCAGGATTTAGCTGTATCTGGGTAGAATTCTCCTGATCAGATGCTCAGCATAAGATCCCCCACCTCTTTTTTTTTTTTTTCTTTTCTTCTTTTTTTTTAAAGCTACGGACCCAGAATCAGCACTTCTCTAACAGGGCTGAAATAGAGGGGAATGAGGCTAGAATGGGTGATTTGTTTGGTATTTTGAGCAAAACACAGACATGTTTTTATATTTTTTATATATATCTGAGACCTATAATATATGCCTAAAAATAGCATAATAGGAGACCTTTAAATCATTTCTGAGATCTAAGAACATCAGGAACGTCAGACCATGGAAGGATTGCTACATGGACCCTCAGTGCATAGGCCTGGGACCCAAAGTTTCAGGAGGCCCCTGAGCAAGAGCCTTATGTTTGAAGGTGTCCTCATTGAGGTTGTGGAAGCCTTGATAATTTGTTATTCTTAAACTTTAATCCTGATGCTTTGCTGTCAGATATCGGCTGATGTAATATTGATTTTCAATATAGTTTTGTTCACTTTCCCTAATACAGCTTCACAGTGCATACATCGCCTATTTTACATTTATGAAGACATGTTAAGATGTTGGACTGCAGAATAACTGATAATGTAACCCCTATTTAAAGTTTTATTGTGTACATTATTCCAATGTATATACAATTTACAAATGGTTATTTTTTGTGATTCTGAGACATACTAACATATGACTTGGTAAGACACCTAAAGTCATTAAGATTGAACCACATTGTAATGAAGTTTCCTTAAGCAGGAATAGTTCTTATATTTCAAAAAATAGAATTGGGCCCAGAACATGACAGGATAAAAATGTGTGATCTTAAAGTAACTCTCCACCAACATGTTGGTGCGGATTGCATAACATTCCACTCTTCAAAAAGAAAAACAGAAAAATCCAGTTGAGTTTTGAAATGCTGAATTCCTTCTCCTGTGTGTCTGACCGGGCTCAGCTCCAGTGGCTGTCAGCTCCACTCTGACCCAGAACTGGATAAAAAACACTCTTACCTAAGTCACAGGTAGTATTTTAGACCTTTGAAGGCCTCTAGCATTAAACACTCTCGCTGGAGTGAGTGTAAGATCACACTGTTCTCTGAGGCTGCCTTAGAGAAGTTGAAATCCCCCTTCACTCTCCCCAGCAGTGCCATCTTTCAACAAAAGATGAGCATAATAGGTAGCTACATACCACAACTGAGCCCTCAGCATGCATTTCCATCTGCACCCTGATAAAGAGGCCTATTGGTTCTCTTGTCAGCAGGATTGGACGTCTGACTGGCTCACCACAGGGGTTCCCCCCCCCTCCCTTGCTGTCCTCACTAATCCTGGTCTTGTCTACCGGTGAGAGGACCAATCAGGAGATGTCTGGCAGGTCCATCAAATCCGACGAGGGCAGCGATAATTAGTCCTTAGATTTCTCTTTCTTTGCACTGTCTGAAAAGGCCGGCTGTATGAAACACATTTTCTGGATCTCAGGGGAGTTGTGGAGGTAAAGAATGGTGAGGGTCCGCTGCGTCCAGGTCTCTGCAGGAGATCAGAATGTCTGCCTGGAGATTTGGCAATGATATAAAGCTCTGCAGATCTATTCAAGCAAAATTCAGTTTAACACCATCAGTGCTCAGTTATGTTCTGTTATGTGTTGACTCATTATATTGAAGAATAGCTTATTTTAAAAATGTTCAACGTCAAAAGCAGTCGCTACACACATGCTTTTTCTCAACAGGCCTAAAGAACAGAAGGAACATAATTTATGAAACAATCCCAACACAGCGTCCACATACTCCATACAAAGGGTTAATTTGGAACCAATGCTCCATCGTATAATGGGTAGATGGATCTGTTAAGTATGGAAGTTTATCTATGGAACGTTGGAAATAGTGTTGGGATTAAGAAATAGTCGTTTTTGCTTTCAGATCAGCTGACATTTCACCTTCCTTCATCATCTTCACCTCTTGATCAGATATTTGAGCAGCTTTTAGTGATTACACGTCACCTCACAGTTCCACTGCTTTTATGTCTTACTGGCTCAAATTTCAGCAGTTACTTTTCAAATGGTATTTCAATTGTAATCCTGTATGACTCTTTATCTTACATTTCAACCACTACTGCTGTCAGCATTCACGATTAAACTGACAGTTACACCTCTGACGATTTCTACTCTTTAAGTGCTTGAATGTCAACTGATACTTTTCACTCATTTCTGTAATTACAAGATTTCATAGACTTCAACATATGTCAGCACTTTTATTTTAACTACTGCTTAATCATTTTGCATTCTTTGTATTTCAACTGCCACTTCAACATTTAGCATTTAAATTAATTTGAAATGCTTCAACTGCAATCCTTCAGTGATCACTTCAATTTCCTGCACTTGTTTTCTTAGTAGGCCTATTGTGATTAAAAACACTGATAAATGTTCCGGCACTACAGCACAATTCTCCCTCTAATGCTGCTCTGTGTGTCCACAGATGGTGATTTAGGAACTCTGTACAGACAGCACAGAGAGGAAGGTAACTGAAGCCCCATCACCAGCACTGTTATTATTAAACTCCGAGCCCCTTACTTCATTCGCCACCCATTCAAGAATCACATTAAGGTTGCCGAGAGCTGTTTTATTGCTTTTAGCTTTTCAATTAGGCTGGATAATTTGTGTCCACCTCCTTTAGATTAGATTTTAAATGAGAAACATGTTGTGCCATTAATTATCACAATTCTTATTTAGTGGACAAAGCTCTTTAGCGGCCAGCTGGAGAGAAGAGAAAAGAACGAAAGGAGAAGAAAAAGTGTTAATGTGATGCACAGCACAGGTGCCTGATGGGTAATGGACAGGCTTAATGATTCAGTAACGAGAAGGGTTGTGACAGTGAAGCCCTTCAAAGAGCCTGGTGATGTCAGACCAGCTGAGATGTGTGTGTGTGTGTGTGTGTGTGTGTTCTGACCTGAAGTGATGTTGGTGAGTAACAGAAGATGTTTGACTCTTCCTCCAGCACCCGACACTCCTTCCCACCCACATGAGGAGCAAACACTTCACTCCTAGTCAGCTCTAAAAGTAGGTCAGGCCTGTATAGCTGCAGTTTGTCTACGGCAGCGCTACACACACACTGCAACGCTACACACACACCGCTACACACACACTGCAGCCTCCGGAGGCTCTACAGCAGGATGTGCCTCTGCAGCACCATACTGTATATATAGTATGATCTGCACACAAACATATACTTTATCACTGGTCTATACTGTCTTAGTTTCAACATGTAAATCAATTAAACACAAAAATAACCAGTCATTAATCATGATTAATAAAATACTAGTTATTTCTTGTATCTTGGGGGGGACGGGGGGAACGGGGGGGGGAACAAATACAGGTATGATGATATAGAACAAAAATCTGAGGATTTTCACATCATTGTTACATCTTGGCTCAGTTTCTAGGATTTTTCTGAATTGATGGCATGCATTTCATTTATTGCAAACCACCACACAAGGAACAGTTACAGTGTAACATCTGCTAAAAAGTGAAATGTTCCGTTCAACACACCGGGGGATAAATCCTCAGTTATCGGTTCTGCATTGGCTACGTGATCACACAGGTAAAAAACTGTACTGGCATTACGGGGAGCACATTGGGGTGAAACTTAATAGTTGGATTAAATTGCATTTATTGTATAATATGTCTTCATGTATATATGCCATCATATCTTTACATAAGCGTGCAGGGAGTTCCTGTGGAGTCCCAGGATGCTTTACATATGATGATGACCCCGCCGGCTGAATTTAAATCAGATCACTGTACTCTCTCGGGACAGCCTGCATGTGTCTCCAAATTAAAATGTTCTTCTTGTGGAAACTGCTTCCTGCTGCAGGAGGGAGCAGATATGTATGAGGAGGGAGCTTGTAAAAGAGCAAGAGGTCGATCAGCTCCAAGGTGTTTTTATCCGCCTCTGAGGAAGTGACTGCATGTTTTGGTCTGACAGGCAGATGGTGGCTGACAGTAATGTATATGCAGCATGCTGACCATCCCAGAATGAACGGTGTGTAATGTGGATGTAATACAGCCACAGGTACACTTGTTACAGAGCCTCTTTGTTCTGCTTGATTAGATTGTGACTGAAAGTGAATTATAGTGAATCTTTTGTGGCATGTTCAGTTATTTTTAATGAAATAAACTTTGTTCACAAACCAAAAAGGGCTATTAGAAGAGCTAATCCTCCACTTTGTATTCGACTATAAATCATTATTATGCTGTATTATTATATTTTTGCTCGCCGAGGAGGCTCTGCTTCAGAAGTGGTGCGCTGCAGCAGTCTCAAAAGGAAAAACTCCCTCAGGGTTTTTTCTGTTTCATATCTCTGTAATTCCTTCTCACTGACCTAATTGCAACCTGTTTTCCATACAGAGCTTTACGAATTTCCGCCGTCCTCTTTTGAAGTTGTACCAATAAAAAGCTGTTAAGCTGATATATTCAGATAAGCAAACATTCCTGCAGAAAGTGAAAATGCAATATGTAATAAAAGTCTTACACTTTAAAGACTTGTTTTAGGTGTATGCTAACCATTATCTTAATTATCAAAATGTTTGTTAACACTTTATATTAAGGTACACAAATGAACCATCAACTAGTTGTTAATTAACATGCATATTAGCAGTATATTGGCTCTTTATTAGTCATTATAAAACACTTATTAATGCCTTATTCTACATGACCATATTACAATACATACAATACAGCTTTATTTATCGAGCAATTTAAACCTCCAGAACAAAGTGCTGTACAGGCAAATAAACAAAACAAAACATACAAAAAGTAACACAGCTCAGCTCACACACCATAAAACAAGTACAAGTAAAAACAATAGACAATTTAAAAGCAATAAAAGCAACGCTCTAAAAGATGTTAATACGCTAAGGAGAAGAGGTGGGTTTTAAGAAGCGATTTAAAAGCAGGCAGTGTGGAGGCCTGTCTGATGTGCAGGGGCAGATCGTTCCACAGTGTGGGAGCCTGTCTGATGTGCAGGGGCAGATCGTTCCACAGTGTGGAGCCTGTCTGATGCAGGGGCAGATCGTTCCACAGTGTGGGAGCTGCTACAGAGAAGCAACGGCCCCCTCTGAGCTTTGACTGGTTCTGGGCACATTCAGGAGCAGTTGATCAGCTGACCTGAGAGGGCGGTTGGGCGTGTAAGGGTGTAGCAGCTCAGAAAGATATGGTGGGGTCATGCCATTTAGGGATTTAAAAGTAAACAAAAGGATTTTGAAATGAATCCTAAAATGTATTGGCAGCCAGTGGAGCGAAGCCAAAATGGGGGAAATGTGCTCATATTTCCGTGTGCCAGTTAAAAGCCTTGCTGCGGCATTTTGCACCCGCTGCAGACGAGCGAGGGAGGACCCACTGACCCCCATGTAGAGAGAGTTACAGTAATCCAGCCGAGTGGTGACAAAGGCGTGGATTACTGTCTCAAACTGCAGTCTGGAGAGAAAAGGTTTTACTTTGGCTAGCTGCCTCAGGTGATAAAAGCTAGTTTTTACCACAGATTTAATCTGACTCAAGTTTTAGTTCACGGTCCATTTTAATGCCAAGGTTCGTAATGGTGGGCTTGGTGTACTGAGCCAGGGAACCCAGGTCTACAGAAGTGGTGCCAGTGGTGCTACCAAAAACCATAACTTCTGTTTTTCCTTCATTATTTTAGGAAGTTGCACCCCATCCAGGCCTTTATGTCCTCTAGACACTTTAGCAGTGGGCTAATTGAGTAACCCTCCTTCTTTGTTAGTGGGACATAAATCTGGCTATCATCAGCATAGCAGTGGAATGCGATGCCGTGCTTTCTAAATATGGACCCAAGAGGGAGCAGATAGAGGGAGAATAGCAGGGGGCCTAATACTGAGCCCTGTGGGACCCCATACAGGAGTGGAGCAGAGGATGACTCAGTCACCAAGGCTGACAGAGAAAGTTCTGTCCTTCAGATATGACCTGAACCATTCCAGGGCTTTCCCCTCAATGCCCACCCACTGCTCCAAGCGAGAGATCAGGATGTCATGGTCGACTGTATCGAAAGCAGCAGTTAGATCAATAAGTAGAAGCACAACGCAGTCCCCAGAGTCAGTAGATAAAAGGATGTCATTAAAAACTCTTAAAAGCGCTGTTTCAGTGCTGTGCATAGTTTTAAAACCGGATTGGAAAACCTCCAGTATATTGTTCTCTTCCAGAAAAAACATAATTTGACTGTAGACAACCTTCTCCAGGATTTTTGACATAAAAGGCATTTTGGAAATGGGCCTAAAATTAGCCAGAACTGTGGGATCCAGACTGGGTTTTTTAATACGAGGTTGCACTACTGCATGCTTCAGGTTTTCAGGGACCTTCCCTGAGAGCAGACTGCTGTTTATAACTGCCAGCACAGATGGTCCAACAGTGGGGAAAACCTCTTTAAAGAGTCGAGGTGCGACAGGGTCATTTGGAGAACCAGAGGGCTTTAACTTGGAGACAATCTCCTGTACAAAAGACAGTGCTACAGGCTCAAACTGATTAAAGACAGCAGAGCACAGTGCAGGAACTGAGGGGTCGTTTGCAGGAGCAGAGATTTGAGCTCTAGTGGAGTTTACCTTATTAATAAAAAAGTAAAGAAAGTCTTCACAGGCCGCAGTAGAGGTCTCCATAACGGTATTCTGGGGGCATTAAGGACCAAATCAATAGTCTGAAACAGAACACGTGGCTTGTGACGGTTTGACAGAAATATGTCAGATAAATGTTTGCTTTTTGCCTCTTTCACAGTGATCTGATAGAGACGCCAACACTCCCTCAACATTTGAAATGAAACTTGCAGTTTGTCCTTTTTCCATTTACGCTCAGCTCTACGGCAATCCCGTCGGACAGCCCGAGTCGTGTCATTTAACCAAGGCTCAGATTTAGTTTTAGGTTGCCTGGTTTTTAAAGGAGCAACAGTGTCTATGGCAGCTTTGCAAGTGGAGTGAAACCATGAGCTAAGCTCATCCGTTTCAGGTGACATAGGTTCCCGATTAACACAGTTCTGTTTAAAAGCGACAGAGAACTGACCAGCAGTGGATGGGTTAATAATGCGAGCGCTAGGAGCAGCGCGCGGTTTAACAGTTTCACAGCAAGACTCACATCAAATAATACAGGCATATGATCAGAGAAAAAGGCGTCACAAATCTCCAGGTTAAGAACAGGCAAACCATAAGATAAAACAAGATCAAGTGTGTGTCCGCGTTCCTGCGTGGGGCCAGACACAGACTGCACAAGATTAAAGGAATCAACAAGGTTTAAAAAGTCCTTTGCCATAGGTTTGTCGGGACAACACACATGAATATTAAAATCCCCAACAATAAGAACACGGTCATATTTTGGCATAATTTCAGCCAAGAAATCAGAGAAATCATTTAGAAATCCCTTATTGTATTTGGGAGGTCTATAGACCACAGCACACAGCACTGTATGAGAGCGACCAAGCTCGAACACGCTCAGTTCAAAGCTGCCGGGTGAGAATGACAGTGAAAGTTGCTGGCATTTATAGTCACTCTTAAAAACAGTTGCTATGCCTCCACCTCGGCCTGATGTCCGCGGAGAGTTAAAATAGCAGCAATGCTGCGGTACAAGTTCGGTAAACGCGCTGGACTCACCAATACTGAGCCATGTCTCAGTCACGAAGAGGAAGTCCAAACCCTTAGAGAAGTGAAGAAATCCTTTAGGACAAAAGTCTTGTTTGTTAGCGATCTTGCGTTGATCAGGCCAAACCTGGCAGGGGCCGGCAGATCGGCGGCGTTAGAGGTCCGGGGAGACCGACACAGAGACCTCAGGTTATGCAGATTAACCCCCGCGGCAGCGGGGACGAGGGGAGCAGGTCCCGCGGTGCAGGAATGCCTCATCCGGTCCGACGACAGGTACCAGCCAGGCTTCGACAGGGTCCAGAAAACGCCTCGAAAAAGAGAGACGAGGCTCATACTGTTGGAGGGCCACCCTTTGGAGTGGTTGAAGGTTCGAGCCCGCTCCGCGCCGTTCGTTGATGAGTGGTCTGCTATAAGAGGAAGGACTCAGACACAGAGATATGAGGTTAACAATAAGCTGATTTAATGGTAAAAGCAACAGTACAATATAACGAAGTACTTCGGGCCCTGGTTCTACTACCGTGCGATATACGTATCAGACAGTCAGACAGAACAGGGGCCCCGAGTATAAGGAAGTTAGAATATTTATACACACAAACGGGGAGGAGTTGTGTGGGAGGAGTTGTGTCGGTTGCTCCTCACTAGGTGTTATCTACTGGTGGATTCACTCCTGGGCGAGCCCTAGGCAGCGAATCAGAGTGAGTCAGCCATTGCTGCCCTGGAGACCGTCTTCCACTCCGTACAGAGCGTGGGAGGTTTGGATCTACTGCGCCCGCTGATAAGTCCCAGGCCATCTTCATGGCAGCCATGGGGTAAACAATTCATGGGGTCAACATGGGGTGATCATAACAATCTTTATCTTCGCACCTGGCAGTACCCTCTTTGTATACTCTAAGTCTCCGCACAGTCTCTGCTAGAGCCATATGAAATCCGTTTTATTATTTTCCAAATTCCATTTTATTTTTTCCCAAATTCCGTTTTTTCCGTTTCAATATTTCAGAATTCTGTATTTTGCTTTTTACGCTCATTTTACCATCAGAAATAGTGTCTAATAAGTGGGAATGAATAAATGTCCACAATTTAATAAGATACAACAGTCTTTTTTAATGTTTAAGTGCTGCAGTTCAATTTTAAAGTGCTTATAAGCTTCAAGTAAAGAAAAAACTGTAAACAAAACATTCCCTTAGCTTCTGGCTTCTGAGTTAACACATTTTAAGCAGTGCTTAACTAGAAATGGTCGCAGCTTCTTCAGCTTTGCTAAAGGGATGTCTGACTCGGCGCAAACAGCTACAAAGTCCTGCACAAACTCTCATCTTGAATCTGCTGACGAGGTACTTGCTGTAATTGTAGTTTGAAGTGCTGGTGTGTTTTGGGAAGCACGGTGTTTTCCCTTGTTTCTGACATGGCTTTTCGAGACTAAATGATCATCGCACGTATTTTTGCGGGTCCAATCCACGATATGTTGACAATATTTACAAAACAACTTATCGCCGGAGGCATAAAAATCATTCGGATACTGCTGTGCTCTGAATTGAGGGTTTAGTGTGGAATTTCGTAGCTTTTTAGATGATGTTAATACCGAAGCAGCTACACGCTTGGACATTGCTGTGTTGTTGTGAAGCAGTGTGGAAGTGACGTGTGCGTTGTAACACGCTTTAGCGTCCCGGTCATGTTTGCTTTGCACCAAACGTTCCATCGTTCTCCCGAAAACGGGATTTCAGTCCAAATTATGGCAAATTCTGCAATATTCCACGTTTTACAGTTGATTCCATTTTTATTGGTCAATTCCGCGATTCCGTCCGCGATTCCGTGAATGCGGATTTCATATGGCTCTAGTCTCTGCACATGGCCTCGCTACTTTCAATGTTGTAAGTTTAAACACTTTCCCATGCAACCCCTCCCCACGCTCCTGTCCACCCCATCAAAACCCGGGGGGGGCGACTGGGTCCATCCATTCCCAAGTCACGGCACACACAATGAGCACAGCAAGCAAATAATACAACAATAAGGATATTGCCCTAGTTTCATAAGCAGTTTCATAAGCATACATTTTACACAGACTATTGGAGCCTAAGATATGTCGGGCCAAGGTTATAATTATTGAAACAGGTTATACAGGTTACTTTAATACTCAGTATGAGAGAAAAGATGAGCTGAAGAAGCCTTCATTCTCACCAGTCGACCACTGCGTTTTCCTTGGCGGCGGTGGCGTTTACGGCGGGTAGGTGGAGCCGGGGTGCGGCACAGGTAAACTAGTCCCCCTGAAAATAACGGAGGCAGCGTTTTATCTCCACCATGAGTAGACTTTGCTGGATTAATGGCAGAAAACCGAAGGTCCAGCAGTGTTTGGCGATCGTACACCAGTAGAGAGTTGACATTTTGCATTAAAAATGACACAAACAGTACAAAAACACACAGCGTTGGCAGCGACAGACGGCAGGCCACACACACTGGCGCCATCTTGCTTTCTCGTAATCCCAGATATATGACTGAGTGGAGAGTTTTTCCTCAATAACCCTCTAATTAGTGCTTATTTATTGCAAGTAAGGAAGTTGTTGTACATGAGTTTTGGTCTTAATATGCTCTGCTCAATATGGGCCTAATAAGGCAGTAGTACCACAAGAATAGTAATTCTCCCATAATAACACTTAACAAATATGATCTATTCTTATGTAACAAGACATGAAACTATAAGTTGTGGTGACACCTAGTGGAACATAATTCACCTGTAGGATAGTGTTGCTAGACGGACCCTTTAGTGGGAACACCTAGGTTAGGTTTGGGATTCCTGCTAGCTTGTCATACTGAGCAGATGTGTATTTACCTTCTTCATATTAAATGGATAATAAAGAGTGGAACTCCATTCTAAATACACCGCCTCCGACTCCCTTTCATCGGCACTACAAAGTGTTAATTCTGTCTAAATAACTCAAAATTAGGTATTTATATCTAAGAATATGTTTTGGGGTATTGACAGTTCAGTTACCAATAGCAAGGTGATATTGACCTGTATGTTTCATATTTTCACATTTATCAGGGCTGCCAACATTTGAGTTCCGCTTGGAGTGAGACTTTTTTGGGGGGGGGGGGGGCCAAAAAAAGAAACTTTCATGTGTACAGTGTTACAAATTTATTGAACATGTACAAACTATTTACATTAAAAAAAAAATACATACATAACTTGACAGGGTTTAACTTGATTCAATTAGAGGTCGTTTCCATAAACCTATATTGTGCTCTGGCTGTGGTCTGGTCTGTTGTAACTGCTGGCGGCAGATTTTGCAGCCTTTAGCATGGATTGGGTTGGCTCCCACTTAAAGCATGGCTCCAAGTCTGCCATCTTTATTGTCATGAGAGACGACAGTGTCGGCTCCAGGGCCAGGCTGTTCCTTGTTTTTGTTTTGTTTAGTCCCACCACATCCTCCTTCTCATTCGTCTTTGCTCAAACCCCCCGGTATAGAGAGGCGAAGTCCCTCCCCTTCCGGGCACCTCCATGGGACCTTACTGGACCCTCATTACATCCAATCAGTGTGCAAATACCGTACAGCCAATCACAATGCGTGACGCTGTCCAGGTTGCTAGGCGGCAGTGCTACGCGGGTGTCAGGTGACGCAAACAGGAAGTCCTCCGTAAGCCAGACCGTCTCATTTCGTAGACCGCTCGGTTTGCTGTTCCTTCACTTTATTTTTATATTTTATATACATTTGTTTTGAACGAAAACTTAGCGTGAGAAAAGGCTTGTGTGGCGTGAGATATGTGTTAATTGCGTGAGTCTCATGCTCAATGCGTGAGTGTTGGCAGCCCTGCATTTATATATTTGTAAAATTTGCACTGAAGGTTAGACAGGAAACCGGGTACAGGAAGTAGGAGAAAGTTAACTGAATAGCATGGCAGTAGACTACTATTAATTTTCCCTATGCAACCTGAAGAGTAAAAGGGTCAAGTCCGTCAGAAAGCAATGACTGTAAGTGTAAGTGTAATCCTTACACTTACACTTACACTGTAGGATTAGTAACATGTATTGTGTTTATGTGATGACATTTGGAGATGTTTAAACACAATGAGAAAATGCGTTAGCATTCGCGTTAGCATACACGCTAGCGTTAGCCATACTAGCCTGTATACATGCTTATTGCACAACTAGCATTAGCTATATTTACCTTGTTTACACTTAGCGGTCCTATGTGTTAATTTGTGTATGTTACACTTGCATGTATGAGATCATTAAGTGCCTTGTAACTTCTTTTTTAAAATTTGAATGTCAGTGGACTGCAAATAAGTCAATAAAGGAGCATGGCTGCTCATTCCCTGGCTCTCAAAAGAGTTTGGCTGGCTGTTTAATCTATGTTCACACTGAGACAGTACAACACATAGAGAGAACAGTAGACCTATTGTGTAAGTACATGTAAGCAGGTATGTATGATCACAAATACATAAAATCTGTTTTTATTAAAAAGTACAGGCTACATATGTGTTCTCAGCCTTGGAGAAACTTGACATGTTTTTGGATGTGTCCGAACCTCTCTTTAGTGGTTTAATAAAACAGATATTTCAACGTGTGCCTACTTTGTTCATGTGCTGTTGAGGTTAATTTCAGTAGTTGTGTGCTATAATGTATTTGGGCCATTCTACCGAATTGGACCAAAGTCAGGTTGGAAATGTTTTGAAATTTTGAATATTTTTTTCCCAAAACTTTGTCCATATATATTTTGTACCATATCTAAATTACACATATCTAGTAAAAGAACCGTACATTTTTATATCGTATTTTCAGACTGTATTCGAATGTTCTTCCTCTACCAAAAATGGTCACTACTGAAACATAGTACATACACTGTAGTAAAAAAGTATTATATTAACCTGTTAAGATTGTTTTACCTTCCCTGTTTTTTTCACAATTAAATCAATGCAATTTAATTTTTAATCAAATTTCAAAGTTCAATTTATACAATTCATAAAAATCATAATGCAAACTTTCTTTGTAAAATGCATACTACTGATCATATTGATTCCAGAGTTGATAATTGTTGGAATTGAACATACAATAAACCAATCAGTATCATTTCATTTTAGTTGATAAGTCAATATACTTAATTTTTTACAAAACATCCAGTGTTTCGGTAGTGACCAGAGTATTTTGTTCTCAAGGTTGTATCATATTCCCTCAACCTTATTGCTTAATCTTAACTCATAACATGCCTTATGTTGAAGTGTGAATGTTTGAAGCTACTGACCCAGAATCAGCACTTTAGTAACAGGCTGAAATAGAGGGGGATGAGGCTAGAATGCATGATCTGTTTGGTATTTTGAGCATATTTTTGTGATTTTTTGAGTATAGTTTTTTTTATTAAAAAATTAAACCCACAATAAATCTAATTATTCCAACTTCTGTTTGAATGTAATCATAAAGATCTTCTAAATACACCATTGAACGAAATAAAATAAAATGTTTTAAGTGTTATTTACAGAAATTGAAATTTAGATGTCAGGGTTGGGGACAGCTACTTCCCGATAGAAAGTACCCTATAAATTATGTTTTTGTATATATTAAGCTTATCACTATCTAATTTAATGCCTTGTGTTTAAATAGACCATAACATATTCTTAGTAAATATCTATGTCTGAATACTTAATTGTTTTGTTAAATAGTTTTTCTTGTTGTGGGACCGCACTTTGTACTAATTCGGTAGAATGCCCCATTTACAAAGTGTGAAGAGGAGGCAACTTTAGAATAGGGAACCTGTTCAGGTCAATTAGAGTCAAACTAATAGCTTATTGGTTATGAACAAGACTTCACTTTAAAATAGGGAACATATTCTTAGATAGAAATACCTAATTAGAGTCAAACTACTAGCTTATTGGTTATGAACAAGACTTCACTTTAAAATAGGGAACATTAAATATAAATACCTAATTTTGAGTTATTTAGACACAATTAACACTTATAGTTTCATGTCTTGTTACATGTGTTATTATGGGAGAATTACTATTCTTGTGGTACCAATGCCTTATTAGGCCCATATTGAGCAGAGCATATTAAGACCAAAACTCATGTACAACAACTTCCTTACTTGCAATAAATAAGCACTAATTAGAGGGTTATTGAGGAAAAACTCTCAACTAATGGATTATTACTTGTAGAATATGGTCATGTAGAATAAGGCATTAATAAGTGTTTTATAATGACTAATAAAGAGCCAATATACTGCTAATATGCATTTTAATTAACAACTAGTTGATGGTTAATTTGTGTACCTTAATATAAAGTGTTACCATATTTTTTTATCTGTTTCAAGATTTTTAAATCTCAAGCTACAGTCCAGCCTTTTAGAGGAGAAGATATGTCTCTATGGGCCCTCAAATGCAAGTGAACAGCAGCACTATTACAAGAGTCCTCTCCTGCGGATGTTCAGGTGTATATCAGTATATAGTGTCTCTACTTTAAAGAGTCCTCTTCTGCTGATGTTCAGGTGTATATCAGTGTGTCTCTACTTTAAAGAGTCCTCTCCTGCTGATGTTCAGGTGTATATCAGTATGTAGTGTCTCTACTTTAAAGAGTCCTCTTCTGCTGATGTTCAGGTGTATATTGTTGGATTTTAAGCACCCTTCAGTTGTTGAAGGTTCGAGCCCGCTCCGCGCTGTTCGTTTGATGAGTGGTCTGCTGTAAAAAGGAACGGCTCAGACAGAGATATGAGATTAAACAATAAGCTGATTTAATGGTAGAAACAACAGTACAATATAACGAAGTACTTATATAACAAAGTACTTCGGGCCTCAGCTCTTCCACCGTGCGATGTACGTATCAGACAGTCAGACAGAACAGAGGCCGCGAGTGTACAGAATTCACAATATTTATTCCCACAAACGGAGAGGAGTTGTGTGGGAGGAGTTGTGTCGGTTGCTCCTCCCTAGCTGTTCATCCATTGGTGGACTCACTCCTGGGCGAGCCCTAGGCAGTGAATCAGAGTGAGTCAGCCATTGACGAGGTCTAAACAGCGAATCAGAGTGAGTCAACCATAGGTGTGGGAAGTTTGGATCTCCTGCGCCGCCGATCAGTCCCAGGTCATCTTTTATGGCAGCCATAAAATAAACAATTCTGGGTTGAACGGGGGTGAGGTACCAATCCTTATCTTCGTTTATCCTCAGCACCTGGCCGTACCACTCCGCATCCCAATCTTTCTCTCAGTACAATCTCTGCATAGACTCAATGGTGTCAGTTTTATTACCTTTCTCCTGCAACCCCCCCATGCTCCTATCCGGCCCATTAAAAACCCGGGGGGGGGCGACTGGATCCTCTACATTCCTAAGTCAACGCACACACAATTGACCACAGCAAACAAAGGAAAATAAGAACACTTGGTCTAGTTTCATGAGTATACATTTTACATAGACAAAGTTATAATTATTAAAACAGGTTATATAGGATATACAGGTTACTTTAATATCAGTGTGTCTCTACTTTAAAGAGTCCTCTCCTGCTGATGTTCAGGTGTATATCAGTATGTAGTGTCTCTACTTTAAAGAGTCCTCTCCTGCTGATGTTCAGGCGTATATCAGTATTTAGTGCATCTACTTTAAAGAGTCCTCTCCTGCTGATGTTCAGGTGTATATCAGTATGTAGTGTCTCTACTTTAAAGAGTCCTCTCCTGATGATGTTCAGGTGTATATCAGTATGTAGTGTCTCTACTTTAAAGGGAGGCAATGCTCATGACACGCATTTTTAAATAATTATCATACGATAAAACAGACCAGTCTCTGCCAGTATTTATTTATTTTTTTTAATCTGATGACGTTATCAGTGATTTTAAGCTGATTAATTAACGAAATAACATCAACCCTGTGGGCGGCGCCATTTTGACGAGTCACATGACTTATTTTACCGGACGTGACGTGAACTATGCGTTTGGACAAAATGACTCTAGTTACTCTCCATTGTTCTCACAATTCCATTGAAATATGCCTCATTGTATTTTGTTGCATATAGGATATATTTTTTATCGTAATGAACAGGTGTTCCTATCACAAATTATATTTCAAGATAAGCTAAGTTTCATTTTGACTTTTTAACAGCAAGTCTCAGTTCTGTCAAAATACTCACAGCTAGCTGAGTGCTTCTAGGGCATTTTTATTGTTTTCACCTGTTCATTGAGAAAAATGTCCACTTCATGTATATATTTATTCAGATTTTTTTGGCTGTATATATCTCTTTAGTGATTTATGTTGCCTGATACACGTCCTCGTGTTTTGGTTAATACATTTAATTTCATAGTCAATGTCAACATCATGCCACCATAATAATTAATCTGTGGTAGCAATATATGTATATTATTTACACTGTGAAATATCGGTATATCTAAGGAAATATGTATGAAATTATTACTTTTTAATGATGAATTAAACAAATAAGATGTTTGGCCTGAAATGAACGCTTTTCTTATTTAATATTCACGATTGATTTATCATCATCATCATCATCAGGCCTTTTCTTTTGGCATTGTATTTTTGACATGCTTGACAATCGGCACTACAATTTAAAAATATTGTGCATTTGTTAATTTTAATTGTAAAGTATATAATGCTAAGAAGAAAGGGCTGTACCCGTCAAATGTACCCACCTTTCATTTATTGGTTCAACCAAAGAGGTGCGTTTCACATCCTTCATGGCAACCAGTGCTGTTCTCAATACAGCTTCTTCTAACACCACAGTGCCGAATTCCCTGTGTAAACATATGCAATCCAAGTCGTCTGTGACCAGTTTATCTTCAAGCTCTTCAAGCTCATGACAACATATGTTCATCAGAGGATTGTCCATGGCTACACACCGACTGCAAGTACACCATTCATGTACAGGTCTCCCTACTCGCCCCCCGAAATCAATTGCACGAGTAAAGGGATCGTCTCCAGCAAGATCACCGTGCTGTTCATCCTCATCGTCACTGGATTCCTGACGGTTCTGGCCACTTGGCTCGAACCTATATGGCTGAATTCCCCCATCCAATCTCTCCACATTGCTCAAAACTTCTTCCTCGGCTGACGAGTCCGAACTCAAATACTCCGCCATGTTTTCGTCGAACGAGCTGTGTGTTTACAAAGTGAACGCATAGATGACGTCACGACCTAGTTTTTTGGATCATGTGACTACTGAAAATGGCCAAAATGGCAGCTGCCTGACGGAATATACAGGTTTTGATAAAAAAGAGCTATAAAATCATTATTTACCGGGGAATATCGCTGATTTCTTCAGGGTATGGTTTAAACATAATGTTTCACTAAATACTGAAGTTTTTATTAATTATCTAATGAGTGGACCCTTCCTTTAAAGAGTCCTCTCCTGCTGATGTTCAGGTGTATATCAGTATGTAGTGTCATGATCCTGGTGTTGTGTCACAATGTTGGTTTTGTGTGTCTTGTAATGGGTTTTGTTTTGCTGTTCTGTTCTCCCTGTCTCTTGTCTTCCTTCCTGTGTTTTTCCTCCTGTGTCTGATTGTCTGATTGTCTTCACCTGTTGCCCTTGTGTTTCTGCCTCCCTTAACCAGCTGTGTCTTGTCCTGTAATTACCCCTCTTTGTATTTAGTCTTGTCTTCCCCTGTGTGCCTTGTCGGTTCATTGTCTTTCCTGTCTCCCTCCATGTTGGTCACGGCCAGTTTTGTTTGTTGTTGCTACCTTGTGCTACCTATGTTTTTTCATGCCATGTTTATGTTCATCAGCTTTTAAATAAAGCTAGCTTTTGTTTCTAGACCTTTTACCTTTTTTGTAGTCTGCATTTGGGTCCTACCATTTCCACGATTCCTATCATGTAGTGCCTCTACTTTAAAGAGTCCTCTCCTGCTGATGTTCAGGTGTATATCAGTATGTAGTGCAGGGGTAGCCAACACGGTGCCCGCGGGCACTTAGTCGCCCGCAGGGGCAACGTGAGTCGCCCGCGGGGCGTGTTCTAAAAATAGCTCGCCAAGCAAATCCAAAAAGTATAAAATACACAAAACCAAAAAGGAAATGTAATTAAAAGAATCTACCCTATGCATAAACGAAACCTAAATCACAGCAAACTCTATCTACTTACTACAACTCTATATCTATCTAACACCCCTCCTCCCCTCACCCCACAATGAATATCGACCACAATGAATATCGACCAATCACGTTCTTGCTTGATTTGCGGGACCAGCGTTGCAGTCAGGAAGAAAAGCAATGTGGCACCTCCCCGCTTCATAAGGAGTGTGACCGTGATTTTCCTTCTGGCAGATTCTACACAACACATCAGCCCCATTGAACAGCCTAGTCGTGCCAGCCTATACAGCACATGAGGGGCAGAGCTTTACTCTGTTCGTGTTGCAACTTGCTTATATATTTATTGCACTTGACGCACACACACGCATGGCGTAATTTCCACTGGGGACAGGGGGGACATGTCCCCCGCTATTTTCGAAATCCCGTTTGTGTCCCCCCACTTTACAAATATGTTTTTTTTTTTTAACGCAAGCCGTCATCGCCACGGAGGAGCACACAGCCTCTGTGAGCGAGAGAGAGAGAGGGAGAGGGAGAGAGAGAGAGAGAGAGAGAGAGCGAGAGAGCTAGGGAGGGAGGGAAAGAGAGAGAGAGGGAGAGAGCGAGCGAGAGAGCTAGGGAGAGCACACCTTTATCTATTTAATATAGATAAAGTAAGAAATCATTCCAATGTGTACTATAGGACAGTAAAAAAAACAAAAAACAGTTTAAAGGGGAGTGATTAGTAAAATATGCATAAATAGAAAGAAAGAATGCAGACTAGGTAACATAAGATAAGAATAAACAAGTTTAAATGATTTGTTATTGGTTGTGATCATATTCTAAAGATGTTTGGATTATTGAAAAGTATACAGCTCCCTTTCATCTGAGTGTTGAGAGCTGTATCCATAAATTCATTTTGTGCTCAAAGTGCACCAGATTGATGCACTTCACTTCAACATTTAAAAAAAAATCTTCCCGGGGGAGCATGCCCCCGGACCCCCCTAGAGGAGGTGAGGACCCCCCTAGAGGGGGTGAGGTCCACCCCCAAATAAAGCAGGTTAAAATAATTAAATTGCATACATGTTCTTTTAGTAAACACTGAAAATGGGTCCCACAGACCCAAACAGTACACAAAGGTTAAAGGTCAGCATATAATGATGTTAAAATGTGCTAAATATATACACTGCAAAAAACAAAAAAAAGAGGAGTAAAAGTAGCCCCCGACTTGTTTTATTTTTTGAAAGTAGCCCTCATCCTAGAAAAGGTTGGTGACCCCTGATGTAGTGTCTCTACTTTAAAGAGTCCTCTCCTGCTGATGTTCAGGTGTATATCAGTATGTAGTGTCTCTACTTTAAAGAGTCCTCTCCTGCTGATGTTCAGGTGTATATCAGTATGTAGTGTCTCTACTTTAAAGAGTCCTCTCCTGCTGATGTTCAGGTGTATATCAGTATGTAGTGTCTCTACTTTAAAGAGTCCTCTCCTGCTGATGTTCAGGTGTATATCAGTATGTAGTGTCTCTACTGGGACATGTCTCCATGCTTTAATGTTCAAAAAGCTCTTTATTTTTCTCATACTGCCTGTGCTGCAGCACCTCTTTTCACCCTCTGTCTGAAACCAGACTCCAGTCTGCTCTGATTGGTTAGCTGGCCGGCTCTGTTGTCATTGGGCTTAGAGATGTCCCGCCCCTTTAGCCTATCACTATGAGTTGGCGAGCTAGCCAATAGAAGCATGTGCGTGACATAGTGATGTCATTATGTATAGAAGAAAACAAAGGTGAACAATGGAGGCGTTTCCGGCCGGGGGTGAGAAGTGTGCTGGAGAGAAACTCCCTCTGGAGGGCATGCTCTGGAGTCTAATGATTTTAGACTTTGCAGACCATTTACATTGACAAAAACCTATATAGAAAACACTACAGCAAAGGGAAAACCCAAAAAGCAGAACAGGGCCTTTTAAAATGTTTGTGGTTAGCACTGACTCACAACACCTTTCATCCCTCTCTCCTCACTGATAACACGCTTTCCCCCTGTGTAAGGCTTAAGAAATACACTATTAGCTCATTTATAATTAATCACACATCTCAAAAATATGCATTACATCTGTTCCAAGCGAACAGTTACAACCATCAACAGCCCCTAATTAGGCAAACATTCAATGATTACCAAATGTTCTTTGAGGAACAGTGTGCATCCTGAAAGAGGAGGAAATATTCCATCCTGAAATCATATTGCTGTTTGGAGAAGCACAAATAAAAGAACAGCCCCAGAATTCTGCAGCCAGAGGCAGATGGTGTTTTTCTGTTGTTTCACTGTTAATGAGTATAATATTCATTTAAATATGTAATACAAACTGTTCGTTAGTAAACCGCTGCTGTTTTGGTTGTACATCTGAATTGATCTGTTTTTACATCATATTTGAATTAATGATTCACCAGCTTCGTCATGCATTTAAATAATAAACCACTGCACTAAAAAAATAACTTTTGCCAAAGTTGTAGAGGTTCTGAAGCATCCTGGTATTATCTGCTGACTCATTGAAGGTAACCCAGTGGACAGCTGTGTGTTGTGGCGCTGCGCTTTGATGCAGCATTTCAAAAATCAAAGGCTGCAGATTTAACAACATATCTGTCCTGGCTGTGCACCAAACACCACATGGACAGGTGGAGTATGAAGCTGTTGATCATTAGGTGGGAGTCTGGTTTGGACAAGAGCTCTCTTATGGTTGTAAAAACATAAATAAATAGTAACAGCAACAAAAACACAATCCTAAATGCACGAGGCAGTGGCTCCAATCTTTATCTGCTATAAAATGCTCTCTTAACAGTCTGATCCAATGCTCTGTTACACTATCTGTGGCGGAATATATGTATATATTATACCAGCAACTGACCTCCTCTAGCTATACATCCCTAGAGGAGGTCAGTTGCTGGTCCTCTAGCTATACATCACTTCACTCAACTCTGTATGCTCCCCTCTCCTCTCCACTATCCAGCTTCGAACTTCCCACTGTCGCTGAAATATCAAATCTCATTCGTAAATCCAAATCATCCACCTGCCAGCTTGACCCCCTTCCTACCCATCTAGTTAAAGTATGTCTACCTTCTCTCTCCCCTTTAATTACCGACATAATTCATTCCTCCCTTACCTCTGGTCTCGTCCCCTCATGCCTCAAAACAGGTGCAATAACCCCTATTCTCAAGAAACCTGGTGCGGACCCCAACAACTTGAATAATTTCCGCCCAATCTCTAATTTACCATTTCTCTCCAAGATACTCGAAAAAACTGTTGCAGCCCAGGTCCACACTCATCTGAACAATAATAATCTTTTTGAAGAATTTCAGTCTCCTTACACAGTACAGAGACAGCCATGGTTAAAATTACAAACGATCTCCTGGTAGCAGCTGACTCTGGGCTCTTATCCATACTCATCCTCCTTGACCTGACTGCAGCCTTTGACACCATCTCACACCACATCCTCCTTGACAGATTATCTTCCATCGGTATCACTGGCACATCCCACACCTGGTTTAGATCTTTCCTCTCCGGCCGTACTCACTTTGTCCAACTCAAACACTTCAAATCACAGTCCCATCCAGTCTTCACTGGTGTTCCTCAGGGTTCTGTCTTGGGCCCCCTCCTATTTATCATCTACCTCCTACCTCTCGGCCATATCTTCAGAAAATACGCAATCCAATTTCACTGTTACGCGGATGACACCCAGCTCTATTTCTCCACCAAACCCACTTCCACTCTCCCCCCAACTGCCCTTTCCGACTGCTTACTGGAAATCAAATCCTGGTTCTCATCCAACTTTCTAAAACTAAACAGTGATAAAACCGAGTTCCTTTTAGTTGGCTCCAAGTCCACTCTGGCCAAAACTGACAAATTCTTCCTTACCATTGAGAACTCCACAGTCCCCCCCTCCCCCAAGTTAAGAGTCTGGGTGTCATCCTCGACAGCACCCTATCTTTTGAAGCTCACATCAACAACAGTACTCGATCTGCCTACTTCCACCTCCGCAATATTAACCGTCTCCGCCCGTCACTCACACCCAACAGCACCGCCATTCTCATCCACGCCCTTGTTACATCCCATATTGATTATTGCAACTCCATCCTCTCTGGTCTTCCTCACAAATCCCTGCGTAAGCTCCAACTGGTCCAAAACTCAGCCGCCCGTATCATTAGCAGAACTCCTTCCATTGATCATATCACTCCGGTTCTTCAACAACTCCATTGGCTCCATTGGCGTTAAATACCACATCGACTTTAAAATGTTGCTCCTCACCTTCAAGGCCCTTCACACTCTTGCACCTCCATATCTCTCTGAACTCCTTCACATCTACACTCCCTCTCGTGCTCTCCGATCCTCCTCTGCCTTCCAACTCACTGTACCTTCTGCCCGCCTGACCACCATGGGGTCAGGAGCCTTCAGCCACTCTGCCCCCCATCTCTGGAACTCTCTCCCACAAGACATCCGCAATATGGACTCACTCTCAACCTTCAAATCCTGCCTGAAAACCCACCTTTTTAAACTGACGTATTCAATATCTTAATTCTTCTAAACTGATTGTTGTTTTTAAGTCTTTGTTTTTTAAGTCTTGAATTACTGTTTGATCTTCTTTGTTGCTTGTTTTTAATTATGCTCTGTAAGGTGTCCTTGAGAGCTTTGAAAGGCGCCCATAAATAAAATGCATTATTATTATTATTATTATTATTATTATTATTATATGTCAGGTACTCTACGTAAGTAAACAATGTACTTGTACTTTACTTGGGTATCACATTATGCTCTATACTTTTACGCGACTACAATTTGTAGAATTAAAAATGCTCATTCTGAATAATGAGCACTTTTAACTTTGGTACTTAAAATACATTTTGATGCTAGTACTTTTAATTAGCAGAAGATTTGTACACTGCAGTATTGCTAATTGACTTCAGTAAATATCTAAGTATAATAATGTAGTTGTTCCCCTTCTGCACTGTGTCCACAGCAAACAGCAATTTGTGAGGACTCATGTCTGCCACAACTGCATGTAGTTTCTATAAAAAAAGTAATGTTGTACAGTACTAACTGAATATACTGAGCATGTAAACAGCTTCAAATGAACATTGAAGTCCCGTTGGTTATAGGGTAATGAAAAAACTTAACATTAAAAACTATCTATAAATAACATCAAAAGGTCATGTTTGTTTGACAAAAAATAATCCTGTACTAGTCGACTAATCTAGACTTTTTTTACTACTAGTCTAGACAAGTAGACTAGGTGTGAGTCTAGACACCTGGGACTATTATTTTGCATAAATGTACTGTTGTGCCTTCTTTTTATTTATACCTTTTAATGTGTGTATATGAATATATGTGTCTATGTATAGCAGGGGGTAGTGTGGGTAGATCGCATGGCATTGAACAAAAAAACTGTAACACGCAGTTCACCACGCATGCACGGTCAACCGCGAGAGCTGATTACCTAGTTAGCCTTCCAATTTATACAATTCTACTAAAGAAAGGGTATAACATTTACGTAATGACCAAAAATGTATTGAGTTGTATTGTGCCATACGGGTTCATGCAGTTATGTAAGGTACACCAACATAAGTTATACTCAGTATATATATAAATAAATATATGTTTAGCATTTTTAATGTAGGTAGATCATTTTGACTTGGTCATTTTAAAAGTAGCTCCCAAGCTGAAAAAGTGTGGGCACCCCTGATGTATAGTATGTATGTGTGTGTATATATATGGTGTACAGGTGCGTATGTATGTTTATATACTACATATAAATGTACAGTATATCTTTTGTATATATTTGTATTCTTTGAGATGGTGAGAAACAGAATTTCCATCTTTCTTGTCTGTATCACACACACAGAGGAATTGACAATAAAGTTGACTTTGACGATTAAATAGTTTTGAGTAAACAGGATTTTAATGTTTCATTTACAGTTTTTTTTAATGTAAATTCCAAACATTTTGGTTATTATTATTAATTATTATTTTTTCAGTGTGTAAGACCAACGGGTGGACATTTGAATTCTCAAATGTGGTTGTCCCTGAAGCAGCTGACCCCCACACTGACTTGAAGACTAAGAGATTTTTATTCAAACTGACCACAAAGACACTTCCAATGCAGCAGCCTCCACTGTCCGGACCACCGGCTGCAGACACATTAGGCCAATTGAATCTGAGAGACAGTTTAACGTCTCCCTCTCCTCCCATCAAGAGCTGAAGCTATTTATTCCATGTTTTGCAGCTTTTGTAATTCAGCCTCCACTCAAACACCCCAAGATACTTGTAATTACTGACAATAATTGAGTTTGTGTCGATGTGAAACACAGCTTCGGCTGGACGGGACTGGGAGGAGAGTGCATTTGTTGCGCTCGTTTGGCAGAATGACAGTGATCCAAAGCTGCAAAGACAACAGGCGCGGCACCTATTTAAATGTTTGGTGAAATAAAATTAAATGTGACACAAAGAGAGGAGAGGGGAGCTTCATCCAGGGCGGTTGTAATTAACTTGTGTGTGACAGAAACACAATTAATACACAGCAGTGTTTATGACAGCTGAGCCAATGTCGCAGCAACCCACCCCCCAGTAAGGAGGACTCATTGTCTCACCTGTCTGCCTCTGATTGGAAAAGTTTACCTTTCAGCATTCTCCAATGGCAGACTGTGTTATTGACATGCACTAGATTAATGTTTGTCAGCCAGAAAGAGCTTAAAGGAGAATTGCATTATAGTACACCAATTTTGATTTCTTAAGCGACAGAAGTGTGGAGATTATCTGATCAGATGATTGCTTCGGTTCCCCAGGATCACAATCTGGGACGTGACAGTTTCTCCCTTAAAGCAAGACAATAAGCCTCCAACTGCTGTGGTGGAAACTGCAAAATAAAAAAGTTCCTGTGTTATTGTGAAGTAGAAAGTGAGTGAAAATACAGAAGTTAGGTAGTATACTTTTATTTAAACTTACTATTATTGCTTTCAACTAACCTAATACAGTTATGTGAAATCTGTGGACATAACACATTTGAGTTTTATCAGTGTAGATACACTCACAAATTAAACAGTGACTAATTAGTTATCTGTTTACATAATATATATATATATTTGTTTTAGTGTAGATAGATAGATATCAGACACTGTAAAATATTGGAAATATTGACTTAAATAAATGTATTCATATAATAATATAATGTTAGTTGAAAGCAATAATATTAAGTTTGAATGAAAGATAATAGATTCAACTTAATATTATTGCTTTCAACTAACCTAATTCACTTAATTTAAGTCAACTTTTCAGTTTTTTCATTGTTGAATACTCTTTAATATATCACTCGACTAAAGGGACGGCAACATATTTTAATTAAATGTATAAAATATCCTGTGTGTGACGGAGAAAAAAGGGAGACCAGGGCTGAGCAGACCTAGCTTGTGTAAATAAATGTTTAAAAATCACAGCAGCGTTGGCGGCCGTATCTACCCGTCATTGTTTACACCCTCATTTACAGTATTGTTTCAGAGGCTCCGCTCCACTGCAACACCAACATCTCTTGGACCGCTGCCTGGACTGAAGCGTGGAGGGTGTCAGTGCAGGGGGGGGGAGGCAGTGAGCTGGGTCTGTGGGGAGAGCAGCGAGGGGCCGCCGCAGCGAGGGGCCGCCGCAGCGAGGGGCCGCAGGTCGGAACTTTGGCTGACCACCCCACCGGCCCTGGTGTCCTAGAGTCATCCAGCTGCGTAAATGAGTGCCAAAAGCCAGGCCAAATCACACAGGTGTAACCACGGCAATGTCCTTCCACCGATGGAGGTCAGTGCCTTAATTTCCAGGCTTTGTGACAGCAGGTTCTGTTATCCATGTGCCTGAATAATCTTGTTCTGCAATCCACGTCCCCAGGTGGAATCTTCTTGGCCTTGGCCACCAGGCTCCTCTGACTTCCAACCTCTGTGTCGATTTCATGGTCTGCCTCCAACATACATTTGTGAGGTTTTTTGCAGATGCGTTCCCCACACTCTACCTCACATCCTGCAACATAATTACTAGAAATACAGTCGAGTTAACGTTGGTTTAATGTCAGGTCCCCGAACCCCATAAGAGCCTCAGTTACCTAAAATATCTACAAGAACTGTTTCTTTCAAGTGGCATTCCTCTGCCCTTTCTTCAGTCTCCAGTCAGAATTTCTCCTCACCTACAAATACCTGATTGGTTACGCCCCTTCCTACCTTAAAGAGCTCATAGTACATTATAACCGAACCATAGCATTGCGCTCCAAGAAAGCGTTACCGGTCGTTCCAAGAGTCTCCAATAGAAGAATGTTTGCAATAGCCTTTAGCTTCCAAGCTCATCTTCTGTGGAACTTTAATTCATTTGAATAATGTGTGATCTTTGCGTTCTTCATGGTTCAAATCGTTTTTGTAAGTTTTTGTTTTTTGTTCTGTGTTATTTTTTAAGAATCCCCATTTGCTGTAGCTGAAGTAGCATCTTCATCTCGGGCGTCCACACATTGTTTTGGTATTCTTGTTGTTTTATTTCTGTGAAGCACTTTGCAATGTGGTTGTGTGAAAATAAAAGGTTATAAATGAAAAAAATACTTTAGTTTGGGTAAGTATAATTTACAAAGAGTAAGTAAGAGCAACTTAAAGTTAAACTTCCACAAATATCAATTTGTGGAATTTTTTCAAAACACACCTTTTTTGCCTGATTCAGAAATCCTATAGTGGAAGAAAAGTTTTTATTAATTTGTAATTTTGTATTTTTATGCTACGTTATCATTGAAAAACAAAAAACAAACTAAAATAATAGTTTCAGTTTCAATACAGAGTTATAATTTTGACATGGTATACTTAAGTGAATTATCTCTATTTCTTTTATCTATATGCAGAATTATATAGTATGAAGGGGTTGCTAGGTAACAGTGGGTTATTTTCACATATATCCCCCCAGCACTTCCTCAGCTGGCGAACCTTTGAGATCCCTCTGTGTGATCCTTATGGGCCAAAATGTCTTTGGGCTTGTCATATTTAGTCCATATCCCATGGGGCCTGATATTTTTACCATGTGCTTCCACTGTGTAAGATATTAATCCTCATTAGTTCTGTAGTGAGGCTCTCATTGACTGCTCCAAGGTCTGTGAACCTTGGGATTGCCTTCTGTTTGCCTTCAGAGATGTGAAACACAGCCCAGTTCTGTCCATGGAGAGCCACCCCCCCCCCCCCCCCCCCCCCCATGAGGAGACGAGAGCGGCACATCGAGCCCAGAACATGCTGTCTGCTGTTAGAATGGTGTCTGTTGTCCTGCGCTCCTTACGTTTAAATGAGGATTAAGTCTACTTATTCTTTATCAATGTCACATATTTTCAAAACATGTACAGTAAATGTGGAGCAGGGAGCCCGATGCATATGTGCATTTCGACAGTAGCGTTGTGTCAAATTGCATACAGCAGTTCAGCCCTCACTGGATAAAAAGTAGCCGCTAGGTAGCTAGCTAGCAATGATCGTGTGCCATACGAAATCATTACAGACTTCTCAAATAACCTTCTGAAATGAACAGTGGCCTCTTTAAATTGTAAAAAAACTAAACGCATGTATAACTTTTATCTGTGTTTTGCTGTGTTTACAGGAGCAACCAAAATGATGGCTGGTTGTGTAAATTATGTTGCGTAGCCAAGATGGCAATCCTTGAGTGTGAAACGTTTCTAGAGTTCCACATTTAACTTCTTGATAGTTTTTAGTGCACCGTCTGGTACTCGAGAGCAAGTGTACAAGAAGTATGCAAATTTGAGACACAGCAATAGACCTTGCCTTACATACTGAGGCCTTTATCCTACCCTTTGGTCAAATCTTTAATCTAGTCATAAAAAGAATCCGACATACGGATGGCTGCATCCAGCCTGTACAAGCAGCTGCAACTGTTGCTTGTTGACTTTTAAAACTTGCAGACAAAAGGAGATTCACTACATTTCATTTTCATCTGAGGCAGCACAAAGCAAGTTCTAGGTACTTTGGGGGACTTTGACACTAGCAAATACTAACAATTGCACAGCAGGAAGAATGCTTTAAAATAGCACCTAAACACACAGACTGGTTTGTTATAACTCTTTATTCTGTTATTTATGAGGGAGATGTCGGATTAAAGTGGCTCATTGATCCCTTGTGTTATTGCCTCCTGTCCAACAGTTTTGTTGTTTCACATTTTAGGTTGTGACAATTTATGAGGTGAGAGATGTCGTAGAATTAAAACTGAAATGTGAGCTCATATTACTTATTTTTACTGAAATGTACACATACAAATTCATTTAATTAATTCTTTCTGTGGAGCTGGGTGTTCCCAATGTAGCAATCTGCACCAGCAACAAAACGATAATAATTTGTTGTCATTGTGTGTATCTTCAGATGTTACAGCCCGTCGACACGGCGGCGTGCGTTGAAGCTTCAACGCTGCTTCCCAATCACTTTGAATGGGGTGACGTCAGGCTTTGCCGAACTGCATTGTGGTTCCGTCGCTTCGCTTTGCCTCCGTTGCTCGCTTCAAAAGTTGAGAAAAGTTCAACTTTTCAAGCTTGGACGGAAGCGTCAGCCAATCAAATCATATGCCAGTACAAACTCTAGCCAATCAAACCGCCTGCTTGTGTGTCCGGGGTGGGAGATTCATGTGATTGGTTGTTGGTCGAGCTTCAGACACGCCCGCCGGCAAGCTTCAACGCACGCTGCCATGTGGACGCTCCGTTACTGACTGAGAGTATATTTATAAATCAACACAACCTCAGTTTTTTATTCCATTTCAGCCAGCCTATTTGCACTTTGTGTTGATTAACCTAATGAACCAAAATACTGCATGCATAAGACATGCCTGTAAACCAGTAGAAATACCACTCAAATAGTGCCTAGACACTTTATTTCCAAAAACAAGTTTGTATGTCAACATGTTGCTTATTCACACTAGGGTTAGTGTGTTAGGGGTCAATTTAGCAAATGCAAAAGGCTTGCTTTTGACTATATTTCTTCAGAACAAAATTGTGTGAGTCAACAGTGCTTGGCTATGTATTCTGCTGGGTATGCTGGGTATTATTGATATAATACAGTTAACATGAAGCATGTTAGAAAGAAAAAACAAGTAAAGAGAAATATTTTGTTTAGATTGGAATAAGACTGCCATCACAGCCCATTCTCATCAATGTGTTATGAAGCGAAAGAGAATATGGAGATTTTTCTAAATGAAAGGTGACAACAATCTATAATGAGTTAGATGTGATGAGTAAAAATAACTGCCACAGTGTCCAATTTCCCAAAAAAGGTTATATGGGTGCATTATGAGAGAAGTGATGGCTGGGCTTCATTTCAAGCCGGCGAATGACTGATATGCATGGCTTACTTTTGTAATTGTCTTGGTGCGTTGGACCCAAAGACGGACATAGCAATCTTACCAGTCTAGTAATGTAGTATGTGCTAAAATGGCTTCAGATGTGAATTATCACTTTGCTCCCTGGCACAGGGATTCTTCCGCCTCTAGAGATAAGCATCACAGTCACCTCACCTCTGTGCCTTACAGAAGACACTAAATGGTGCAGACTAATCATACATTTCCATTATGTAGGGTAGCAGGTAGCATGGTGCCGCGCTGGCGGACCGACCGTCCTGAAAGCAGAAGGTCGATATGACTCCTCTGGGAAATGGGCGCAGGTACATATGTCTCAGAGGAACCTGTGAACAAATGAATATGTAGCTCTCTGCCGCTGTAATGGCATTGAGAGCCCTCTAAAGTCCAGAAAGGGTGTCAGCACTAATGTACTAGTTCTATTGTTTAATGTGAAATGTACAGGGGCACCTTTGTCAGACTTAAGGTGTCATTATGCTTCACAAAATTTACTTCATATCATCCAGCATGGTCTGAAGTTTCAACCATGTCTCACAAAAACACTTCTAATAGCTATGATGCTCAACAGATTAAATGTAGTATTTTCACAAACAACGTCTCTCAAACTGGGCCATTAAACTATCCTACAATTTCGGAATTGCTACTGTTTTAACGCCAGAAGAGTTCACGATAACTTGACATGGACGCTGGCCATTAGAAATTAAAAGGGGGAAAGACGTAGCCATCTCACAATTTCAGGGGATGCGCGCATAGCAACCTCTATAGTTACAATGAAAACGTGTTATTTAAACATTTTCCTGGCGAAACCTGAAACAATCTTCATAATATCTATCAAACTATAGATCCTACACATCCACTGGATGTAGATTGTAAAAGTTAAATATACACTTCTCGCAAAAAATGTAATCAAAACGTATTATGATGGCGAAACTATCCTCAAGTTCGGATTTTCCACTCAAAATAAGTCTGGTGTCCGCCATTTTTTTTGTTTTCACGCAGGGAATGTTGATGTTCACGTGACATAGACGAGGGCCATTAAGATTGAATAAGGGGAAAAAAACTGTGCATCTTACAATTACCATGTGGACCAACGTATCTATTACATGTTCTTTGTCAGACTCGGTTGGAAGTTTCTACCTGTTCTCAGAGTTGAGGAACAAAAAGCCTGCTGTCAAAAGATGAAATTCCACTGCATGGTACAGCATGGCTTGACTCAACTTGACTCACTGTTGTTACAGAGTACTATCCTCAAATACTTTTTTCACTGCAGACAGAACCCCCTAAACGTGGGAATAGTCTTAGCTGATTGTCAAAGCGACATGGGAAACTGCTTTGACATCATCTTCATCGCTACACAAACACAATGTGCTCTCTTGCTAGGACTTTTCATCGGAAATCAAACAGAGAAACATCTGTATCTTGTCAATTGATCAATGCCCTTTAAATCCCACACACAAATCATTTATTGACATAAACTATGGAACAATATTCTCCTATTTTGGCTGCTCTGCACTGTCTCCCAGTAAAATCCAGTCATATTTCTCCTCACCTACAAAGCCCTTATTGGTTATGCCCCTTCATATCTTTAAAAGCTCTTAGTACATTATAACTGAACCATAGCATTGCAGTCCAAGAATGCAGGGTTCCTAGAGTCTCCAATGGTAGAATGGTTGCCAGAGCCTTTAGCTTCCAAGCTCCTCTGTAATCAGGTCCCAGTTCATGTTCCAGAGGCAGCCCCCCCCCTCGATATTTAAGAGTAGGCTTAATAATTACCTATTTGTTAAAGCCTAAAGTTAAGGCTGGCTCAGGCTTACTATGCTCCAACGCTTATTTAGATTGAGAGGTTAGACTGATGGATCATGGGTCTTGGTTTTACCTGTTGTGGTGATCCTGCATGACGCCCATGTTATTGTTTTGGCGCAGCTAGCTGTAGAACATTCTCCATGTCCATCCTGTGAAAGTCTAAGGAAAGGCTGTGTCGTAAATCCCATGAGGCAAATTTTTCAATTTGTGATATTGGGCTGTATTCTAAAACATTTGATAAATTTAATGATTGAATTGATCAGTAATTGTTAATGGAACTGCGTGTGATAGAAACTATGTAGAATAATGAGTCATAACAGAATACTCTGATGCACACAGTCTGGAGCTTGTTGCAAAACAACTTCACCATCTGCCATGTGTAATTGACAGTGCACATCATCACCCGAATTAGTGATTACAGATGGAACACTTACCTACAGGCTACCTCATTATCGTGGATTACAGAGGTGTTGAGAATCGCTCATTAATCGTTATATCTCTTGACTGTTAACCCTGATTTCTGACATATTTGTGAGGCAATGATCTCTAATTTACATAATTACATGATATAAGTATTTTATTGTTTGTTCATTGACAAGCTTCACAAGTAAAAAGTATGAAGAAAGGCAAAAATGTGTGTGGTGACGGATCCCAATTACTCTCTGAGAAATAATAATCATGTTAATACATTGTAAGACATTCTTGTATGTAGATCAATGTAATTATGGTCAACATTCTAATTATGTATTACTCCTATAGAATCAAGCCAATATCTTCTTATTTACTAGGATAAGTACTTACCTGAGCAATGAATCATTTTCTGACATTTGACCATGAAGATTCTGACTAAAAGTGCTTTATATTTTGGTCTGTCTGTAAACATGTCAGGCAGGATGTTATGATCCGTGTCCCCTAACCCTAACCCCTCCCCACCTGTGTCTTGTTCATGTGATTGGTCTTGCTGCATTCAAGTTCTGTTTCTTTCTTTCAGTTGTTGTCAGAGTCTTGAAAGTTTATATTGAGACAAAGTTTCTGTTTTGTTTTGGTTGCCTTGTATTGCCTGGTCGCGACAATAAAGGATTTGTATCTAAATAATCTGTCTTCTGCGATTGGGTCCTGTCCACTCTGCTCTCCAGCCTGACACATGACTCGTTAAGTAATCCTGTTATTGGTGCATCTTATTCAGCTGATGACTTTTCAAACTTTGAATAGCTGGTTATTGGTTTCATGGATTAGCTTTGAACGGAGCTAACAGGATTTAGCACAATGCTTCCAGTTTTAGCTCAGTTGAATTTCAAGGAAGGTTGGGGGTATAATACCTTAATTAAGTTGTACTGTTATGTACGGTCACTCCTGGTGTGTTGCAACTGTTTTGCACTCAGTAATCTCTTCATTTCATTTCAGATTTTGGACATGCATTTTTTTCTATTTGGATTTTCTTTTGGACCTCCATCCCTGATTATAGTGAGAGGTTAATATTAACGCTACAGGAGTAAACAACACACAGAAACTCAGCCACACACTTGTGTTATCCCACATTGTGTTTTGTGTACTAATTAAAGTAAGACGTGTTCAGGGACAGGGAGGGATTGAGAAAGAATCAAGGTATTTGTTGGAGATATTTTAAATCAAAATAACTCATACTATGGTAGAGTTACAAACTGTAAGCACAATATATGATAAAAGGTTATATTTTAATGAATAACCTTAAATGTAGGGTAGGTAAGAATGGAGAAACCAGCTCGAGTGCGCTATCATTGAAAGTACGCAGCCGAAAAAAATCTGCCCCTTCCTTCAGACTTCCTTACAGAGCCCCTCCTCCAACACACACGAACGTGCACATGACCAATGAGGGCACGAGATAAGTTTGTGCACAGATGGAAGGCTGACAGGCAGGTAGGCCATCCAGTTATTTTAGCCGGGCCGGCTCAGATGATTGGTCGTGCTTTTCACAGCGCCACGGCTTCCACAGATGACATGTTTTATGGATTTATTGTCAAAGCATTTAATTTATTCATTGCTATCGGGATGTTAAGAGCATTCCATGGAATATAAGAAAAAGTGTTTATAGTGTAAATCATACGGTGGCCAGCAGGTGCAAACGCGGAACAACGGCCAAAAACGCATAAATAAGCAGGAAACAGCTGCAAATAATGAAATGAAAAACAAACAAACCCTGAAAACAAATACAACAGAAAAACGCTGCAAATACAAAACCGATATGCAAAGTCAAAAACACATACAAACCCCAAAACACACAGTGCTCCAGGCCTCTAGGGGGCGCGCTACGTGGAACAGATTGATGTCTGACCAGACATAGAGAGAACGAACGAGAGTGATGGAAATTGAAGCCGGAGGAAACAAAGTTGATCGAAGTGGACAAAGTCGATATATAAGAAGGTAAGTCTTGTTTTGATACAAAGAGCGTCACATTTACCCAGCTAGCGTTAGCTTGTTTGGTAAAAGAGCTTGCAAGTCAAGAGACAGCATTGTGCACCTAAATGTAACTCTTGACATCATATAGATATATTATAGGTGCAGAGAGGAGTTGGTTGATTGTGCCCCAATGTAAATCCTAATGTGAGAGTTAAAGGACGGTCAACAATATAATGTACCTTGGTCAGTTTGGATCTATCGTGGCATTTATGTCAGGGTTGAGTGAAGCAGCAGGACTGGGTTTCTTTAGGAGAGGGTTTACTCTTGCCTCCTTGAGACTGTTTGGAAAGTCACCAGAAGTTAGAGAAGTATTGATGAAATGGGTGAGAAACGGTAGAATATCAGGAGCAAGCCCCCTGTCCACCAGTATCTGAATAGATAGAGCCCAACGTACATGATAGATGCTCTAGACTCCTTTCTTCAAACCACCGCTGGAATCCCAACCACTTCGTCCTGTAACAGGCTGTGGTGGATCCTGCTCTTGCTGCCTGGATAGTCTGAATAACTTTGTCAGACAGTCCCTCCCTCTCAGCCTGTCCCTCTCAGGAGCCAAGCCTGGAGAGGTTGGCCCAGAGTGGGTAACGCCCCTATTGCACCTGCTTCCTGAGACAACGCCCCCCAGACCTGAGGCTGGCCCACCATCATCTGTGTCACCTCTGCGTGCCACAGCACTGAGCGGCGACCTGGGGCTACCAGGATGACTGACAATCGTTCTCGTCTCACCCTCTCCAGGAGGGGGAAAATGAGACGCAGCGGTGGAAAGGCGTAGAGCATGTAAATAGGACCGAATAGAGCCCAATGTACTGGACAGAGGCTCTAGACTCTCCTCCTCGCACCCACGTTGGAATCCCAACCACTTCTGCTGTATCAGGCTGTGGTGGATCCCACTCCTGCTGCCTGGATAGTCTGTATAACATTGTCAGACAGTTCACCCCTTCTCGGCCTGTCCCTCTCAGGAGCCAATCCTGGAGAGGTTGGCCCAGAGTGGGTAACGCCCCTATTGTACCTGCGGTGGAAAGGCGTAGAGCAGCTATCTTGGCCATGGCACAACTTCTATAGGTAAACGATGTTGACAGTTGCATCGTGACAGTTGTTTGGTGTGTATCTTTATTTTTACATTTGTTTGTTTGTATAGCCTCCAATAACATTGCCAGGAAGCACAAAAATTATACTTTTATACATGACCAAATGACACCCACAACATCTTACATCTTAGTGAAGAAGATACAAAAAACACCCACACATATTTTTCAAAGATCAGATATTGTTTCTTGCATCCATTTCAAATGTTTACAAGGATTGTGCAGGAGTATGACAAAGTGCTGTTGTCAGTTTAGAACCCAATGTATTAAAAAAAAACAGGAAGAGGATCGACATCCTTTTGTAAATATGACTGTCATGCATATATTATGTATTTGAAAGTAATTATTCAACTGTCTTCTCACTGCAGCAACTACACAAATGTGTATGCACCTATCATTATTGATAGCCAGTCTGAGCCAGAAGACAAAATGGAGCTAACTGCAGAGGAAAGGTATTAATTGTTACTATTACCACTTCATTGTTCTATTCTATACTGTGAATCTTATTACTAGCTTCATCATTTAATATTACATCACTTTGTCTTTCCCAGCACAGAATACCTGACTGCGGAGGACATTGTTGCAGAACTCTCTGCAAAAATAACAAATATATCTTGCAGCAGGTTCAATATTAATAGAGCCAATGTATGGGATGGAGCAATCCGTGGCTTCAAAGGTGCCTCATTCGACTCCTCTCATGAGATGAATATTCACACTCAAATTATTTCAGAAAATGTGATGTGATGATTATTTTCCTTATCAATTATGTGTTATTCAATTGCCCACAGATCAGGATGATAACAAGGAGAGAATTTAAATGATCTGAGTCACCGAACAAGGCCTTCAGTCTTAGGCTGAATATCCTCTAACAACGGACGCCTTCATTGTTGGATACACGGATAATTGCAATCACCTGTCAAAAAGGGCAAACTGCAAACCTTTATGGCCATGTTTGTGTTGTTTTATCATAAAAGCAATATCTATTTTGAAACTAAGCGCAGATAATTCTTTATGAATTTGCCTCGGTGTATGATTTCATTGCGCTCTTTGGATTTCCTGCCTGATCTGTCACACACTGACAATTAGTGACAATTATAGAGCCCAGGTCTGATTAAGCTGTCAGAAAGCATGTATATGGAGCAGTGTGATTTTCCAGCAGTTTGACACAGTGTGTGCAGCACAGGCCCACTGGACACCAGCTCCGCCTCCTGACTGTGTGTGTGTGTGTGTCTGTGTGTCTGTGTGTGTGTGTGTGTGTGTGTGTGTGTGTGTCTGTGTGTGTGTGTGTGTGTGTGTGTGAAGATGACGATTCCATTGATGTGAAATGACATGTTCAAATTTGTGCTTCAGACATTATTAACCATCCATTACTTGTGTACTTGTTTACTGCCACCCAACCCCCCTCCCAACACACACACACACACACACACACACACACACACACACACACACACACACACACACACACACACACAGGGCCGTAGTAAATGTGGTACTTCAAAGACACTGGGTAATAATGTATTTTTTCTCTCATTACTTTAATATAATGTTTAAATAGGATCATCTTAATACTATTGCTTTCAACTAACCTATTACAGCTATTTGACATTTCTTGACATAATACATTTAATTAAAGTCAACGTTTCTGTTCTTTCAGTGTATTTAGAAAGCTGCGTTAAACCCACTGTACGCTACCTGTCCAGCACCAGACAGCAGACATACTGTACAAGCAAGGGTTTTCTCAGGAGTGGACTGAGAACAAATACAGAGCTTGACTTGAATTCATCAGGTGGACACAAACATGATTCCAAGTTATTAGGTATGTTGCTCTGAAATACGCAGCTGTTGAGGCATCATTATATGGTGATAATACAGTATCAGATAAGTCATCTTGTTGTAGTGCCAAAAAACCTATTACGAATATAAAGAACAATTACAAAATCCCAAACTCCATGGTAATTTCTCAAAATCTCATTCTTTAGCCAACCCTGTCTCCTAAAAATTACGTTCCCACAGAACTAAACTGCATTCTCAATTACGTTTAGCTAGAAACGTATTTTCTCCCACGTTACGTTTGTTATGAACGTATCTCAAATACGTTTATTTTCTACATATCTTCTAGAAACATATTTTCTCCCACGTTACGTTTGTTATGAACGTATCTTAAATACGTTTATTTTCTACATATCTTTGCCATTTATTGTCTTGCTTATAATAATGATTATATTCATTTATAAATATCATTTTAGAGCACACATTTGAAATCGAGAATCGGGCTCGATATATGGTTAAATTAAAATCAGTAGGCGAGGCTGTCATTTCGCCAGCTGTTACTCTCATGAGCGAGGCAGAAAATAATAGTTTCATCACGCCAAAAAGGTGCTGTGTCGTTTATTGCACCTCAAACATTAAAACAAATCCAGAGTTACGTGTTTCTGTACTTCCTCTAAGAAGAAAGGACAGTAAAAGAAGAGCTCTGTGGCTTCAGGCTGGCTTCATGTTTCACCTTGGTCCGGAGTTTGAGAAGCCCTGCTTTAGCTCTTTCAGACCCTTTTTGCCATCCCTTCCTTGGGATGAGTATGTATACAAAACATATCAAAATTTCATAGCCAAACCTACGCTGGCCGATAGGTGCAAACGTGCTACAAGGGCCCAAAACACTTCCCTTACGAGAAACGCTGCAAATACAAAACACAAATCTGCCAAAACACGTGCAAATGAAGAAACACCTTTACCAACTTAAGGCGAGACACCCCAGGTGAATAGGGTAATTTATTTTAACTTAAAGATATCAGCTAGAAATTTCTCCAGTTAATTACTTACATTAAGGCAATTGTGTTTTGTATTACAAGTTTTCTGAAATAGCATGTTTAAATATGCAAATGAGCCATTATCTCATTAAATATGCGCTATTTTAACACATTTCAGGAACCGAAATCTGAACTTTGGATAAAGCCAGGTTCAAAATTCTTGTTTCATTTTGTAGTCATATTAGTATCTAAGGCTTTTACAGAAGGGTTCTATAATTAATGTTATATAATTCAGGCTATGGATGATATATGAACAAACCCTTCTGTAAAAACCTTCATAATATTGATAGGAATATAACTGGAAGGTTTGGTGTATGTAGTGCTACTGAAGTGGAAATTTCGAACTCAGAGTAGGAGAAAAAACTCATTTTGAGAAGACGACCTTTAAAGATTGCAGTGTGGCGCTAGCTAAACCCTCCTGTTCTTTGGATGACAGTTCATGTTCGGGGTCATTTGTTTTTTGTCTAACATTGCTTCGTGCAAGTTCCAATTGTTGTCGTCTTCTCTGTGAACGTTTTTTTCGCCGTTCTTTTGCCATTTTGAGATTTAAATTTCTAGCGGAAAGCTAACCAGGAAGTGTTTTAGCACACCACGTGACGCATCTGAACGAATCACGTTGTCAGAAATTGACACCAGCCAATGAGATTTCGTTTTTTGGTTTAAGACCCCTTTGTACTTTCACGATTGGTTGCTGATACAAAGGAAATGACCATATTTGGATCCGATGAGATTGTGCAGGAGAGATGGAGCTTTCCAACGATACCTCTGATGACATGGCGCAAACAGCGGTCGAGGTACTTTATGTACGTTAGAATGCTAACTTTTGGTGAATTTAGGAGAAATCTACCGACGCAAATAGACAAACTATAGTAAAATAAACACTTAAATGTGTATTTTGTACGTTTTCCTTCCAAAAGCCTGAAAGAAAACATGTTATGGAATCCAAATAGCACAAAATCTCAAAATTGACCAGTGCATGAAAAACAATGTGTTTGCCTGCCGTGTCTCGCCTTAAGGGAATAAATACAAAATGCTCCAAGAAGTCACTTTTTAGTGTAACTTTTTATTGTCCCCTTCGGTCCGTCGTCTTCTGAGCGTCTTGCAGCATTTTGTATTTTCAGCGTTTCGTTTTGCTATACTGTTTGTGTAAGCCTTGCCAATGTGTTGTCAAGTGAAGATGTTTTCTTCATTTGCATGTTTTTTGGCACATTTTAGTTTTACATCCTTTTTGAAAGTGCAGCATGTTTCATATTGGAATTGTTTTGGGCTGTTGAAGCGCGTTTGCACAGGTCGGCCACCGTACAATCATTATAAATAAGATCCACGATTAACACATTCATGCATTACATTTGAATCTTTTATACATACAGTAATTATCAGTGCACATGTGTATGAGTGCAAAATAATAATTGTGTTATTGAACAGTATCATATTCATTGTCTATGAATCTTTGTAATATTCCGTACTCCTCCGGGTAATAGGCTGCCATTAAATGACAATCTGATTGGGAAATAATTTCACAACAGATAATCCTTCATTTTTTGTTGTTGGAAGAGTCATCTTCTCTCGGCTCTGAACATGAGAGAGACATCTACACTTTGTTTGTAGGAAATCATTTCAGGGGCATTACGGCTCACTTTCTCTCATTACTCTGCTCTCGTCTGGCGGTGTCCTCGGGGGTAAAGCTGGCAGCGAGAGCCCCTTCAAGATTCTGTTTGTGCTTTAAAATTGATAAGTGAATCAGAACAGTTTAAGATATAATTATTAATTTCACAATGTGAGGCAGAAAAAGAATCAATGGATCAAACTTGCTTAAATGAAGCAGAATGACTGTCGGGCAGAGGTGCAGCAGGGCTCCTCCTGCATACCAATGAAGAGTTTTAGGACCTTTCTTCTAATGAAAGGATGCTCCCTGCACTCCACCCTGCTGACTGCTCTGCTAATAGCTCACTACATCAGTAAGACATGACAATCATGGTGGCTCAGGGACTGCCTGTCCTCCAGCCAGGCCCACACTGTTAAAGGAAAACTACAATGTATTACAATTTGGGTTTTCTTTTCGTTAGCCGGTCACTGAATATATTGGTTGTCATAATGTTGTACTCCCCAAAGTAATGGCTGAGATCTCAGAAGGGGAGACAATGCTAAAAATAGGTCAAACTATAGGCAATAATCGTAAGCCACTGATGCAGATAATGAAAATTTGGTAAGCCCAATTTATTAAGGGAAAGAAAAACAATTAACGAACAAAAACAAAAAAAAGAGAACTGTCCCAAGTAAACATCTATCACATAATGATCTCCCTGTTCAACTTGGATCCACACACCCTGATCTGGCTGGGCACAGTCATGGATTTCCTTTGAAATGAGCACATTTGTGTGCTAGATTTATAATAATGGACGTTAGTAATCAAACCATCGTACAGACTGAAGGCAGCAGTTAGGCTACCACTCATGTCATATTTGTCCACACAGTTACTGATTCACTTTTGGTTATCAACACAAACCCGTGGTACGATTCACCAAAAGAGACTCATTACAGACGCCTATTGATGGGCCATTCTACCGAATTGGACCAAAGTCAGGTTGGAAATGTTTTGACATTTTGTATGTTTTTTTCCCAAAACTTTGTCCATATATATTTTGTACCATATCTAAATTACACATATCTAGTAAAAGAACCGTACATTTTTATATCGTATTTTCAGACTGTATTGGAATGTTCTTCCTCTACCAAAAATGGTCACTACCGAAACATAGTACATACACTGTAGTAAAAAAGTATTATATTAACCTGATTGTTTACCTTCCCTTCTCTAAATAGTATTTTAACAAATATTTCTTGAGGGTTTTCACAATTAAATTAATAAAAGTGCATTTTTATTCAAATTTCAAAGTTCAATTTATACAATTCATAAAAATCATAATGCAAACCTTCTTTGTAAAATGCATAATACTGATCATATTGATTCCAGAGTTGATGATTGTTGAAATTGAACATAAATTAAACCAATCAGTATCATATAATTTTAGTTGATAAGTCAATATACTTAATTTTTTACAAAACATCCAGTGTTTCGGTAGTGACCACAGTATTTTGTTCTCAAGGTTGTATCATATTCCCTCAACCTTATTGCTTAATCTGAACTCATAACATGCCTTATGTTGAAGTGTGAATGTTTGAAGCTACTGACCCAGAATCAGCACTTTAGTAACAGGCTGAAATAGAGGGGAATGAGGCTAGAATGCAGTGACGTGCAGTGAGGTTCATGGCTGGTGAGGCACTGACTCTTTCAGAGTCAGATTTAGAAATACTATATTTTGACCTTAATCGAAATATTCGTATTATTTTCAAAAGCTTTTTTAGTCTGATGTTCGCTCAACAAAAGGATACCCAAAATCTAAATATTGGATTGTTCTTTCTTAGTAAGATCCCATTTTCATTACAATTGTGGTCTTACCTTGACTTGAAGATGAAGTCCATGCTATCCTTCTGGACAACAATCTCTATAACTTTTTTGTAAAAGTCCTTCTTATCTTCCTCTAGTTTCAAAAGTCTAGTTTGTTGTTTGCGTCTACCGTCTCTGCGTAGAATAACAGTAGCAACAAGAACCTGTGGGCTCACGTGCGCCCCCTTCAGTGCGGCAGAGGTTATGGCTGCCTCCCCTGGTGCTTTTTCAGTGCCGTTGTATGATGAGACCAGCGAGCCTAAATAATATCATATATACGTGAAATAAGTTATCTAGAGACTATGGATGGCGAGGACACATGTAATAAAGGGATCTACAAACATTACATTTCTGAGTGAGATGGTAACAGGCATGCGCTTAGGCCCGCGCTCCAGCCAGTTTCTGTGGGGTGACGCATCTGAGGTGAGGCAAAGCTCATTTGTGCCTCACCTTACCCCAGAGTAACTGGCTGGAGCGCGCTCACAAAATAAGTGCCCGCGCTAAATTAGTGCCCGCGCTCCAGCCAGTTCCTGTGGGGTGACGTGAGGCAGCGCTCGTCCCTGCCTCACTTCTCATCGCTCCCCGTAGTTGTAGCGGAGCTCGGCAAATTTGCCGATTTTGACTATAAAAAGCGATTGGAATCATACAGATACAACACAGATCACTGGAGACATTTTATTATTATTATTATTTAGTTTTTTTCCCGTTACATTGGAGTATGACAGGTGAGGCTCTGCCTCCCCTGCCTCCCCTGACTGCACATCGCTGCTAGAATGCATGATCTGTTTGGTATTTTGAGCAAAACACTTCATAGACATGTTTTTGATATCTCAGACCTATAATATATGCCTAAAAATAGTATAATAAGAGACCTTTAAAGTAACACACTGATTTTTAGACTTTAAAACACATTTATTTCAAAATGGTGGGATTTACCTGCTTACCATTCCATTTTGTCACTACCGAAACGATCATGTCAATTACCGAAACGTAACCATATGTTTCGGTAGGGACGATTCTAGCTAAAATTCAGCATAACTAAAGAATGTTAGCAAGTACATGGCTAGCATACACGTCTTTGAAGAGGTTTACACACATAAAAACCTAATACTTTGCATAATACCCCGAAAAAGTTTACTTAATTGAAGATAATATGTGTTCGGTAGTGACAATTCTTAAGGTTACACGCCGATTTTCAGATTTTGGAACAGATTTATATCAAAAGTATGGGATATAGCTACTTGCCATTCAGCCATGAGGGACAGGGATGCAGTGTCACTGCCAGTCAAAAATGCAGGGGTGTGGCTAAAAACCAGGCTCAGCCATTGGACTAAAACCCCTTGTGTTTCGGTAGTGACATGAAAACTGGGGACATGATTTTTTGAGTATAGTTTTTTTATTAAAAAATGATACCCACAATAAATCTAATTATTCCAACTTCTGTTTGAATGTAATCATAAAGATCTTCTAAATACACCATTCAACAAAATAAAATAAAATGTTTTAAGTGTTATTTACAGAAATTGAAATTTAGATATCAGGGTTGGGGACAGCTACTTCCCGATAGAAAGTACCCTATAAATGATGTTTTTGTATATATTAAGCTTATCACTATATAATGTAATGCCTTGTGTTTAAATAGACCATAACATATTCTTAGTAAATATCTATGTCTGAATACTTAATTGTTTTGTTAAATAGTTTTTCTTGTGGTGGGACCGCACTTTGTACTAATTCGGTAGAATGCCCCTTATATGCTTCTGCATGGGTCGGAAAATTGTTACATCCCATCATGTTGTTAATTGATTTATGTTATATGTTTCATATTTAGTTATAGTTTATGTTAAGATGTACTGGTCCTGCACTTCCTGTTTTATTTTGTACTTACCTTTCCCTCTCGTTTCAGAGCACTTCCTGCCATTGTGTGTTTTCCCGCCTGTGTGATTGTCAGCCCCTCCCTTAATTGTTGCCACCTGTGTCCCCTCACCTCTTGTATATATAGTCCTCTTCTCCCTTTGTCCTGTGCCAGTTTGTCTTCTGCCTTCAACAGAGTCAGAGTTTGTTAACAATAATCTTTGTTGTTTTATTCTATAGTCAAGTTTATTTATACGCTTGGATAAAGGCGTCTACTGTGACATGTAATGTAATGTAATGTAATTTAGTTCCATGTTTTTGTCGTTTCCTTTTCATACATTATACCTCTCGGAAGAGTGATATTTTGTTCCTTAAGTAAATACTTTTTTGAGTTTTGAAAACTCGTGCATTTAGATTCCAGTACTTGTGTCACGTTGTTAACAAATGTATTTTGATTACCACATGGTCTCATTTGTATGCGTCAGATTGCATTTGAAATTAAAATCTGATATATCGTAAAGCCATAAAGCTTTGTATTTGTCACACTGCTGTCCTCTGTTAGTTCCTGATGAACCGATGGCCTTGAATCCCAATGAAGGGAAGTTGGAAGGTTTTGAAAGATGCATTGTTGTTTTTCCATGAGATATGTTGATGATTGGAAAAATGCAGTCTTAGGCTTTAAATAATTCTGACAAAAAAAAGTAATCATAACATTCTTCATGTGAGGAGCACACAGGAAGTGTAGATGAACATATTTGGATATATTAGAAATGTAATTTAATATTGGCCTTCTTCCAGAGAAGCCATTAGGATTTGATCCCTTCGTTTTACCTGTCTAGCTGGAATGCTAAAAATAAAAACAAAAAACAACTTTTTGATTTACTAATGAACCTAATTTATAAAAGAGACATTCAAAACGTACTACTGATGAATACACTTTCTAAAAACAAATACCCTATTTGATGGTGAATAATCATCTGAAGGTAGTTCAGTGGATGGAATAAGTAGATATTGTCAGGCCAACAGCGACAACATTCTTCCTGCTGCAGCTGAATAACGCTGGGATCAGCATGAGGTACAGATGAGGTTTATACGTTTCTGTACTATTCTTTGAGGGCTTTTGATGCCTGAAGCTGTTATGCATTGTAACCTCAGGGATCCAAAGCGCTGTCCTCTAACGCTGAACCCTACCCTCTGAACTTTGGACGCTCCAGAGGCTTTGCAGACTTGTTCATACAATACACCTCTGAGTCTCAGGATAAGTTATTAAATGGACCTCTAAGGGGTCATATGGTCTTTTTAAAGAGCGACAATAACACTTTTTTTACTAGCATAACATAGATAAACAAAATGTTTGGCCATGTGTGCTCAAAGCTGCGTTAAAGCACCTGCTACGGATGGCAATAGTGAAATACAAATATAAAAGAACAATTGCAAATAGAACACCAATCCTTGTGGATCCATATTAAAGTATTAATTTAAGTGTATAGAAAAATAATTGTAAATCTTGTAAATGTTGATAGAATATAACATACAAATAGATTATGGGTAAAACACCATTGTTATAAAACTAGGTTTTCTAAACATAACAGCTCCTCTTAATCCCATGGGGAAAACCATAAAGGAGAGATGGGCCACAGGGGTTAAACAACTCCTTTAGAGAAAAAAACTGTAACAATGCAACAGCCGAAGGTTTACAATTGTATCATTTGTTATCACACCGACACACAATCTAACAATGCCCAACAACATAAAAAACAAAATGATCAGTCTATTCATTCTTTGGAATATTGAATGTTGGTTTTTGTCCCTGAACTTTTGACTTGTGTTTCCCCCATATTTCACCTCCTATGCTACGCTTACATCATGTCTGCAGATTGCAGAGCTTCCCTGTAGTGCTCATTGATGGAGAAGTGCACTCTGGGGAATCAGAGGGAACTCCTGGATGACTTTAGCAGATGTAGATCAAAGGGTCTCTGAGATCCTGCAGAGGAAGTCCACTTGTCAGTTTGATTTTCTATGAACGTGTCTATTTTACTGCACCAGGAACTCTACTGTATATCCAGCAAAGTAAAATCACACATGAACCCAGCAGACACACACACACACACACACACACACACACACACACACACACACACACACACACACACACACAGATCAGTCTGAGCTGAACGCAAACCCAAGGGCACAAACAAACCCAACGGATAACACACACACACACACACACACACACACACACACACACACACACAGATCAGTCTGAGCTGAACGCAAACCCAAGGGCACAAACAAACCCAACGGATAACACACACACACACACACACACACACACGGCCTGTTTCTGGGTCTGTAAATGATGGGAGTTCATGGCTTCGAACTGGTGACACTTGACAAATAATTTCACATTTGAAATGTGTTTTTTGTATTTGAATGTTGCTTGACATTGTAGAGTATGTATGCTGGAGTATTTTATATATTTGATTAATATAACGATCACAGGGTGATCTTGTATGATGTTGTATCAATAAAAACAAGTTCATATAAAACATTAAGAAATTTGAAATAATCTAAAACTTGCTCTGCAGGTAAAAACATTTTCTTTTGTAAATATACATTCATTTTTATATCCTGAAACTTTTTGACCGGCTTCAAAGAAATAATTTGTAAGAATGCATCCAGGTTAAATAACCAATGAACTGTCAATCTACTTTGTTCTAACGACATTAATAAGCATTTAATATGTAATTCATAATGTTCTGTTCGAAGTAATTTATAGATTATATATCAGGGATCTGACCATTAATGAGGCTGCCAATCAAAACTGTAGTGTTACTGCTTCTCTTTTTTAACATTGGTTACAAATGTAAGTCCAACGCTCCTCCAACAATACAAACATAATATATATAAGACAGAAAACAATCAAATAAATCAATAACAATCAAATAAATGATAATAAATAAAACAATAAAAATAGTGCAAGAAGAAAATAGAGTAAAATAAAGTAGAATAAAATGGTGCAGGATTATGTTGTGAGGCCAATGTGCAAGTAATATAGATGAAGTAAACTATATACAGTAAAAACTAAAAAGTGTTATTTTAAGGAACATGTTCTATATATGTAAATGTTTTAACCTGATTCAGGCACTGGTGGAAAAGTTAAATAACCACAAGATCATTGTATCATGAGTAATTACCATGAACACACATGGCAGCGTGGTTCTGAATGTACACTGAGATAGCTGCTGATAACCTGCCATGCTCTACCTGCTGCTAGCAGTGCTACAGTGTCATTGGAATCAATGCTTTTTTTTGCTCCTAGTAAACCAGCTGTTATCATCCACCACCTTCATCAGAGGGGCAGAGAGGAGATAGGAACCTGAAGAGAACATGCACTCAGTGCAGAGGTAGTGTGTGTGTCTGGGCTCAAGGGCAGAGGCCTTCACTGATAGATGTACTTCTTTACCTTCTATTGCTCATACTATACTGCACTTGTCCATGTGAAGCTGCTTGTCAGTGTCATCCTGAGAAGGGGCCAGGGGGTCTTCCATCAGCAGCTGTAGCACAGGTCTGTCTGAGGAAGCGCTGACACATTTTCTGGAGACAGTAAATGTGCAAAGTGAGAGACGGCTTCAGATGTACTGCTGACCCACTGGAGCTCCTCTCCTGAATACTGCAGTTCAGCTGAGCTGTGGATGAAGGCGCTCATCAGAAACTCTCTACATAGCTGGGGCTTGTTCCAAAAGTTGTTTCCTGCTGTTTGTCGCTCTTGGTGATGATGAAATAAAGGCTGAAAGCAATCATTGGCAAATATCTTCCAGGGGCTCTTAAGTTCCTTCATCCAACGTATCTATATGCATTTTTAACAGGTCATGCGATACGATATGATAACCCTTTATTGTCAGATCGAGTCTGACATTTTTCTTGCATCACAGCAGCTCCATTTGCAACATCAACAAGAACAAAAAAGACACGATATAAGGAAACAGACATTTGACATAACATCACAATCACTGAGAGAAACATGCTCAAGACCCTCCAACGTACATTTGACCTGAGATTTAACTCTGTATTGTTAATTTGAAGGACTGACTGGTGCACAAAGGATAGCTTCAGTCCGACCTCATTACATTGCAGGAACCTGTATCTCTAAAATGATGGAAACAATTTATATTCACCGATCAGGAGATGTTGGGGTCAGAGATGATGTTTTTGTTGTTGTTTTTTTCACTTTTATTGTCATTACATAGTACAGGTACTATGTAACAAAATGGTTTCTCTGCATTTGACCCATCCTAGTGTTAGGAGCAGTGGGTTGACCTACAGTCTTTGAGCAGTTTTGACAATAATAATGATGAATATTTGACCACCACTCAGTTTGGTTGTGGAAGATGAAGCTCAGTCTGCTGCCCTTGCTCAGGTTGCCTGGTCATGCCTCTGCGTTTGTGACTGCCAAATGCAGATTGTGAGGAAACAATTGAAGCGTGGCAGCCTTTCTGCCTGACAGCCTCTATACTGTGAGTCCTGTTGACTGCTGGATGCACAGCTTTTTTTGTCCGTCCTGTTTTCACACTTCAACTGCAGATCCAGGAGGCTCAGACACATTATCTGCACAGTGACTTTGGCACGGACACACAGTCTGAGACTTTGGATGTCAAACACTAATCTTCATCTCAAGGTCATGTAGGTTGACATATTTATGTTTGACCATTGTCCTTATATTCTTGTTAATCATTCATAATTAACATCAATATTATAAGAATAAAGCCCCGCAGTGACAGCAGATATATCATATATAACTGCAAAAATTAGCCTATAAAAAGCCACACTTTCATGATCTAATGGAGACCAAACCAGAGCTGAAAAGGGAGTGAATATTAAATGTTTAAAGGAGACCTATTCTGCTCATGTTCAGGTTCATATCAGTATTTAGTGTCTCTACTGGGACATGTCTCCATGCTTTAAAGTTCAAAAAGCTCTTTATTGTTCTCATACTGCCTGTGCTGCAGCACCTCTTTTCACCCTCTGTCTGAAACCAGAGCCCAGTCTGCTCTGATTGGTTAGCTGGCCGGCTCTGTTGTGGTTGGTCAACCGCTTAGAGATGTCCCGCCCCTTAGCCTATCATGTACAATGTGTTTGAGTGCTAACCAATAGAATCACTCTTTAAAGTATACTAATATTTCTTTGTGTGTTATCCAGGGATCTCAATAGGCAATAGCTATTGCTTTACATGTACCTTAGCCAAATGAATGTACAATTCAGTTTGTAACCCTGGCCCCGGGCAGCCAAAAATAAACCAGAGTTAATGCAGCTTTTAGCTTCAGTTCAGATGACTTTACTTCAGTTGAGGTGGTGTGTGTACAGATCACACAAAGAATAAATTAACATAAAAACAAAAAACACATTTCAAACATTTGCTGTCATCAACAACCTGAAGAGAAGGATCCAGGGACACAGGCTGTATACATAAAGCTACATGTGAAGCACTCAGGAGAGGTTTGATATTTACCTGGGCCCTTTCTCATTTCACTAATTTCCCCTCCTCGACTCCTCGACTCCTCGGTCCTCCGGTAGTGACCCGGAAATGGATTTCAGCGCGCCATGTTGAAGGACATCTCATTTCTCTAAATGCACTTCGAGGACCGAGGATCGAGCATCGAGGAGGCTCTCTGGAGGAGCTATAATTGAGGATACACTGATGGGTCCTCCGCGCCAGTCCGCGGATCCTCCGGATTTATTTCCGGCAACAGAGATGTTTAAAAGAGTCGTGACGCACGGCCGGACTTATCTCAGCCAATGACAGCTCTGCATTCATCCCCTGGATATTATTTTAGTAACTGCTTTCATCGCGACGCGATGTTTACAGTGAGAACAGCTGTGAGGTCCGTGCAGAAAGCAGAGCAGTGTGTAAAATATATATCACTCAGTCAGTGGCGGCGCCAGGGTATGGCTCGGGTAGGCTACAGCCATACCAAGAAATGGTTTAGCCCCACCACGAAAAATGATGTTAAAGTAAGCAAAATAAATTAAATAATAAGCAAAATGCTAAATGTTGAGAACACGGCTTGCGAAAATATACGGGTCGTGTCCACAACACACAAACTGATCCTGCTGTAACAAGAAGTGCACGTTACTGATGCAATTTGGTTGAGACCATTCGGGGTTATGCTAAAGAGGGGTGCAAGGAATAGTCTAAGTAGTGGGGGAGTTTTATTCACTATAGGTGTGGAAATTCTCTGGCGTTATAATATCAGCGCGGCCGCGGTCAGATCAAAATGCCTCTGAATGCAATTTGAATAGAGTCAGACCTACAGCCAATCAGAGCAACGAAACGTTGGGTCTGCGTCATGCCTTACTGATTGAGATCAATCGGAACCGCCATTCAGTATCCCCATTGGATCTTCAACGTGTACTATCATACGTCACGTTCACAGTGATCCCTTTTTATTTACGACAAGACAAATGTGCCGTTTTATTTCATACAGTTCCATTTGGATTGAGACAGGGAAATAATCTAAACCTCACGCGTGGCGTTTCACTGTCAAGGGGGGCGATATAGCGTGTATGTAATTACATTGCAAATACTGACTTGAGCCCCACCACTGTATGGGTTAGCCCTACCATAGATTACCCAACAATAATACTCTGGCGCCGCCACTGCACTCAGTATAACAGGCCTACATTACTCTCTGTATTTGCTTTAGTTTAGTAGATATCTCCAAACAAAGAGTCGATATTTTTCTAAAACCATTTAGTGCTTCACATAATAAAATACTCAACGGCTGTATCCTGATATATATTATATGCTTTAGGAGCTGTAGGTGTGTGTTGTACAGTGTGTAAGTGCGTGTGGTACAGTGTGTGTGTGTGTGTGTGTGTGTGTGTGTGTGTGTGTGTGTGTGTGTGTGTGTGTGTGTGTGTGTGTGTGTAGATGCAGCGGACAGACAGGTCTCAGTTGGTTTGGTGTCCTCTGCTTACTTTTAATACTTGTAAATCAAATCAAATCAAGTTTTATTTATATAGCACATTTTTAAACGATTTTTGGTCGAGCCAAAGTGCTGTACATATAATACAAAAAAGTACCCTACAGTAAAGACATTTTACAGCAAATACAACAGGACAGTTTGTGCAGAATATCAGTATGAGAAAAACGATACCCTCTGTCCTTAGACCCTCACATCGTACAAGGAAAAACTTCCAGAGAAAAACCCACAGTTTAAAGGGGAACATGGGAGAAATAAATACAACTTTTGGCCCGTAATTTCATTTCCTCATTGTAGCGACCAGAGAGGGGGGGGGGGATCCAGTCTCTGATTGTGTTACGTTATTATGAGAATGCTCTCATACTTGTTTGATTCTGAAATTGTATATATTTATATAAATATATGTGTGTGTATATGTCCGCATCTGTAGCCTGTTATTGTCTCATTATACCGCACTGTGAATGAATTAAAGTAAATATATAAGTCATCATGAACACAGTTCTGCCCATCAGACAGAGGGCTGTGCCTCCTGTCATCATTAATGGACGTCTCTTTAAAATGACCGCTCAGAGGAGAGGATTTCTGATTTCTCTAACCGCCTGCTGCTTCCCCTCCTCTCTCCTCGGTTCCCCTCCTCAACTCCTCCGCTCGCATCTCCTGTGGGCGGGACTAAGACACGAGGATAGGAGTCGAGGATAGGAGTCGAGGAGGGGTATTAGAGAAATTAGAAAGGGCCCTGGTAAACGTGTCGAGCTGTGTTTACAATAATAAAGTGATTGACACCACTGCGTGCTGCTGCTTGGTCAAACAGGAGAACAATCAGGGACTCTTTGTTTGGCTCTGCAAACGGAGGGCCGTGTGCTGCTGTAAACTTTGGTACAATATTTGATTTGCTAATACTGTTTTGAGTGATCATCAATTCCCACTAGGACCATATAAGTGGGTAAACAAATATGATTGATGTGTGCAGTATAAACACAGTGGAGAGCCATCAGGAGTCTCCAGTGACGCTTAATGCATGCGCATGCTCCAGCTCAGCCTCGGTCTCTTCAGTTTCAGTTTTGACCGACCATCATGAGGACGTGAATACTGGGCACGTTAAAGGATGACTGGCATCATTTTATTATATTCATTTTGTTGCTTAACTTTTTTTTACGTCCTTACCAATGCACAATTTAGTATGTTTTCTATGCATTGTTTACTGGTATGCTAGTGAAAGGCCAATCATATTTGGTGCTAGCAAAATTGTTATTTTCAGCTGCATGCTTTTTTTTTCTGATGTCTTAAACACCAGTTTACTTTTTTGAGAGTTCAAAAGGGTATACAAAGGTTCAAACATCAATACATTTCTGTCTTTAAGCTGCTGAGAGTAAGGATTTTGTGCATGTTTTAAAGATGTTGGAATTAGAAAGATATTTAAGCAATGATAAGGAGACGTGTAATATTCAGTGAAGTGTTTACAGTGAAGCTAAACTGTTATACAATCACTCTAAAGTACAGCCTCAAATTCTTTATGTAAAACACTTAATATTGCTGTCCAGAATTCATAAATTCACAACTACAACAAATTGTAAAAATGTATTAACGAAGAATTGTTGTAAAGCATCACAGTAGATGGTTGCCAAGCCACACACACATGTTGAGGAGCTTGATTAAAGATTACTGCGATTATTAACTTTTATCTCCTCATTCATTTTGCAAATGTTGAATGATTGATCATTTTAACATTCTTCTTTGTTGGTACTGGGCTGTTAGTCTCAGGACAGGTTTACGGCCAAATAATGAAATGACAAAGCCAACAATTGTATTGCACATTGCAAATACTTAGGAAGTAATCGCCATCATGCCAAGGGTGCATAATACAGTGTTTAATAAAATGGCAGCCTTGGTGAATCATCTAAGGCATTTTATGTCTCCATCAGTCCTGGTCAATGAAGACAGAATCTGATGAGGACTGCAGAGAGTCCAGTTCCCAGGTTTGTCTCTGTGTGGATACCACAGGGATACAACTGGAACAGACCAATTGTGTGGAACGTATATATAGAACTTTATTGTCACATCAGCTCACTCTACACACACATACATAGACGCACACACACATACATTAAAAAGCATGAATAGGAGGTGCGCCAGTAATCAGAGAACTCTTCAGAAGCTTAATCAGCATCGCTTGTCTGATGAGAAGAACACTTGTGCTTTTTGTGGGCAGGAGCCTTCATTAATCATCCTCAAAAGAAACACCACTCCACCACGACTCCAGATGAGCACCCTCTTTCGCGGCAGAGTAGGACAAAAAAAAACTGGAAGAAGAAAGGGGGAAACAGTAATTCATCCATTCCATCATTCATTTTCCAATCAGTCCAATCAGCTTCGCTCAGCTTCAGAGTCCAGAGGTGTCGTGTTTCCAACGAACAGCAGACCTCTGAACGCCTCATTCCTGAACGATGGACCTGGAGATATTTCCAGAATATTAGAATAGAGCCTAAGGCTGTTATATTAAGTATTTATTTTATGTTTTTAAAACATCCCAGTGCTTTTACAGAACACTATGTTGGGTTTAAACCAAGAAAGAGCACCAAGGCCTCCATCTTTTTTACATTTTATAAATAAATTATTTTTGTTATTGTCTATCCAGAAGCAATTGTATTTATTTATCCCATTTCTGTACTTCATCTTTTATTTATGTTACCTTGTCACCCAACTTCTTTTTATAACGTTTTTTTTAACTTATTTGAACAAATAAAACCACTTTCTGTCCTGAATCCTAATCAGAGGCCAAACTCCTTCTGTTCTAGGGTTTCAATCAGCATCCAGTGGGGGAAAGTATCAAAGTACATTTACTCAAGTACTGTACCCTTAGATGCATAAGTGGGTATTTTTTGACCCGGTGAGGTGGTTTTCTTAGAGTATCTTTGTAATTACATTTTTTTATCATTTCATATTCCAGCTATTCCTCAAAAAACATGTTTTGGATATCATGCCATTCAAATTTTAAATTTAAATTGTATACATTTTAAGAAATTGTAGTTTTTGTATTACTACCCCAAGCTTCCATAAGTGGGTCAAAAATGACCTGCATGCATTTTCTATGGAATTTCGTTTTTTTTTCAAAATGTAAAAGAAATGTCTAAAATTATAAATAGTGAAAAATTAAATATAAAATATTTCTAGTGTGAGCCAAAATATAATACTAAATGTATAATATACACATATTATTCTAATACGGGTGCTTTTTGACCCACTTATGGAAGAGTGTAGGGTCCAGTCACTCGTGCATCTAAGGGTTAAGTACAATGTTGAAGTACTCGTACTTTACTTGAGTATTTTCATGTAATGCTACTTTAAACTGTTACTCCCCTACATTTAAAAAGGAAATAATGTAATTTGATCAACTACATGAATTCATTGATGTATTATGTATTGAGCTATAGTGACTTCAGATGAATACGTTGCATTAAAAACATGTGTTATAATTTGAACAAAATGAAACTAGTGCACTTTCTTTTTAAACACAAAAAGGTTACAATTATATAATAATATATTGTAGAAGTTCTTAACATCAATAATGTGTGTATCAAAACTTTGGTTGTCTTTAACAAAATGCAGCTTAATGCAACAATATTAATGTAAAATATATCACTGTCTGTATTTACTTACAAATACTTATAAAGTAGGACCTTTTCTTGTAAGGGAGTTTTTTTACACGAGTATATTGCTACTTATACTTCAGTAAAGGATCTGAGTACTTATTCTTCAACTGATCATAATGCAGTAATTCAATATACACTGGGCCTTAAGCATAAAAAATACTTTTGGTACTTAAAGTATATTTTGATGCCAATATACTTTTGTACTTATTTAAAGGTAGGGTAGGTAAGAATGGAGAAACCAGCTCGAGTGCGCTAGAATTTGAAAGTACGCAGCCGAAAAGAATCTGCCCCTTCCTTCAGACTTCCTTACAGAGCCCCTCCTCCAACACACACGAACGCGCACATGACCAATGAGGGCACGAGATAAGTTTGTGCACAGATGGAAGGCTGACAGGCAGGTAGGCCATCCAGTTATTTTAGCCGGGCCGGCTCAGATGATTGGTCGTGCTTTTTACAGCGCCACGGCTTCCACAGATGACATTTTTTATGTATTTATTGTCAAAGCATTTAATGTATTCATTGCTATCGGGATGTTAAGAGCATTCCAGGGAATATAACAAGTGTTTCTGAAGTGAATTACCTACCCCACCTTTAAGTATAATTTTGAATTCAGGACTTTTGGCTCTTACTGAATACATTAACATTTTAGTATCTCTCCTTTTACTTAAGTTAGAAATATGAGTACTGTTAGCAGCAGGTACTTGTTCATATATCTGACAGAGGACAGTGTCGGGCTGAGGCTGGTGTTTCCTGTTTAAATTAACTTACAGAACAACAGACACTGTGGAAGGATATTTGTACCTATGATGACTCATTTTGCCTTTTCATGTAAGGGAGATTTCAAAACAAATTACATCCTTTATGACATGAAGTGGCCTTTGGAGAGGGAGCACACTCTGATGAATCGGGGGGGGGGTTCGTCTGGCCTCAGTCTGAGCAGCGTTATATTTCCAGGACACGCACACGGAGAGGCAATAATGTGATTCAACCAGGGACAGGGATATAATTAATATCACAGTGTTATTTAATTAAAATCTGAGCAGATGGAAAATAAAGCCACTCATTATTAGTATTTGCATATGATCAGACAGGATTTTTTAAATATTACATCCTTACTTTTAATGTGATTGTCTCCAAGAATGGACAGGTTTTTCAATATTATGGTGTTTTTTCTGATGTGTAAAAGTGTATTATTTTCTGTTTCCTATCAAACTTCAGTCATTTCCTCATATATACTGTATCTATATTATTTCTTTTTCTGATTCATCTGATTTTTTGATGCCAGATTGGAAGTGATTGAACATCAATGTTCCCTCATATTTGAAAATGAATTCCCGAATAGGAACAAACATGCTTAGCAAGATGACCCATCATTGATAAAGGATGTCCATTTTGTTGAAAAACAAAACAATTTGAAATAATTTCAGTACTCTAATCTTTATATACTATTTGCTTAGATGGATGTCACAAATAAATAATGGACGCCTTATATTTACTGTTCAGGGATGAATCATATAGTTTTTTGAAGCCGCTCAGCTTTATGGAATTAAAACACTATATTTCTGGAGGGCCCTTTCTAAGACAGTGTTGCATTATGGGTTGTTTGTTGGTTAATGTTGCTAGAGTTAAGCAGCCATTTAGTGCTCCATTAGACCAACAAGAGCACTTTGTTTCAACTTGTGATTTATGAAGAAAAGATCAGTGTTAGCCTGACATATTTCCCCTGTTACACCCCCAGTTCTATTTCCATATTATTCAAAGCAGTATAACTGTGGCGGAGAGGGGGTGCGGTCGTCTTCCAACCAGAAGGTTGTTGGTTAGATCCCAGCCCGTGCAGTCAACATGTCGATGTGTCCTTGGGAAAGATACTGAACCCTGAGTTCGTCCCGATGAATGTTAGCTTCCCTAGAGCAAGTGGTACTGCTCCGCATAAATGAGGGGTGAAAGGGTGTCGAAAAGACCCCTCAAAGTACAGTCCATTTACCAAACCAACAGTTACACAGCTACTTTCAGTTGAGTTAAGACAGACCTATCTAATTTAGATACTTAGTAGGAATATGTTATAAAAGTTATGTTGTGTGTTATCCGTGCAGCTAAACTCAAGCTAAAACAACAACTATTTAACAAACGTAACGTTTTTTCTGAACAAAACAAGCACACGACTGTTTGTCTCTGCTACAAGACTCTGATGACTCTGCTCCGTCTCCTCATCCATGAACTCGCAACTGTAGCGCAAAAGAAAAGAGACGTTTGATTTAGTTTGTCTCTTCTCCCATTATGCAGATAGTTTAAGAGCTTAAAAACGCCAGTAACGAGATAGCTTCATGCTCAATAACTGCTGTTATCAACAGTAATGTGTTACATTACTGCGTGATGTAACGCAAATGTAATCTGATTACTGTAATGTGTTTGTTTTTACACTGAACTTCAACGAGGAGCCTGTCATAATATCTTCATTTCCATGTTGTCTTCTGTCGCGTTACGGTCTGATGTAAAATCCTGAGTGCAGTGATATATCTTGACCTTATTATGTAACTCAATCCATACTCTCTGTGAAAGGAATGTCTTTTTCTATTGATTGCACTGTGTCCTGTGAGGACTAGTTAAAATGGTAATCATCAGTTAAGCTCAGCCCTGCGGGCCCCTGAATAAAATACAGCCTTCAGCTACACTTTTCTTCCTGTGGACGGCACAGGGGAGCAGCCAATATTGATCCACAAAATATCTGCACATCCACTAATTCAGCCCGTGTGTTCACTGGAAACACTGCAACGCAGATCTGCAATGAGCTTTGTTTCTCTACGGTTCAAGAAGATGCTTATCTATTACCCGGAGAGATTTTCAATGAGGCCAAATTTTATTAAAAATCTGATTCAAATTATACCACAACACACTACTGAATCTCATAAAGGGAGCAGCAACACAGCCATTGACCGTAGCACTCTCTCTCTCTGATGCCCAGTAAAAAGGTTCGCCCTGTCCTGTGGGGGGGTGAGGTCTGAGAGGAACCTCTTGTGGCGGATCATTCAGGTACTCTTTGCCCTCTTCATTTCAGCTCTTTTTTTTCAGCAGGGAGGTGTGGAGATGTGACCTTAAGTTCAGCTATTACCACATCCTGCCAGCCTCCTATAACCCACGCTTATCTGACTAACGCTGCTTCATATTCAGTGCGATACTCTGCACATAAATAAGGCATTCCTATAAAACACTGCAATAATAACTCACTTCCATTTGGACCAGATCTTATGTGACCTCTGTAAAGGGCTCAGCGTGTTAGTGGGCGGTTTATATGCAGAAGCTGGACCTCAATGTACCACTGGCTGGGGCCTCCAAGAGCTTGCTATTGCTATTATAGCACACAACAATAAACAGGAGATTGTTTGAATAAAAACAACATTTTGCTGCTTATGTTTATGTGCTAAAGACTGTATTGTGTCTGCTATTCAGTCAGTGCAAAAGGTATGCAAAAAAAGTATTTTCTAATAAGTAATTGTGGCCCGACCATATTGCGTTGAGTCATTTTAATGTTTATATTTTACAATATGTTTTTCTGCAAATTAAATTAACTTCTTGGAAAAGGAAACAGAATTTGCGGATTGACAAATATGATAGGTCTTCTTTATTTCAATAAAAACAGATAGAGAAAGATAATACCAAAGCACTTAAAGGACACATGTCATGCTTTTCCGGTTATTACCCGTCCGCTTGTGTGTTATGAAGGTTTTTATGCATGTAAACGGTCTGCAGAGTCAAAACCCTCAAAGTACACCCTGTAGCGAGTAAAACTCTAACACAGAAAATACCTCCCCAAAACGCCTCGTTGGAGATACGTCATTGTCCATTGTTTACTTCCTGGGTATCGTGACGTAGGAATGGCCAGTAGCTACTCCGGTTCATACATATACGGCTGTACTGATGCCATTTTTTTTTAAACTGACGCTCCGCTCAGAGCCGAAAAAACACTGTGTTAGACATGGGCGGAGCCTCTCTGGTGGTTGACTAATCAGAACAGAGTGCCCGAGCTGACCAATCGGAGCACACTGGGCTCACAGGGAGGGGGGGGGCAAGAGCTGCAACGAGCCGTTTAGTGGAGAGAGTGAATACTGCTGAATACACACACTTTACAGAGATGCTGTATGCGAAACCAATGTGAGTTTGGAAAAATGCACAGTATAAATCTATTTTAGTATACCTCAACAATGGAATTATGATCAGTGGAAATGGCCATGACACCTCTCCTTTAAGTGACAGCTAACGTTGGTAATATAAAAGCCATCCATGAGCACATTGTGACCTCCGTTCTTTTAAGAAAGAAATCCATCCCGATGTCACAATGCTATAGAAGTCTTACGGCACTCTTTAAACGCCACTCAACAAGAAGCAAGAGGTGAAATGAATATGTTAAGTGGTTAAAAGGTTTGTGAAAAATAATATTCTTATCTGATAGTGACACATGTAAAAGGTCAAGGGGTCAGATCAATCCTGAGATTTCTTTCTCTGGGGAATACAAATGTGTATATCACATTTCACTGCAATCTGTGCGGGAGCTTTCAGGCTCTGGACCCAAGTGTGGATGAATGGAAAGACCCATTCTAGTGAGCAGACCGAATGTGAAAGAAGAATTAGGCAAAGCTACTGTAATTCTCCCAAAGTGAAGAAACATGATGCAAACAGATGCATTCTTGAAGGTGTCAAGTGAGACAATGTTGCATTGGCTGGAAAACAATACCATATTGTATGGATTACTATCATAGCACACAATATTGCACATTTCATTTAGCTGAGCTTTATCCAAATTACTGACAATAAGTGCAATCAACCATGAAGATAGAAAATCAAACAAGAATTCTGCAAGTACGTTAGCTTTAATAAGACAAACCATTTGTCTACTGCATTGAATGTTTTTAATAGCTACATACTGTACTTATTTATTTATTCAAAAACAAAGATTTTTCTTTATTTTTATTTTTCTATTGGCCAAGGTGCAGTCCCAACAGGAGGGTTGTCAGTCTGACAGAAGGGAAGTGCCACGAGGCATCCTTTAAATGTGACATCAACATGACACTGATTCAAGTTTCTGTATCAGAATGTCCTGACATTGCAGGATAAAAAAGTGCACTGTCAGCAGAAAAGGTCTCTTTCTTACATGTGGAAAAACAAACAAGAGGCTTTATTGAGAAACATCAAAGTATCTGTTATGTCCTTATATTTTATGTGACATGGAAATAAATGAAAAAACATTACATTCTTCCAAGTATCATTTTCACTGCAATCAGTGTTTGACTCAGGCTTGCAATGCTGATTTCAATAACCACATTGAAATCAGCATTGCAACACTTTAACAAAATACATCCTCAACAACCTTTTTGTCCATGATTAAGTAAGGCATAATGTATAGCTTGAAGGTCATTAATGACAAAAGAACATAGACATGGTGAGCAGGTTCTTGCATCACCATGAATTTCATTGAGCTTAGCTTCTGTTAATTAAAACATTTTGCATTGGGGACCTATAGGGAAGAAGCAAAGCTGTACTGCGGCTAAAAGTTAAAACTGACTTGTGAGAAAGGGCCCAGCATCATACAACAGTAACAATCAGGTAGCCTTGTAGCCATTCATTATTTATCCATTTTCATCATTTTACAATATGATTTCAATATTTTAATATTACATCTCAGTTGAGCCCCGAGCCTGTTTTTCAGGCCTCAGGCTCGAAAATGACATTCCCAGAACAATTATATCTTCACTTCTAAAATGGGTAAATTAATAATCTTTTTTCTCAAAGCAATGATACACCTGTGAGTTGGATGTAGAAAAGTCAGAATCAATATAGATTTTTTTTATTTTAAATAAATAAAACCCCGTGGGGTTTAACTGGATAATGGGTACTAAATGGACTCACACAGTTTAAAGGGAAATGCATTTGAAGTAGGTCTAATAAAAAAAAACAAGCTGTTCAAAAATTATTTCAAAATGACACATGAGTATAAATATATAATTTAGGTCTTGTGCTTATTAATGTTAATTATTGAGAACAATCCAGTTAATCAGAAACATTTCAAAATGTATTCCTCAATTTTTATGTTTTTTTAAATTTGTGGAATATCCATTTTTAGCAAACAGGCCACGTTGGTTTCTGAGCCACTGCATTAATCCATGTTCTATCAGGCTTGTACATATTATGGTCTGTGTGTTTCCTGAGCAGGGGGGGAATGGGCCAGACACGAGAGAAGACACTGAGGAAGAAGGACCCATGAATAATAATGCGTAGGGAGGTCCTGAACACTGCTGTGAGGCTCTTATTGGTGTAGGATAAATCCATACTGTGCGCCTTCTGTCGGGAGCTGCTTCCCAAAGCCGGTGTCATCCCTAATAATTTATGGATGCAAAACAGAGGAAAACATTAATCAGAACTGTGCCACTGTCGACAAGCCTTGCAAATGCTTTGTCTCAAACAATCCATGTGAAACACAAAACATTTCAGTCATGACACCGATGAGTGTATCGAAAAATCATACATTTTTCATGCACAGCTCATAGGACACATTTTAAAATTTGCATATAAAAAAATATGAAAAATCCTAGAGCATAGCAAATAATGAAGAAAAAGATGGCGGAGCAAGATGTACTGAGCATGTCCACCTTTTTTCCAGGCGTGTTCTACTGCTACTCAAGTTTGCTACTAGTGACGGCAAAGCAGGTTGAGAGTAGGGTGACCAGGTGTCCCGCTTTGTGCGGGACTGCACAGCATTTTTATAATTTGTCCCACACATTTAGCCGATGTCCCGCATTTGATTGACAGTCGCCCGTCTTAAACAAGGCTTTTATACAAAGGTGTGTAGAAAACGAGAGGGTTATCATCACCATTAGCTGTGTCAGATGTCAATCAATCAACAGAGACATGTATTAACTTATGGGTGTAGCCGGTGGAGGGCGATTCCCAGAGAGTTATTGTCAGATTTACCAGATTTTTTTTAAATTGCGCACGGAGGTGAATATGTTTTGAAGCGACGCTTCCCCAAAACTCATAAGAAACGCCTGACACATAACGAAAATATCGATCTATGGATATATCCCGGGCGCTGTACAATAGCTGCCCACTGCTCCTACTACTAGGATGGGTTGAATGCAGAGGCCACATTTCACTGTGTGTGCTGTGTGCTCTGCATGTGTGACCATTAAAGAGGGTTTCATCCCTCCAATTATATCTATCTATCTATAGTCCTCCTGAAACCAAAAGAGATGAGGTAACAGCAGCTGATTTAATTAACGTTTAGCACACAGGTCAGCAGGCTGTGGCAGTAAACTAGCTCCGGTCAATATAATTAGTTATGTTAATCCCATTCAAAACTAATATAATTAATTCCTTCACTTGCATAGTTTGTGCAAACATTAAACCAAAGTAAAGCGTTGTTATTCATATTTATAAGCTAATAGTTTAATAGAAATGTTATTCTACAAGGGTTAGATAGACATTATATAAGCATCTAATCTAGCTCTTAGCAACGCAGTAACATGTCCCGCATTGTCCCGCAAAAACGTCCTATTTGTCCCACATGTGGCTTGTTGGCACCTGGTCACCCTAGTTGAGACTGATTTCCTTGCTCAAGTGCACCTTCACTAAGTTCACCTTAGCAGCAGTTCTTTTTAATTTGCTTTCATCCTTTTATTTCAAAAACCCCTAAATAAATACATTAACTTTCATTGTGGACAGAAGATCCATCCAAGTGAATTTAAAATGTTTCAGCCTAAAAACTGTAATCTGAGGCAGTGAGATTTCACGTAGTATGGGGAGGTAGAGAAACAAAGAAGAGAATACTGGAGGACAACAACAGAAACAACTGGAGATCTGAGTGAATTCTAAGATCAGTCTCAGCTGAACGCAAACCCAAGGGCACAAACAAACCCAATGGATAACACACACACACACACACACACACACACACACGCACACACGCACGCACGCACACGCACGCACGCACGCACGCACGCACACACGCACGCACGCACGCACGCACACACACACACACACACACACACACACACAGTTGGTCTGTACATTGCTAGCTGCTGGGTTCAGCATCCAGAGTCCAGACTTTGCTGTTCGGGCTAAATAAACATGACCTGCAATAACAGGCAAGAGAGGTGAACATTTTTCAGTCTGATATTTCAGTCTGAAAAATATGGAAATAACCTTGTTTGTTATTGCGTCATTATATTGGCTAAACATTTTCTATCTTTTGAGGTCTCCATCAGTGTATAAACGGAACTCTCTTCCTGCTCTATGATAGATGACTTCCTGACTGATATGTGAATGCTTTTGAAGCATGAGAGGCAATTATTGCTCCATGAATCTGGCAAATGTCAGGATTTTGTGTCCAAGTTACAAATAGCTGCTGTTGAGTTGCTAAGAGAGGAGGTCGAAACTAAGGACTACAAACACTGCCATTTGCATTCTGTCTTGTTCCAACATTTAGCGCTGTCTGTTACCACAATCCTTCCAATCTTTAACCAAGCACGTTTTGTTTCCTAAACATAATTGGCAAGAATAATGGAACTAAATAAACACTAATGATGGCTAGGCTACTGAGTGAGTCATTGCATTCAGATGAAACACCCATTGAAGCCAGCTATCGTGGATACAATGCAGATAAAGGCCGGCTTCAGCTGCCAAGGCTCTGCTCTTTGACTGGGTGTGTGTAGGATGTAAAGGCAAAGTATTCAGTGACAAATGAGGTGAACATACAGTTGGTTATTGCCCTGTCAATGGTAATCATGACAGCATAGATAAGACAAGATGGACCTTTATTTATCCCCGTGCGGAAATTCAGTCACATCACATGTTCTCAGATCCTGCCACAACAGAGAGCTATATTCTAAAGTAGTATAGTTACATGTGTGATGTCTTTCAGTAATTGAAATACTGGCAGGATATCTCTTGAAAGCAGAGGTGGGGGAAGTACTCAGATCTTGTACTGAAGTAAAAGTCCTGCATTCAAAATGTTACTCAAGTAAAAGTAGAAAAGTATGAGCATCAAAATAATAGTTAAAGTACCTACAGTAAAAGTAGTCATTGTGCAGATTGATCCATTTCAGAATAATATATATAATATGTTTTATAATGATTGATCATTGAAGTGTTATCAAAGCTGGTAAAGGTGCAGCTAGTTTTAATGACTTTGTATACAGAGGATACGTCCCCTCCTGACCCAGAAAGCGACACAACTTCTGGTCCAGGCTCTAGTCATCTCACGCCTAGACTACTGCAACTCCCTCCTGGCTGGTCTACCTGCATGTGCCATCCGACCTCTGCAGCTCATCCAGAATGCAGCGGCTCGTCTGGTCTTCAACCTTCCAACATTTTCCCACACCACACCGCTCCTCCGCTCCCTTCACTGGCTTCCAGTAACTGCTAGAATCCACCTCAAGACACTGGTACTTGCGTACCATTCTGTGAATGGATCTGGCCCTTCCTACATCCAGGACATGGTTAAACCATACACCCCAGCACGTGTACTCCGCTCTGCATCAGCCAAACGGCTCGCTGTACCCGCACTGCGAGGGGGACCCAAGTTCCCATCAGCAAAAACACGTCGGTTTGCTATCCTGGCTCCAAAATGGTGGAATGAGCTCCCCATTGACATCAGGACAGCAGAAAGCTTACACATCTTCCGGCGCAGACTGAAAACTCATCTCTTTCGACTCCACTTCGAGCAATAAAATGAAAAAACAACTAAGCACTTATATACTAACAAAGGACTGGCTTATCTAAAGCTAGTTGAGTAGCACTTGAAATGTTTTGGCTCTATGAAACCTGATGTACTTATATGATTCTGTTTTCTTCTAGTTTGTATCTTCTTGGTCGAATGCACTTATTGTAAGTCGCTTTGGATAAAAGCGTCAGCTAAATGCAATGTAATGGTGTGTAGCTATGATAAAACAATGTCGGACATTGTCATTTTTTCATCAAGCCTGATGAAACCAATCATCTAAAAAAAATTCCAGACTGCCTCAAGGACTTAAAAACGTGGATGACCTTACATTTTTTGATGTTAAACACAGCCAAAACTGAAGTTATTGTACTCGGCCCAAAGAATCTACGAAACAAATTATCTAAAGATATACTAACTATGGATGGCATTACTTTGGCCTCCAGTGAGACTGTAAGGAATCTTGGTGTTATATTTGATCAGGATTTATCCTTTAACGGCCACATAAAATTAATCTCAAGGACCGCCTTCTTTCATCTACGTAACATTGCAAAAATCAGGCATATCTTGCCTCAAAACGATGCAGAGAAACTAGTCCATGCATTTGTTACTTCAAGGATGGATTATTGTAACTCTTTATTATCAGGGTGTACCAAGAAGTCAGTTAAGTTGCTTCAGCTGATTCAAAATGCTGCAGCGCGTGTACTAACCAGAGTCTCTTTTCCCTCACTGATGGTATAGATGTAATCTGGTTGTGTGTGTAGACGGTGGAAGCAGGGAGAAGCATACACGTGCCTTGATCCCTGCCGAGTCGACGCACAACTGTTGATTGGTGTCAGTGCCAGAAAAACCTTTTAGGAGCAATGCGCTCATGGTATAGGTGTGGCGCATACATCTTAGTTCCTACTCTTTTCCCTCACCCTATCCTAAGGGAGTGCATGTATGTAGACACGTTGTGCCTCTCCACCTCTGTTCCTTACTTCTTACTTGCTACCCCTTTCCCTCAATCTATCCTAAGGGAGTGCATGTACGTAGACACGTTGGGCCTCTCCACCTCTGTTCCTTACTTCTTACTTGCTACCCCTTTCCCTCAACCTATCCTAAGGGAGTCCATGTACGTAGACACGTTAGTTTTGCTGCTATAGGCTTAGACTGTCGGGGGGGACCTTACTTCTTCCTTCTGTCTGTCTGTACCTGTGTACTCTCATGTTCCGAATAACCCAGCTTCCCCCAAATTTCTTTTTGGTGTCTATACGCCGGGATCCTGAGTCGTGGCTGATCCTGTTGCTGCGGTCCTGTTTCCTGGATCCTGGGTCATGTGTCCTGGATCCTGCATCCTGAGTCCTGGATCCTGAGTCCTGGACTTCGAGTTGTGGCTGAACCTATCTCTGTGGTCCCGCCTGACTCTCATCATACTACTACCCTGATGGCTCCCACAGGATTGTTGACATCCTCGTGGATTCATCTTCTTATTACAGACACATGCATTTCCAAACATTTGGTCTACCTACGCTGTAAAATGTATTATCTCTTCGATTTACACACGGCATCTATTGCACGTCTGTCCGTCCTGGGAGAGGGATCCCTCCTCTGTTGCTCTCCCTGAGGTTTCTCCCATTTTCCCCTTTAAACTGTGGGGTTTCTCTGGAAGTTTTTCCTTGTACGATGTGAGGGTCTAAGGACAGAGGGTGTCGTATTGTCATACTGATATTCTGTACAAACTGTGAAGTCCACTGAGACAAATGTAACATTTGTGATATTGGGCTATATAAATAAACATTGATTGAGTGATTGACCTCTGAATTGTAGTGGAGTAGAAGTAGAAAGTAGCATAAAATGGAAATACTCAAGTAAAGTATAAGTTTCTCAAAATTGTACTTAAGTACAAATACAAATACATAAGTACAGTACTTGAGCAAATGTACATAGTTACTTTGCCTGTGCTTGAAAGCTTAGGAACTCTGATGTCTTGTTGCCTGTAGGTCCTGATAGATGACTCCCTGCTACAGGATGTGGAATGTCTCTGCACTGTGGAGAAATCTGAACCCTAACAGGTGGTCTTCACATCAGGAAGTACAGTCTGTTGGTGCAGACCTTGTAGCATTGGATGCCAAAATAGTATGCCACAATATGATGTTGAGCCGCCAGTGTTTGAAGACTTGCATGAAGGCAGCGGATTGAACTGAATCAGAGGAGAGAAGTATTTATTGGTGAAGCCTCGTTAGCAGAGACGACAGAAGGTTCTGATCCCAGGTCAGTTGCAGGTGGAACAGGTGAGGCTGAAAAGACATGAAGGTCATCTGACTGAAGGATGGGCAATATTATCACTGTTCTGGCCAAAATACACCAGTCAGCAAGTGACCAAAGACCATGTGAAACTATCTCCTTAAGCTGAGAGGGGCCTGGACGGAAGTGAGGGAATGCATATTTTATTGCAGGTCTTTCTTTGTGTTGCGCCACAGTTATGAAAACTGGCGGCAATTATGGTGAAATAATTACTTAGAAATCTGCAAAGATACAAGGATAACTATCTATATTTCATCCCCAGCCCCCCTAATGGAATAATACAGTATACTAATGGGTTTTATGTGTGATTAATTAAACATAACTTGAAAGAGATTACACTTGTTTTTTAATCTTTGTTTCTTATGTGTTAATAATAGCCTACATCACGAAAATACAAATAAAATGATTTAAATTCATTTGAAATCAAGCCAACTTTTTTACTTCTTGAGAGCACAGGAGATTTGCACATTTTATATTTACCGACCAGTCATATAACCTGTGTCATTTCAGGGAGGGTCACGAATAAATTAGAACCGGAAACGATAAGCAGAATCAGAAAGGTTAACTCGAAATGATGCCCAACCCTAGCAATGACAATAATTATGAAGTTGTCAAGATATGGCGCATTGTTAAAATATCAACCCCCCATCCTTTACATGTATCTTCTATTCACAGTGATACCTGCATAACATTTAGTGAGGACAGCGATGTTGCTTTCTGTTTTCACTGGAGACAGCATGTTGCAGGAGACATTCAGACTGAGGCCTGGTGGATTGTGGGTCTTAATGATGTTCCCCACATTGTGTTTGACCGTGGCACAGGTGGGAAGCTGAGAGGAGTTCTGAGGCTGTTCTGTGGCCTCGCCAAGCACAGGTCACCGGTCCTGCCTGCAAACACAACACACAGTCCAAGGTGCCGGCCCCCTTCCAAACACAATAGAACACAAGTGGAAGTCATCATTTAAATCAGTCCCACCATAGAACAGCACTAAAAACGAAAACAGAGATTGCCAGTTTTCAAAAATACTCTGAAAAAACTGAAATAATATTAAGTTGAAATAAACCATATAAGGTTCAACTCAATATTTATAACCTAATAAAGTTAGGTGACATTTGTTGACATAATACATTGAATTATAGTCAACGTTTCAGTTTTTTCAGTGTAGTTTGATGATCTTCTGGTATTTATTGCAACTATTTCTAAGGAGTGAAAACATCTCTTAGAGGAAGTTCATCCAGGGTAAAAGGAGAAGAATCAGAATGTGACATCTTGCGCAGGCTTGCCTTGGAGAGCCAGTGTGTGACCCTCTTGACCTCCATGAGATCACCTGAGCCAGCCATTGTGATTTATGCAGCATCAAAAATAAGGTGACGTCTCTGAGGGCTGGGGCAGGGTGGTGCTGTTGATGGGGGAAACAGATACCCCCCCCCCCCCCCTGGAAGTTTCTCCAGATCTCAGAGAGGCCATTAGTGTTGTTTTGAACTCTTAGCCCAAACATGTTAAATGATGCAGGCTTTCAGAGAGACAGGCAGCTACAGTGAAGGCAGTGACAGGACATCCTTTCCCCGGATAGGCTGTCCTGCATGTCTGAGCTGGCACAGTCCTGACAGAGGGTGAAAGGAACAACACAGTTAGTGATGAACTGGAACACCTAAGCTGTCTGCCTGAGGCTGGTACTGGTTTGTGAATCTGTGAAATTCCCCAAAGCTTCCCTATTCGTGACCATTTACCCTAAACCAACCCTTCTCCGACATACTCTGTATGGCTGATATAAGGTATTACCAGATATTACCAGACCTAGTAGAATCACTTCTCATTCTGCTACATTAATAGACAACATATTCACAAACATTATGGAAAACAATACAGTAGGCGAACTATTATATAGTGACATCAGTGATCATTTACCTGTTTTTATTGTCTATCACTGCAGTTCTAAGAAACCTAAAGTCGCCAGCCATTTCAAATACAAAAGATTGAGAACTGAAGATAACATCATTGCATTTAAGAATGACTTACTAAATCAGAATTGGAGGGTAGTATATGAGAGAGACGATATTGACAAGGCCTATGATGAATTTCTAAACATTTTTAAATCACGTTATGAAGAAAAGTGTCCTGTGAAACAATGCAGAGAGAGACACAAACAAACTCACAGTGCATGGATCACTAATGGCCTAAAAAATGCCTGCAAAAAGAAAAATACACTATATAGACAATTCATAAAATATAGAGCTTCAGAAGCAGAAAATAAATATAAAAGATATAAGAATAAATTAACCAATATTCTGAGGATATGTAAAAAAGAATACTATAATAAAATATTAGAGAATAATAAGAATAATATGAAAGGTTTATGAAAAGTATTAAATAGTGTCATTAGAAATGGAGCAAAAAGTTCAGGTTACCCTGAGTTTTTTGTGGACAAAAATAATGTTATTAATAATACAGAAGATGTGGTTAATGGTTTCAATGAATTCTTTGTAAATGTGGGGCCAGATCTGGCAGAACAAATCAAAACCGTAAAACAACTAAAGGGGAAGATACGGACCTCTGGAATGAAAACAATAGCTCTTTCTTCTCACACCAGTCGAAGAAAAAGAAATCGTGATACTGTACGAAAATGTAAAAGCAAATCCAACCAGAACCATTGACACATCTCTTTAACTTGTCTTTTCAATCTGGTAAATTCCAAAATAAAATGAAAATAGCAAAAGTTATACCATTATATAAAACTGGGGATAAACACCATGACACAAATGACAGACCTGTTTCATTGCTCTCTCAGTTTTCCAAGATCCTTGAAAAGCTTTTTACAAAAAGACAATTTCATGGAAACACATCAGCTTTTGGACGACAGTCAATATGGATTCAGGAAAGACAGATCAACATCTATGGCACTAATGGAATTAAGTGAGGAAATAGCAAACTGCATGGACAATAAAAAACAAGCAGTGGGAATATGTATAGACTTACAAAAAGCATTTGACACCATAGATCACAACATGTTACTGACAACACTGGAACGGTATGGCATCAGAGGGGTGGGATTAGACTGGGGAGAGATTATTTAAGCAACAGACAACAATTTGTTGAAATTGGTGAACATAAATCAGAATACATGAACATAACTTGTGGAGTACCTCAGGGGTCTGTGTTGGGTCCAAAGCTGTTCATATATACATCAACGACATTTGCAGAGTATCAAATATATTGAAATGTATTTTATTTGCAGATGACACTAATATTTTTTGTTCCGGTGACAATTTGAAAGAGCTAATGGAAGTGATAACAGCAGAAATGATTAAAGTAAAACATTGGTTTGACACAAACAAATTATCATTAAATATAAGCAAAACAAAGATTATGTTATTTGGAAAACATAAAACAAATCCACAGGTGCAATTAATACTAGATAACATAAACATAGAAAGAGTATATGAAATGAAGTTCCTTGGTGTGGTTTTAGACCACAAATCAGCTGGAAACCTCATATCACTCATGTAAAAGCAAAACTGGCTAAAACTATCGCAATATTGGGAAAAGCCAGACACATTCTGGACTACAACTCATTGTATACTCTATATAACACACTCATATTGCCATATCTGATTTACTGTGTGGAGATTTGGGGAAACACGTACAAAACCAACCTACAGCCGTTATGCACATTACAAAAAAGGGCTATAAGAGTTATCAATAATGTTGGATATCTTGAACACACTAATGTATTATTTTTGAAGTCACACATATTGAAGTTCACTGATCTGGTTAAATTTAAAACGGCACAAATCATGTACAGAGCAAGACATAATCTACTTCCTAGGAAATTAAAAACACTGTTCATAGACAGAGAGGGTGGGTATAATTTGAGAGGAAATCTACATTTTAAACAACTCAAGTTCAGAACTGAGAAGTATGAGTATAACAATCTGTGGGGTGATTTTATGGAATGGTTTGGAGCAGGAGTTAAAACAAAGCACAAGCATAATTCAGTTTAAAAGGATGTACAGAAACACTTTTTGGGAAAACTATGAGAATGAAGAGAGGTGATTGAAGATGAGAAATTATTGCATATGTATGTATAAATGTAAATGTAAGTAGGAATAACTTGCATAATGATTTAAAGGACAATCATTGATCAAGTAAGGGGTGGGAATTAATAAGCATTTGCTTCCTCCTGCTCCCTTTTGGACACATGATTTATTATTATTATTCATATGAAGACTTTTTTTGTTGAATATATAAATATTATCATGAATGTGGATAAATAATAGCACGAGATAATCCCTGGCGTCGCATATATATATAGCGAAGCTTGCAGCATTTTTATAAACAGCATTTTTGTCAACAGAGGAGCTAAAATGGCAAAGAAAAGCACGCCGTGGTTGTCGAGGAAGTGACGACGTTCCTACATTACATTGCAGATGATAAGATCCAGCGGGAGCTCGACGGGACAACTCGCAATATTAAAGTATTTCAGGAGGTCTCTACACAGATGTCCACAAGCGGCTACTCGAGGACTGTCGTGCAGTGTAGGGAAAAACTCAAAAAGATGAAGAGTGAATATCGCTTGGTCAAAGATAATAACAACACGAGTGGTGCCAGTAGGAAAAACTGGAAGTGGTTTGAGCTAATGTACACCATTTACGGCCATAGACCGGCTAGCGTTGGGAGGGATGGAGGCCTGGACTCTGCAACGGCGTTACTGGAGTCTCTGCATGGTACGTATGGAACGCTCTGTTATTTGCTTGAAAGCGTTGTGTCCCTATCTGTTCTAAAGCTCACTTCTAACAAATAAGTCTATTTTATCCTTACATTTATGTTCGCATTGAAGATGGCGTCACGGCAGTTTTAAGCAGCGTGACTCCGCCCACCAAAAAGCCGATCGCTCCGCCTACACTGCGTTACTATAGTTACTGCCCCAGTTCCTAAACTGTAATGGAAACGCGCCATCAAGTGAGCTGGTCCTAACAAGGCCTAACGAGGCCGAGCGAGGCCGGGCTCCGCGCTGTAGTGGAAACGCACCATTAGAGTAGCTTCACATCACTATACACATTATGTGTCCAGGGACAGCCCGAGTTGAACACAATGAAGCTATTTCACATCAAGGAATATTCACGTTAAGAAATATAAAGAACACATACACATATTATTTGTAGCTGTAATATAGCCTTTTAGTCTAGTTACATTACATTGCATTTAGCTGACGCTTTTATCCAAAGCGACTTACAATAAGTGCATTCGACCAAGAAGATACAAACTTGAAGAAAACAGAATCATATAAGTACATCAGGTTTCATAGAGCCAAAACATTTCAAGTGCTACTCAACTGGCTTTAGATAAGCCAGTCCTTTATTAGTATATAAGTGCTTTGTTAGCAATTCTTTTGTTAATTCTATCGCTCGAAGTGGAGTCGAAAGAGATGAGTTTTAAGTCTGCGCCGGAAGATGTGTAGGGTTAGGGTTAATCTGCTGTCCTGATTTCAATGGGGAGCTCATTCCATCATTTTGGAGCCAGGATAGCAAACCGACGTGTTTTTGCTGATGGGAACTTGGGTCCCCCTCGCAGTGCGGGTACAGCGAGCCGTTTGGCTGATGCAGACCGGAGTGCACGTGCTGGGGTGTATGGTTTAACCATGTCCTGGATGTAGGAAGGGCCAGATCCATTCACAGCATGGTACGCAAGTACCATTATCTTGAAGTGGATTCTAGAAGTTACTGGAAGCCAGTGAAGTGAGCGGAGGAGCGGCGTGGTGTGGGAACATTTTGGAAGGTTGAAGACCAGCTCATGGAGTCCTAGTCCCAGTAGCCTACATAGAAACTGTCGGATGCTAGTTTAGCAAATATAGCAAAACAAATCTTGCCAATTTGGACAATCGTGGAGTGGTTTTGGAGGTTATTGAGGATGCTGAATCAATTTCAGATTTTTTTTTCAGTTTTACCAAGAAAGTTTGGGTTGACTTAGAAGTTTTAAAGACTCGAAACTGCAATTTTTCCGACTCAAAATGTCAGAAATGTATTCAACATCCTCAAAAACTTCAAAATGTTCCAAATCGGCCGATAAATTCTTTATTTTTAGCTTTTGTCTGCATATGCTCATTGAGGCAACTTAATTCATGATAATTGCCTAACATATGCAAGTTAGCATCCGGCAGTCTCTATGTGCTGGGGACCCCTACTATATATTTCTGTCATAAAACTGTGATTACTCAACATATCCGGGTTCACAGTGCTGGCAGCTAGACTATAGCCTATACTTGCTTTCCTTTTGGGTTGTGGAAATGCATGTACAAATCAATTATTCTTTGGTTCACTGAAATGCATTAAACACCCTTGAAAACAAAGAACTTTCCCACTTTATGGAGTTAAGGCTTACATGTTAGCAAACATTTGCTGCATTCATCCAATAACTAAGGAACATTTGCATTTGTTGAGTTGTGTTTGAGTCCTTCTGACAAATATAAACTAGTTGAATATTTACTTTCTCTTAAGCCCCAGTTTGGTCCAAACTCATAAATGAAGTATCTGGGTCTTTACTGTGCCGCTGTTTTAACTTTGCTTACGTTAATTGTCTGATTTTTCAGAGTTTACTGCGGCTGCTGAAAACAAGGGTGAAATATGAAGGACAAAACACAATAATTAGCAAAGAATCTACATAGAGCTGAGGGGAACTGAGTTGGACGATCATTTGATGTGGATTTATCGTTATGCCCACACCTTTCACTTTCGTTGTAGTTATTTATTTCATTGGTTGTATTAATTATGGTGCTTTAAGTTGTTTGTCTTCAGATATCTGATGACTGGACCACAATTCCTGTTTATGGAGGAAAATGAGCGCTGCGGATCACACGCTTTCGTTCTCTAAAGCATGCAAAATGAATGAATAGCCCAGCAGAGATAACAGCTCTACATTTTGAATGCGTCTTGTAACCAGTGGGGCCACTGCAGCCTCCTCCAGAGACATCGATTAGCAGGAGATGGAGTGACAGATGACACCCCGAGGGAGCGGGGGGGAAAGAGAGAGTGCTGTTGCGGCTGTTGTCCACTGAACACACCCATCGATATGTCATTAAACAATGACAGCGCCTCAGGCTGTTTAATGAAGTCTTTGCAATGTGATTTGGTTCTTAATAGCAGAGGTATTAAGGAGTATCAGGTCCTCACCAGCTCCTGGATACTAAACAGCAACCCACGACAAGGCCTTATAATGCACAATCACAAATACTGTCAGCTGGGAGGAGAAGGATGAAGCTGCAGGAAGCACTGTGTAGGAAAGGCTGAATGCTACCCAGAGAAAAAGAAACACACTTTAGAACAGTTCATTTTTCAACTGCTCTGATCAGTTGAATTAAAGTCAACCTTTCAATTTTGTCAGTGCTCTGGCATTATTGCGCTCACACACAGCAGGACTTGACATTGGGCCAAAATGTCAAGGTCCACAAAAGGGCAGCATCGTATTCTGTGGAATGTTGGATGTATCAAGATAATGTTTTATTCCATCAGCTAAAATATTATAGTTTAGTGCAACCCACCAGGTGAGAGAAATGGAAAGAACTAAACAAAAGAGAGGAATCAGGTGCTACTTCGGAGATAAGAAAGTGTTTAGCTGAAACTGCATGTGTGGATTTGTGTGCCGATGAGTGATGTGTGCTTTTAATCCCGCTTCGTTGGTCTTTCTTTACATTACATTACATTACATGTCATTTTTATCCAAAGTGACTTATTCTATTTATTTTATTTAATTAATCGTTTATTTGAACCGGGACAATGATGAACACTTTAAACAAAATAATGCTTTCAAATGTAAATGAGCCAGATTTTAGCTTTTGGCTAATTTCCATCCGTAGTCCCGTCACATACAACATTTATGAACATGATAGTTATATACATGGCAAAATAAATACATGATATGCAGAAAGAGCAAGAGCAGCATACAAGCATTTACCACATGGCAGCACAATGTAGCAGCTACGACATATAAAGGGCAAGAGAAGATAAAAGAGCTACCTAAAGTGCAAGAGGAGATGCCCCTGTGTTAAAGTGCATTTAGCGGTGATTGCACGTCTGTTTGTTTCTCAACCATTCTTTGAGTTGACCTTTAAAACTATTGAGAGTGGGACAATCCTGTATCTGAGTTGGGAGGCTATTCCACAATGAGCTGCCCTTAATGGAGAGTACATTTTGTCCAAAAGTGGTCCCGTAGTCCTCCGATGGTGTGGGTAGAGGTCCTGCTGCTAGGTCGGCAGCCGTCAGCGCGAGACCGCAGAGACCCGCTGGTGGTGCTAGCTGTTCAGCTAGCCAGCCTCTTCGGAAGCCGGCTGATGGCGTGTGGAGCTCAGCGGCTGCCAGCCGTCAGGTCGATGGAAACGACGCCGGGACCCCAGCCTCTTCGGAAGCCGGCTGATGGCGTGTGGAGCTCAGCGGCTGCCAGCCGTCAGGTCGATGGAAACGACGCCGGGACCCCAGCCTCTTCGGAAGCCGGCTGATGGCGTGTGGAGCTCAGCGGCTGCCAGCCGTCAGGTCAATGGAAACGACGCCGGGACCCGGACACGGGTGGATATCTCCCGAGAGCAAGAGACACAGCAGAGCCAATAGCCCAATATTCTCCTCTTTTTGTTTTAGACCCTTTTTTTTGTTGGAGAGAGTCTGCCAGGAGTGCCAGATGAATGAACTGTAGATAATATGCCGACCACTCGAACTTGCTATCCCCTGATACGAAGTACAGCACACCCTCCACTGAGCCACAGCCTCATTCTGTATGAGGGTCGGCAGTTGCACGGTTCACGAGCATTACATTCATTTACTGAAAGGAAAAGGATGGAGAATGCTGAAGAGATGAAGTGATAACAGGATCAGACTCAGATTTATTGGACCTGTGTATGATTAAATATCTCATTTCAGCCAGTTGTGTTTTCCTCCTCTGATGTAATAGAGGTGCCTTCAGAACACAGTTACATAAACGACATGCTGACTGCAGTGGGGTTTGAACCTTTGCTCCCCAGATCCGAACACCAACGCACTAGTCCACTACACCACAGCCTCCCCACATATTACCGCTGTATATTGTCACAGTCTCTGATATAACACATATTGCAACAGATGTACCAGACAATATGAACATCAGAACATCACATTAGACCTGAACGGTATTACCACTGTAGCAGATCTTCACTCACCTTTTGGGGACTATAGTTACATTTGACAGAGTTATAATTGCATTACAACATTTGCAGACATTCTGTTGCTCTTTTCCAATTTTCATTCAAGTTATATTGAATAACTTTAATAATAGTTTGACATTAATCAGTTAGCCTAGTTTGAAACATTTGTTAGAAGTATATTAAGCTAAATCACTTTGATGAAGAAGTTAAACTATGTGGGACATTTTTAACACGTTCATTCACATTAATCCATTTATCTCAAGGAAGTAAGCTATGTACAAATATTTTCTCTCACATGATTGACTTTTCTTATCAGAATGATCCATGCGTGCTCATGTAAATTCTATATTTGCTTTGTTAAGAAAATGAATTTCAGGTCCTATAACTTCTCAAATGTATCTTAAATCGGCTTGAATAGGTAGAGCCGCCAGCGGAGAAAAATGAGTCGCGTGTCTTACCCTTTGTCCCCCCATTTCGGCTCTGTCAATAAAGGCATTGGTTGCCAAAAAACAATCTTTAAAAAAAACCCAAAAGTATCTCTAGGATTTTGCAATATGTATACAGTGTTATCATTTTCTCATAGAAAGGTTTCTGATTCTGCTCGAAAGTCTCTTTGCACATCAGTTTTGCTCAAACATTTGAGATTAGAAAGTCAAGAAAAAAGGATTCAGATGAAAACTAACTGTTCACGAAAGTATGCAAATGTTGCAGTCAGTACTCATTAGCCCGTTATAATGATCTAACTTTAATTGTGTGTTCTCTTGTGTTTCTTATTTTAATACTCTATTACAAAATCCTTATCAAGATGTCTCCATGTAAACTCAGTTTGTTGTCTTCAGTGGTTGATGAAAACCTTGTTAAGAACACACACACACCATTTCACTAGTAGCCCAAACTGTTGCTAACCAGGACTTGCTTTCCATAGAAACATCAGCTTCTGTTTGGATATTGCATTTCTTTTTTTCTCATCACATGTCTCACGTGCAGGTGGGCCTCTTTCTGAAAAAAAGTAATGAGAGTCTGATGACAGCTGTTACACGGTCCTGATGAAGCACCTTAGCTGAGTTTGGGAAGATGTTCCTTTTTAACTTTGATTGTTATTTAGTCATGAATTCAAGTTTCAGAAAATGACTTGCAATTAAAAGCTACATTTTTTGGTAAGGGTGTTAAATGTAACACAGTCACAGTTACTAAATGTGTTTATTAGTCTTCATCAGCAGAAATGGGAGTCTGTGGGCAGACAGCTTGTGAACACACCCCTTGGTGTATGATGAAGTGGAGTTTTATTTCTCAGCACTGCATCAAGACACTGACACAGTTCATCAATTTCCTGTAGGAAGAAGCCGACAGCATAATTAACCACTTCCTTTAGCTGCACAAATAAACAATCATTACTCATGTTTGCATCTGGAAGTACATGTGCAGGCTCAAAATATAAATAAAGAAAAAAACAATTTTAAGAAGTTGTACAGAAATGAAAGTTGACTGTTCACATGATGGCAGAGCTGCCTGAATCTGTTTGGTGCCTGGATGGAAAAGCAGCCTGCTCGCTTTCAGTCCAGCCACACAATCACGCAGCCCTCTCCAATTCTGCCAAGTAACACAAAAGCAAACACTAAGTAAGCAGACTGAGCCTGGGAAGCCTGCATTCAATTTGTCCTGTGATAACTGGACATGTTATCATTTGCAGTACAAGTCCACATTTCTTTCTAAATCTCTTGTCTCCATTAGCAAACACTGCCAGGCTGATTGAATCTGCCTCTATAACTGAGTCCTGTGCTTTTTCATCACTGTCATACATCGAAATAAAGAGGCGGGTGAAGAATGGACCCCCTGCTGGGTATTTTTACCTTCACAGAATACACCCATGATAAATGGAGTGATCAATATGCAGGTTTGGGGCGTTACGGATTACATGTCACGAGATAACGTAATCAGGATACAAAAAAAAGGTAACTGTATTCGATTACAATTACATAAAAAATGCTTTTGATGAATGTATTAAGCTTAAACAGCATTTGTAAACTATTACTATTGCTATTTTCTCTTGTTTTTATTGGCATTGCATTAGATATTAAGGTAATCCAAAAGTTACATAAAGTTATCAGTTTACATTACTTTTATATTGTGATAGTCACATTGGGTTACTGATTACATTTTTTGAAATGTTACTAGTTATTGTAATGTATTACATTTTGAAAGTAACCCTCCCAATCCCTGAATAAATCAAACTCTGTACAGATTATAACAACATGTAAATACAAGCCGTCAGCTGTTTGCTTGCATGACGGTGTCCAGTTCTCCAGCACATGGACAGCAATGAGTGGGCAGTGAAGGTTATATTTAGCACAGCTCTCAACCTGCGTTTTAGCAGGTTTCTCTCAAACCACAAACTCACGTTTATACAGCTGGAAACTGTGTGATATAATTATGGCAGATATGGGTTTAACATAATGTCATTTTGTGCATTGGGTACAGGGAATGACCAGCACCACAGAGCACATACTGATAATGGGTGGGGGTCACCACAATACATGGAACACATGGCAGCAGAGTTAGAATATGTTTGTGCTAAAAGTGAATACATTATTTGTAAAATGTTTATTGTATTGTTGTTAAATGAGAATGTGAGTACGGTCCATCCAGATTTGAACTGAATATCCATGAAATGGACAAATGAAAATGAACATCTGCTACTTTTATGTGAATCGTATGAGTTTAGCATATTGCGTTAGAATTTCCCCAGAAAATGACACGGTTTGGAACAAGGAGAACTCCACTATAACTCTTCAGTGGGCATGAAAGTAATATTGGGACGTATAATTATGTAAATTGCAAATAAGAAAATAATTGGCTTTGAGGGCTAAATTGATTTCAAATTATTACCTTGCAAAACAAAACTTAAATTACATTTTGCTTTTAATAAGCAGTTACTTTTATTGTTTTTTGTAATTGTTCTGGTCTTTATTCTGATTTAAGCTTGTGAACTAGTTAGCTAGTAACCCCCCCTCCAACACACCTGGCCGCTTGGGAAGAGAGAATCCCAATATCGAAACATTTTATGGTTTTACACGTTATAATTTGAAACTGAATGTCAGTAAGGCTTATCCTTATCCTTAAATATAATACTCCAGTGTAATTTGTACACCAAGAGATCAATGATTAATTTTTGAAAAGTTTTCTCCCATTGTGTAATGTCTATTTTTACTCTTTGTCTTTTCCCGCCTCTTCCCTCTCCAACTGTGTCTCATCATTTGGATTATGTGATCCCTGTTTGTCGTCGTTTGTCGATCTTGGGGAAGTTCTGTTCAGTTTTGTCTTGCGTCTTGTTTCCTGCTTTTGGTCCACCTTTGCTTCCCTCTCCCCATGACATATCCTCCAAAAAAAAACTACTTTTTAGACCCCATCTAAGGGATTATCTGCCAATATTGAACCATCTCTATATCATTGCAGTGTGTGTGGTTTGTGTTGATGAACAGCAGCCCCCCTCCATCCCCTGTGTCACAAGCTTCTTGCAAATCTACAAATACAAGTTTGCCGGGTAACTTTAAAGTCTTATTAAATGGATGTATAGTTTGGGCATGAACTGTAAAATATTACCATGATTTCACAATATTTAGCTGTAATATTTTACAATAAATTACTGTTTTACCACTTTACAGTCTTTACCTGTAATGTTCACAATATAATACTGTAATTTTGAATTTCACAGTGAAATCAATGCAGGCAGTTAATTACTGTGAATGTACAGGATAAATGATTACCAGGATTTCACAACATGTTACTGTATTATTTCATAGTAAAATACTGTATTCAGACCATCCTCTGTGATAACACAACAAATTAAGTGATTTTCTTGCTTGTATCGCTCTTGCTTGGCTTTAAATACTAATTTATTTCTTTGGTGCAGGTTTTACTTAAATTTGAAAGGGGCTCCGCTGCATGTGCCTTAAAATAAACGATGCATGTCAAATTGAAATTGTTTTCTTGGCTTATTGTTTTCAGGTGCTTCCTGGGCATTAATCCTGAGACGGGCTCGAAAGCCAAAAAGAGGCATGGCAATTTAAACCCCCATGTCAGCACATTCTTCAGAAAAATGGTTGACTTTGAGTGGATGTCTGTGTAGACATGTGTTACGTGCTCCCCTCCTTGTTTTCTTTCTGTCTCCCTGCTGCAGGTGCGCCTGGTCTGCCCCTGGCTCCGCCTCTGCCCAGGTGCGCCTGGTCTGCCCCTGGCTCTGCCTCTGCCCAGGTGCGCCTGGTCTGCCCCTGGCTCCGCCTCTGCCCAGGTGTTCCAAATTCCACTCAGCCGTGTATATATAAAGAGAAGCTGGAGGAGAAGGAGGTCTCGCCTATCCTAACGCCGGGAGACACTCTCTTTAGAATACCTCTTTGCCATTTTGAGCTGTAGGCCATATTTTTGCAGATGTGTTTATGTTTAGCCTGGAGGACCTGGTAGTCCAGTTTTCGCGGCTTTATTTTATTTCCCATAGGGTTTATATTTGATTTCTGGTTGGGGGGGGGGGAGCTCTGGGTCCTACGGTCTGTGGTGTGGCTGGTTCGGGTTCCCTCCTTCTGTTTGTTCCTTTTGGCCAGTCCTCCAGACCTCTTTTTGTTTCCCGTTTCGCTTGTGTGAGCAAACGGCTGAAAATCAATAAATGCTCGTTACCAAGTACCGGTTATTGCGTGTATTCTTTCATGTTGCGGGTCTCAGCACGAGCCACTACCGCGGAGTAGAGGTTGGGGCCGTAACAACACAAGACACTGTGTAATGTACTTTGCACTTCAATGGAGTAATAAAAAGTTAAAATGGGCATTTTCTTTGTTTTTCTTTGTTGATTGAGCTGATTGAATTGTGTAGTTATGGTAAAATCCCAGTTAACTAGTCAAATTTACAATATATTATCGTATTATTTACATTTGTATATTTATATTATATATAATATATATATTACTTCTACAGTAATAGTGTGAAAATACAGGTAATTACTGTAATTTATGTACAGCAAGGTACCATAATACCACAGCTCTGTACTGCTATATCACAGTAATTCCATGGGCATGGCAACTGTAAAGTCACAGTATTTAGTTGTACTTTTATTCTAATTTACTGTAAAATATCTACAGTCAATTACTGTGAAATATTTACAGTAAATGACTGTGAAATCCATGCAACTAGTAGCCAGTAATTTACTGTAATTTTACAGCCAAACATTTTACAGTGTGGGTAAAGTTTGTCTGGACTACAAAGTTAATTAAATGTGACCTAATAGAGGAATTGCATTACTAAAATGCGCAAACTGGCGGGTTTGGTCAAATATGTCAGTGAGGCTGGATGTTGCTACAGCAGTAAAAGAGGCACGGCCCCTCTGCGACCCTGGTGTGATTGATAGCTACTTGTGTAGCATGATTGTGTTAGCCATACTTAGCCGGGATCAATGAAGCATCTGTGTGTGTCAAACACATGAGTACTCTTTAATAATTTATGAATTCAATGTTGAAATTGATTACCTTAGTTTAAGTTAAATCTGTTTAGGATCAAATGTGCCAACTCTGTAGCATCTCCAATATTTAGACTACATGTGTTTTTTTTCCAAGTGCTCTGGTCACTTGGCTTTCTAAAAAGATGCCAAGGCTTTTGAGGAGGGTAGAATCCAACGATATCTCTGTTGATCCAGCTCATTTGCTGGCTTCTATGGCATCAGCCCACTGAGTTTGCTTGCCAATTTATTTTCATATCTGGCAACACGATGTATCAAACAGGCCAAGAGACAAACCAGATGTTCCACACTAGAATGGAGAACACAAGGAGAGCTGGCTGCAGTATTGTTGTTACCACACAGTAAAGATTAGGTACAAAACCCAAAGTCCTTGATCCGTGCAAAAATGTTTTGCTCTATGGCTATATGGGTAAAACAAACGAGATTTAACATCTTAATTAGTAAGCTTTAGAAGTGTTGTTAGGCATATTTTATTGTTGTTGGACAGAGCCAGGCTAGCTGTTTCCCTTTGTATCCTATCTTTAGGCTAAGCTAAGCTAGCCGACAGCCTTTATTAATTATGTAGCCTCATAATTAACAGCTAGATATTACAGTGATATCAATCTCGTTTAAGACTGGGCACGAGAATGATCCCTTTAGGTTTGTGTTGGTACATGTATATACTTTTGAATCTGTAATTTTTGCCAATAAAGTTCAGTTTTTTTTGTAATTTATTAATCACACACTAAGTGTTCAGGTCTCCCGTGACCCGTTTCAAGTTAAAATTATATAATAACTACGCTCTAGTTTTTTGTATCTGAACAAGGCTTCATGATATCCTCCACAACAGATACATAAACACTACAAAACAGATTTTGACCATTTTTGCCACGTCTGAAGGTCTCTAAAGAAAAAGGTGTATCATTTGGTGTTCGGGTCTGGGGAGACCCGGCAGAATTGTTTTGGGTGACTCGAGGTCAAATTTGGCCCAATCAAGATTCATCTTTGACTTTAGACACCCCTCCCCACCCCCCCTCACCCCCTTCATCAACTGTAACAATAATTTTTCGCAACATGCACCTGGTCTCCCCTCCCTCTGCCCCCCTCCCCCCACGAGAACTCCACCTTTCTCAAATAATATGTGCACTAACACTTGAACCTGAACACACACATGTGCAATATGTGGTGTAATGTGTTTTGGGCCTTAACATTAAATTACAACAGGATTGTACGTTTTTTAATCCATTATAAGTTAGTTATGATGTAGGATCATAAACAATATTAGATGAACGGTAACAGCTTTTGAACACAACACAAGGGTTAACAAAGGGAGTATCTTTAGCATCACATGTTGGTTTACAGCTAGTCTTATCAACAAACCCACATACAAACACATGTCATAAGGGAACAATTATAAGGGAAACCCAAATATTTTTTTTGCATTAAATGGATACACACCCAACATAGCCGTTAAATGCTTCAGTGTGTTCGTACAGTTTAGGCAGCCTTCTTTTCATCCGGTATAAGACATCTGTTTTCTAGTGCTTTCTATCTCCACACATTTCACTGAAAGACCACATTTCTGTTTGGAGCTAAGAAGCTGCTCTTTGAATCTGCAGCTACTAGAACAAAAACAAAACATTTTGTAGAGATCTGTTTATTTGGTTAAAGTGGCTGGTGGAGTTAAATTGCCTTTTGAGCATTCAGAGTGCTACTCAGCCTTCCTTTGAGCGAGATGTGACCAAGCTCATCAACCACCACATTCATACCCTTCATGTCCTTTGACAAATAGCACTGATCACATCTCGAAAGGTCTCATTTGGCAATTTGTAGTATCCGGATGATTGATAATAACGATAGCTAAATTGCAAAGCTAAAGTTGGCCCCCTTTTCGTTGCAATCCTCTTTATGCAATGAGTGAGTAACCATGTAACCTTTGTGCCAAATATAGGTTCCCCACAGGAAAATAAGACACTTGGAGAACTGTGTATCTAAATCATAAGCCTTTCAAATAAAGAGGATGGATACAGTGTAGGTACGGCAACAGCATTTGGTGCATCCGCTGCTTTTTTTCCATTACCAATCCCTAAGAAAAGAACAGAAGTTTTTTGCATTCAGTCCAGGTCACTGACTTTGCGTGCATTGTCTTCAGAATAACCCTCTCTGATTGTTCAACTTCTTGTTGTTTTCCAAGCCTGACCACTAACGCCTGCCTTCATTTTTTATAAGACTAATGGACTCCTTCACTCTCTCTTCCCTTGTCAATATTACCTTCCGTGCTTCTTGTCTTATTTATAGGCATGCGTTGCCTCTGGTAATATCCATTGTCTTTTCTGGAGAAGCACGCAAACAGCATAACTTGAACATCAGCTGCAGGGCAATTACCCCCCCCACCCACTTCTCCAGGCACTGATTCAGCTTTTCCATCCACCGTTCACATCCGCACGGCTCTTGGCTCTTCCTGACAAACGCCCACAAGTGACCTGAAATGTCACAGGCTTGACTTTCAATCACGGTTGACCATATGAAAACACATTTAAGACTTGTAAACTGACCTCAGCCGGGCCTTTAGAACACATGGAACCTACATTGGGTGCGGTATTTGTATCCATAGATCGCTGCTGCTCTTTGTTCAGTGGTTTCACAGTTGTTTTTTGCACAGTATCATAAAAAGACAAATGTATTCTGCCTTTTTCAATCCAACTAACTTCCAGTTTAGATTTTGTTCTTGTGTTTATTTTTGTTTAGTTCAGCTGCCAGGAAGTCTCACTTCCTTTTTCTAAGGACTGTATGAAAGACCTTGCCTGTTTTCCACAACAAAGCAGCAAAAATGGTAATTCTGCTCCTGTTTATTTTCTCTTTTTGTTAACCTTCTGTCTGCTCTTTCCTCTCTTATTCAAACCATCCTTGAATGTGTGTCTGTTTTTGCTGCCATATTTCTCATGAACTGTTTTGATCTGTGTTTTGTCTCCTCACAGACTCAGCTGCCTTCTTTGGCCCAACCTTGTCTTCCTTTATCCTGGTTCCTTCTCCTCCTAATCTAGCATTCTGTCTGCATCCACGCCTGCCCTTGCCCTCCTTCGTTCCTTTAACCCTTTTGGCTCAGGTTCAGCGGCTATAAAGGAGGCGCACTTCTCCAGGGTCTATATCGATCCGTATCACACAGGACACGCCGCTTGCTTTGCTCAGCAGCAGAAGCTTTTAAAATGGTTTGTGTTCGGCAGCAAGGTCATCAAAGCAGAATTGTCAAGGAGGCAATGGAGTATTCAATTGTTATATGCAGCTTTGTAAGTGTGTGCATGTGCATGTTTTAGTAACCAAACAACATAAATATATGTTGATCTAACCAGTGTCAACAACAGTGGTTAAAAGTTGGAGCCAAATGTAAGGGCCTTAATGTTAAAATGGTTTTCCTTCAAGTGGGCGATACAGTAAGAGATTAATAAAGGCACACATCAAAGGAGACAGCTTTAACCTATTCTTTCCTGCTATACTGTCTGCTTTGTTTATAATTGACCTTTCGCAAAGCCACGCCCCTAAATGCCCGTTGTCCAATCATATTCGATCACGTGCGCGGCTCCCTGTGGAAGTCCGACAAGCTTAGCGTCCAAGTTTATTGCGAAAATGGTGAAGCGTTGTGCTTATGGTCTTTCCTAAACCCAAAACCCGAGAGGAGAGATGCCGCCAGTGGATAAAGAAATGCGGCAGGCCCCATGCCCAGCTGAATATGGCGAATATCAACAAACACAAATACGTTTGCTCCAAGGTAAATACGTGCTAACCTAGCTAGCAAAGATTACATTCACAAATGAACTACCACCACATTGAAAATAGCTTGGCCAGTTATTTTTTTCCCTCTGGCTTTGTGCCATTGTTGAGGTTGGCTTGTGGAGGAGATCTGTTCAGTTTTTGCATGCCAAATGTCCAGTGTGTGCATCAAGCCCACAGTATGTGAACAGTAACCTGGCATACTGTAAATTATTTTAAAAGATCAGCTTGGTGACATGTTTATTTCATGTTTCACTCGACTCATTTATTGTACAGCTACACTTGCAAACATTAGCTAGCTTGATAGGATGATCACATCATCCAAGCTAGCTAAAGCTGTCATTAACGTTAGCCCTAAAAAATAACTAGATGTACGATTTCAATAGCAATGACAACTCTATATTACAAAAGCAGAACATACCCAGCAGTACACGAACAAGCCTGGTCCACAATATTGTGCTCGTCGAATTTGACATACAGCTCATGTGGTTTTTCACTCTTGCACTGCGACCTGTAAGCAAGTGCCTCTATTGATGTTGTGCCTCCCTCTTTTCTAATTCTTATACTGTGGATATAACCCTCCATAGCGTATTGTAGCCCCTTTTGTCGGGACCTGGAGGATATTGCTGCGTTATTGCTCCAAAATGAGTCTGTTAAGGCGACTCCGACGTTACGGAGACCCTCCATTATGGCTTTGTTTAACGCATCTGGCTCTCAGCTTGTCGGACTAGCAACAGTAACCAAGGGGGGGCGTGGCTTTGCGAAAGGTCAATTGCGTTATATATTTAATACTACATACATGCATTTTCTCTCAGCTCAGATTCTATTTCTGCTTTTTTAACTTTAGTATGTGCTCATGTGTTTTTGCTTGTGGGTGTAGGCTACTGCCTGAATAAACTTTATGAAAGGTAGGTTTCCCTATACAAATGTTTTCATACTAAATATCTTGGTTTAATAATACACTAAGTTAAAAGTCATCTTATTGATATTTATTTTTCTCTTTTCTTTCTTTATTTTATTTACTTTGATACTCAAATTCGGTTTCTGATTACATATTTTTTACAGGTAACTATTAAGAATAACGAAATACATTTTCAAACTAACCCTCACAACCCTGACTACGTAATAGTAATACGTTTTACTCAAATGCAATGACACATGCTGCACTTGCATTGTGAAATGATGTTGCATAGGCAAAGCTCTGAAGCCTTGGTTCTACATTATACATCAGTACATGAACCTGTTTACTGTGGTTAGTCCGTAAAGGCCAAGTGCTGAGTGCACCCCGATATAGAAGAGCTGCATCATTAGAATATGTTATCCCATTCATGTGTGCCGTTAAGATTGCATACACTACTGCATAAACTGTGGTCAAAAATGTCTTATTGTCCCATAATAATAATAAGTGGAGCAATTCACATTGTGTGCACTAGACATAATCCGAGTGTGTACTTATTCAAAAAAAAATTAAAGACTGCTGTGATTTACTAAACAACAATGACTATGATCCAGGGGAAAGTTCCATGAACTCTGGTTCACCTTGTAATCCTTTTTTGGTGAAGCGTTTAGTGCTGTACAAAGACATGGTGATTGAGCGCACTTAAAATGATAATTTATAGCATCTGGTGCAAAAAATATGGTTTACATTTTTTCCTCAAAGTCACACACACTCCACCAAAGAAAAAGCCAGACACCCATAAACCCAACACATCGCAGTGCCTGCAGCTTTGAGGACATACCAATGTTGCGCTTCCTGTAACATGTGCTAAATCATATCTTCTCGTCGTGAGTCTGGGTAAAGTAATGACAGGGTTCCTCCCAAGGTGAAGGACATACTAATTCACTCTGGCACAGCATTGTTTTGATGTAGAGATAGCGGCAGGCAGAGGTGAGTGATGGAGCTGTCCGACAGGAATGAGAGGAGGCCGGGCCCTCTGTCACAGCAGGACAGACAGATGGGGCATCATGGGAAACATGCCTGAGATCATAAAAGACTCTACAGGACATAATGAGAGAGTCCGGGCTGGGGGAAAAAACTCCCAGGAAGGCATCACTTAACGGCTGTTCAAAAGCAACTCCTGGTGAGTCAGCGAATTTCACCTCGCTTGTGATCACTCTATCTGTGGCTCTATTCGTGTGATTCTAACAGACGTGCACTCGCCAGGACCTTTGGACTACCGGTAAGTAAAACAGAGTCCTTTTTGTCTTTGATTTGGGTAAATTACATCTTTACGAGGTTGCATCACAGACGGATGGTCCACCACGGCACATCCATCAGCACCGGAGCAAAGGGGGATTGAGTTTCCAGACTCTCTCAGCGTGTCTTGCTCTCCTTCTGTAACACCCCTTTATGAGTCACCTTGTCAAAGTCTCTGAAGCCAGACAACCTTATTTCACTGTATGGACATGTCTTTGTTTCTTCATACTCACTCAAGGGGAATATTTTCAAGGTCTAAGGTGGAACAAAAGACTGAGAGAAGAAATTCTAACTTCATTCTAAGCAGAAAAAGAAAATAAAGAAGCCAAGCAAGACAGTATATATATATAAATATGACAAGACACAGACAGGTATCGAATGTAGCAAGAATGAATGTCGTTACAAAGCAAGAAACCCATATAACACAATTCAACAAGTATCCTTTCACTGCAGAAACAGTTACGCCACATCTCTAGCAGAAGCATCAATATTTACTTAATAAAACGACAAGAAAATCTCAAAAATGTATATATTAGTCATTATAGCCTATACTTACCAATACGTTTGATTATTTGTACACAATCCATCCTCCTTTCTTTCCTCAAGAAGACTTCAATTACTCTGTTGAACAGATTATCTGAGTTTTCAGTTCCAATAATAAGACCTGTTCTATCGCCTTGGAGACTAATTCTGGAAGTCCAGTCTGTCCAGTCGTATTTCTGGGAAAAATCATTGTTGAGCTCCGTGTCCCAGCACACTTGTTCGTTAGCTGTAGATCCACTCGGGCTTCCTCGAAAGTTTTCAAATGCACCGGTGCTTGTAAGTGTCGAGCTGTGATTTTGTGTCTCGCCGCTGCCCTCTATGGCTCCAAACACCAAGTGGATCAGTTGAGAATATCAGGCATTCCCAGCAGTGTACAGAGCTCTTCGGAGGCTGAGAGGTACCGCTGTAGTTAGTGAGTTGAAGTGGCGGACAAACACCTTTCCCCGGCTGCGACAGGCTGGCTAGCTTCACCAATTCAATTTCTCCTCCGCTGTCAGCCATTGTTGTTTGAAAAAACAGCTTTAAAATCTACACGGAAATATTTTTTAATTGTGCAGGTTTCTAAGTATGCTACAGTATGCTGTTTGCTAGCTGGTCCAGGCGCTACACATGCTAGACACTGTTTTCTATCTCTGAAAATCCAATCAAAAGATGTGAAAATGCGACGTCATCGTACGCCTGCTAGATGGCCCTGGCGTCGCCAACTCGAAATCTGATTGGTGTAAAATGAAGAGAATAGACTATTGGATATCATTTAATTTAATGTAATGTAATACATGTCAATGAATTAAACTATATTTAAAGGTTAGTCAGTGAATCTGATAGTGTTTAGGCAGCAGAGAAGGCCCACCACTGATACTGTACTGCAAAGGCCTACAATGCGGGTTGCATGGCCTCTTATCTTGAGTACACTTTTGGCATTATCATATTGACATCCAGCATTTATCAGATTAACTCCTGCTCTGTGCAGATTCATGCGAGGAAGCTTAACTTCTCCTCAATTCTGATTGTCATCTAGCTGGCCGGCTGTAGTCGATAGAGCTTTTCAAAGCTCAGCTGAAGAATTCTGGGCCACTCTGGATTTCAGTGACAGGGACTCCCTGTCACATATTGATGTGATCATTATCAAATTAAGTACACCTCTTGTGATGTATAAAGAATCCACTGGAGCTCCGTAACAGCCGGACAGGAGCAGGAGCCACAGGGCACCGCTCACCCCCGCCTGAACTGCTATCACTCTCTTAACCATCTGCATTTCATTTTACTGCCGCTCATACTGAAGACTGGAAAGGTCATCCATGAAATGCTCTGTGTGGGATTATTCAGCTCTCTGTTCCCTGTCATCCAGAATTGTGAATCCATATTACTCACTTACAGCCCTTCATTGCATCAATACTGACATTGGTGCTGTTTCCCCATATATTAACTGTCAATATATTACATTATTTAGTGTTCTGATTTACTGGTTAATTGAAAAGATTTAATCAAATAAATATTGCTGTTGGCTACACCAACTGATACTGATTAATAATCAACAGGAAAAAAATATATATTCATATCTACAAAATATATTGAAGATATATAGAACATATATTGTGTTAATATATTACAATATATTGAAGAATATATCAGTAATTGCCGCTTTTCATATATTGAGTAATAAATGAAAATATATTTAATAATATATCTTAATGTATATATATTCACAATTATATTGGGACATGTATGCACTATATATTCAGATTTATAAAAGACCATGTACGTACCATATATTCCCAACATGAGTGCAATATATGTTCACAATTATGAGGAGAAATACATGTTCTGATAAAAAAAATCTTTAATTCGTTTTTTTCTATCAATGTGTAACATTTATCAAAAATACTCATTAAAAGAAGGACAAGGAAAGAATAAAAGAAAAGGCCTATAAACAACACATTATGTAATGACTCAAGACAATTTTCACGTAATTAAAGTAATAAAACCCACATTTTGTAATAATCTGCTGCATTCTGTAATCAACAGCCTGAACGCAATATAAAATACATTTCCCTGCATTTTGTAATAGATTATTACATTTTGCAATGCTTATTACAAAATGCGTGAGTTGCACTTTTAAAAAACTGTAATATTCATTATGTAAGCATAACCAACTGTAAACTGTATTTTGGGATAACTGTAAATATATCCCAAAATGGATGTTGATATGCATGTTGGCTAATGAATAACACTTAACAGTAACACTTGATGTAGTTTTGGCCAATGAAAGATATTCTACTGAAATATTTTTAAATTAATTTTGAGTAAGGATGATTCATGGTTGAATAAATAAATAAACAGTTGTAATGTTATTGTTTGCAACTCATTTTGTAATAACCACTGCAATATGTAATAATATATTTCAAAATGTGGCGACATGTATTACATATTTGCATTGAACTTGTTTATTACATAATGGGCAACTTATTACAAAAGGAGGTGTTATTTCATAATGAAGGGAACATGTATTACATTTTGTATAGGTATAGTTAATAAATGATGCATTGTTATTTCATACAGGGCCAAAAAGAGCAGTCTGTTATCCTATTTAACAATCTTGTTTTGTTTCACCTGGTGACAACTTTAAACATGAGCTGATCACTCATTAAAACAAGGTCCGGAACAGGGCCAAAAAGAACAGTCTTGTACCCTATTTAATCGTCCATCTTGTTTTTTCGCTTCACCTGGTGCCTTAACTCACAAATTCTTGTGTTAATGGATTTTCTTATATCTGATGTCTTGGTCCCTGGATGGTGGTTTACTACAGCATCTGTGGAACAGAACAATTACAAATAATTAGAAGTTCACAAAAGACAGCAGGAGTTATAACAATATCCATAATATCTGGCATGGGCTGGCTTGGTGAATAATGTGGGAATGCAAATAGTGGAAGAATAGGCTTTGTACATTTTCGTCTGAGTGTGGCGCTACTGGTTGGTATATTTTATGGAATTTGGACCAAGCTAACAGTTCTGTTTAAAACTTTTTAAAATGTAATTGCATTTATCTTTAAAAGACTACTTTTATTGAATGAGAGTTTTACCTAGCACAATGAGCCTGGGGTGGTGGGAAGGGAGAACTGGGCCTCGGCATCGGCAGGAGTTGTAATCGCCATGAGTATTAGAATTTGGATGAACAAAGGCATAGAAAAACCCTGAAATATGTACTGACACAAAGCTACAACCCTCGATGTTGTAAGTAGTAGTAGTAAATACATAGGTATACAATATACAACAATATGCATAGTGCAATTAGCAATACGAGTAATACAATAACTGAATAAATAACTAAGCTGAATAAAGTGACATGTGAAAAGTAAAATTATAGTGAAATGAAATGACAGTGTGTTCCTCACCACTGCTATCTGGTTCCTCTGTCCTAGTGTCCTCTTGTGGGACTGATTCCTCACCACTGCCATCTGGTTCCTCTGTCTGTCTGTTGTAGTCTACCATAGTATTTACATGGATATAAGCCCCGAATATTCGCATCGCTCTAATCGCTCGAGTTTCAGGTTTCACCGCGGCTGTCAGCTGTCTTTACTCCTGTCATTCAAACAAGACGCGCTGGAGAGGGGGGGGGCGCTTATATCCATGCAAATACTTTGGTAGATACCAACTACAGCAAAATGAACATATTTTACCGTGATTTAATTGTAATACACGTTTCAAAATGATGCCGAAGTAAATACATATTGATACCGGTTAGTAAAAACCATGAATTAATGCTGTGACAAGTCTGCAGACAGACGGCAGGCGAAAAACCTTTCAAAATGCATGTTTTCTGAATGGAGATCGGATCGATCAGGATAAACCAACCTGTAGCTGCTCCGTCCAAACTTACAACAACGGCATATAGACATAAATAAAGCAGCGACTGTATTCGCCATGACATAGACAGTCTGTGGTTTGTTCATGTTTAACTTTTGTCCAGTTTCTGAACAGATATGAGGAGCTGTGAGCAGGAGATTTTGAGGGGTGGTATCCCCTGGCAGAAGTATATGCTGATTTAATCGCAGTCATATCAATCAATCTTAACTTGGAAAGCCACAATAATGATATTTTAACTCAATAACATTAGGTGACATTATTCTGGCACATCAGTAAAGCCTTACATATAAATATATAAGGTGGCAGACATCATTTAATGAATTTTAACTGAACAATAACTGAATGAGTTTGTCTCACTCTCAGACCAGCAGGGGTACCAAATCTATGAAGACTGCTGCAATAAGTACATTAATTAACTGTCTCATCGATGTTTGTCTGAATGAATATGATACTATTAACAATCATATTATTCCTATCAGCTGTCAATCACTTTTATGATTCACATATTCATTTATTATTGAATAAACTATATTTGTTGGAGGAGTTAATGATGAATGTTCCTCAAGATGCTTGCTCACCCTCCTTCAAATTTGAAAGTAAATATATCATGTATCAAAATTCAAAAGATTCAAAGGAACAGTTCAGCGCCCCAGGACTTTACTGCAAACAGTTACAACCTTGACTTTACATCAGAAAGAACAAACATTAAAGAAGTGACTAACTTAGTCAGTTAGGGTTAAAAAACGTGTATTCAGCTAAAACATATACATCGCTGCAGTAAATTATTATCCAGTGGAAATTCCTTACCTACTGGCCTAGTTAAATCAAAGTGGTTACTTTTTTTTGGCTGGGCACTATAGTTTTACACACCGTCTTATTTGACTTTCTCAGGACTTAAAACAGTTTTTTGGGGGCAGACCCCCACAAAGAAGAAAAATGTTATACACACGTAAGGTCATCATCTTAACAGTTTGTTATGCTCATCGAGTCATCCGTGAGCAGAGCATCAAGTTGGCATGCCTATAACAGCTGAATGCAGCGATTACCATCTTGTTCAGCAAAACGCCTCACAAACTTATTAAGATCAACAGCTTTAGTGCGTTTTGATTCAATGCTGAGTACAGCCAAACTTGACAGTCTCTTCTCTGTCATTGTAGACCGCAAATACCTCATTCCTTCCGTCTACTTGAGTCCGAATGCTTCTCGTTTTGAGCCGTCCCCCCGTTCAAATGAAATCGCCGCCAATCATATTTCCAAGCTCGTGCCAGGGCCGGGGGAGGGGTTACAAGACTCGCGTCTTGTGCAGCATTCACTTGCACTCTGACATTAGAGACTTTCTCTCATAAATGTCCTATGAGCCACAACTTTTCTTTCAAAACAAAGATGCCAACTGGGGTGGCAGCTGGGGTGGCAAGGCTATTTTTTAGGGTGGCAGTTGCCACCCCATGCCACCCCGGTAGATCCGCCCCTGGCTGTGAGCTCTGTGTGCTAACAGCTAACGGCTGATGTTTCGGGACATGTTGCGCTGTCGGGTGCTGACCAATCACGAAGCGTAATTTCTTGACTGGCAGCAAAAACAACCAATCACAGCAGTGCTTCTCTGGCTGGCTCTGTCCAATCACAAACAAGAAGTAGTTGAAATGCTGTGGCGTTTTGTGAAATGCGGTAGTGTTTTGTGAAATGTTGTAGTGTTTTGTGTAATGCTGTGGTGTTTTGTGAAATGCTGTGGTGTTTTCTGAAATGCTGTGGTGTTTTCTGAGATGCTGTAGCGTTTTCTGAAATGCGGTTGCATTTTCTGAAATGCTGTGGTGTTTTCTGAAATGCTGTAGCGTTTTCTGAAATGCTGTGGTGTTTTCTGAAAAGCTGTGGTGTTTCCTGAAATGCTGTTTTGACTTGCACTTCAGGGCCACCGTAAATGTAGCTGTTGTAGTGCCGAGAGACGGGACCTACGGATTAAGCAACTAGACTACTTGTAGTGTACATGCAGAATTATTTCAATTTAAAATAGTTTTAAATGCTCTCACACATACCTGACTCTCGTGCTGTATTTTCCTCTCGTTTCTTTTTAATTTTCCGTTTCGAAGCACCTGATGAATGCTTTCTCTTTGACATCGCCATAATCCCATCATCAACAGACAGAGGCAACGCACTTGCATTTGAATCTGCCAATCAGATCAATCTATTGCTGGAGAGGGGGGGCCTCCCCAAAATCTGTGAGATTGATTGGTTTTATGATCACTGGCACGTAATGTGTCCAATCAGAACATTAACACGTTTTAGAGAGTTATAAAAAAACTCTAAAAATGTGTTTAGCGAAGAGGGAGGTCAGTTTTGGATAGCGGAAAGCTACATTACCCATGATCCTCAGCCACTGTCAGCCGGAAGTGGCGCGTTCGATTACTGTTTTGGGCTGTCTGTCGTTGATGGGCTTCATTCCACTCCAAATAGCCGGTCGGCCGTAACCAGAATCCAAACGCCAGCTGTTTTATGGATTCTCATTTAATTTCCAAGAATATTTCAGTACTGGGTTATTTCCAATTTCAAAATAAACATATATATTAAACAAATAGAAATAAGAAGTAAGTATATTATAGTATATTCAAGAATGAAAAAATATGTGCATTGCATTGGACACATGTATATATGCATATATATATATGCGTGCATATATGCATATATGTGTGTGTCTGTATATATTTATAAACTATATTATTTTCCATCATTCAATGGACAATAGAGTATTTGTACTTTTTTAATATATACCATCAAACATATGTTCATATTAGGGCTGTCAGTCGATTAAAATATTTAATCGCGATTAATCGCATGATTGTCCATAGTTAATCGTGATTCATCGCAAATTAATCGCACATTTTTTATCTGTTCTAAATGTACCTTAGAGGGATATTTTTCAAGTTTTTAATACTCTTATCAACATATGAGTGGACAAATATGCTTTATGCAAATGTTTGTTTATTATCATCTGAACAATGACAAATATTCTCCTGAATATTAAACACAACAACCTCTGAACATTACAAATATTCGCCTCAATTCAACCTGGAACCTCTCATACAATACAATAATACAATACAAAGTGTGTGTGTGTGTGTGTGTGTGTGTGTGTGTGTGTGTTAATTAACGCGTTATTAACGCGTTAACTTGACAGCCCTAGTTCATATATAAAGTGGGTAACTATACAAAACGAAGTGAGATAACTGTTTATGAATATCTGTTCAACTCTATGTAAACTTGTGTAACTCATGAAAGATAAATGAGTGTTTCAATAAAACTATTACATATAAAAATGTATAGTGCAGTTTTTGTTTTCATTGCAATATTTTTTTTTATACGTATCAATATATAGCCATACATGGTCCATGCATATATTGCAATATATTTAAAAATATAAGGAATACTTTCCCATATATGGAAATGTATTATCCAGTATATTGTATTATATTTTCCAATATATTCCAATATATTTTTGTTTCATAAGGGGTACATTTTTCAACCCCCAAAAAACATATATTTTCTTGTTCCATCCAGTATCAGGAATTCAAGCACACAACACTTTGTTCAGCTCATATATTTAAATCATGTTAAAGTCAAAGTTTTCAAAATGCCAACTCACCTTACACTTTGTCTGCAATGTGGTTAAATCCTGCAGCCAGTCTACGGTTAATCTTGACAGCTCTTCTGTCAACACAGCGGTGTCAGAGCACATTACACATCGATGTAGTTACACGTGTTAGTCCGAAGATTTGAAGCCTAAAAAGAGGCTTCAGGTGTGAATGAAGCACAAGCCATTAGGCACCTGAGTGCCAGTTGTGCACATTGTCTGCATCATTTTTGGGTACATGATTACAAGATTCACGTTCTCAGCCGTGCTGGAGTTAACATAACACTTCACCACTGTAGGGGGCGCTGTGAACACCATGGGAAGTGTAAGAGCAGGCCAATGTAGAAGAAGAAACCAGCAATGCTGTAAATAAATATAAGGTTTCCGTAGGATCTGTTGTGTCTCGTCAAATGTGTTAGTTATGTTTATGTATTTTGTCTGTCATTTTCTGTTTTATTTTGTACTTACCTCTTGTCTTTCATTTCAGGCCCTGTTTCTTCCTCCCCTTGTGTGTTTTTCCCGCCATCATCAGTGTCTGCCCCGCCCCTGATTGCTTCCACCTGTTCCCACTCACCTCATGTTTAAATAGTCCTGTCTCTCCCCTGTCCTGCCAGTTCGTCTTGTTTGTTTCCCCGAATGGTCGTGCCAAGCCTCAGCTAAGAAAAGATCGCTTTCACTCATGTCAGGTTTTGTTTCTTTTGTTAAGTTTTGTAGGCTTAAGTTTCTTTCTTAAGTTCTCTTTTTGTTATGCCTAGTTTTTTCCTCCTTGTGAGCGCCTTTTGTTATTTCCAGTACCTACTCTGTTAAAAGGAATTACCTGATCTGTGAAATTATAATTACTTTTTTTTCTCATTCATTCCTAGAGTTCAGTGACTAGGTTCAACAATCTATTTTGAATTACAATAATGACAACAAAATTCCAGGGAGGAGTGAACAGTCCAGTAAGCCTTCAGACAATAACAAGTTCAGAGAGCTAGTTGTGACTGATAAGCCCAAGCATGTTTCCAGCTTGCTAATTTGTTAGCAGTTAGCTAGCTACTTTACATAATGTGGTTAACCAACTAGCCCTGCAGATAGTGACCAAGCTTTCTTACCTTAATATACAGTACAGGCCTTGAATTGAATTGCTAGAAGAGCTGAAAACAGCTGTTTCATGGACTGGCAAAATAGTTGATCCCATCCCCTGGTTTGACTTAACAATTCATGTGTATCTCCAAGCTGGTAAATGACCCTCCCATGTGAAAGCACACACTATCCCCGGTCAGAGTAATTACACCCAAAGTGGACCCTCTTCCTCCAAGTGCAATGCATTAGCTCCCTATGAATGTTTTATAAATATGCAACCCACTCGCCCCTGTGAATACAGTACAATAAAGACAAAAGGAGAAGTGATAGAGGCACACCTCTCTAGCTTTTCCCTCTGTGTTTTTTCTGCCAAATGGAGTAAGATGGACATGTTTAGCTCTCTGTGTTGACAGGTGGGATACAGGGCTGAACTCAGGCCTGTAAGTGTACAAGGGAAGGCTGTACTGCAGGGATTTCAGCCGTGATGGAGTAAGTGGCTTCTCCTTGAGCTAAAGCATACAGATCAGGTGTCCCTTAGACAATACTCCCAGCTCTAGAGCTGAAAAGTTTTTTTTCTTGCACTACCCTCTTCAGATAGAAGCTGTTAAAAATAGCCCAGTTCACTCTAACAGGAGAGTTTTTCTCCAACAACAGAGCCACTTTCTGCCAGGAGAATAATTCATTTTCTTTCTGTATTTTTCTGAGTAGTGGACATGCATGACTCTTTTTTGTTTTAAACTTGAAATCATACATTCACTTTCCTGAATACTGCACATTCGCAAATATAAAACGGCACATTTCACTTTGATGGCAGCCTGAGGAAGGATTCAATTGTATTGTGCAGTTATCTGCATGAATCTCAGTAATTCACTGCCCACAATGTCATGTTTACTGTATAGAACCAACTTGTACAAGAAGTTCTTCACAATAAAATAAATTATCTTAAAGATCATTTTATAGGGAAAAATTGAAAGGGCTGTGCCTGTTCTATATATAATATATAGAACATTTTATTTGAGCAATGTATCCAATGTTTTTGTTAATCAATGAAAATAAGATAAGAAAAACATTAAATAACAGTCGATGTGATTGTATCACATTTGTGTGATTGGAAAACATAATCTGCACTAGTTTGTTGCAGCAAATTCAGAAAACAGGCTCTGGATCACTTTCACTAGTTTCTGTGTTTGTGTCGGCCTCATGTAAAGTGCTCCACTGAACACAGCTTAGTATTGTTCCGCTCACATCATTCTATAAAAAAGACCCTGACTGCGCATCACAGGACACCCGATCTTTATTGAGCTTTTATTGAATTGTCTGATGCGAGAAAGTAGTGGAGCTGCTGTTGCATCGCCCCGAGGAAAAACCTGTGTCCTTGTTTCACGGAGCAGAAGCTCACCTTCATACAACTGGGTGAAGGTGAAGACAGGCGGCGTGCAGGAGATCCCTTGCCGTCCGGCTCTCTGTGGCAGAACAACTTGTTTAACTCTCATGGTCAGTGTCTGCACGTGTTAAACCCGACTGGAGCTGCACAATCGTCCAAACAACAAAACGAGCCTTTGACCAATCAGTGACCTTATACTGTGACAAAGTCTGGCGCCCTATCCAGTCACTTAGGCTAACCTGTTTGCTGTTCATTGTAGAGGGAGGTATCTGATGAAACACTTGCATTTTTTTCTAAATTTACGTTTTTTTTTTTTCAACCCGCCAACATCCCAACTAACGGTGATTGTTGATTGCAAGCATTTGTGGGTTTTGCAGAAGAATATTGCATAGTCATCAATGTTTTTTCTCTGGCTATAGGGTTGTCCCAACCCCATGTTTTGGTTTGAATTAAACATTTTATAAAATTGCATTTAAATACATTTAAAACCACCATGATTACATAGCCCTGCAGACTGGGATTACATATGGTTGATTGTAGGCCTTTAATAAAGTTACTCTACATATTCATATTCATATCATCCATCCATCCATCCATCCATCCATCCATCCATCCATCCATCCATCCATCCATCCATCCATCCATCATTCACAGGTTACTGTTCAGCAAAGTTAAAACCTTTCATTTCTAAAGAAACATTTAGGCAAAACCAAATTAAACTGCATATGTGTCGAGCTCTTGCACACACAGTGCCTTCTTTTTCTATACCACATGCAACTGGCCGATGCAGGGGGAATAAACCCAGATTCAACCCTGTCTCCTAAAAATTACGTTCCCACAGAACTAAACTGCATTCTCAATTACGTTTAGCTAGAAAACGTATTTTCTCCCACGTTACGTTTGTTATGAACGTATCTTAAATACGTTTATTTTCTACATATCTTTGCCATTTATTGTCTTGCTTATAATAATGATAATAGTCATTTATAAATATTATTTTAGAGCACACATTTGAAATCGACAATCGGGCTCAATATATGACTAAATAAAAATCAGTAGGCGAGGCTGTAATTTCGCCAGCTGTTACTCTCATGAGCGAGGCAGAAAATAATAGTTTTAACATGCCAAAAAGCTGCTGTGTCGTTTATTGCATCTCAAACATTAAAACAAATCCAGAGTTACGTGTTTCTGTACTTCCTCTAAGAAGAAAGGACAGTAAAAGAAGAGCTCTGTGGCTTCAGGCTTGATCGCCTTTCAAATGACAGCGTTGGTTTCCCCAAAAGTGGGCGGGGCTGTAAAGTGACGTAGATTTTACTCTCATCTATGGACATCGATCGCCAACTGCTATATTTAACCATATATCGAGCCCGATCGTCGATTTCCAATGATGTAATGTAATTGTTTGCCTGTCTGGCCATTGTAATCGGGCGCTTTGAAGATCCAAAAATCCATGGTTTTTCTTAAATTTCTGATCGGATTGGCAAAAACTTTTTTTTGTATTATCATCCAAACAGCCTCTTTCGCTGGTACATTAAGGCACTGTGGGTTATTCAAAACAATTCTATTTATTCTAACGTAAATTACATGCCAGTGTTTTATCTTTTTATTTAGCGATTTGTTTTTGTATGTTTAACTGGGAATGTTTTCATGTTGAACCGGAAGTACGTCACTTCACTTCGTCTTCTTCGTCCCTTTTACGTTCCAGACAATGCATGGCTCAGTGTAACAGACTGAACAGCGACCCCAGGTGTGTCTACATTGGAATTACATCTTCATTACTGAAGGAAAATACTTTACCTAGTGTTTGTTAACTGGGTTTTTAATGCAGTTGGCTTTTCTTAATGGTTACAATATTGCTATGAGTTATATCTGAAGCAAATTATGTTTCTGAAGATGTGTAGTCAATTCCACCCTTCAATGTAGCATAAATGTGAACTCTCATTACAGGAACAGCCTTCTCTTAAACAAACCTTCACCATTTTCTAGAAATAATTCTGTCTGTTAAAGGATATACTAGGTAAAACAATAGCAATACTTGTTCTGACAGAAGATAAACAGTGTGCTTTTATTCAGTCATTTATTCAAATAAATATAAAACATGAATACAGAATAATTGTATCAGTTAAAATAAGCGCTTCGACATAGTTAACATTGCAGGAAAGCAATATATTAGTACTTTGTCAGGCTTAATATTTATCTGTAGATACCCCCAAAACTGTTTTCTTATACAAAAGAAGACCTTAACCTAAAGTATTCTTTAATGTTTAATAAAGCCTTATTAGTTTGTCTGTTTTGCACATTTAATGTCTTTGGACGTCCTGCACTAAACTGTTTTATTGTAGAGATCACTTACAGTATCTTCTTGATTTTTTCTATTCTATATTTCTATCATTGACCTTCTACTTTCCCCCTATGAAAGTATGTACTCTTAATATTTTTTTCAACAAATATAACATTATTTCAACAAAAAAATGCAATAACGTGCTTTAACCACCAGGTGTCCCTTTCTATCAGCTGTGCACCGTTATGCTGTAAATACAGCCCATCTACCAATTGGATCAAATATAAAAGTCAGCAGAATTAGTGTTGATACTGCAAGGAGACGTATTGTGTGAAAAGAAATGGAAGATGTTGTTTAATTGCTGATATATTTATGATCCACGTCACGTTTTCAGTTTTGGCGGCAGTTCTTCCAGTTTGTCTAGAAGTCTTCTCATCAGGGCTCTATAAATAGAGAACTACGGCAGATATGTAATATTTAATGCAGCCGAACCGTGTATTACAATGCCGTTATGTGATGACTTCCAAAGAGAAAAGCAAGCACACTCGGAATAAAGTATTATTTTTTTTTTAAATGTTTTCGGATTTCATATCGCATAAACACCATATCCCAACGTGCATTGCGGCTAAAACATCCAATCATCGAGCTAAGGATCTTTCCTACGTCTGTTTCCAGTATTGTTTATGACGGATGTATTTTGTATACACACATTCCTTCACATTTAAATTTTAATTTACATTAAAGTATTTCGTGAGGCCTTCTAAAATGTTTTTAAATATAACTATGGTTCTAGTTGAAGAGTTTGTAAATTAACATGAACCGAAGCTGTTGCCTAGCAACGCAATCGCACAACGTCACGTCCGGTAATTCCACATCCACACACATGGATTAGCATCGATTTAATACATTAATGTAGCCTTTGTTTCTGCTAAAAGAGGTGTCGACCAGCTGGGGCAACAAGAAAATCGGCGAAATCGAGTGTGACTATTAAAGAATAAATCATTATTATATTAATATTGACAATAACAACCGACCCAGCAGCTTTTTGGCATGATAACACTATTATTTTCCGCATCGCTCATGAGAGTAACAGCTGGCGAAATTACAGCCTCGCCTACTGATTTTAATCTAACCATATATCGAGCCCGATTGTCGATTTCAAATGTGTGCTCTATAATGATATTTATATTATAATTATTATAAGCAAGACAATAAATGGCAAAGATATGTAGAAAAGTAGAAAATAAACGTATTTAAGATACGTTCATAACAAACGTAACGTGGGAGAAAATATGTTTCTAGAAGATATGTAGAAAATAAACGTATTTGAGATACGTTCATAACAAACGTAACGTGGGAGAAAATGCGTTTCTAGCTAAACGTAATTGAGAATGCAGTTTAGTTCTGTGGGAACGTAATTTTTAGGAGACAGGGTTGCCAGATTTGGGACGGGCAGGGGGGACTGTAGCCTCTTCCACCTTTGGCAGAAAGAGCTGTATTGATTGGCAGGACTGCTCACGATGGTACATTTGGAGAAGCTTTTCTATCTCACTGCAGATGGGGGGTTAGAAAAAAAAAAGATAATCCTAAGAGCACCCTCACAAGCTGTGCTGAACACATCCTTCTTAAACCTGCAGAAGCTGCCCCCCCCTTTAGTTCCAGTTGCAGGAGGATGCTGAAGTGACAGCCACTCACGATCAGACACACGTAGGGACAGTTGCAATGCTGGCGACAAGGTTATCAACATCTCTTGCAGATCGCTGCCAGCACTTAGCTCGCTAAAAGGTCGCTGCGCTGACCTTGCACTGACCACAATCTGAGGGGTTTTAAGGCGATCAGAAAGGAGGAAACAGGCTAATAGGTTCTGGACAGTGGTGAGATGTCTCGCTGTCACACTTCATCTATCCTGATGCATCAGGATTGTTTCGCTGCTCAGGCCAGGCAATTACTGTCCTATTCCAATCTACTCCTCAGCGCCACTGTAATGAAAAATAATTAAGAGGCTGAAAATGAGTTTTCTCATGAAATGGATTTGGTGGTTGAACACAATCGTACTTGGCAGATGGCTACGGGAGTGTGTTTTAATACAGCTAAGATAGTTAATCATGTACAAGGTGTACTTGGCAACAAACTTTTAAAGCCATTTCTGTCAGTAAGAGTGATAGCAAGCAGTTAAACAGGTTTAAAGGGGCCCTATTATGCTTTTAAGGGTGTTCCCTTTCCTGTAGTGTGTTCTCCTTTTGTCATTACACAGTACAGGTACTATGTAACGAAATGGTTTCTCTGCATTTGACCCATCTTAGTGTTAGGAGCAGTTCTCCCACACACTCCCCCCTGCCTGAACGCCTCAATTGGACTCCTTTGTTTACTTCAGTAACATAGTGACATCACTATGTTACACTCGCACTTCTATTGGCTAGCCCTGTAATACATTGTACGTATAGGCTAAGGGGCGGGACATCTCTAAGCCGTTGACGAATCAAAACAGATAACCAATCAGAGCAGACTGGGCTCTGGTTTCAGACAGAGGGTGAAAAGAGCTGCTGCTTGACAAAGGTCAAGTTAGGGTTCTGTCAAATCCTTATTTATACAGAGCAATTTAATACGTAGGATTGTCATTAAGAACTTTTGAAAAAACAGGGGACACAAATAAGGAAAGTCAAATTAAACATCTTAACATGTACAAGACGAATTCAAAGAAACACAACTTAGATCTAGATTTTTCTACATAATCTTTTATCCAGTCTCCAGCTTCTAAACAGGACAGGTGGGTGTGGGCTGAAACAGGGTTAGCCTATCAGCATGATTTGGTTTGTGTTTTTTGTTGAAAGGGGAGAATTCTTTTCGTTGAGACTCTTTTGGTGATAAGCGGTCACGGCTAAGTGCTGATATTATTGAGAGAAGGGATTGTTTGACTACAAAGTTTTTCTGTCTAAAAGAAAATACCTTTATTTCAATGAGACCACTGCATCTTCCCAGAAGGAGCCTCAGCACAGATTTAACCACATTTAGTTGTGCAATGCCTCCAACAGTTTACTGCAAATGTATTATGGCAGGAAATACATCCGCAGTGTGATAACTCTAGAGTTAAAAAGTCCTGTCTCAGTGGAGAATTACACCCACCAGGTGTTCTCACTTACGCTGCCTAATTGGATCCCTTCTGAGCAACGTGTGGGCGTGTACTCATTGTGCCTGATTTACATCTTTCTGACCCTGTCAATAGCGTCCCAATTCAGCTGCATTTGTAGACCGTTTATGTCACATCTGCAGAGAGAAGGCTGTCCCAATTTGAAGACTATACTCTAAATGCCTTCTTTTCCAGAATTTGTAGGACAAAAAATAATCTAATGGTTCCCATGTTGTATGTTATGTTTCTATGAATAAGCACTGTGTTTTGCAGTTTTTTTTTACATTTTTGCATTAAAATGAACAAGTGGTCACATATTATACCCACCATCTGTACATACCACAGTCATTTGAAGATTGACAGGTAATCTCGGTGTGTTAATCAGCATATGTGCACTCAATTTCAGCCTTCATTACTAACATAACCTTGTTAAGATGTTTACATAACACCTGCTATAATTGCAGTATATTGGTTAATGTGGATATAATGAAATGATCAGTGTGTGTTGCAGCACACTCAGCAGGTTGAACAACAACATTAAAGATGTCCGACCTGCAGGAGAGCTGTGACTCAACACAGACCCCCCTCATTTGATAATTCATTACTTTTATGAATAATAAATCTGATGTATTGCTTTTCTTTCGTATTGGCTAAGTGTAGGCATATGGTGTTGAATAGAGCTGTTCTTAGCTGTTCCTACTGTAACTTCAGACATTTAGGCGGCAAAATACACAGATTTCATATGATCTAGATTAGCAAATGTGCACATTACTGGACATATGGTCAATATAAAGCTGGTAATATTGTATGACAGAATATGCAGACTGAATGAATTAGGTAAAATAAATGGATTTATACGATCAATTGTTCACGTGTTCATTAGATTGTTGTCAACTCCTAGAGCCAAAATATATCAACAACGTTTCTTCTAACTTTTCATGTACAGTATAGGCATTTGGTTCAGCTTATGATCAGTCACTTGTTAATACACTGAAGAAACTGAAATGTTGACTTTTATTAAATGTATTATGTGAACAAATTTCACATAACTGTATAAGGTTAGTTGAGAGCAATAATATTAAGTTGAACATATTTTAACGTAATATTATTGCTTTCAACTAACCTTATACAGTTATGTGAAATTTGTTCACATAATACATTTAATAAAAGTCACATTTCAGTTGTTCCAGTGTACAGTACTACAGGCCGTAGACCAATGACAAAGTCACTGCCAAAAATGTTTTCTTGTTATCATCCTTGTTATCAGTGATGTTCACTTAAAGAGACGTACATTTGGCATATACATACTGAGCATTTAAGGGTTAGTGTCTACTGTCAAGGACTCTTTATTGGGATTAAATCAGTTTTACAATAAATGACCAAACCACCAGCCTTCCCAGAACTTCTCAGCTGTTCACAAAGTGTAAAGATACTCTTCATGATGGTAGTTGCTGCACCTGAACACATCATCAGTTCTGATCTCTGTGAGGCAGGGCCCTCCCTTGGGGGGGGGGGGGGGCTGTGTTCTTGGTCCAAATCCTAATTTAGGAAGCATCTTTTAGGTGGCTAAGGGATGTGTGTTCTTCCTGAGTCTGTAGGGTTCTGCCGGTATCAGTGTTCCAAAACCCATCTAAGGGTACCTGTGTTCTCTGTGAGGCTGTGGGGATTCCTCTGCAGACACTCAGTCTTCACCAGGCAGTTTGGGTCCAACTCGGTGGGGAGAGGGTAAATGCTTGAAATGTGAGTTTTTAGTGCAAAACAAATCCAGCTGGACAGTGAAACCTCAGCACCTGACAGTCCTGGCACCAAAGCAGATGCTGAGTCACCAGTATTGATCAGCAACTTCAAATAAGAAGAAAACAACCTCCGCCAGATGCAGGGCTCCTGAATACACAGGTCCCTGGAGCGAGTGCTCCGTGTTGTTCACTTTGTTTTACTAGCATTCAGCATTAGCAACCCTCTGCTCATATGTACCTGTCATACTGCTGTTCAGGGAAACTGACACACTGGAAAAAGTGAGCTGAAAGCTTTTGCAGCTGAAAACATGAACTTTTGCATCTGCATCTTTATTCTTTAATTCAGTTCATATTGATCTGCACCTGCATTTTGCTATTCTACTGAAAAATTCATAGAACATGATCGATAGGTGACATTTTGGTTTAAGCTAAAATTAACGTCATAAGGAATTAGGAGAGAATGTAACAAAATTGAAGTTGTACAGATTCTGATTAAAGCAGCTACACTGTAACAGTTTTATCCGCAGCTTCAGATGCTACACTGTTGAAAATCCTTCATTGGAGATATCTGGGTGCCTGGGATGTTTTACTGTTTGAGTGAATTTTAAGGTCAGACTTACATTAGTGAGACTCAGTAGTTCTTTTTTTTACGATTTGGATGTGTTTGTTCTTCTTTTGGCATTTCTGCAATGGCATTAATTCAGCCCATTGATTTAGCTCAAGTTTATATTTTGGACCCATTACTGTCATATTTTTGTCCAACACTAAAGGAAGATACTCTATTTCATTTGAAGCAATTTCAACTTTCAATATTTGTGGTCATAAATTGATGAATTTCAATGTTTTACTTTCCCCCTATTGGCGCCAATATATCCCTCTGGAGGAACACAGGGATTTTAGCCTTTGCAGACCATTTACATGCACAAAAACCTATATGGCCGTTACAAGAAAGGGAAAACCCCAGAAAGAATAATAGGGCCCTTTAAACACAGATTGTGTTTACAGTCTCAAGGTTACATAGTGTGTCTAAATGTCTAAAACACATGTTGTAAATGCAGTTGTAATACTTGAACACTTCTAGGAGACAGTTTAAGCGTAGTGTCATCTCTGTTCTCTGTTGCTAAAAAAGAGGAAGAATATGTCCTTTAATCTTTTGCAGTATCTCATAGGATAGAAGGATTTTAAATACATTGAAAGATAGCGAACACACTGTGCATGTTTTAAAGAAGGGTCAGTGTCATGATTTGAGTTTTGTGTGTTAAGTTTTGGGTTTTGTTTTGCTGTTCTGTTCTCCCTGTCTCTGGTCTTCCTTCCTGTGTTTTTCCTCCTGTGTCTGATTGTCTGATTGTCTTCACCTGTTGCCCTTGTGTTTCTGCCTCCCTTACCCAGCTGTGTCTTGTCCTGTGATTACCCCTCTTTGTATTTAGTCTTGTCTTCCCCTGTGTGCCTTGTCGGTTCATTGTTTGTCTTTCCTGTCTCCCTCCATGTTGGTCACGGTCAGTTATTGTGTGGTTGCTACCTTGTGTTACCTGTGTGTTTCATGCCATGTTTTTGATCATCAGCTTTTAAAATAAAGCTCGCTTTTTGTTCATAGACCTTTTTACCTTTTTTGTATTCTGCATTTGGGTCCTACCTTTAACGAATCGTAACAGTCAGTGTGGCTCAGGTCAGTGGAGCAGGTTCAAGCTGTGTTCTGTCTGAGACCCCGGATTACAGCTTTTAGAAGTGAGCTGTTCATGGTTACATATCTGAGTCATCCAGTGATAGAATGACCCATACAATGTTATACTTCTCTTTTTTTCTGCACTCAACTACATGGGATCTGGTGTAAATCAAAACGAAACGTTACTTTGCTTCTGGACTTGGTATCTGGAGCTTTCATTGATTTCATTTAATGGGCTTTTTTCAGATTCATGTTTTGAACATTTAAAAAGGGCAGAGGAGCTCTGTGGACAAATTAGATATTTGGGTTCAGTGCTTACCAAGCCAATAAGTCATCATCACATTTTTGGTTAGTGGTTTCACAGGCCTTACTCTAGCTTTTTATCTTGGACTCTTTTTTAGGATCATGAAAGATAAACTTGATTAAACAATGACTAATCAGTTACCCTGATTAGGTTTCTGTCAGTTAACTAATAATTTAATTGACACTTAATCATTTTGGCACTAGAGAAGAGTAAATTCACCAAATAAAGAGCACGTTTGCTGCTTTGTGAACCGCAGAATCCTGATAAATTTGGAACTCATTTACCAACACAACTGAGCCAGAAATCACCATTTCTGTGTAATCCATCAAGTTGTAAATCAATCAATATGACACTCTGTCTGGAACAGGAGGAACTCTGGCACATTTTATTGAAGTCAATATTTCAGTTTTTTCAGTGTACGTGAATTAAACAGTGAGCTTTAACCAGCATCAATACGTTTTTTGTAACTTTGGGGCAGTGCGTTGATTAAGAAACACATCTGCAAACAAACAGTTATTAATAATGCACAACAAGTTATAAATCTGCTGTCATAGAGTGGTGCAGGGATGACGTATTTACCCGGAAGTAAGCTGCGCATGGGTTCCCTCGACAAAAAAGCAATGGGATTTCTCCATAGGATTTTGGAAAATAGCTCGAAATAAGTCTGTGGAAAACGAACCTGTTTGATAAATGCACGTTTTGTTCAGCCGGATAATCTCCACATGTCTACCCTACTTTTATAATTTTCGAATCATAAATCTAATCGCAAGAACCAAAATGCTAACGTTATGCTATAAACTAACTACAGCCGAGTACAGCAGGGTCGCACAACTTCAACGTCACGCCAACTTAAGATCGATATTCAAAAATACAGATTCAAAATTGTACAAATTTAAGCGTTTGTTTTAACCCGTTTGCAAGAGCGCAGGTACATGCTTTCAATCAGAACAGGGGCAAACAAACTGAGCGGGAGCGTTTACGTGTTCGGCGTAATGACGTACAACGTCCTCGACAACTTCTGTAGTCCTATTCAGCCACTTGTAACAACCATCGTTTTTCAGACACGTTAACTCTTCAAAAATCACCAGTGGGGTCACTGCTGATGTATTTAATGTCGTAGAACAAAACGTGATCCAGGGCCGTCCCTGGCCAACTTGAGGCCCCACGCAAAGTTAGATGATGAGGCCCTCTGTTTCGCGAGCGTTGACGGGGGGGGGGTGCTACTGGAGCCTCGCAGCGGCGAAACCCTGCCGCGCCACACTAATTGCGCCGCATAAACGCATAGGTGCGGCTCAGTTGAGGCTCCCTCCGTAAGATGAGGCCCCCTCCGCGAGGTGAGGCCCCACGCAGTCTGCATGATCTTCCTGTAGGGAGGGACGGCCCTGACGTGATCCGTCTCTTACATTTGTGTCAACCAAGACCTTATTTCCAGCTATTTTCCAAAAACTAGTTAAAAAAACCCATTGACTCTGAGGCGAGGGAACCACTAGTGGTAAAATGCTAACTCACTTCCGGGTTTTAGGACTTGCACCACTCTAATGCTGCTGGATCCGCTCCTGCACTGATTCAGGAGGAGACCCAGGTTCTGGTCAAGGCTCTGGTCTTCTCACACGTTAGCTACTTCCACTCAGTCCTGGCTGGTGTAAGGGCCACCTGACCTCGACTGGTGTACAACCTACCTTAGTTCTCCCACCCTACTTCGCTCCATTCACTGGTTACAAATGGCAGTCCAATCCACTTCAAGACTACCATGCTGTGAGTGGATCTTCCTAATGCCGGACATGATTAAACCTTACACTCCAGCACACGCACTCGCTCAAAATAGTGCAACAAGCTCCCCATGGTTATCATCTTCCGTCTCAGACTAAAAACTCATCTGTTTGCACTGCACCTTAGCTAACCTTTGGTTTGGCTTATTGGAAGCAAATATACCTGCAGGTTTTTTGCTGTTGTAAGTTTGTTTCTTCATGGTTGATTGCAATTATTGTAAGTCTCTTGAGATAAGGCATCAGTTAAATAAAACGTAATATAATGTTATATGTTATGTATTATAATGTAAGAGTTGTGATTTTCTTAACCGGATAAATGGACAGTCCTGCTTTACAACAGCACTGACCTGATGAGTCAATGAAATACTTAAAGAAACCACTTTTATCTTTTTTCACAATAAATGTAAGGTTAACTGTAGAAATAATATTCTCTCTTCTTTGACATTTGTTTTGGTTTCCACCAACTCACCAGAACACAATCTGACTCTTCAGCTGCTAAATGTTCACTATGTTCACCAACTCTTTTTATTTATGGAAATAACTTACAGTAATGAAAACGTATGAGATCAACACTGTTCAGAATGACTTGAATTTATTCATTTACAATGACAGCTTCAAACTAAATATAACAGACTTTGGTACCTCATGGAAACATAAGCTCACAGCACAAAGAGAAACTAGGCAGTGAGCGGGAAGTTAGCTAAAGGAAACCTTCCAACATCATCTTATATGTTATATTTTTGACGTCTTTCCTTGAGGTAAATGGACACCTTGGCCTGAGAGAGAAAGTAAATAAGGACCTGTTTTCTGTAGATGGTGAGCGGGAGACAAACAGGAAGCCCCCCCCCCCCCAAACAGGTGAAGGGTCAATGTCCTCTTTCTTAAAATGGCACGCAGCAAGCACTGCTGCAGACGGGCTGTTCCTGTAGGACAGAAGCTGTTTGAAGTATTCTGTCGTTTCATTGGCTCCTCAGTGGCTCCGGCACACCAGACATAAATACTGTATCGGTGGAGAATTTGAGATAATGCTGTCTCCAAAACAGTTAAGCAACAAAGAATGCCAGCCTTTATATGATACAAATCCACACCATGTGTGTTTACGTTGGGAGAAAGGTTGGTCTGCTTTGCTTCAGATCGCAGCAATCAGTCCGGAACTGCAGCTCAGCACCCAGAAGAAAATCCATCCTAAAGCTGCTGGGTCAATGTTTTCTCCACTTCCCGCAAATCAGCAAAAAAGCTGACTCGCTGCCCTCGCCCTGGACATAATGCTCAGGGGTCAGGGGTCACACTAACCTGTGTGTGGCCCCCTAACTGCTGTCTGGTCAGACAATAACCCCCTTGACTCAAACACACAAAACCTGCTCCTTGTCAGGCTCCACCGACTGGACATGGAGCGCCACAGCAGACACACACACACACACACACACACACACACACACACACACACACACACACTTAATTTCTTTCTTTTTCTGTCTTAGTTTATTGTCTGGTACAAGTGACCGGCATGTAACAAACAAATAAAAACTAAAAACAAAGCACAAGACGAGCGCGATGACTGAACTCCAACAAATGAGAAAAAAATAATAACTGGGAATAAAACAAAGACAGATAGAGAAAAAATTAATACGTTTTAAAAAAAAGGATATAAATATTAAATACATCTTTATTTATTTTATTAGTTGTTTGTTTTATGTATTTTATATATATTCAAATATTCTTCTCTCTCGCTCTCCTCTTCCTCGTTACCCAAGTCCTTCTGTCTCCCATTAATGAATATCACATTCATTAACAATCATGATGTATCTCCAAACAGCAACTCATTTCTAAAAATAATGAATAGAGGAATTAAGTCATCAAATACAAAACCTATTCCTTTTTTCTGTATCAGTACACAAGCATGCACACACATGCACATTTGCATTCATATGTGCTGGTATGTTGTATTAATACATTATACAAGACTAGATAACAAGATGCATATCATTTCATATGTATATCATTTCATAAATAATAAACTACTGACATTTAATATTCGCACATCATTAAATATAGTGAAACAAGCTCCCCATTATTATCGTATTCCGTCTCAGACTAACATCGTTCCTCTAAGAAGTGTTCTTGGTGTAAACCATTTTCACAATTTCTTACCAACTTTCATCAAACCAATATTTCTGTGTATGCAGATGATTTAACATTAAATATGTAGGCTTTCCCAGCCAATACGTTAAAAACTGAAATGTATTTATACTTGTCTTCTGACCTGACCCTTAGAATGTGTTCATATATTTTTTATTATTTGAATGTGATTTCATAAATAAGGTAAATGTTTTCCAGGTTTTGACTGGACAACAATTTCTATAGACTTTTTGTGTGTGAATGATTAAGGAAGTACAGAATATACACTTTCTCCAGAATCCAGTTTGTTGTGTACATTCCTGTCTCAGCCCTACAGAATGCCTAATATGAGCCACTGCAGGTCACTTTTACTTTGAAGTCACACACAAGTCCTGCACAGTTCTGTTCTCATTCATTTGTCCAAGTTCACTTGATGGATTCATTACATAATGTAATTGAAAGCAAATCCACTCTGGAAAGTTGACCTGAAGCGGATACACATGCGAGGCACACATCAAGCTTCATCTGCATCAGTTTAACTGAAAACACACGCTCTGCTTTTATCCTTAAGTGTAACACAGGGTGAGCCACAGCATGATTTGTCCTGCTTTATGAGTTTATCGGTGGATTCCTGCTCCCCACAAAGCACAGCTGTGGTATTTGGACTTGCGTCACAACAGGCTCTGCACTTCCGAGAGCTCACAAGACGAAACTGCTCTGACATTAGTTGGTTATTTCCTGCTCTTAATGACATAGTTATTTACCTAAATGCAAAGGTTTTCCTCTACTTTTAGAACACAATGAAGCAAATCAGCAATATTTCTGTCGCAGTTGTTCTAATTTGTCACAGTGCGGGATCTTAATGGAGATATACGACGAGTTAAACCATGAACTTTCCTTTTCTGTGATGCAAGTGTCCTAGCAGGAGCAATAAAAGAGAGCTGTAGCTCCGGTTATTAATGGCACCAGAGTTGAGCTTTAATGGATCACTGCAGGTAAGAGACCTCTGTGTGTATTTCACACTAACGAAGCCTTTCAGTGGTTTGGCAAAGGATTTCTCACTGATGGAGGTGATTGTGTGTGTGGCAGATGGAAATATGTCTTTAAAGCTGGGTGGTATTTCATCATGAGTGAAGTGCATTTTCTAACAGCTAGGGAGGGGGTTCTGCTTCATTAATTATTAATGCAAATTCTGCGCAGCTATGAGTCAAGCCACTATTTCTGCCCGGCTGAAGCCCACCTGCCCTGTAATTATAAAGACCTACCATTTAGTACAGCACTCCATCTTGATCTTTGATTTCCCTGTCAGAAACGATTAAAGCAGCTCCTGGTCTTTGCCACAGGCTCGGCATGAGGCTGCGTCTGAATAAAATCAATCATCCTTCATTGGCATATTAAAAAGAAAGCCAACAGGATACTCGGAACAATGGATAGACTGATGGAAGAGTAAAGGCTCTGACAACCACATGCAGTGCTTTGTGCTTCTACATCACTGTGAATCCTCCCCTCCCGATAAATATTATACGTTTACAAGTATTTCATCCTGCTTAGTTCAACCTCTTTGTTTCAGTAGTTGGCAATCTGCAAGTTATTCTGAGAATCAGGCATACACACCATGTACAATTACTCCCAATTAATACATTCTTGTCATGAATTGATTTCCTTTCACAGTGGAACACAGTGCTGAACACAGAAATTCTGGATCCTCTATTGAAAGTCATTAATTATCCCAGAAAATATGATATATTCATGTTATGATGAAAGGGGGGGTTCCAGGTTATTGGCCTTACAAGTACAAGTAATTGAAAAGCAACATGTAGAACTGTTATCAATAGAGTAGAGTAACTCATTAGAATACATGTTTCTCTCATGTGTGAGATGTCAACCGGGGAGATAAATGAAGTAATCAGAATCAGAATACCTTTATTCGTCCCACAGAGGGGACATTTACATTGTTACAGCAAAAGATAGAGCTGACGATACAGACAAAAAATAAATAAAACACTATTAGAAAAGGCATGCACATAATAATTCAAATAAAATAAAAAAAACATTTAGTTATTAAATAGTTATTTAAATATAAAAGTAACATTCGTATTTATTTATTCGTATTAAGTTTATCTGTTGACAATATACATTTATGTAAAGTCAACATTTCAGTTTTTTCAGTGTGGGATAATGAAGGGTGTTGATGCTGTGATCCTGTTCTTCAATCAGCTTTGCTTTTTGAAAACTAAAATAGGAAATGAAAATAAGGTAAATACTTCTGGAATTCCAGCTCGATCGTACCATACAGAGTGGGGAAAGAGGGCAGCAGTTTCTAAAAGTACTTCAGTGGTTTTCACAACATCTAGTTGAACACACGTTGAGTTCAGGTGCAGTCCCTGTTAGTTTTGAGGCCTTGAGTTGACTGCCCTTATATAAGTGTTCTTAACCCGGATTGAGCAATTTTAGGTATTCAGTTGAGGTATTTTATACTGAAAAAACTGAAACGTTGATTAAATGTATTGTGTAAACAGATTTCACATTATTAATAATAATAGCTTGGATTTATAAAGCGCCTTTCATGAGACCCAAGGTCGCTTTACAGAGAAGAACAGGACTAGAAACAAACATAACAAAAGGCAGTCAGACAAACAGTCAGACAGACAAAACAACAAATAGATTAGGGGCCAAAGGCCTTAGCAAACAGATGGGACTTGAGGGCCCTTTTGAAGGCGTCAAGCGTGGGGATGTTGCGGATCTCTGCAGGGAGAGCGTTCCAGAGGGTGGGGGCTGCCACACTGAAGGCTCTGTCCCCGAAGGTTCGCAGGTTGGTGCGGGGGGTGGTAAGCAGGCCGGAGTCTGAGGACCGCAGGTTCCGGGGTGGGGCATGTGGGCGAAGGATGTCCGATAAGTACTGGGGGGCATGGGCATGGAGGAACTTGTAGGTGAGGAGGAGGACATTACATTACATTGCATTTAGCTGACGCTTTTATCCAAAGCGACTTACAATAAGTGCATTCGACCAAGAAGATACAAACTTGAAGAAAACAGAATCATATAAGTACATCAGGTTTCATAGAGCTAAAAACATTTCAAGTGCTACTCAACTGGCTTTAGACAAGCCAGTCCTTTATTAGTATATAAGTGCTTTGTTAGTAATTGTATTGCTCGAAGTGGAGTCGAAAGAGATGAGTTTTCAGTCTGCGCCGGAAGATGTGTAAGCTATCTGCTGTCCTGATGTCAATGGGGAGCTCATTCCACCATTTTGGAGCCAGGATAGCAAACCGACGTGTTTTTGCTGATGGGAACTTGGGTCCCCCTCGCAGTGCTGGTGCAGCGAGCCGTTTGGCTGATGCAGAGCTGAGTGCACGTGCTGGGCTGTATGGTTTAACCATGTCCTGGATGTAGGAAGGGCCAGATCCATTCACAACATGGTACGCAATTACCAGTGTCTTGAAGTGGATTCTAGCAGTTACTGGAAGCCAGTGAAGGGAGCGGAGGAGCGGTGTGGTGTGGGAACATTTAGGAAGGTTGAAGACCAAATGAGCCGCTGCATTCTGGATGAGCTGCAGAGGTCGGATGGCACATGCGGGTAGACCAGCCAGGAGGGAGTTGCAGTAGTCAAGGCGTGAGATGACGAGATCCTGGACCAGAAGTTGCGTCGCTTTCTGGGTCAGGAGGGGACGTATCCTCCTGATGTTGTAAAGAGTGTATCTGCAGCAGCGTGTTGTAGCAGCGATGTTTGCAGTGAAGGACAGGTTGTTATCTAGGGTCACACCCAGATTCCTTGCAGTCTGAGTCGGGGAAACAACAGAGGGGCCGATGTTGATTTTTAGGTCAAGAGTGGGACAATCTTCTCCAGGAAGAAAAAGCAGTTCAGTCTTGTCAAGGTTGAGCTTGAGGTGGCGAGCAGACATCCACTGAGAGATGTCCGCTAGACAAGCAGAGATGCGTGCGACGACCTGGGTTTCTGAACGGGAAAAGACCAAATTAATTGGGTGTCGTCAGCGTAGCAGTGGTATGAAAAACCATGCGGGCTAATGACTGATCCGAGCGAGTTTGTGTACAGAGAGAAGAGGAGGGGACCAAGAACAGAGCCCTGAGGGACCCCTGTAGTTAATTGACAAGGGTCAGACTCGGACCCTCTCCAAGTTACCCTGTAGGTGCGGTCTTTGAGGTATGAGGTGAGGAGGGAAAGTGCAGAGCCTGAAACTCCAAGTTCTTGGAGAGTGTGAAGGAGGATCTGATGGTTCACCGTGTCGAATGCAGCAGACAGGTCCAAAAGGATGATGACAGAGGAGAGGGAGGCTGCTTTAGCAGTGTGCAGCTCCTCAGAGACAGCAAGGAGAGCAGTTTCTGTGGAGTGGCCTGCCTTGAAACCAGACTGGTGCGGATCCAGAAGGTTGTTCTGATGGAGATAACAGGAGAGTTGTTTAAAGACAGCGCGTTCAAGTGTTTATGACAGGAATGGGAGGAGAGAGACAGGCCTGTAGTTTATAACATCGGACGGGTTGAGATGTACTGTATTATGTTAGTAGAGAGCAATAAAATCCAGTTTTAATAAAAAAATATTAGGTTCAACTTAAAGGTGGGGTAGGTAAGTTTGAGAAACCGGCTCAAGATACACTTTTTGTTATATTCCATGGAATGCTCTTAACATCCCGATAGCAATGAATATCTTAAGTGCTTTGACAAAAAATCCATAAAAAAATGTCATCTGTGGAAGCCGTAGTACTGTAAAAAGCACGACCAATCATCTGAGCCGGCCCGGCTAAAATAACTGGATGGCCTACCTGCCTGTCAGCCTTCCATCTGTGCACAAACTTATCTCGTGCCCTCATTGGTCATGTGCGCGTTCGTGTGTGTTGGAGGAGGGGCTCTGTAAGGAAGTGGCAGATTTGTTCCGGCTGTGTATTTTCAAATTCTAGCGCACTCGAGCTGGTTTCTCCAAAATTACCTACCCCACCTTTAATATTATTGCATTCAACCTAATTTAGTTGACATAATACATGTGATTAAAGTCAATGTTTCAGTTTTTCAGGTTATAGGCCCTAAATAACTATTTTCTGATTATAATTTATTTCCAGATTATCCAAATGAATATTTGTTTATGTGCCTAGATTGTCACATGACCGATCATAACATACAATTCCACCATATGAAACATTTTTTTAAGCCTTACATATCCATAAATAAAAAGTAATATAATGTTGGATCCAGTGTTCTTGGTTTGAGCTTTAGATTTATTTTCTATAAATATTGCTGAACCAAAGATTTCACCATAATAGATCACCGAACAACAAAAATACTGTTCAGAAAAATATTTGTATCTGCCTACCTCAATAGATAGAACTGGAATAATGGATGGAAAACATGAACTCAATGTCTTGTGATAAGGATAATGTCAATGTGATATATTTTCTGTACAGTAACTAAATCTGTTGCAAAACTATGCTGACTTCCTGCCTCCAGCGCTGTGATTCACGCACAGTCATGAAATTGAGGCTCATGTTTTTCTTGGAATCTTGAATTATTCCTTTAATCCAAATCTATAAACACACATTATTCAACCCTACAGTCTCTCACAGATATATGGGATTCTCTGCTAACAGATCTCTATAAAGCAGCCCGTCCTCACCTGTCCATCAAACTGCTGATTTTGCACTACAAGCTTCTTTGTAGTTGACTTGAGGGAGCATTTCAAAGCCAGCTCCCATACATCAATATTATGCACCATATATTTATTTCTCTGTTGTGTGCCTGCTCGTCTGGATGAAATCTTTGTTGCCGGCCTTCAGTGCAGGAGCCTCTCTCTGCATGTTTACCTTCACATATCCACCGCGCCGCCATTACACTCCTCCCACCTGTGATCCAACAGCAAAGAGCCCTCACTTTGTTGTTTCCTCAAGTCTTTCTTCTTTTCTTCCACAGCAGTAACCGGTTCTTTTGTTGGCCATTTTGATATGTGTATTTACTGTGTGGATAGCTTTGATCGAGCTGGGGCAGGGAGAGTGATGTCTGTGAATGTGTGTGAATGTGTGTGTGGGGGGTAAATGTCCCTGTGGAGGAAAATGCTTGTGAGCAGGCTGCCATGTCCACTAAGGCTGAGGAGACACAGCTTAGATGGGGGGGGGGCTGATGCAAGGCAGGTTGTGAATCTCTCCAGGGCTTAAAAGTGTGCTACTGCAACACACTGAGGAAAAACCCCGGTCACCCACACAAACACACACACACACACACACACACACACACACACACACACACACACAGACTGACCACATCAGGCAGTTGTGTGTGGTCTGCGCTGCATTATTTAACGTGTGTGTGCAGGGTTTACACAGGTTAGACTGCACACGCTGAAACAGTGAGATGCTGCAGATTATGTGATTCAGGCTGATGAATAGCTTTGTCAATAGAAGACTTTTATTAGGATCAGATATCGAGCAGTAACTGTCATTCAGACAGCAACATGATGGAGGTTCTTTCCTGTCCACAGATACATAAAATCACCCTGTAAAAGCTGCAATGAAATTGTATTTACTTCACATATTTGTATGCATTTAACAGTTGAAACTAAATGTACATCTTCCTCTCAAGGCCATTACTGCCTTTGAGTTTACTAAAAGGCAGTGTGTTTTGAATCCCTCTGTGATCGCTTGTTGTGTGCAGCAGAACCCAGAACACCAGATGTTATTGACTGATTGATAAATTCACTTATCTACCGTCTGTTAGAGTCGTCCAGTTGTCATAATGAGATCATAATGTCACAATAAGCCTTCATCCACTGAGATCACACTACGGATATTTTGCACATCGCTGCACATTCTTCTGCACAGCCCTCCACTTTAAAACATAACACACTGCAGGTTATCATATATTGCCATATATTCATTGTACCAAGTTTTCACTTTTTTCTATTCTTTGATTTGATTTGATTTAAATGTATTGTTAATACTTATCTTTATTGTTTTTCAATGCTAAAACTTTTTAGATTTTATTTTTATAATTCTTATATTTTTTACCTTCTCTTACAAACATTTTTCTTATGTTGTTTATGTTCACACCATCGTACACTAAAGCAAATTCCTTGTATGTGTAAACCTACCAGGCAATAAACTCCATTCTGATTCTGAAAGGGTTAAAGCTGTTAAATGAAAAAATGGTAAACACTTGTCCATCACAAGGTAGCCCCCACCCTAATCGAGTGAACAGCTGACATAAAACCAGCTCAGGCAGGTGAACTGACTGTTGGTTAACTATTGTTTACCAATCTAAATTAGATGGTAGCATAATGGACGAGTGTTGATATGACTGCAGATTATTGCTGTATTTCATCAGATGATCCAGCATTTCAGATTCTCTGCTGTTCTGGCCACCGTGGCAGTCTGTGTGCACATTATCACTCTCACTAATGGACTATTGTGCTTTATTTCATCAAATGATCATCTGCACAGTGCAGCACACTGCTGCACCACGAGGCTCTGTTTATTAAACACACCGTTCTGAGGAGCTGTTTAAATGAATTCTTCATGCCCATCTGATGCTTATCTGTACAGCTCTGTTGAAGTGCTGAGACATGATTTACCTTTATCACTGATCCCAGCGCAGTCAAGCCTGGACTGAATAAACTGTGATGGTGTGTTGATTCGGGGGGGAACATGACACACATGGACACACACTCTGAGGTCAGCAATCAGCTATGTGTCTTCGTAATTGCTATTGATTGAAGAGCTGTGTACACCCACATTTATACACACACACATACACACACACACACACACACACACACAGACACACACACACAAACACACCCACACACACACACAGACACACACACACACACACACACATACACACATACACACACACACACACACATACACACACACACACACACACACATTTTACGCACAGACATGAAATTGAGGCTCGTGTTTTTTCTTGAAATCTTGACTTATTCCTCAAATCCAAATCTATAAACACACATTATTCAACACACAGATATATGGGATTCTCTGCTAACAGATTTCTATAACGCAGCCCGTCCTCACCTGTCCATCAAACTGCTGATGTTGCACTACAAGCTTCTTTGTAGTTGACTTGAGGGAGCATTAAATAAATAAAGCAATTAACACCCTACATTTTGGAGGCAATGTTTTAAAGTTTAACGCAGCAATCTGGTAAACTTTTATTTGTAATGCTAAAGATTGCTGCACAACCACAAACACTGCCACAGTGCTGTTAAGCTTTACCTGAAGCTTCTTACCTCGGGACTGCAACATTAAGGAAAGTCATTCTCAGACTGCCGTTGTAAGGTGACTCAAGATATGTAAGTGAAAAGATCTTGATCGCTGGTTGATATTAGCTATTTGATTTGCTGCAGAGTTTGTAAGAACGCATTTTATATGCCAATATCACGGCGATCATGCAAATGTGAAAAGACAAAATTGTGATTGGGTTTCAAATGTAAACTTGTTGTGCACCCCGTAATCCAGAGGTCAAATTTAAACATTTCAAAAAAAGACTTATTATATGGATCTGTACTTTCCTAAGAACTTCATTGAAAGTTATCTGGTTTTCAAATGTTGTCCTTGGATGATCATAACAAGTCAAGATAAGATATATTTACACACTTGAATTTCAACAGGTGGTTTGTGATGTGTCGCAACAACTTTAATGTCAGTTTCCATGCAACACTTATAATAATAAATAAAGGTACTTAGCTGTACCAACATTTTATCTTAAACCCAAAATTGAATCTAAAATGCTTTAGAAAAAGTATTTTTACTAAAATGTAGCTATTCAATTGTGTCCACTATCTCAATTCTAGCTATAATAACTGTATCAGAAGAAATATTCTCAATGACATTGCTTTTTCAAGGAAACACAACAAAAAGAAAGACATCTTTCATGCTTCCCTCCTGGTTGAAACACAGATTCCAAGTAATCAGACATTTCTTCCACTCGACAAAAAAACACAGAAGTGTCAACTCCTTGGTGTCTAAATGTCTACATCATGGATTTATCTATATATATATTTTCCAATAAATATGCTGCCTTCAAACAATGTTGGACAAAAAAAGACCACCTAATCATATCATTCTAATAAACTCAATCGTACCTGTTAAAATGAAAACTCAGATATCAAAAGCTCATAAATACCTTCTGATGCACATATAAACAAGATATAATTCTAATTACAATACATAAGGGTTATTAAAATAATATACACTGCATTTTGTAAACGGTTTCATATTTCAAGGAACTGTTACAATTATGTGATGTAAAAGTAGCTGAAAATAGTTCCTGGGGAATAGAGAGGAGCACCAGACTGAGTAACCATTGGTTCTACAGCACCACCAGAGCGCTGTCTGTCCTTAATCCGCTCGTTTCTCTGTGCCTTTGTCATCTTAGCTGTCAATCAAACATGAACCCGACCCACTACTCCGAAATACCTATTGAAAAAACTGTCAACAAATACTTTGTTAAGGATTTTAAATAGCAGAAAGTAATGGCATTTGGTTGGACATCAACACAGCACACTGAAAAACTGAAGTGTTTACTAATTAAATGTATTATGTCAACAGATTTCACATAACTGTATTAGGTTAGATCAAAGCAATATTATCAAGTTGAACCTATTCAAACTTAATGTGAAATCTGTTGACATAATATATTTAATTAAAGTCAATGTCTCAGTATTTCCATGCAGAAGTGGTCTTAGCAACATGGTGCAAGTGTTTCTGAGAGAAGATGTTGCAAGCAGACGATGCTGTGTGGAGCCGAGCGCCTGGATCAAAGGCATCTTGTATCATGAATAATAACAGTCAAACCTGGTCCTGCTGCCTGGCTCCGTGATAAGCATGTATACAAACTGAGACATCTTGTTACAACAGATTGCTTTTGGATGTTCCCCACAGCCCTTATGTCTCCATCAGAGTAGACACAAAAGACTAAATAGTGAGATAACACACTGAATAACCGCGGTCTGTGTACAGTCTGTGCAGACAGGCGGCTGCAGGTAGCATCCCTCCAGTCTGCACTTTCTAAACCAACCAATAATATCCTCATCACAGTAGTAGCTTAGAAGCTCAGAGATTTTTCTTCTATTGAAGATACAGTACTTCTTTCCTATTTACACCAGCAAATCAGCCTCTCTTGTGAAATGAAATCACAAAGCTTCAGCGGATCACGCATCCTTTGACATTTACGCAACAATTTAGCGGATTCTTGTTATGCATTTATTCATCAATTCATTCATTTAACTGCTCATGAATACAATTGTGATGGGTGACCTGTCAGACTTTAGTCCTCCATGGGTACATTTGCCACAGAGGTTGATGCAGTGTTTCCTCATGCATATACATCGGTCCAATAAGGAAATAAGGAGCAGGAGCACCAGAGTAAAGGGCTGCAGTCGTATTAAAGAGACTGCTTTATTCTTCTTGTTAGAATTCACACTGCCATATCCAGTGTTTAAATGAGAGTTTAGGAGGTTGGAGGACTGCTGAGAGAAGGTGAATGTACTGTGACACAGTCTCTCTGTACTTCACTGTTCATTAGAATTTGACTCTGAGTGGGTATAAAGAATGTGGCTATTTATTATTGCACCCAATTATCAACATTAGTCTTTCTATGCATACATTTTCATGCATTTGATATTTTCCTAAATGTGCGGTTATCTAACATCTTGGGGTCAAGCAGTACAAAAACCACCAGAGTGTTACTGGAGAAGTATTGTATTTAGAAACTGAGACTAGATATTGTTCTCAAATGTATGCTTTGCATTTTGAATTTCAGACACTGCATTGAAAAAAACTGAAACGTTGACTTTATTTTAATGTAATAGTTCAACAAATTCCACATAACTATATTAGGTTAGTTTAAAACAATAATATTAAGTTAAACCTATTTAAACTTATTATTATTGCTTTCAACTAACATAATACAATTATGTGAAATCTGTTGACATAATACATTTACGTAAAGTCAACATTTCAGTGTAGGCTAAATGCCAGAGTACCACTTCAGCAGAATAGCTTAACGTTGAGGAAATCGTTCTCCAATTCATTCTGGCTCGTGAGAATATAAGCAAACAATCCCATATGTAGTGCTATATTGTTATGTTGTGAGTGATATTCATGAGAAAAGCTTGGGTTCTGGTCAGTTGAGACTGGTTTTGCAAATTGAACAATCTATGAACCAAACTAGCACCAGTTACCAAGGGTTACCAGATATCGCTTCCTCCTCCCCCACCATAACAACGGTCCTCTATTCTGGAGATAGTGTGGTACACTAATTAAAAAAACAAAAAAACAATCAGCTCTAAAGGGGGGGGTTTTAAATGTAGCATTCTACTCAGAACATGGTTTCTGAAAATTGAGACCATCAACAATTCACATAGTGGGACCTATAGCAGCTAAAGCTTTCTTTTTCACAAGGTGGTGGAGACCCAAATAGAGCAAATATCAAACTTAAATTCAGAAACTTTAAATGCAAGCAAAAATGTCTCTGTGTCTTGGAGAGAAGAAAGAACAAACAATGAAAAACAATGTTAACTCCCATACAGTATACTGACTTGATAAAAATAGAGCGGATTAAAGTACATGTCAGTATAAGAAGACTATAATAAGGATGAGCAGCAGAGGTGTGATGTGAGGTAGATGGAGGGATGACTCAGAGGTGTAATTAGCCTCTGTGTGTTTGATAGATTGTGTTTAAATGAAGCCATCCTGCTCGGAGCAGAGAACTGATTGCATCTCATCTCCTCATCACCACTGCACCTCTTTTACTACATTAGTATGAATTAATGTTTGCTTATATTGGAAGAAGAATCTAAACATGACCCACTTGAGACATTTATATGGATGCAAAGCATAAACAATAAACAGAAAGTTCTCAATAGGGACACTTGTGTTGGGAGGCAAAGGCTTTGGAAAACTCATTTCATGCTTATTGTTTACCTAATCAGAAATTCTAATTGCTTAGTGAGACTAATTAACTTATAAGAAGTAACAGGAGTATTGGGTACCCCCATGTCATGCTGTTTGTATACGTCTATGAAATATTCATAACATAACAGGGCAGATTGGCAGCCACTATTCGGCTGTGATAGGATTTTGATTGGTCTCATGTCTCTTAACACTGTCACAATCAACTAGACTTCCATGTGGGCAGATATGAAGAACTTTATTCTGGGGGTTTGATCTGTTCATTAATTATCTACGGACAAAGCGTCCTAAATAAACATTACATTTATTCATCAATGATCTTAATCAACGATCATTGGTGAAGCATTGGCAGCCAGCTGCCATTTGCTAACCAAATAAAAAAGTAAGTAATAATCACTTGCTTATTACAGGTAGCTAATAAATCCTTTAAATTAATTCAATATATCATATTAAATCCCCTTTTTTTTATTTTACCCATTGGCCGGCATGTAACAGCAATCACAATTTCAGTGCATTCATCTCTCTGTTTAGCACCAGGAAACCCTTATACTACATTTGACTTGCTGTGATCACCAGTTATTACATGGCTTAGTTGAATACTCGATTCTGATTGGTCAATTCAGAACACGTGACTGGTTGTTAATCCAGAACAGACAGACCGCTGTCAAGGACTTATTGACCGTTGTTAAGGACGCTCACATCTGCACAAAGAAGTCCGTTCGATTTAACTGTATACAGTTGGGCCGAAAAGCAAACTGCAAGCAGTTTGCTTTTCAAACTGGGACAAGAAAACAGCGGAGAAGTAACGGGGCAGAAACCCTCCTTTTTACGGTCCAGACATAGACATCAAATGGCGACACATATTCAGTTGCCAGTTACTTTGGCATTAGGGCAGGGATATCTAGATACTTTCCAAGCTTTGACATAATGAATTGTGCTACTTTTAAAGCAAGCAACGATGTTTTCAAATCTGTAATCAGAAAGCTCCTCAAAAACGCTATCGAAGCAGTTCCTGCCTTTGCTACGTTAGTTCAAACAGTAACAACGGACTATTTTTCTTAGCGGATGCATGTCATTTTAAATAAATAATAGCGTACTATTTTTTAAATCAATAAAAACATTTTCTAAATCTATAAAAGCATTTCAATTAATATTGGGAGTCATATCGTTCGTTTGTTGAGAATGTGGCCATGTAATAAGCGGGATAATGTGCAGCGACTTTGTCATTATGGGGAAAAGAACACCCGACAGGCTGATCAGGAGCCTGATGCGAAGCGGAGGGATCTTGAACAGGCAGATCAGGATCCCGACGCGTAGCATGAAGGGTGTTCTTTTACCCATAATGACCTCGCTGAACATTATCCCTTACTTAACAGATGACTTTAATGTTAACAAATAGAAGTTTGTGCTGTATTTGTTTTGGTTAGTGGGCCGTCGATGGGTTTCATTCCATTTCAAAGTGCTGTTTGACGCTCCGTGTAAACTTCGCGCACTGCCACTCCAACATCCAATCACAGAGCTTGAGGACTAATCACGGGGTTTGTGAAGCAAAGCACATGTTGTAGTCCCAAACGATAGCTGAGGATTCTGGGTAGTGTAGTGTCTTCTGCCATCCTAAACTCCGAAAAAATATTTGTTTCTCCGGATCGAAGGGGAAAAATACAAAAGCATTGTACACAATTTAAACCAATCAATGTTGTGTAAATAACAAGGATAATCTGGTGTTTTTGAGTTGATGAGTAGTGCAGATATCACTGTAAAATCAATCGACAGTAAAGAGAATACTTACTTACGGGTGTAAAATCCTCCGTTATCCAATGGGAATGGACGCTCACATTGCCTTTAAGTGCCCCCGACATGGGCCGATGCGGTGCTTCCCTGAGCGTCAAATACCGCCGCCGATGGGAATACATTGCAATCAGTTGAAAGCTCTTTGCGTCCGTTTATGAAGCTGAAGGAGACTCGGCGCGTCACAACTGCACGCCATAGGACCCTGCAGGGGCGGACTGGGACTAAAAATCAGCCCGGGACTCTCGACCGGCCCACTTCGGTACCGCCGGCCCACCTCCGTACCGCAAGTAAATCCCGCCGGCCCACATCGTCCAACCTGCCCACTTCAGTACCGGCCCATCGGGATTCGTCCCGAACGTCCCGATGGCCAGTCCGCCCCTGACCCTGACCAAGCATCGCTCCTGGACGTTCAGGGAGTGAGACTGTGTTGACTTGGCTTGGAAACTGGAGGTTCGATGGTTCAAGTCCCCGAAAAGACCAAAAGAAAGGGGTGTGGACTGGAACTTGGAGAAGTCCCAGTTCACCTCCAGGTCACTGCCCTGGTCCCCTTGAGCAAGGCACCGGACCCCCCCTGCTCCCCGGGCACTATAGAGCGGCTGATTTTGCTGTGTGTGACAAATAGAGAGGGTCTATAGAATCCTCTATTTTCATTTTTAGCTGAAGTTGGGGAATGTGTTGAATATATTAGCAAAGAGTTTACTATTTACACATTCAGCAGACACATTGCAACTTATCATTCTGTCATCCATCTACACATTTCGTTTAGCTCTTATTTGTTTTTGTTCTCTTTTAGGGTGCATATATCGCATCCGCTAGCTAACTTTGCTGCTTGGTGCTGGGCAGGTACAGTGGGTTCATCAGAGAACCAAAAACATCCATATGCTGCTGGAAGAAATAAAAAAGGGAAACTCTGGTGAGCTAAAACATGCTCACAGCAGGGAAGCTGGTTGTATGATACGTCTTTGTGGGTTCTCCACTACAGGCGACATAACGTTTTGATTAGATCAGCTTTGTGTCTTTTTTTGTCCAATTCATTTAGTAAACTGCATGATTTGTTCTGAATTTAAGATAAGATGTTCAGTTCAGCCCTGGGAGAAAGTGCAAGTGGTTCATATTGATGATAACTGAAATTGAATAAATAGCACTTTATTTGACTTAAAGATAGGTAATACAGTTCTGGTTTGCTGACATCTCTTTTTTATGATATGACAGGTGTTAGGAATAAGACGGTCACTGCTGGATTTGACCTCTCACCTTCTGGCATCCTGAGACCACCAGCCTCCCAGCAGGTGTGTGTTTCACTTTGTAGCATCATCACCGCCTCTGACCACCCTCTACAACAAATTACAGCCCTGGAACCTCAGACCATGGTGCCATGGTAACCATGAACTTGTGATTCTTATTATTATTTAAGAATACCCTTCCAGGCTACAAAGTGAGGCTCAGCTGAGGACGTGTTGCAATAGCTCTTTATTAATATGAAAATTAAATCTGTCATGACATTGCTTGTGACTTTAAATTTAACTCATATAGCCCAGAGGAAGGACATTATTCTGCAGACTCAGGGAAAAGAGCATCTTATGAAAAAAGAGGTCATATAAATACTGATAGAACTACACAGAGAAAGAGGTATTCTGCTAAACTGTTGTGATTCATAGGACATCATATGGTCTAGTTGCCAGCTCGTAGAGTCCTATTGTGAACCCAGAAATGTTGAGTACATCAAAGTTTTACGATAGAAATGTATAGTACGGATCCTAGAGGATGCTAACTTGCATATGTTGGGCAATTTAAACAATTAGCACAATAAGTTGTGTTAATTAGTATTATTAGGGTCTGAGACCAGAGGTCGTCTCGAGACCTGGGGGATGAAAAGTTATCGAAATCGCAACTTTTCATCATGCATTTAGTTTTTTATGTGTTTTGTCCGTCACAAACGGCTGCCCTCAATTGTTTTCTATAATAAACAAAAAAAGGTCCAAATAAACTAATTTGAAAAAGAACTAGAAAATGCATTTCCTGCTGAAAATGCGGCAGCAACACTTAATCCCATTGTACTTTCAGAGACTCTTGGAACAACCCAATAACCCTGCATTTTGGAACACAATGCCCTAGTGCAGGGGTGGGGAACTTTTTTCCTTTCAAGGGCCATTTCAATTTTTTCAACATCCTCCGAGGGCCGTACAAATTATTGACCTTTGCTTGAAAAACTAAAATCACAGCCCATTCATTTGGCCTTTCTTTCATGCTGTGCAAAGAAAAAGCAACCTCTGAATCCAGATATCTTACCATGACTCGCGCATGCATTCATGTGCACGGTTGTGGCATGACCACCAAAACAGAAAGATATGGACACAAGATGTCTGCAAATGTATTTAGTTTCCTATCCATGTGAACATTATTTAAGTGGGAGGGTGGACCTACAGTAACCTCCTCTAGGGGGGTCCGGGGGCATGCTCCCCCGGGAAGATTTTTTTTTAAATGTTGAAGTTAAAAGCATAAATCTGGTGCACTTTGAGAGCAACATGAAGAGATCTATGGATACATCTCTCAACACCCATATGAAACAGGCTCGTGTTGTGTTCAAGGACCCTGACCTTGGCCAGGAAAAACAGGCACTCGCTTGTGTAATTCTTTTGCGGTCTAGATTTCTTTATTGTTTTCTTTTTTGCGTGTGTTTATAAATTACCTCGAGGGCCGTACCAAATGGTCTCACGGTCCGTATACGGCCCGGAGGCCGGAGGTTCCCCACCCCTGCCCTAGCGGGACAGTAGGGTATAACAAGCTCTTTAAGATAGGATGGTGCCTGCCCATTAAGGGTTTTGTAGGCGAGAAGGTGTGTGTGTGTGTGTGTGTGTGTGTGTGTGTGTGTGTGTGTGTGTGTGTGTGTGTGTGTTTTGCATTTGGTTTGTTTTGCATTTGGTTTGTTTTGCATTTGGTATATTGCCTTCCAAGTTAGAAGCAGTGTAGGAAACAGCCAGTTGCAGAGAAAAAACATTAAAGATGTATGTACCATAGTTAAGCGTATCCGAGAAGTGTTTTCTGTTACCACATTCACACTTTTATAGATACCTTCAAATTAGAAGCAACATGGGGAAAAGCCAGTTGCAGTAACACTTTATCCCCATTGTACTTTTAGAGACTCTGGGAACAACCAATAGAAACCTTGGGGAGAGCAACAGAGGAGGGATCCCTCTCCCAGGACGGACAGACACGCAATAGTGTAGTGTGTAAATTAACAAGATATCCAATCCAATCCAATCCAACTTTATTTATATAGCACTTTAAAACCTCCAGACCAAAGTGCTGTACAGAGAGATATATCAAATCTAAAATCACACAGCTCAGCTCACAAAACATAATTTAAAATAAAAGATACAAACACAAAACAAACCAGAATAAACGTAACAATTAAAAAAATAAAAAACAGCCATATAATAAAAACAATAGACCACTGAAAGCAAATAAAAGCAACAATCTACTTGTTTACGAATGCTAAGGAGAAGGGGTGGGTTTTAAGACGGGATTTAAAAACAGACAGTGTGGGAGCCTGTCTGATTAGCAAGGGCAGGTCGTTCCACAGTTTAGGGGCGGCAGCAGAGAAAGTACGGTCCCCTCTGCGCTTAGACTTAGTTTTTGGCACCCTCAGGAGCAACTGATCAGCTGACCTGAGAGTGCGAGTTGGCGTGTAGCTGTGTAACAGCTCAGAGAGGTATGGCGGGGCCAAGCCATTGAGGGCTTTAAAAGTAAATAAAAGAGTTTTAAAATGAATCCTCGAATGAACGGGCAGCCAGTGGAGTGAAGATAAAATGGGGGAAATGAGCTCGTGTTTGCGTGTGCCAGTTAGGAGCCGTGCTGCTGCGTTTCGCACCATCTGCAGTCGAGCAAGGGAGGACGCACTTATCCCCATATATAGTGCATTACAATAATCCAAGCGGGAGGTGACGAAGGCATGGATTACTGTTTCAAAGAGGTCACTATTTAAAAAAGGCTTTATTTTGGCTAGCTGCCTGATATCACATTTACAACATAGTCCAAATGCTAAAAAAAGCACGTGTCTATTTAGAAGAAGATGAAGATGGATCCAAGTGGATGTCAACGATCCTCTGGCTGCCATCAAAGAAGTAGTAAGGTAAGCGTCAGGCAGGACCACAGCAACAGGGACAAGAGAGAGACACAAAAAACTCCAAGGAAGCTGGGTTAGTAGCATACATATTTGGGACATGGGAGTATACAGGTACAGAGAAAGAGAAAAATAAGTAAGATTACGAATACGATACCCTCTGTCCTTGGACCCTCACATCGGAGAAGGAAACACTTCCAACAGAATCCCACAGTAGTGATGGGAATTATGGCTCTTTGAAGGGAGCCGGATCTTATGGCTCCGTTCCTTTGCGAGAGCCGTTCAAAGGAGCCGTTCAAAAGAGCTGTTTTTTTTTAAGGGGGCGGGGTTACTAGGTTTATCTGCGAAAAATATACCTTTTATAATTCAATCAAATTTAGCCCTGTTTTGACTAATGATTTATATGTGTACACATATATCACTGAAAGTATTCAATACATCCTTTGTACTGAAGTATTCAAAAGTAAAAATTACATTTTTAATATAAATGATTTGCTGTGGCCAATTGTTTTCATTTACAGACCCTTGTAACTCTCTGATTGTAGAACCACGCTAAACAAAGCAGATAGCAACACCTATACAAACTGACAACAAATCTTTGCTGAGCCTAAAAATAATTATAAATAAATAACATAATGAAAATAAATATATTGCAATGCTCAAAACAGCAGCATCCAACAGTCTCTAATCCTTGGATATTACATGTCACTGCATGCATGCACGGTGCACCATAGCGCGGCGATCATCATATCATTCTGTCTTGTGTTACTTAACAACAAAAAAAAAACGGCTCATTCGCGGGTGCGAGCCAGCTCCCGTCGTTCACTTAAAAGAGCCGGCTCTTTGAGCCGACTCGTTCGCGACCAACACATCACTACCCTACAGTTGATGGGGGAAAACGAACAGTCCTCGGGGAGAGCAACAGAGGAGGGATCCCTCTCCCAGGACGGACAGACACACAATAGATGTCGTCTGTAAATGAAAAAGATAATACATTTACAACATAGGTAGAATATAGGAGAAGATGGTAGAAGGTAGAAGATGTACAAATATGGCCACTTTCTGGTTAAAACTGCCATTTTTTTATCCTGAAATGGATTCAGCATCCTTAATAACCCCCAATACCACTCCAAGATGTACTATTATTTCGGCCATAATGCCATTCATTTTATTTAACGCAACAAATGCTAGTTGTGCAAATTGCCCAACATATACAGGTTAGCATCCTCCAGTTTCTATGTGCTGGGGATCCTTACTATACATTTCTAACTCAAAACGTTCGGATACTGTCACAAACAAGCTGAGAACCAAAATGCAACACACAGGAAACCAAGGATAGTCGGTAACCAGCTTTATTATAAACAAAGGGCTGGTCGGGAACAAACCGGCAGACAGTAGGCAAAGGGCTGGTCGGGGACAGGCGAGGGTTCCAGGAGTAAGCAAGATGGGAGACGCAGGTACAGGCAGGTTCAGGGAGCAGGCGAGGCAGAATAGTCCAGGGAAAGGCAGGGTCAGGAAACAGGCAAGGCAGGCTGGTCAGGGGCAGACAAGGTCGAAACCGGGAGAGCAATCTGGGAGGTAATGCGGGAAAGACTGGCATGCTGCGAAGTACGATCTGGCACTGAGGTGAGAGTGAAGTGGGCCCTATATACTAATGGAGCTGATGTGTGAACAGAGTGTGAGAGAGAAACAGGGTGTGACTACCAGGTGACTAAGGAATGCTAATGCAGAAAATAGGTGAGTGGAAGCAGACTGTGACAGAACCCCCCCTTAAATGGACGGCTCCTGACGTCTAAGAAAAGTCTATGAAAAATGACAACTAACCCCAAAACTGAAACAAAAAAAAACTAAACAAAAACCTAGAGATACAGGGTGGGAGGTGGGGGTATGGGGAGGGTTAATACTCATCTGGAGATGCTCTCTCGGCCTCCCTCTCCTGGAAGTCCTCGTCCTCCTCGACCGATTACGCCTCACCCTCCTCCTCGACGAAGCCCCTGGTCTGTAGCGGACGAGTACCCCCTGGCTGGGCGTGGGTCCTAGAAGGCTGCTCTGGGTATCACAGGTGGAAGTCTCGGATGAGTTGTGGGTTAAGGATGTGACGAGCAGGAATCCACTGCCTCTCCTCAGGACCATATCCCTCCCAGTCCACCAAATATTGTACCCCTCTTCCTCTGCGACGGGAACGGAGCAGGCGACGAAGGGTGTAAGTAGGACCCCCATCGATCATCCTAGGGGGTGGTGGTGGAGGGGCGGCAGGGATCATAGGACTCTCCCGGACAGGTTTAATCCTAGAGACGTGGAAGGTGGGATGGATCTTCATGTTCCGGGGCAAACTCAGTCGGACCGCTGCAGGGTTAATAACCTTGACAATCTCGAAGGGTCCAATAAACCTGGGCGCTAACTTCTTAGACTCTACCCGAAGGGGAATGTTCTGAGTGGAAAGCCACACCCTCTGGCCTACCAGTACACAGGTGCCTTGGTGCGTCGGCGGTTCGCTGATATGGCGTACCGGTTAGCAGACTGAAGCAGGGTTGTTCGGGCCTGCCTCCAAGTCCTCCGACAACGTCTGATGAAAGCCTGGACAGACGGACAGGTAACCTCCCTCTCTAATGCAGAGAACAATGGGGGTTGAAAACCGTAGGCACACTGGAAAGGGGAAAGACCAGTGGCGGAACTGATGAGGGTGTTGTGGGCATACTCCACACTTCCTTGACCCACGATGTAGCCTAGAAAGGCGACCGAAGAAGTGTGAAACTCGCACTTCTCCGTCTTGATGAACAGCGAGTTCTCCAGAAGTCTCTGAAGAACTGTCTGGACGTGGTGGATGTGTTCCTTGAGATTCTTTGAAAAAATCAAAATATCGTCCAGATAAACAAAAACATAACGATCCAACATGTCCCAGAGTACGTCGTTCACCAACGCTTGGAAAACCGCAGGGGCGTTGGTAAGTCCAAATGGCATCACCAGGTACTCATAATGTCCCGAAGAGGTGTTGAAGGCGGTCTTCCATTCGTCCGCCTCTCGGATTCGTACCAGGTGATAAGCGTTCCGTAAATCCAGCTTAGTGAAGATTGTAGCCCCTTGTAGTAACTCGAACGCTGACGAGATGAGTGGCAGGGGATATCGATTCTTCACAGTGACGTCGTTCAGACCCCGATAGTCAATGCAGGGCCTCAGGGTCTTGTCCTTCTTCGCCACAAAAAAAAACCCTGCTCCTGCGGGTGAAGTGGAAGGACGAATAATTCCCGCAGCCCGACCACAGTAAAGGCATAGATTACCTCTTCGGCGTAATTCCTTCTCCTCAGAGGTAAGACTGGTACGACCCACTTGCATGGGCTCAACCTCCCCGTACCGTGAGTCAGAGTAGGGATGGGAATTTCCCGCCGAAACCGGAAGTTGTTGTCACGAGCGCGGTCCACCGCTCGCGTCTGCTGTTCTCCTCTCCGGGTCTGGATTCGCCTGTCAATCCGAGAGGTGAGCTCGATCAACCCATCCAAGGAAGCAGGGAGATCATAGGAAACCAGCTCATCTCTCATATAATCCGCTAATCCTTTCAGATATGCGTCACACTGCGCCGGCTCGTTCCAGCTGCTGCGGCGGCTGCTGGTGCGGAAGTCTATGGCGTAATCTACCACCGTGCCGGGACCCTGGCTCAGGCTCAACAGACCTCCGGCAGCGTCGGGACCCAGACGAATGGAACCGAACACCTTCCACATCTCCGCGGAAAATGCAGCAAAAGAGACGCAGGCTGGAGTCTGCTGCTCCCACTCTGCAGTTCCCCATAAACGGGCTCTCCCCATCAGATGATTCACAGCGAACGCTACACGAGCCGCCTCGGAGGCGAAAGTGTGTGGCTGCAGTGCAAATAATATGGACCAGTTTGTGAGAAAGGGGCTGCATCCCTCAGGCTCACCAGCGTAGCGTTCCGGCGTTCCCACACGAGGCTCCGGGGCGTATCCAGTCGGGCCAGGGGCTGGAGCGAATATCGGAGCTGCGGGCGGAGGGACGGTAGCAGCCATGGTAGCGGCTAGCTGTTGTACAGTGGCGGCCATCTGCTGCATCTGGGAGGTCAGGTAAGCCAGCGTTTGTCCCTGGGTTGAGGTTGCCTGGTGGGTTTCGGTAGCTAAGGTAGCTATCGTGACCTCCTGTCTTTGGATGGCATCCTCAACCCTCTCAAAGCGGTCTCTAGGAGACCCGGTGCTTGCTTGGTCCATTTCTGTCCAGATCGTTCTGTCACAAACGAGCTGAGAGCCAAAATGCAACACACGGGAAACCAAGGATAGTCGGTAACCAGCTTTATTATAAACAAAGGGCTGGTCGGGAACAAACCGGCAGACAGTAGGCAAAGGGCTGGTCGGGGACAGGCGAGGGTTCCAGGAGTAAGCAAGACGGGACACGCAGGTACAGGCAGGGTCAGGGAGCAGGCGAGGCAGAATAGTCCAGGGAAAGGCAGGGTCAGGAAACAGGCAAGGCAGGCTGGTCAGGGGCAGACAAGGTCGAAACCGGGAGAGCAATCTGGGAGGTAATGCGGGAAAGACTGGCATGCTGCGAAGTACGATCTGGCACTGAGGTGAGAGTGAAGTGGGCCTATATACTAATGGAGCTGATGGGTGTAACAGAGTGTGAGAGAGAAACAGGGTGTGACTACCAGGTGACTAAGGAATGCTAATGCAGAAAATAGGTGAGTGAGGAAGCAGACTGTGACAGATACTCAACATTTCTGGGTTCACTATGCTGGCAACTAGACGAATAGAGAACACAAAAGCCTCACTTTTTAGTTTTGAACTCCTGATAAGACCAAACACACTGTGAGCCAACTTACAGCACCCGTGCATTTGCTCTTGGGGTGTTTACCTTCCTCCCTATTTGATGCCCATCCCTCATTGTTGGGAGACAAATGTCACCTCCCTCCCTCCCTGCCTGCAACGCTGTCTAGTAGCTGACAGATGTCGCGTATTCATGAATATTCTGTGCACCGCCAGGCCTCCACGCTGCAGACAAAGCTTTGATCTTCGTTTCAAAAGAAAGTTGTGTGTGCCACTGCCAGAGACTTTGTGACTTACAGGGCCTTCGCTGCTGTAACCTGTTTATTTGAGTGCAGTAATAGAACCGTGACTGTGTGATCGGGGAGTTGACAGTGTGAGGGTGAAGGGCCACTGCTTCAGTCAGAATCAGGAGTCAGGACTTACTAGTCTATCATGATCCAATGAATATGACTTGCAGTTTTCCTGGAAAAAACGTTTTTAAGCTCTAAAGGGGTCATTTTTAAATATCAGATTCTACTCAGGTATAATAACTGTCCCTTTTATATCAAAATGCACATAGTGGAACACTAAGCAGCTCAAGAATCAGATATTCTTCTCAGGAATTGGTGGAGACCAAAATAAAGCTAACAGGTAAGAACATATTTAACTTAAATTCAGAATCTGCAAATGCATGCAAAAATGTCTGTGTCTTGAAGATAGAAGAACAATCAATTTGCTAACATGTTAGTCATGTCCACTTTATAAACCTTAATGTGGAGTTCTGCCCAGAGAGGCCAAACCAAAAGATTAGAGTTAATATTATAAACTTTAAAAAGATTTTTCTCAGACAAACTCTTTCATATATATGCTGATGTTTAGAGTGTTTTCTCGAGTTGCAAACTATAGCTTCGTGGGTCTGCTTTAATTTTGTTTCCATTTTGTGTTGCTATTTTGTGCAATGTAGGAGGATGACTTGATTGGTCGAAATGTATCCAATTCGACCAATATTGTTGAATATTTCTTTAAGTTTTTGCCTAAATTAACCCAACCTTTATCAAACCAACATGTCATCAAACTATGTTGTATGTACTTTCGGAGACAGACACATTTTACTGTTTACATTACAACATTAATTCACTGACATCTTGAATAAGCATCCAGAGTTGTGATATACTTTATGTGGAAATATAAGCACTTTAAATAGATTGCTTTCAACTAAGGGTCTTCGTAGCCAGGTATTCATGAAGGTGAACAGCTTTGTAGAAAACAGAAGCCTCATTCACATAATGTTATGAGAGTCTGGCTGAAACAAAGAGACGCCACCATCTGCAGTCTCACAGCGCAGTTACAGTGTTTCCCCTCTTGACCTCAGTGAAACCCATCGGGCTCTATTCACTGGCTGGCCTTTTCAGCACACATGCTCCTGCATCGCCAGTAATGATATTGGTTTCTCTCAACGCGCCTTTTGAGTGGTGGCCGGGTCTCAGGACTCTTTTGTTGCATGGCCTGGATGGAGAAGTATCTCTTTCCCAGTCTCTAGCCACATGAGCAGCGGGAACAGAGCGCAGAGCCCCCTGTAGACTCAGCGTTCTCTTTATAGACTGCTGCAGCTCCACTTCCTCCAGAGACACTCGTACTGGGCTTGCTCTTTCTAGCAGATGATTAATCTTCTTATTATCTGACATCACAGTTAAAGCAGCACTCCAAACAGGATGCTGCTCCTGCTGCTGGTTCGCTAAAATGCAAGGATATCTGACTATATGGAGCATTTGGGAATTTGTGAACATGAACATATATTGCTTAACTAAGCCCCAGAGGGTTTAAAGAGCATTGGACTCCATCCACGCACATTTTAACAGAACAATATATATGCAACATCTCAGCTTTAGAAGTCACCTACATTGAAAAATTGAGCCATTTGGATTTGTATTTGAAAAACATAAACTGGATAATAAATAAGATGAATGTCAACCATAACAAAACACTTGCTCAACACACTTCCATTGCTTTAAAAAAATACCCCAAAAGTCATTTGACTACTGTATGAAGCCTGGTTTTCATAATCAGTGTTATTTTTAAATGTTAAGTATAGTATATATTGTTCTTAAAATGTTATTGATTTCAAGCAATTGTTGGTATTTTGATCTTGTGTTTTATATGAAATTGTGATTAGGTAGAGGCTTTAAATAAGCCCAATGGGATTTTGTTTGTCATTTGTTATCTGTTATGTTTGTGTATATTTAAATTGTGCAAAACCATTCAAACCAAACCATTAATCACCAGGAAGCTCTGACAATGCGAGAGTGCGGGAGAATAGAGATCAATGTCCCGTGATTTTCCCAGGATGAGGAATCCTTAAGTATCTGAGGACGAGCCAACATTCTGAAAGAAATAGCCAGTCTTCTTGCAACAGGAGCAGGACCAATCATTTAGGTGCAGAAACACATTTGACCATGTCTTTGATATAAAATAAAGTAATACTAAAATTAATAAACCACATAAACTGAATTCTAAATAGTTATTTTCAGTCTTACTTATTGTTAATTAAATGATAAGGCTTGTGAAGGACTCTGGTGAAGCTCAATGATTGCACAGAGTGGTCGGATTATTACTATCCTCAAGCCACAGACACAGGAGGTTCTTTTCCTTTTGTCTGAGCATTTCATTTATTTATTTTCAATTTAGATGTAAAATCATTTTTATATTTCAAAAAAATAAAACTTTTTCTAAAATCGATCACCCTCATTATTTTAAAATGGTCACTAAATATAATTTACATCACCAGACTAAAATGTTAAACCATACCATAATATTCCCCATTTGTTGTTTTATTCTTTAGATTATTGTTCTGTACTGTATAAATCTGAAGGTTTTCACTTACATGGTTTCACATTCACTTCTATAAAGTCATGGGCGTCACTTTGTTAGAAAAAGCGGGGGGGCACTTTTTTCAGATAAAAAAAAAAAGAACTTGACAACTAGTGCAGCAACTATGCAAAGTAGGAGATACAATTACTTAACTATTATCTACTCAGTTATTACTAATATTAAAGGTTTCGCAGGTCCAAACTGCACCAATTGGGTCACCAGAAATGTTCTCTTGTGCAAAGTGTACAATTCTTTGTGCACGCTATTTTCAGAACATTTTAAACAAATTATCCTAATGCAAAGTGGTGGGGACAAAATTGGCCATTTCCAAAAGTGGTGGGGACATGTCCCCGGCGTCCCCAGAATAAATTACGCCTATGGGCGGGATGGAAGGAGAACTGGGCCGCACTCCTCCCTCGACAAGGTTCCTAAGCTGCAGCAGCCATGGAGAGATCAGTAGTCCTTAACAGCCCAAACACTTTAATCTATAGGTGTTTTGATGAAGGCTTTTCTTTTTTTTAATAAATCTTTTTATTAGTTTTCGCACAGATATCAAACAGACATTTTCAAGACATTACATGTAAAATACTGTGTTTTCCTAGTACAGTTGACAAGTAAACACGTACCCCCATACCCTGCAATCTCATTCAAACAAACATACAAGGGGGGGGGTGGGGACAAGGAAATAAAAACAAAAATAAATAAAGGATGAATATTAAATAGTATTGCAAAGAGAAGGGGGGGTGCTCTGCTGAGAATTAAGTATTGGGTTCTTCATCAATAGTAAAGGTGTCATTGTGGTCCAGAAAAGGCTGCCAGGTATTATGGAACGTCGTCAGGGAGCCCCTAAGGGAGAACCTAATCCTCTCAAGCCTGACGCAATACAGGATTTCATGAATCCATCTATTATGGGTGGGAGGGGAAGAATGTATCCATTTAAGGAGAATAAGCCTCCTGGCAAGCAGAGTGGTGAATGCAATAACTCGTTGTGTAGTAATGGGTGCATTGGGCATCAGAGGAATTCCAAAAAGGGCACTGAGGGGGCCAGGGACCACTGTCTCACCTAAAACCTCCCTAAGTGAATCAAATATTGCAGACCAGAACTCTGATAGTTTAGGGCACGACCAAAACATGTGCATGTAGTCAGCCGGAGATTGTTTACATCTATTACATGTGTCAGACCTGTCAGGGTATATCCTGGCCAGTTTAGCGTTAGTGTAATGTACTCTGTGCAGAATCTTGCACTGCAGTAAGCTATGCCTTGCACATATAGAAGAGGTGTGTACCAGGTCTAATATACGTCCCCACTGATCATCTGACATGTTAATCCCAAGGTCCTGATCCCATACAACTCTAAGGGAATTTAAGCAAGTAGGATTTATCTTAGAAATGTTATTATATAAAGGTCAAATTTGTTGGCTAAATCTGCAAACGAAGAGAAAACACCACCAGCATAAAGGTCATTAATAGACCGCAGGCCTTTGTCTGACCAAGTCCGGAAGACAGGATCCGAGCACGACGGGAGGAAAAGGTGATTGCGATAGACCTGATGACGCTTATAAGCCAAACTGCTTCCTAAACTGACCCCAAATCTTTAAAGTGTTAGTTACAATCGGATTGTGAGCAACTTGTTTAATTAGAAAGGGCAATTGAGAACATACCACCGACCAAAGTGGGAGACCCGAAGAGGAAGCCTCCATCTGGGCCCATCGAGGGTGTTCGCCCTGTGCCAAATTAGTGTTCCAAAAAAGAAGCTTATTAATATTACATGCCCAATAATATTGGCGGAGATTAGGCAGCGCCAGGCCACCTTCAGACTTGGGGGAGTTGAAGAACTACTCTTCTGATACAAGCCCTCTTGTTGCACCATAAAAAAGAATTAATCTGCTGGTCAAGTGCTGAGAAAAAGGATTTATTTATAAATATTGGAATGTGTTGGAAGGAATATAAGAACCGAGGTAGCACCACCATTTTTTATCAAATTAATGCGTCCCATTAAGGAGAAAGGCAAGGAGGACCATCTAGCTAAGTCTGCTTTAAAGTGCTCTACTAATGGACTATGGTTCTTGGCAAAAAGCTCTGTAAACGATTTAGTAATATGGATACCCAGGTATTTGAATCCCTCTGAGACCTTCTTAAAAGGAAAGAGAGCTTGGGGAAGTTTTTCAGCGAGGGTGTTAACAGGGACATATTCCCTTTCTGGAGGGTGAGTTAACGTTAACTGAAGCTACCGGAGATGTATAGAGGAGTTGAATCCATGAAACAAAGTCCTTGCTGAAACCAAATGTGTTAAGTACATAGAACAGCTATCCCCCACTCTACTCAGTCGAATGCCTTTACCGCATCCAAAGAGAGAACAACTTCAGGGGAACTAGTAGAGGGAGAATAAATAATGTTAAACAACCTTCTGGTATTAAAAAATGACTGTCGTCCTGAAATAAAGCCTGTCTGGTCGGGATCGATCAGGCCCGGCATCACCCTCTGGAGACGGCTAGATAGAACCTTAGCCATGATCTTAAAGTCTACGTTTAAAAGGGATATCGGCCTATAACTGCCACACAAGAGTGGGTCCTTATCTTTCTTCAACAATAGAGTGATTGATGCCTCAGACAAAGTAGGTGGTAACTGGCCTTTCAGAAAGGCATCATTGAATACTCTCACCAGGATCGGGGCAAGTACAGAACAAAACGTTTTAAAAAACTCTATGGAGCAGCCATCAGGACCAGGCGATTTACCGCTCTGTAAAGATTTGATAGCCTCTGTTACTTCAGAGATGGTTAACGGAGCTCCCAGATCACCAGAACCTCTTCCATCAACTTGGGGATAAGCTAGAGTGTCTAAGGGGTTAGGGCTGTCCCAATCCTGTGGAGAAGACTCTGAGGTGTATAATTCAGAATAGTAGGCTGAGAAGATATTACTGATTTCAGGGTCTGTTGTAATATCACCTGTTGGCGACTTCACTCTAGGGATCAACCTGTAGGCACCAGCCACTCGCGATTGATATGCAAGCAGTTTGCCTGCCTTATCTCCATGCTCAAAAAATCGTTGCCTAGTTTGCAGAATTGCCTCTCGATCTTACCAGTTGATAACAGATCATATTGAGATTGAAGCTGAAGCCGTTTTTTATACAAAATATAGGTGGGATTAACCGAGTCTAAATTTCGGATATCAGCTGAAATTTCTTTCAATTTGGATTGCTCCGATTTCCTGGAATGTGAGACAAAATAAATGATCTGCCCACGGAGATAAGCCTTAAAGGACTCCCAGAGTATATCACTACCAATATTCAGAGTGTCGTTTATCTCAAAGAAAAATGTGATTTGTGTTGCAAGAAAAGCCTTAAATTTGGGTTCGGACAGCAAATGAGGGCTAAATCTCCAGAATTTAGAGGGTGGTCTACCATGGGGAAAATTGATTTCTACAGAAGTGGGTGCATGGTCGGAGATAACTATGCTATGGTATTCACAGGAAAGAACGTTATGTAATAGTTTATCGTCAAGTAAGAAGAAGTCTATCCGTGAGTAAGTGTGGTGGACATGTGAAAAGAAAGAGAACACTTTACTGGAGGGAAACTTAGTCCTCCACGGGTCCTCAAGCCCAGCTGGCCGGCGTGACATTTTAAGACTTTGGTCGATTTAGAGTAGACTGCTTAGTGGACGATCTATCAAGCTATCCTGGACCAGATTAAAATCACCTCCAATTATAATTTGATGCTCATTGAGATTAGGTATAGAAGTAAAGAATTTGGATATGAATTTGACATCGTCCCAATTCGGAGCATATAGCGAGGCCGAGACCACAGGAGTATTTTGTAATTTCCCAGATACTTTAACGTACCGGCCGTTCGGATCAGATATAGTAGTGTTTAGTTCAAAGGCAATATCCCTGTGTATAATAATACCCCTCTAGCCCTCTCGGAAAACCTTGAATGAAACAAGTGACCCATCCATGGCCTCTTGACGCGAGACATTTCCGCCGTACGGAGGTGTGTCTCTTGTAAAAAGCAGATGTCTCCTCTAAGGTGTAGCAAATGTGAAATTACCTTGTTGGCTTTAGTGATATTGTTCATCCCTTTAACGTTCCAGGAAATAAACCGGATATTTCTACCACTCACTGACATCGTCCTTTAAGTTGTGGCATAACCTGAGCAGAGAATAAAATAAAAGGGGAGGGGGAGAGAGAAAACCAACACACTCCCTGAACGTCCAGGAGCGACGCTTGGTCAGGGTCCTATGGCGTGCAGTTGTGACGCGCCGAGTCTCCTTCAGCTTCATAAACGGACGCAAAGAGCTTTCAACTGATTGCAATGTATTCCCATCTGCGGCGGTATTTGACGCTCAGGGAAGCACCGCATCGGTCAATGTCGGCGGCACTTAAAGGCAATGTGAGCGTCCATTCCCATTGGATATCGGAGGATTTTACGTAAGTAAAAAAAAAAAAAAGTAAGTATTCTCTTTACTGTTTTTAAGTGTGCAAAATATTTAAATTTTATTTTCGGATCCTGAACGAGACCGCCGCCAGAGCGCGTCTCCCCGTTACCTGCAAAAGGAAGCCATGCACGCAACTCAGCTCTCTTTAACTCCAGGCGACTTTCTGCCGCTTTCCTCCGTGGTGCAGTGCTGATCGTTTCACCACTGAGGAAAGCACTTCACAAATTGCAGTACCCATAAGGAGCTGTACAAATGCCGCAGTTTTTGCGTGGCTGTGTCTTTAGTTGAAAGCCCAGTGGCGATCTGCTCATCTCTCATTGAAATAATATGCTACAAAGGGGCGGACTGGCCATCTGTGTGTTCTGGAGAATCACAGAACGGACGATCGTCCTTATTATTATGCCGTTTAAACCAATTATTTAAATTTGTTTGTTAAATTCGGCATCATGTAAGTTGCGCTGACAGGTCCACACACTGCTTCCCCGCAGCGAGGCTCCCCCGCCCCCCCGTTGATAATTCACGATCGTCGGCACGCTGATAAAACAAACGACCCCTGGCCTAGAGTGTGTGTTGTTTGACTTAACCTCATGTCTGTGTGTGAGATCAGAGAAGGACATTGAATGTTCAGCTCTCAGTGCTTTTGTAGATCCTAGCTCTCAGTGCTTTTGTAGATTCTAACTGAATCTCTGCTTGAAGTTGATTCTCTCTCCTGTGCCCCTGTTTTACTTTCAGATATATATGAATGGTGTTGAGTAAACCCAAGATTTCCTATTTTCGCTGCTGCAATTCAAAAGCTTTAAATACTGAAATAATGGGGGAGTTCAATTGTGAAAGGGATAGGGGATTCTATTGGGAAAGTAAATGTGTGTATCGGTTTATCAACTATCTTAGAGCCCTTTGACCACTAGTCACATCCATGGATTCAGATGTTAAACATCATCCAGTCACGACAAAATGTCATCAGTTAAAGACACCTGCATAATAGGCAGCCCTGTTTTAATTGAGATGCAAATCTCTGCCATGCTGGACTGAGGTGCTGAGTCAAACCAAGCCAGCACATTTGTATTTTAAAGGCCTTATAGATAGCTATGACATTAAGTGTTGGAGCCAAATTCATAAGATTGCTTCTAAATGTAGAAAAAGTAAATATATAGAACCCTAAAAGCCTGGTGAGACATAAGCTGTATGTAGGAGGGTGAGCTTATTTCAATTTGGAGTCTGTGCATTTAACTTAGGTCTAATTCATTGTGCCACAGACACAAATAAAGTTCACCCAGTCAACCAACACTACATATCATATAATCTGCAGGCCTCTACAAGGAAACCAATGTGTTGGTTTGTTTTATTCTTTCATCTTCATATAAGTCTAGCAATAGTTAGATATTCACAGGATGTCGTCCCTGAAAGCATGATGAAATTGTTCCCGGAGCAAAGTGCAAATAAAATGACAAGCTCTTTGACATAAGCCTCCAAAATGAAGCTTATATAATTAGACTTGGCAGAGCCCCAGCCATCAAAGCGAAGGATGGTGCTGACTAATTGAGCGGACAGATTAGGTCTGACACAGCCTGAGAGTACAGGAGGAATGAAGTCATACTGGTTGGAGGACAGCTGCCTGGCACAGATCTTTAAAGGAAAACTACACTTTGACATATTACTCTATATTATATATCATCAAGTATTAATGTGCAATGTTCCAGGAGATATTTTCCAGTGTAATATCTTACTTCTTTCCTTTTGCATGTTACTTCACAAATCTGAAACATTGTGGGTGTAAGGAAGCTCTTGACACAAACTTCTTACACTTAGCGATTAGTAAGATCACTAAAACATGTCATTCTATTCAGATCATGCTATAATTTCAGACTGATTAGAAGTGTAACAAGAGAAGAGAGATGTACCAACTGGCAAATTAGCAGTATTAGCAGACCCAAATACTGCATGTCCTCACAGAAAAAGTAAAAACAACCATTCAACTAAGAAAATATAACATTACATATTGTAACCCAGTTCGATAAGCACAAGCACAGGTGGAGCCCTTTACCGGACTCTTTTGGTAAAACTCTTCTCTAATTTACGCACACGGCCCAAACTGACCTGACCGGCTTAAGACTAACTTCTTAAAAACCCAGGCCTGGCCGGATCAGACGTAACAGCAGAAAGGAGAAAAGCAGCTTTCTTTGCCACAGCTCTCGTGCAAATGTGTCCATCCTCAAGGGGGGATTGTCCTGCAATGCAAGCAAGACCGCGTGGACGGCCAGGCAACACGCACCGCTCTCTCCAGGCAGGTCCCCCCCACTCTGTCACAGATGAAGTTGCAGAATTGATGTCCTTCTTTCAGCAGAGATCCGATAAGTTGCTGATCCTTGGAGACTTTAACATCTACTGCCAGTCTTTGAATCTTATGAGTCTTTTAACCTAACAGTGTTGTGACTGTACTTACTCACTCAAAAGTTCATACTCTGGATCTCGCTTTAACGCATGGTATGAATAGTTCTGATGTGGAATGTGCCTGTGTCTTCCTATGCCCAGCACTTGTTGTTTGGGGTTCACCTCCTTCCGCAAGTAGGCTGTTAAATCATTTTAATAACAGATTAATTCTAGATCAAATTGCTCCGCTCATGAACAAAAAATGTAGTCGCCTCTCGATGCCCTGGATAATTTAAATGTCATTGTCATTGATCTTCCCTCGAGTCAGGTATTAGAAGCGGAGAAATGTGAAGAACTTCATTCCTTATTCACAGAAGATGTCTAATTTATGAAGTCTCATTTCTGCCCCAGATTCGCCCATTGAGTTTGACAAGCACTGTGCAGTTTCCCTCCTCCTATTGCATCTTATCACTCCATCTATACTTGATTATATGGTAATGTAATGAAACCCCAGACTTGTCCTTTTGATTTTATTCCTGTAAAATGTTTAAGAACATTTTAAACACAGTGACACTCTTTTCTGCTAATCTTAAACTGCTGTCTTTGAGCATCCAAGTGCATGCTACCTCTTGGCCACCTCATTCATATACATAGTATCAGATTACATTTGTTAGCAGATAATATCCAGATCTATTTTAGCAGTTTATGTTTTATTACTTTTATTTTGTTTGTTCATTTTATTGTCTGTGTGTATTAAATCTGTTCTGTTTTTACAAAAAAGCACTTTGTAACTTGCTATGTAAGATGCTATGTAAATTAAACTTCGGTTGCTTTTCTGTTTACTGGTTGAAGAAAGGAAAAATATTTAACCGAAAGTACTGGTATTAAGGACAGTATAGCATGTTTGTTGTTGTATGCTTGAACAATTAGAGTGAAGAATGGCAAAGTAGTGGAAGTTCAGAGTCACTGTGGACAATGACAACTGTAGAAGACTTGATCTAGATGCAGGTATACAACATACTTTAACAGAGATATACAACACATTTCCCCAGCATTTGGAATTGAAGGTTCATGGTCCATGACTTCACAAAAGATTTCACAATCATTACATTGCCAGGAGAATCAAGTTTATGCATTCTCCAATGCAGGAGGTTCCCATCACAGCCTGGTCGTCTGAAGCACCAGTAAGCAGCCCCAACACTTCCAGTGTGTCCTCATCATCGTAATCAGTGTTGGATAACACCATTACATTAAATCACAGAATCGCAAGGACGTGCTTGCTCCTGTGAAATCCCCATTCCTCACTTTCAAAATAGCGGAAAAGCTTAAACTTGGAAATGAGAGCTTCAGAGAAACTGGCACCTGACTGTAGATTACACCTGGGTTTAGGTCTGACTTTTAGAGAAGCTAGCGGTGGACATTTTTCAGTATATCAAACAAGGTAGCAGGGGGCATTCATCAACCATGAACAATCTGCTTCTGGTTATATGCCTGCCCTTATATACAGTAAAAGGGCCAATAACATGACCACAATGACAGACTCTGGCTTTCCATAAGTGACTAAACGCTTTGAAATAATACATTTAGAGTGAATGCCTCCCAGCCAAATATGTAAAGAAACCATAAAAGGCTGAAGTCAATAATTGTCCTTCACACTGCTTGCGAAAAAGATAAAAGCTAGAAACTCTCAAACATTAAAGACTTAACTGTTGAATAGAGTCAGACAAAGAAATGGCGCACCTTGTGTAAGAGAGAAGTTTTCAAAAACATTTTTCCAAAAGAAGAAAATAGTGGTTCAGAGAAATCCAGACATATTAAACCTCATTTTGCCCCAAGAACAGCATGGATTATTTGCAATGTGCAAGACACATTTCTAAGGAAATATGATGTCTTAATGAGACAAAAGTGGCACGCTGGTTAGAGAATCAGAATGGTGACTGGAAAGGTGCCAATTCAATACTGAGGTGGGAAAAGTGAAAGAGCAGCACCTGCCTCAAGCAAGACACTTATCCTAAATGGCAAGCAGATCAGACCTTGGTTACAAGCAGCTTCCAGGTGTGAGCTGTGAAGAAGAGAGCAGTGCTCTTTCTGGGATAATATGATATTAGTCACAATTAGCAATATTATTTTCTAAAAGAGGGCAGTCTGTTCGCAGCTTTGTGTAATGAAGTCATTGTGTTTAAACAGGTTGTACATTTTCCACAATTTCTAGAATTTTTTTGCAATTATTGATGTATCAGTAACATTTAAACAATTGTAATCTTGTTAGTCATTGTAATTGTTCCAGCCACATGTTTTGTCTTGTATTATAGATAATGAAGGCATTATAATGATTTCAATGCATTCAATATGTGTCATGACTACACTCATAAACACACATAATGCCGTCTAATGCACTATGATGAAAGTAATTAGAGGAGTCTTATGGCCACTCTAGACTAGTTATAAACTGGAGGTTTAAAATACATTGCGACTGGGTAAATTCACCCATCAGCACCTCAACAGTCAAATGTACTAGGGACTCAGAGAGTTCTATAATAGTCCTTGCAGTTTTATACGTTATCAGAAGTTGTGTGGTCTTCAATGTCAGGTCGTTTGCTCAACACCACACTGGCTTTTTTTAGGACTCACCTCAAGCCCGACCATATTTGTGTCAACCATGAACTCAAAGGTGGTTTAGTGGGGTGGGTTTGAGTGCAGTCATGGGCGTATAGAGTAATGGACTCAGCTGACAGCATTGTCAAGAACCAGTGCTTTCCATGAGGGAGCAGAGTGGGGGGGGGGGGGCAGTTTAACAATTTGTGGGCGGTCAACTGTGTATTACATGCAGCGTTCTATCATTTCAGACCATTAACCTGCAGTCACAGTCACTATTCATTGCAACACATGTATTTTCTTAAAATACTCACACTGGGGTTAATGTATTTTCCAAGAAGAGATCATGAGCTCTTATGCTTCCATTGCTAGTAATAATAATTAAACATGTCCATTGCTAGTAATAATAATAATAATACATGTCTATTGCTAGTAATGATGAGGATTAACAAGCAGCAGAGTTTTGCATAGGACTTTGAATGATGTGCCATAAAGGATGCTGTTGCAGTAGTGGATGTGATTTAGCCGTGGATCAAATGTTCTGCAGCAGAGGAGGAGAGTGATGGACATAGACGAGGTACATTTTTGAGGTGGAAAAAGCATCTTTGGGGATTTTATTGACAAAGAGTTTGAAGGGGAGGTCATATTCATCACAGTAAGTTCAAAGAAGTTGGCTCGCATCCATGATCCAATTTCATTAGGATTGTTTGTTAAGGTGGAGTGAGTAGTATTGTAGATGAATCTAAACACTGAGTTTCTGCCTGTTGACATTGTGAAACGCTTCTCCTCCGCAGTGTTCACCGTTACCATGGAGCTGCTCAGGTGGGGGTCAGAGAGCCAGAAACACGTCCGCAAAGGGGCGTGGCAAGCAGCAGCTCATTTGCATTTAAAGCCACAGAATCAGCACTTTTGGAACATGGCTGAAACAGAGGGGTTTATGGCATGCTATAATTCATGATCTGTTTGGTATTTTGAGCAAAAACTACAGAGACATGTTTCGTATAGATATGGCCCTATAATATATTGTTGAAATATAGTATAATACGTGACCTTTAAGTCCAATACATTGTAAGCTGCTGACTAACTAGGAAAGCATCTTTGCTGCTAAGGATTGCAGGTTGCAATATGGTGTCATGCTCAGTGACAAGTGTGTGTGAGTTTGGGGGGGGTTATACAATAAGCTATAATACACCACTGGATGAATCATTATGTTGGCCCTTTAACTTTAAATTAAAGGTCCCATGTCATGCTTTTCCGGTTATTACCCGTCCCCTTGTAGCTTTCTATGCATGTAAACGGTCTGCAAAGTCACAAACCCTCAAAGTACACGCTGTAGCGAGTAAAACTCTAACACAGAAAATACCTGTCTATGCTGCCCCAGAACTCCTCGTTGGAGATTTTTATTTTTCCATTTTTTTCTTCCTGGGTCGTAGTGACGTAAGGGGCTAAGTGACGTAACGGACTTCCTCACACACACACACTCACTCAGCCTTATATTTTTTCTCAGCCGCAGCTCCGCGGATTTCTCAGCCTGAACTCAGCCTGAGACAGCGAGACACAGCGAAACTCAGCCTGAACTCAGCCTGAGCACACACACAAACTCACAGCCAGGCTACGAGTGTGTGTCAGGCTTCAGTTTGTGTAAACTTTGCGCACTGCCACTCCAACATCCAATCACAGAGCTTGAGGACGAATCACGGGGTTTGTGAAGCAAAGCACATGTTGTAGTCCCAAACGAAAGCTGAGGATTCTGGGTAGTGTAGTGTCTTCTGCCATCCTAAACTCCGAAAAAATATTTGTTTCTCCGAATCGAAGGGGAAAAATACAAAAGCATTGTACACAATTTAAACCAATCAATGTTGTGTAATTAACAAGGATAATCTGGTGTTTTTGAGTTGATGAGTAGTGCAGATATCACTGTAAAATCAATCGACAGTAAAGAGAATACTTACTTCCGGGTGTAAAATCCTACGTTATCCAATGGGAATGGACGCTCACATTGCCTTTAAATGCCGCCGGCATGGACCGATGCGGTGCTTCCCTGAGCGTCAAATACCGCCGCCGATGGGAATACATTGCAATCAGTTGAAAGCTCTTTGTGTCCGTTTATGAAGCTGAAGGAGACTCGGCGCGTCACAACTGCACGCCATAGGACCCTGACCAAGCGTCGCTCCTGGACGTTCAGGGAGTGAGACTGTGTTGGCTTAATTGCTTCAACCTCATTCAACATGTCAACTTTCCTACCCATAACCGTGGCCACATTCTGGACCTTGTTTGCTCGACTGGACTAAACCTTCACCATCTGTCTGGCTCAGACCTCTTCCTCTCCGACCACTTAGCCATCACCATGACCATCAACATTCCCACCCCACCACCAAAGCACAAACGCAAAATCAACTTCCGTAAACTAAGCTGTGTTTCAGCTACCTTGCTCTCATCCTCCCTCTCTGAAAAAATATCCACCACTCCCTTTGTGGACCTCCATAGCCCCTCTGATCTCACTGACTACTACAACAACATTCTGTCCTCCTGCCTTGACCAACTTGCACCCATAAAAACCAAAACAGTTTCCTTCGCCCACTCTGCTCCCTGGTTCACCCCTGAACTCCGTCTGATGAAAACCGTGCCCTTGAAAGACTCCACAATAAAACAGGTCTCACGATTCATTCTCAAACCTACAAGGACCACCTACAGCAATATAAAGATGCCCTCTCCCATGCCCGCACCACCTACTACTCTCAGTTAATCCACTCTGGCTCCGGAAACCCCAAAACACTCTTCTCCACAATAAACAAACTCCTCAGCCCCCTGGACACCACCACTCAGTCATTCACAGTCGACAAATGCAGCTCTTTTCTCACATTTTTTCAAAGCAAAATAGACAACATTTACAGCAGCTTAACCACCACCACACCTGTCCCCCTCAAGCCACCTGCCCCCCTTTCCTGCCAACCCCTGTCCCAGTTCTCCCCTGTCTCCCTACTGACCTCTCTGATCTCCTCACAGGAATGAAAACTGCCACCTGCACCGTGGACCCCATCCCCTCCAGCTTTGTTAAGGCCTGCCTTCCTACTCTCTCTTCATTCATCACTACAGCAATCCTCCCTGTCCTCTGGCACCGTCCCACCATCCCTCAAAATAGCTGCTATCACCCCTATTCTGAAAAAACCCGGACTCAACCCTGACAACCCTAATAACTTCAGACCAATCTCGACCTACCCTTTCTGTCAAAAGTACTGGAATGCGCTGTAGCGTCACAACTCAAGCATCATCTCTCTGCCAATAACCTCTATGAAACTTTTCAATCCGGATTCCGCTCAAACCACAGTACCGAAACCGCATTCCTCAAAATCACAAATGACCTTCTCCTCATCCTCCTCGACCTCAGCGCTGCCTTCGACACCATCAATCACTCCATCCTCCTCACCCGTCTTGAAACCACCTTCAACATCACCGGCACTGCCCTCTCTTGGTTCACATCATACCTCTCAGACAGAAACCAGTTCATCTACATCAATTACTGCAAATCCCCCACCGCTCCTCTCCCCCAAGGTTCAGTTCTCGGCCCCCTCCTCTTCATCCTCTACCTGCTTCCCCTTGGTCACTTAATCCGCCGTCATGGACTTCAATTCCACTGCTTTGCCGACGACATCCAGCTTCTCACCTCCACCAAGTCCATCTCCACTGCTACCCACTCCATCCTGACAAACTGCATAACTGAAATAAAATCCTGGCTCCAACTCAATTTCCTGAAACTCAACTGCGATAAATCTGAGATAATAATCATTGGACCAAAAAAGCTCACCACACCTATCCATAACTTCACCCTCAACATAGACGGCTTCCCAGTTCAAACCTCCCCTCACATCCGGAACCTAGGCATCACATTTGACCAAACCCTCTCCTACAACAAATACATCAAACAGATCACCAAGACAGCCTTCTTCCACCTCAAAAACATCGCCCGTCTACGTCCATCCCTCTCCCCCACTGCTGCAGAAACCCTCATCCACGCCTTCATCACCTCCCGTCTGGACTATTGCAACAGCCTCCTCTATGGTTCACCTGCACAAATCCTCAACAAACTTCAATACATCCAGAACTCCGCCGCCCGTCTACTCACCCACACCCGAATCCGTGAACACATTACACCCGTCCTCATCAAGCTCCACTGGCTCCCCATCCCCCAGAGAATACAGTACAAAATCCTCCTAATGACATACAAAGCCCTCCATAACCTGGCCCCATCCTACCTAACTGACCTCCTCCACAGACACACTCCCACTCGCTCCCTCCGCTCTGCTACTGCCAACCTCCTGTCCCTCCCCACCCGGACCAACCTCAAGTCCTGGGGCGGCAGAGCCTTCTCCGTTGCTGCACCCACCCTCTGGAACTCACTACCCCAATCCATCAGAGACTCTTCCTCCCTCACAGCATTCAAAACATCACTCAAAACCCACCTGTTCAACACTGCATTCAACCACTGACCACCCCCCCTCCCTATTCTCTGTTTTGTTTATCTCTTTTTGTATTTTTGTTTTTTTGATAGAGGCCAATCCTGACTTTTGCCTGACAGTATGTAGCAGCATTTCAGGTGAAGGTAGGTTCCAGGTTTTTATGCTTCACACATTGTATTTGTGGAACTAGAACCCTTTTATGTCCCTGACTGACTACTGTGACAAAATAGATGACCAAAGAAACAATATTTCAGCATAAGGATAAGCATCCACTTGCAAATTTGGTTTTGCAAAACCATTTTTTTTTAACGCTCACTCTTTTTATTTGAAATCATCACTATATCACATGTTATCTCCTCTACTGACTGTACCACCACCAATAGCAGATTTCCTTGTTTTCAAAGTTTTTTCTCCTTCAGATCATTCAACACCATCTTCCCTCACGGATACCATGTCACCTTCAAGTGATAATGACCTCTCCAGTCAAAGAGAATGGGGGGCTCCCACAGGCCGAAATGTGTCCAGCTTTGAAGTCATGAACACATCTACCACAGAGGTTTCTGAGTCGGAGGCTGCAAAAGAGGTACTGTCATTTCCAAGACTCAAGAAGAAGTAAAAGTGTCTTACTATACTGAGATTCTTACAAATCTGACTTTTTTGAAATGTATAAATGGTGAATGAGTTATTCGGTAGTTGAAACCAGACTGGCTTAGTTTGGCTTTTGGTACATACTGTATTATCAAATAGGTTCTACCTTTTATTTACATTTTACCAAAAACCTTTTTTTATTACCCTTGGTCTGAACAGAAACATTTTATTCGTTGTTGTTCTAATGATTTTATCCTGGAAGACCGAAATATACACTTAACTATATCTCTTGTGTGAGCAGATGGTAGAAAGTGCTCTGCTTAAGAAACCTGGAGGTGATGATGTCCTGGAAGAGTACAAGTCAGAAAATTCACTGAAGCACAGCACTCGGAGACAGCTTGTCAACATATTGGCTAGCCATATGACTGAAATGCATGGGTAGGTATTTCTGAAACGCATTGTTCTTAAAAAAAATTCTAACTAAAATGGTTTATTAAGAAGTATGGTAATGGTTGTTCTAAACGTGTGGCATTGAATGAACTTAGGTGTGGAGCTAGCAACATTACTGGGGCATGTTGATTTAGTTTTTGTTTTGTCTTTGCTCCAAAGGAGGATTCCTTCCCGTAAACAGAAGGAGAAGTATGCCCTGGGAATCATTAGTCTCTTTCCGTCCCTGAAAGATCCCTTTTCTCGAAAAGGCTATGTAAGTTTAAACCTTTTTTTTTACACACAGCTTTGGACTTAAGTTTATATGATTGAGTTACTTATTGAACGTTACTTCTTAAAATCTGGTGTCATATTTGGTTTCTTTAATACTGATATAAAAAATGCATGCCATACTGCTACAACATTTGAATTGACCATGAAGTTAGTAATCATGTTGCAGAAAAACTTAAAGATAAATGAGTGATAGACCTTTCTAATATTTTTGAAAATGTCTTAACAGGAGCACTTCTACGATGGGGAAAAAAACACAGGATATTTATCATGGCGCCTCAGGACCATGTCCAGAAAGAATCGGGCAACACGCAGTCAACAGGCTGTGCCAGCCACAGTGCCTCAAGCACAAGGACCGAACCGCCCAAGATCAGCACCCACAGTGCCTCATCAGCTTGATGGAGATGCTTGCAGGGAGGCGTTATCCTTTCTTGTTCACTCTCCCGATGAAGCAAGTGTGTTCGAGAAGATGAAGATAACCTTACAACATCGCCAGGACTTAGTGCGTGACCCACAGCGAACTGCAGATGTCTTTAAAACCTTTCCACGTTTTTTAGATGTCAAAGGACTGGTGAGTTTTACATTTTACTAATTTAAAGTCCAGTCTTTAAACTCTAATCTTTAATTTGGTTGGGTGTAAGCAATGAAATGCTTAATATATTTGCATATGTGTATAATCAACAGCTAACTCAAGACTTCCTGCTGCTGTTTGGTACTGAAACAGCCTGCAAGATGTTTGAGAAGTGGGACACTGCTTTCAAGATCAAGATTATCAAAGAAGCCAAACACCTGACTCAGTCAACAGAGCTGTGTCGACTTCTGAACGCTGCTGAGACACTTGCAGAGAACGATGACACCAGTAAGCTATGCAGTGTTATATTCCAAATAGCTAGTGCTCTTTACTTTGTGCATTTTGAGGTAGACACTGAAATGTTTTTGTTGTCTGATTTCTCCTCCTGATAGGCTGGGACAGTGACATGGCTTCTCTGCTGCTGCTCCTCTATCTCTTGCCACCCACTGCTGGACGGAAGAGGACCAAGATCAGTCCCAGTGATGCAGTGGAAAAAATGGTGCACTTCCACAAGGTATGCATGTCTCATATTTTCTTCCCCCAGCGAAATCTAAACTGAACATTTTAACGTTGCTGGATAACTATCCAAACTTTTACTTTACGGTGTTCATGTTGTTTTTCTGTTTTTCAGTCGTGCTGCAGCATCGATGAGCACCTGGGGGAAGAAAGGGTCAACAACCGTACATCCTTGCTGCTGGCCGAACCCGGACACCTTCTACATTGTAATCGACAAACAGCTCATCCCATGCCAAGCCACCAGCTCATTGGGTGCTTTTGACGAACTGTTCAAATCTCACTATGTGTTCAACCTGTCCTACGAGGAGTCGTTGGTCCAGCTGTACACATTTGTCCAGACAACAGTATACAACATCGACATCAACACAACAGATGAGTCTCCCAGAATCCGTGAGTTGCGGGCAAAACTCTTGAACTAGGATCAAAACATGTACAAGTGTTTCATATGTCAAGCTGTACACAAGACTTGCCAGTCCTTGGTAAGCCATTTAAGAATGGATCACAGTTTCTATCCTAGCAGCAGGTTTAAGTTGGTTTGTGCACAAGATCGTTGTAGGCGTCAGTTTTTATCATATTCAGGTTTCAAAAAACATTTAAATAGTGTTCATGAGGGATTTATGTCAAAGTGGTGATGCAGCAAACTCTGTCATTTCTACCTATTTGTCACAGTCTCCAAGGTACTTCACATGTTGCTCAAACAAATGTCACACATGGCCTAAATGCTGGGTGTTTTGAGGACAATGGATCAAATCTCTACAAAGAACATACCAAAAATATTTGTGCTTCAATTGTTGCTAAACTCCAAGGAAGTACTATGGCAAGTAGTTTTGTTTCAACAATTGTTAGTGATTTGGAAGAACTTGCCACTGGACTGCACTCCCAAGTTAAGCAAGAAATACTGTCTGCGGTGCCTACAGATGATCCTGTAAGATCTAGATTAGAAGAAGGTCTTGAGAATTTTGAAAACCCATTTGAAAGCTTCAATACTGAAACTAAAAGAACAAAATATTTCAACCAGAAATGGGGGGTTGTTGAGCCAGTAGAAATAATGTTAGGACATCGATTTGATACAAGGCGAAATAAACAAACTGGTAGATATCAAGTTCCAGTGAAAGACACTTTCGTTTACATTCCAATTTTGGAGACAATCCAATTTATGTGCCGGAATTCGGACATTTGCAAATTGCTTGGGGAAACTTCTGTGTCAAAAACGGACAGATATGAAGACTTTTGTGACTGAAGTTATTTTAAGACACATCCATTATTCACTAAACAACAGCTTGCTTTACAAATTCAGATTTACTATGCTTACTTTGAAACTGCTAACCCACTGGGTTCAAAACGGGGTGTTCACAAAATGGGAGCTCTCTATTTTGTCCTCAGAAATCTGCCACCAATGTTTAACTCTGTTTTGATGAACATCCATTTGGTTGCACTGTTTCATAGTGAAGATGTGAAAAAATATGGCTTTGATCCTATTCTGCAGCCTCTGATTAAGACATCAAAAAACTCGAAAGTCATGGCCTTGACTTGCCATCTCTACTGAGAAAGTCCATGGCACTATATGTCAGATAACTGGGGACAACTTGGGGATGCATGAATTCTTGGGTTTACAGAATCGTTTAATGCACGTATTACTGTCGCCTGTGTTTGTCGAAAAGTTGATGCCCAGACAGTGTACAATGAGGATGACCACAGATAATCTTGCGTGGAAAAGACCTTTTTGAAATGCACTGCAATGAGTTGCAATCAGATCCACAGACCTTATCAGTATTTGGTTTAAAAAAGAATTCAACTCTCAACAACCTACAGTTCTTTCATGTTAGTCACAATTATTCTTTGGACATAATGCATGACATTCTCGAAGGGGTTGCTCAGTTCGAGATGAAGTTACTTTTCGAGTATCTGTCAGAAAATCTTTTGTCAAAATCTAATCTGCTCTCTAGAATTTATGCTTTTGACTATGGGTACTTGGAGCGCAAAAACCGTCCTACAAGGATTAACTTGGACAGCATTGGCAATAATATAGGCCTCAATTCCATTCAGACTCTTTGTCTTGTGAGAAACATTCCTTTGCTTTTTGGTGACATTGTGCCAGAAGGAAACCAAAACTGGCTTTTGCTGCTGCTTTTACTGCAGATAATCAACATCATATTTTCTCCTTCTGTTACATTAGGCATGACTGTGCTTTTGAAACATCTGATAATGGAACATCATGACTTGTTCAAACAGCTGTATCCACATAGAAACCTAATTCCAAAACATCACTTTATGATACACTATCCAGCTTGTATTGGAAAAATAGGACCCCTGATACATATGTGGAGCATGAGATTTGAAGCAAAACACAAAGTCTTCAAAAACACTCTAAAAAACTTCAAAAACAAAAAAAAACATCAAATGTCCATAGGATATCATTGGGAAACATCACCTTTAAACCATATTGCATATGGACCACTGAAACCATTTAATTCGGATGAGGATAGTGAGAGGTTTTCTCAAGCTCTGCATGCTGCTGTACCAAAAGACATCTTCTCTACTAACTGGGTTACAATCAGTGGGACAGAGGACCGGACAGGACTAGTCATTTGGAATGGTTGAGGATGGAATGCCTGTTTTTTGCAAAATAAACAAGGTCCTTTTAGTTGATAGTGCTATCTACTTCCTTGTGAAAAGCTTGTGGTTGACCATTTTAGTGAACATTTTAATGCCTACAAAGTATTTGAAAGTGATGAAAAAGATGTTATCAAAGCAGAAAGCCTTGTAATCTATAAGCCCTTTGACTTACAAAGTGCTTATGGTGGAGATGAGAGCGAATATGTCGTGCCTTTGTTTTATTTTTAAATGTGCATATACTGTATAGTTGTGTACATAAACTAGTCCTCTCTGTTTGTCACATGTCCTGACCAGTTGTCAGTTGTTTCTTTTGAAAAACAAAATGTGCATTATGCTGTGCTGGATAGAGCAGAGAGATACATTATCTGTAACATGTTTACGACGCCTGTTAAGTGCAGATACTGTAATTTTTGCAGTGTTGAATAAAAAAGGACAACATTGAGAGTTTGTAATGATTTATTAAATATTCTTAAGTCTTGTGGAAGTCAACAAATGTATCTAAATGTAAATGGAGCTAATAGATTTAACCTATAGAGATTGTGTTTTTCTTATAGTAACAATTATTTGTGTGTACAGTGCATAGATTAATATTGTAAAATAATACCATTTCAGATATAAAACACTGAAGGTTCAAAATGAACACTCACAGTGCAGGGGAATAACACCATTTAGTGTTAAAAATACACTTTCCTGCGTAATTGAACAACTTTCTAAATTATATAAATCAACACTCCCAGTGTAAAGCAATAACACAATTTAGTGTTAAAATTGGTTATAAAACAACACTGTCAGTGTTAGATAATTAACACTATTAAAGAGTTAAAATATTAACACTTTCCAAAGTGTAACTTTAACTCCCAATTGGTGAGGATTATATAAACACCAAGTAAGTGTTGATTTTAACTCTATAAGAGTTAAATTAACACTTACGATTTTGCTGTGTACATATACTATACGTATATATATGCTGTATGAGAAACCAATGTGAGTTTGGAACATTGAACAATGTAAATCTATTCTAGTAGACCTCAACAATGGAATTATGATCAGTAGAAATGGCCATGACATGGGACCTTTAAACAAACAAAGAAAGTGCTCACTGCAGTATCAACGATCAATGTGATGATTAGGTATATTCATGTTCACCAGAGGATGAATCATGTGCATTTCAACAATATTACCTTGTCGTTTGCAATATCAACAGAATACATGTTTCATGATATTCTTTTGTAATATAAACTGTAGTGTAAAATCCTTGTCTTATTAGTTCACATCCGGTCCTTGTGTGTTTCCCACCTTTGTGATTACCTGCCCGTCCTGATCAGTTTACTAAGTCACTAATCAGCCCCCCTCTATTATTTAGTGTGGCCTCCTTTGTCTATGGCAGTGTGTCTGTTAGTTATGTCAAAGAGTTTGTAACCTTGCTTTGTGTTACCTACTGATTTGGTGTTTCTTGTTGTTTAATCATTTTTGCTTTGTGATATGGTTATGTTGTTCAATCTAAGTGATATATCATAGGCTTCAAGAAATAAACATTTCAGCCTCCAGGTGCTGGTAGTGTGGTTGTAACCATTTAGTCTTGTTCTTCTTGACTTTTCCCCACTTAAAAATAGTCTTGCCCTCCTTTTCTTAATCGACTCATGAGCAGTAGGTATATTAACTCTGTAAAGGCAGGATTTCCTTTAATGTTGCTGTGCTTTTAAAGACAGGTAATTTACATATCACAAAACAGGCTTGGTTCTTTAAACATATTCCTTATTTTCTACCCATTTCCCCCATAAAAACCTCTGTACAGCAAACAATCCAAAGTCTCCCTTGGAACCAGAAGAATATTTTATTCAGTGAGTTCACGTACCTGCACAGGACACATCCAGTCTCTAAAACAATTTTAAAGGTGCAAAATGTGAACCAGCACTGCATGAATAATAGAGGATATGGTAATATGGTGCTAGAAAACGAGGGGTTATCTTGTTTTAACCACACTGTTGATGTGCTTCTGTTACTGCTGCTGGCTGTTGGTGCTTTGCCAGAGGGCCCGCCTTTGAAACGCTTAATGAAGACCTTCCACTGACAGGAGGAGTGAAGGAGTGACATCTGCTGCACGGCAAACATGACCACAGTCTCAGATGTGTTAAAGGGAATACATTATTCAACGTGTGTCTAGGTTAGACGTTCTCATGAAATGCACCACTCTCTGTCTCCTGTTCCCACTCATTAATCTAATGAATAGAAAAGCAGCTTCAATCGATGGTGTGGTTGTTAGGGAAGAGAAGAGACACACTGATACAATGCAAAAACTGAAACGTTGACTTTAACAAAATAAATATTATTAAGTTGAACCTATTTAAACTTAATATTATTGCTTTAAAGGTCACCTATTATGCAATATCCACTTTTTCATGTCTTTTATACATCAACATGTGTCCCCTCTGTGTAAAGAGATTCTGAAAGTTTCAGGAAAAAAGATTCTCTCGCTTTTTGTCCTGATCCATTTATATAAAAACCAGTCTGAAAATGAGCTGATCAGATTTTTGCCACTTTGTGATGTCATAATGTTCTTTTGGTTGTGTAACCATTAGCCAATAACCAACCAAGGTAACACCCCCCACCTTATCACCTGAATCTCCTCCTAGAGCACCATTGTGTTCTTTTTAACCAAATCTCTCTCAGAGGGGCGTGGGGAGTGGCTCCTTATTTTCCTCTAAAGTAACAGAAACAGAATCAGCACTTCTGAAACAGGGCTGAAACTGAGGGGATTATGGGATGCTGCAATGATCTGTTTGGTATTTCAGCCAAACACTTCAGAGACATGGTTTGTATATATCTGAGACCTATAATATATTGATGAAAAACAGTATAATAGGCGACCTTTAAACTAACCTAATACAGTTATGTGAAATATGTTGAACTAGTGTACATCAGCACTGAGACCGGATTGACAGAAGTACAAGCATAAATATCCCATAATGATGATCAGCTCCTAATGAAGATGTCCACAGCAGGTAGAGTGAGTTAAATGCAGTGCAGCAGTGTCTTCTCGCAGACATACTAATGTTGAAACAACTAGAGGATTTATGATCTTTGTTCCCTGATAAATAATTTGTCATGTAGACCCGTACTGTACGTGTTGGTAAGTCTCAAAATCACATTGGTCACGATCTGTGCATTTTCCATTTTCCCCATCTATTATTAACCGTTCCTCTGAATTGCTTTTCTAGTCCTGATTTACAGGCAGACAGTGTGAAAATAAATATCTGCTGCGATAAATATATTAAGCATTCTCGTTCTTTTTCCCCTTCTTTCACCGAGATGCTGCCATAATGGTTTCAGTACAATACACCAAGGTACTGAAAGGTAGATCAACCCACTTAGAAGGCCACATCACGCTTTGAATCATTTATAGATGAGCTGTTTGTCTCATCACACAGAATATACTGATACACTATTCTAGGAAACTGCGGAGAAGAAAATATCGTAAATAAATATCGGCCCTTACACTGTTGGAATATCTTAACACTTCAAAGTATAAAAAGAGAGTGAAAAATACCTTTTCTCTGGCATCAGACGGTTTGAACATATCCCTGTATGATTTGACAAATCTAAGCAGAAGAAATAGACCTACACTTTGTTATTTGTGGTACATACTGTACAGTATATACCTTTTCCTATACCAACAATCCAGTATATATATTGCAACATATAAATAGGTCATACAATACGATCTGAGTCACATTCATCTAAGACAGTATTATAGACGACCAGAATGTGCTTAAGCTAACACACATACAAACACACACACACACACATATACACACACACACACACACACATTAATAACATATAAATGAAAAGCTGTACACTACATTAGTACATATCACTTTTCACAATTCAACAAGCATGTTAATATTGGGTATGTGTTGTAAAGAGACTAAAAGTGTAATTGTATAAGAAAACAGACAATTAATGTCTAAGGTACTCAACTAAAGCTCTCATTACAGCAGAGGTTGATAAATGCAGAATCACTTAAAAACAGCTCTCTCCTTTTCATTATACACACTGTACTAAAAAATGACATGCAGATGGAAACATTACTTTATCTTATTAGAGTTGTCCACATCATTTACATTTAACGTTTCAAACCTGAACAGCGTCTGCAATGCTTTTTATCGTTTTTGCTTTTTATCTGACTAAATTGTCAAATGATCATTGGGGCGTGGGGTGGGGCGACAATCTCGGAAGTTATTTCAAAATAAAAGCACTCGTTTGCTAAAATACACTTGCATTGAAGCACTACAGTATCAGATTGAAGAAACAATGTTAACTTTAAATATCAAAGGGACAGGTGAATTTAGGCCAGTTGATTGCGATCACAATGAAAACGACGAAGCCACACATTGAGATCACAAAACCATGTTACTGAGGGCTGTAAATCTGATAAACCACCAAGCAATGTGTCTATGTCTGAAAATGGAAAACATTGTAATTTTCGCTTTTCTGTTCACTCGTTCAAGAAAGAAAAACAATGGAAACAAAGGTACACGGACTAAAATGTAAACGTTTTTTAATTTTGTAAAGGTTAATTTAGCTTGATTCGCTACAACAGTGTCTCAGATATTGTGGTCACCGGGTGTTGTCACTGGAGCGGGGGGTAAAGACAGGAGCTCTCATACTGCTCCTCTGCAGTCTGCTACCACAGAGGCTTAATAATATCCCAGAGGCACAGATGAAACACTTTCTCCACAGTGGCTGTTTACTGAGCAGCATGTTTGAAGTTGAGCTCAAGATGTCTTCATTTCTGTACCAGAGGAATGTTCCAAGGAAAAAATTGTAATTCAGATAGGGAGCGAGGGGAGAAAAAAAAGGAAAGAGGGGGGTGGGAGCAGACAGACAGAATCCATTGCTTTCTACTCCTGTGCTACATACAGTGTAATGCAATACAGAAAATGCAAGTAGATTCATGTGCCACTTTCATATTTTTATGCTGTTATCTTAAAAAAAACTACATTAAACAGGGGGCTTAGAAAGCCCCTTCAAATTAAGAAAAGCCTGCTGTTGGCACCAGCAGGACCATTATTTATTCATATCACTCCGCCTGCTCCTGCAGAACTGCACTGCAAACATCCAGGAAGTGGAGCTCTAAATGTCCAGTCCGTGTTCTACCAATCTCTCTAGATGTCTGCTGTCGATGCAAAAGCAACACAAAGGATTATCAGTCTGTCTGCACAAAGATCCAGCAACAAAAAGTGAAACATGTCTGCTTATCTCCCAATTATCTCCTGAAAAGCACATCAAATAGAATGGTCTAACATTGGAAAGCATTGATTTTCTGTGGATGGCTAAAACATTTAGTACCAGATGATACATTTAAAAAAAGGAAGAAAAAAGAACTAACGTTCACCCATAAGAGAAACAAACTCAACAAGTTAGTATTTTAAATATGTTGTGACGAGTCCAAGTGATTCTACACTAAAACACTCAATGTGTCCATGCGATCTGCCTGCAAATGTCCCCTCTGTAACTCCACCATCAAATGAGATCCCAATGTATGATCTGACAAACTGATGCAGCTGCACACTGCAGAACAGAACCAACATGTGGTGCAGCATCAGTTGTGATCTGACAGAATAAATTGATCAATCTGTGACTTTGGTTCTCTTCTGACCTGCAGCTTGTTTTTTGTTCATCTCCATTTCCATATTCATTTGATAGGTCAGCTGCCATTAATGCACAACGCAGCAAGATCTGCCTGTTAATGGCTCAGCATATAAAGTAAAGATGGACTCATGATATGTCACACAATGCTGACCCCCACATAGACATGCCTCTAGAGCCAGCTGGCCACCCCCCTGCTGACGGCGTGGAACTGTTTTTAACTCGTTGGTGTTGCTGGACTCATCGCTCGCCCACAGGTCCACGGCCCTCTGGGAAAACTCCCACTGTAGCCAGATGGCCAGTTTGCCACCGGGCCTGACTAATTACAATATCTAGTGTGTGCAGATAGTTTAAAAGGACTTTGAGATGGCGTAGTTACATGCTGGATCAGCATGAGATGTTTGATATGCCAACACAGGAAACGGAAGAAATATGCTTCCAAAGTGAGAAATTGTGAGTTTTTAATCAAACTGAAGCCCCTTATTGTTTTAAACTGTAGGTTAATTGATGTTTGGATGTAATAATCAGCATGCCTATGTAACCCAAATGTCCCGTAGCCTCTTTGAACACCCTGGGACTCTGCGTTGTGTTTATTATTGGTGATGGGATGTTATGCAGAGGGGAGGAAAACAGGACACAGCAGATCGGATTGCGGTGGAAACGCTGATTTATTATCCCAATGGCAGCTCTTCTGACACACCTTTCGTGGAGTGAATACAAACATTAGCCCCATTAGCTACATGCTAACCAATACAACAACCAAATTAACAGACAAAACATAAACATCTCACTCCCAAACATACACAAACGGGTAAATAAACATTTATACTAACCCATTAATTAAAGAAATGGAATGTTTGGACGTTTTTAACGTAATAATGTGTAAAATGATTTGCCACAATTAACACTGCTCACCTTTCGTGGAGTGAATACAAACATTAGCGCCAAGATGGCGGCCGCACCCAGAACAACAGGAGAAATACGGTGTCCCACAATGGACAAAAAACAACAATTTGCTGCGCAACAGCAACACCTAGTGGCCTGTCAAGGCTGCTACCTTACACCTACCTCCCTAGGTCCAGCACCATAACTGCTGTTGACCAAGCCTCACATTCCTGGTTAATGGATACAGACACACGTGCAACACATCAAACTGGTGGAGGGCTCTGCCCCTGGCTGACATGTCCAACACCTTTGATAGGGTGGATCATGTCCAGCTGCTGCAACATCTGGCCATCTGTGCCCTAGGCCTTTAGCCTGAGTACGCAACTACAGAGTTGAAGACGCAGACAGTGCAATGGCAAATGGCACTGTACTTGGTCAGAGGCTACATCTGTGCTGTTACATTAACAAATCATTATGTTTCCTTGTACAAGAATAATTGTATTGTATTTGATATAACAATACTTACTTTTTAACAGTGTAAATGTTTTCAGTTTATTTCTAGAATAGCAAATCATTTTAACGTGCATTAAATCTTTTTAGTACCTCTAATTTAGTGATTAGATGCATGACTAGAGCCCAGTTTAAGTCATGTAACTTTGAACTTTTTTGTCGATAAAGGATTCAAACAAAATCTGATTGTAGTGAAGACCGTGGATGATGTAGATCAAATGTGACATTATCTTTGTAGATGAAGGTTGCTAAAAAAAATTACATTTCTACAAACATGTGTTTTTTGTGTTAAAAAACTAATCTAAGCTTCCATAAACCTAAACTATAGAAAACAGTTTTTTTTTTATTTGGTGATCTTACCCTTGAACTACCTCAATACCAAAATAAAGTATTACATTCCCCTTCAACAATAAGCGTCTGATTTAGGTCACTTCACCAGCTCTGTTCACTGCTTTTCAGGACTGCTCCAGTAAAACGCTGCAACAAGTCCTCCAACTCATACGACCAAATAGGTCGATTGTTCAGCAGCTTATTACGACCTATAGTCACGTTTTAAAGTTTAGCACCTCTAGTGGTCGTGTAAGAAACAACAATTTGCGGCAATTGCAAACGCTCCGGAGGGTCGTATATTCACAAATAACCCTCTCTGGAAAATCCTAAATTGTGGAATAGTTTGGCCATTAAAATGCTTTTTGATTAGATTTCTAGCGAGAAGTGTATATTGTACTTTTAGAATCTAAGTCCAGTGGATGTGTAGGATCTATAGTTTGATAGATATTACGAAGATTATTTGAGGTCTCGCCAGGAGAACGTGTATGTCTTTTCCCCCTATGTAAAGTTAGCGTCAACCCTCACCGGGTGAAAACAGTATTTCCGGTCTCAAAGTTTATATAATAAAACCGTATTCCCCTCACTGACAAATTATTTAACAGTGGTATCTGCCGTACTCATCCACTAAAACACATCAGTTTATCCTTGTTAATTACACAACATTAATTGGTTTAAATTGTGTACACTGCTTTTGTGTTTTTCCCATAGATTTTTCCCTTTCGATTCTGAGAGACACATTTCTTTTTTCAGAGGTTTTGATAGGCTAACATCGAACTACCAATAATCCTCAGCTATCGTTGAAGCTCGGTGATTGGATGTTTTAGCCGCAATGCACGTTGGGATATGGTGTTTATGCGATGTGAATATATATATTTTTTTAAATACTTTATTCCGCGTGTACTTGCTTTTTTCTTTGAAAGTCATCACATAACGGCATTGTAATACACGGTTCGGCTGCATTAAATATTACACATCTGCTGTAGTTCTCTATTTATAGAGCCCTGATTAGAAGACCTTTAAACAAACTGGAAGAACTGCCACCGAAACTGAATATGTGACGTGGATCTTAAACAACATCTTCAATTTCTCTTCACACAATAAGTTTCCTTGCAGTATCAATACTAATTCGGTTGACTTTTATATTTGATCCAATTGGTAGATAGGTTATATTTACACCATAACGGTGCACAGCTGATAGAAAGGGACTTGTAGTTTTTAAAGATATTACTGATTTTCTTTGAATTAAAGAATGTAAATACTGAGTTGAGAGAATACTCAGGGGTTTTGGGTGATGGGAGACACATCTATGGAATCAGAATTTCAATAGCTTACCATTAAATGATGGATATACCTCAAATATTAATGTGTAGAACTACAATATGTGAAATAATATAGCAATATCCTGTAAAATGATGTGAAAACATGAATACAACTACACATCTTCAGATGTTATGCATCAGGGCTTCTCAAACTCCGGACCAATGTCCGGATCCGGACCGAACTGCGAATCAATCCGGACCGAAACCTGTGTCCCATTGTAAAAAAAATATAAGTAATGTTTTTTTCTTTGGACGGACACTATAATTTACATTTTTTACTATGTTCAATCTGAATTTACTTTACAATAAAACAATTATATATTGATTCTGACTTTTCTACATCCAACTCACAGGTTTATCATTGCTTTGAGAAAAAAGATTATTAATTTACCCCTTTTAGAAGTGAAGTTATGGTAATTTGTTCTGGGAATGTCATTTTCGAGCCTGAGGCCTGAAAAACCGGCTTGAGGCTTAACAGGTAAAGAGTAGTCTACATAAAAAATAGGGGGAAAGTAGAAGGTCAATGATAGAAATATAGAATAGAAAATATAAAGAAGATACTGTAGTGATCTCTGCAATAAAACAGTTTAGTGGAGGACGTCCAAAGATATTAACAGGAGGATGTGCAAAACAGACAAACTAATAAGGCTTTATTTAAACATTAAAGAATAGTTTAAGTTAAGGTCTTCTTTTGAATAAGAAAAAAACTTTGGGGGTATCAACAGATAAATATTAAGCCTGACAAAGTACTTAACGTCTAATATATTGCATAGTTTATTTTGGCACTTGACAATCACCTTCCCTGAATTTGACTCAGGTGTAACTAAAGTCTGCTTTAAGGGTTGTTTATATTTCACATCATTAATCAGAATCTGCAAAGTAACTAAAATAAATGGAGTGGAGTAAAAATACCAGGTTAACCTCTGAATTGTAGTGGAGTAGAACAAAGTAGTACATGCTGCTGTAACAAAAACATTTCCCAACTTGGGATCAATAAAGTATCTTATCGTATCTTATCTTAAGATGATCGATGGCTACTGCCATATTTGCAAAATGTGCCTCTGAACCTTGACAAGTGCATGTTTCAGGCTTATCAATGAACAACAGGAGGGGTCATAGACATAAGACCAACTGTTAAATAAAGCTCTTCTGACCTTAGCTGTCATGTGGGTATTATTAATGCTGCCCATTATGGACACAAGCTATTTTCACCCATTTATTAATTATATGTTTTAAATTTGAGTGTTTCCTATCCCCCAAACCAGGTACTCAAACTTTTTTATTAAAGGTCCACTTGTGAATTTTATACAAGGTCACTGGTCCGGATAAATGCCGGAGTGGAGCAGAGCAACAAAACTGAAATTAAGGGAGCAGTTTCTTACGGCGCGCTATGCATGGGGCCCCCTTGAGGGGGTTTCCCGACATCAGTTTTTGACACAGGGTTCGGTCCGGATTGATTTGCAGTTCGGTCCAGATCCGGACCTTGGTCCAGAGTTTGAGAAGCCCTGCCCTAAACCTCCAGGGGTGTACACAGTTTAATACTGGCAACTTCTAATTATGGGAAATACGAAAACGTCTTTTAAAACTACAATTCCCAGTAGAGACGTGCCATAGAACATGTTGCGAAACACAATTAGCCAGCATGTGTAGTTCTGGGGGCTGGGGCTGGACCCGTTCGAATCCAGTTTTGGATAGTCTGCCGTGGTTTCATTCCATTTCAAAGTGCTGTTTGAAGCTCGGCGTAACCTTGGCGCACTGCCACTCCAACATCCAATCACAGAGCTTGAGGACTAATCACTGGGTTTGTCAAGCAAAGCGGATGTTGTAGTCCCAAACGATAGCTGAGGATTATGGGTAGTGTAGTGTCTTTGGCCATCCTAAACTCCCAAAAAACTATTTGTTTCTCCGAATCGAAGGTTAAAAACACAAAAGCATTCTACACAATTTAAACCAATCAACGTTGTGTAATTAATAAGGATAAACTGATGTTTTTTAGTGGATGAGTACGGCAGATATCACTGTAAAATAATTTGACAGTTAGGGGAATACTTCCGGTTTTATTATGAAAACTTTGAGACCGGAAATACTGTTTTCACCCCGTGAGGGTTGACGCCAACTTTACATGGACGCTGCCGTCAATAGAAATTAATAGGGGAAAGACGTAGTATATACACATTCTCCTGGCGATACCTCAAATAATCTCCGTAATATCTATCAAACTATAGATCCTACACATCCACTGGACCTGGATTCTAAAAGTACAATATACACTTCTCGCTAGAAATCTAATCAAAAAGCATTTTAATGGCCAAACTATTCTACAATTTAGGATTTTCCAGAGAGGGTTATTTGTGAATATACCCTCCGGAGCGTTTGCAATTGCCGCAAATTGTTGTTTCTTACACGACCACTAGAGGTGCTAAACTTTAAAACGTGACTATAGGTCGTAATAAGCTGCTGAACAATCTACCTATTTGGTCGTTTTTTGGAGGAGGACAGGCTGGTAAAACGTCTGCGCTCAAATAAGCTCTAATTAAGATAGCCATCAAAGCAGGAAAGCGTGGTGCACTCGTTATCTCTGGAGGTATTGAGTGTGATCAGCATTGTGTTGCCGAGAAGGATGTTGTGTCGCTGCATTGTGCCTTGTTAGCCATGTGAGCTAACAAGCTGTGTGGATTCAGAGCGCACACTGAAAGGCCCTGGTTTTCAGAGAGGGGATGAGACGGAGGTCATTGCAGAGAGTGATCTCTGTAGTGCTGCTCATCCTGGCAGCCGCTCTGACAGCAGCGCTGATTAAAGACAAGAAAAAGGCTGGAAACAGGACGGGAGGAGAGGAGCAGTCAAACTGTCAGTGTGGCCGTCAACATTGACACCAAAGCAGGGAGGCCTCCCTGCTTCGGTGTCAATGTTGACGCACTCAATATTCTCTGTTTGTATTTTAACTCATGGCCAACAAGAGTGTGAAATTGCCACTTCATACTCCTCAAACCAGTGGTGTAAAGTTACTAAGTAAATGTACTCAAGTACTGTACTTAAGTACAATTTTGAGGTACTACTTTCCTTGAGTATTTCCATTTTCTACTTTGTACTTCTACTCCACAAAAATTCAGAGGCAAATGGTGCACTTTACCCCACTACATTTATTTAATACCTTTAGTTACTTTACAGATGTGGATGAATGATGTGAAATATAATCAAGTGTTAAATCAGACTTTAGTTCCACCTGGAGTAAATTCAGCAGGTACCCTTCAGTATACAAAGTCATTCAAACTAGCTGCACCTTTACCAGCTTTGAGAACACTTTAATGATCAATCATTATAAAACATAACATATATATTATTCTGAAATGGACCAATCTGCACAATGAATACTTTAACTTTTGGTACTTTAAGTATATTTTGATGCTAATACTTTTCTACTTTTACATGAGGAACATTTTGATTGAAGGACTTTTACTTGTAACAGAGTATTCCTACACTCTGCTACTTAGGTACAAGATCTAAGTTGTTCTCCCACCTCTGGCTGAAACAAGGCGAGGGCTTTCTCTCTCATTCTGAGCGTTATTCTCGTGTATCTGCGGAGACAGAGGTCAGGATGGAGTGATAACATTGCTCTGCATGCTGACTGCTACAGAGTCTTTGATATATAAGTGTGGAACGCTGAAATTAACAGATACAATCTGAGTTGATGAAATAATAATTGAGCTGATACATTTGCTCAATGGTTTATAACTTTTTTTATATTGTCATTATCTCAATGATTTTCATTAATCACTAATCTTTTTACCAAACATTAAAACATGAAATCTGTAATTCCTATTTTCTTCACATTTGTCTAATCTACAAATAAAGTAAAATAGTACATAAGCCTAGAGAGTTTTCATAGACAAAGACATACCTGTGTTAAATAATGTTAATGCATAGTCTGTTTTTTAAGTTAGGAGGTTGTTGTTGTGATTTCTCTTTTAATTATTATTCTTAAATCCTTAGCATAATTTACCATGAGTTTGTCATTATTAATACATCAATTCAAATTTCCCCTGCTTCACTAGTTTCTAAATACAACCCAGATTTCTGAATATAAAATGACATGATAAACTTAACATGCTAGGCCGAAGTCCTACAAAAGCCTTATCACAAGATAAAGTAGATTTTAGGTTGCCTACAGTATTATGTTTGATAAAACCAGCCACGAACTATTCTAATGGGAGCTATTTACGTTTTATAATGTAAGGTTCATAAATAGAAGGGGCAGGAACTCAAACAAGTTCAAGAAAAATGTCAGACACTTTATATAGCCACGCAAGGCCCGCTGTTTCATTGCAGTTATGCTGGAAAAACTGAAGGGTTGAATTTAATTAAATGTATTATGTCTACACATTTCACATAACTGTATTAGGTTAGTTGAAAGCAATAATATTAAGTTGAACCTATCTAAAACTAACATTATTGCATTCAACTAACCTATCACAGTTATGTGAAATGTGTTGACATAATACATTTAATAAGGTAAATGTTTCAGTGTTTTCAGTGCATGGCATAACATCAGTTTAATTATGGCAAGAACTAAACCAATCAACAAATTGATAAAAAAAATACAACTAAAAGGTAGAGTTCCAGCATATGCCAGGCATTTTTTCTACCTTTTTATTAATCTATTGAACAATTATTAATATTTATTAAAACTGACCACAAAAAGAAAAACTAGTTTACGGTTTAAAGTAACAGTCAGAGCACCTGCTAACTTAGCTGTGATTTCAAGTACATCACAGTTTGTTGTAGTACCTTTACATCTGTATTTCTCCACATTCACAATGTTCATTTGAATATACAAATTCACAGCACCACAGGTGGAGAGAGACACCTTTATTTTCTCTCATAAGAAAACTGAACTAAAGCATAGTGTGTATAAAGAAGCACTTTCATTATTAGAAAATATGGTCAATGCCAATTAATCTAAATGCACTAAAATGAAGGCATAAGAAATATGCATGAATATTTTTTTATTATATTAAGTGTTGTGTAGTTACTGACTAATATCATGTGAAATACTACACTAGTTTACAGTGTGTGCTGACATCATTACTTTGAAGAGATATGGTGAAATGAAGACTACAGTAATGCAGGAAAATGTTCTGTGTTGCTCTTTCAGACCAGACGAATAAAAGGCTATTAAAATGCGCTCATTAGGGTTTCATCATTTAAATAATGATGAAACATAACCAAAGCTCTATTCATAATTTATCACACATTATACTGTCTTTATTAATGTGGAATATCAAAGTGGATTTTTCAAACCAAATCACACTTACTGTATGTGTTCTGGCTAGAAAGCCTTCAAAAGCCTGTTAACACTAAGAGACACACATAATGAGTGTCATGTCTTAAAGAACACTCATTGTTACAGCAGACAATACTGAGAGGAGGGGAGAGGAGAGGAGGAGAGGAGAGGGGGGGAGGAGGAGAGGGGGGGAGGAGAGGAGAGGGGGGGGGGGGAGGAGGAGAGGAGGAGAGGAGAGGGGGGAGGAGGAGGAGAGGAGGGAGGGAAGGAGAGGAGGAGAGGAGGAGGAGAGGAGGAGGAGGAGGAGGAGGAGAGGAGAGTGGGGAGGAGGAGGAGAGGGGGGAGGAGGAGAGGAGGGAGGAGGAGAGGAGAGGGGGGGGGGGGGGAGGAGAGGAGGAGAGGAGAGGGGGGGAGGAGGAGGAGAGGAGAGGGGGAAGGAGAGGAGGAGTGGAGGAGGAGGAGAGGAGGAGGAGGAGGAGGAGAGGAGCGTGGGGAGGAGGAGGAGAGGAGAGGGGGGGGAGGAGGAGAGGAGGGAGGAGGAGAGGAGGGGAGGAGAGGAGGAGAGGAGGAGAGGAGAGGGGGGGAGGAGAGGAGAGGGGGGAGGAGGAGGAGGAGAGGAGGGAGGAGGAGAGGAGGGGAGGAGAGGAGGGGAGAGGAGGAGAGGAGAGGGGGGGAGGAGAGGAGGAGAGGAGGGGAGGAGAGAAGGGGAGGAGGAGGAGGAGGAGGAGGAGGAGGAGGAGGAGGAGGAGGAGGAGGAGGAGGAGAGGAGGAGGAGAGGAAGGGATGAGGAGTGCATTGGCAGACTTTCTCTGAGATTTCTCACAGAAGTCTGATGACATGTCTCCATGTCACACTGGTAGGATGCTGTGATTAAAGGAACTGCAGGAACTGTTGTTTGTGTCCTTTGGAAAGATTCTGGTTGTTTTGATAGAGAAACTTTGAAAAGCTCTGCGACTTCAGTAGGAGGTGTTGTGATTATTGGACACCAGCAGTGAGGGAAGAAACACTCAGATCCTTTACGCAAGTGAAAATACAATGGTCTTAAAATACTCAGCCTACAAGTAAAAGTAGTGATTAAAAAATTATACTTAAGTAAAAGTACAGAAGTATTAGAATCAAAAAGTACAGCTTCATGTACTTGAAGTATCAAAAGTAGAAGTACTCATTATGCAGAATGGGTCATTTCACAGTATTACATTATGATGGTTATTATTTGATCCTGTTTTGATACATGTAAGAGCATTTTAGTATATTGTGGGAGTTGTAGTTCGTCAATGTTGGACACGTTTAAAAACTGTGTATGGTAGTACAGTACTGCGTTATACCATATCATCTTATACTGTATGTGTTACTGTGTGTACAAAGTTACTGTTAATGTTAAATGAATGAAGAGGAGTAAAAAGTATGATATTCACCTCTGAAATGTAGTGGAGTAGGAGTATATATTAGCATTAAATGGAAATATTTAAGTGAATTACAAATATGTCCAAGAAGTACTTAATAACAAAACTTAAGTAAATGTAATTAGTTATTTTCTACCACTTGACACCACCAACCGGCATGCTCTCACAAATCTGGGTCCGCAGATGACCCAGAGCAGTACCAGACTAAATACTGTAGATACTTAAAGTACAAATTGTGTGAGGAATTATGGGAAATTCATTGCTTCATCAAATGAGATATTTAGAGATAATTCAGTCCTTTTTTCTTAGAGAAACGTAAAAAAGGAAGACGTGTTACATGAGGGATAAGTGGGTCACTGTGGATGTAGTGTAGCTCCTTCATGTACACCGCAGGTTAAAGATCAAAGAGAGCGAGGGGGGGGGGGGGGGGTGTCACTCAGCAGTTCCTCTCCCATCAGCCATTGAGAGAACCGTGTGTAAAGGACAGCGCCTGGCTCTGCAGGATCTCCCGTGATGAATTATTCAGCCACTCCGATGTGGTGACAAAACGCATAGTGTCACAAAACCAGACACGACTTCATCAGCAAAATGCTTGGGCTCTTACACACACACACACACACACACACACACACACACACACACACACACACACACACACACACACACACACACACACACAGACACACACACACACACACACACACACACACCTCCCCCTCCTCAACCTCCACCAGTTCTCCCCTCTGCAGTAATTTCATTTTCACCTCCGCTCAGGATCCCGTGAGTGAAAGTGCTGGTTCTGGGCGGGCAAACGGAGGAGGACCAGGCTGGGTGTCCCTTTGTCCTTGCTGGCTACGGAGCCTCAGACCATCCATCTCTGTCAGAGGCAGCATCTCAAGAACCCCCCCCCTCTTCCTCTAACTCCGGAGGCCCTCTCTCACAGGCACATCAGTGCTAAATGGAGCCTTTACACAGTATTGACTGCCCCTCCGGTCTCTCCATCGGCCATGCTGGGCTGAGTGGGAAGCAGCCTATAATATGTGTTTTCCCCTGCCTCCCACAGCAGAGCGCGGACGCAGCAGGTGAAAGGAGGGATGATTACAAAAGCCGGGAGAGGCAGTGATGAAAATAAAACGGGCTCAGTCTCGCGGTGTGACACTGCCGATGACTTTACAGCGCACACGTTTACACACACTTTGCTGTCACCTTGTGTGTCTGTGAGTCAATTATCAAGGCATTGAACCGGTGTGACAATGTCTGTCCGCTCTGTCCGCTCCTCAATATTTCTTCTTGCCATGCTGCTGGCAATTGGATCCATAGCCGGCAAGGACAAAATACTTTAATTTAAGCAATACTCTGATGTTTTTGGGAAGTAAATGACCTTTATTTACCTCCAGTGCAAAGAGAACCAACAAGAAGCAGATGTTTGTTCCCTATTACCCTTGTTTAACAGAAACACAATATTTATAATCTGTATTTATAATTTCAATATCATCTAGGTATTTCCATCAGTACAACAAAGTAATGTTATACTCATAACTGACTTTCCCGGTCAAAAAGAGCATTTTATTCGGCAGTGTTCTGCCCATTTTGCTCGGCTACCGACAAATGTTAGCTTAACACAAACCATGTACACGTACAACTGTACTATACCCAGGGGGTGCACATAACCTTTTTTGTGAGTTACTCAGATGAGTACCAGGAGACAGCGTTTGGTACTCACCCCACACGAAGCGTGGTCCTCCTCAGTGTCTCCTTCACTGTCCTCTATTTACACTTCTTGCATGCTAGATGATGAAGATGATGAAGATGCACCTCCCTGTCTCTTTTCAAGCCTCCGATTTGCTTTCTCCAAAACTTGTTGCCAAAACTGTGAAGTCCTTGCATTTCCTGAGGCCAAGTTGAAGGATCAAATACTAAAAAATTATCACATGACTTGAAGTCATATCTTATTTCAGATGTGGGAAGTTACTAAGTACACTTATTCAAGTACTGTACTTAAGTACAATTTTGAGATATTTGTACTTTACTTGACTTTGATGCTACTTTGTACTTCTACTCCACTACAGTTCAGAGGTAAATGGTGTACTTTTCCTCCACTACATGTATTTAATACCTTTAGTTACTTCACAGATGTGGATGAATGATGTGAAATATAATCAAGTCTTAAATCAGACTTTAGTTCCACCTGGAGTAAATTCACAAGCTACCCTGCAATATACAAAGTCATTCAAACTAGCTGCACCTTTACCAGCTTTGATAACACTTCAATGATCAATCATTATAAAACATATCATATATATTATTCTGAAATGGACCAATCTACTTTTACTTTTGGTACTTTAACTATATTTTGATAATACTTTTCAAATGTTACTAACATAACATTTTGAATGCAGGACTTTTACTGTAACAGAGTATTCCTACACAAGATCTGATTTCAAACTCCTCCATTAACACCCTGAGTAAGTTTGCAACTGTGTGTTTTACTCCACTTTGTTGTAAATAAAACTGCAGCAGCTTGACCACAGAGCGTGAACGTTGTGATCAGCTGATTTTGCGCAGTTCTCCAGTGTGTGCTCAGGGCACAGAGTGTGCACAGGGGAGTCTCCCACTGCAGCCAGTTGGCGGAGTTTTGGCACAATTCTGTTGTTCATACCGACGTTAACCCTGTCTGTGCACACGGTGAACAACTCTGTCGTCCAGTGATCTAAGCCTCTGCCTCCTGTAAAGCTTCACAGGTCCGTCGGTTATGTCCTGTGCGGCTCGCCCAGCTCCAGTTCAATCAGTCATAGAAAGTCCGAAGATCTTTTGCAGGGAGCGAAACGGCAACGTAGCTGCTTAATGTCTTTGGTTTTTTTGACATGTCTAGTGGTTTACTCCATTGAGTGTTTACAAGAAACATGTGTAGACGAAATATGTGTTTTGTTTTTGATGTTTTGAGGTACGCAAAGGCGCGTAGTGACACAAGTGATGTTACGCAATTCAGATTTGTGCCGCGCATGCGTACCTGCGTACCAGTTATGTGCACCCCTGACTATACCGAGTAGTTAGCATCACGGTTAAAACTTACCTAATCAAATCAGCACTGATTTGCCTCAATGCCGTTTCCTGTTCAGATCGTGGTAACTACGGTTGGTAAAGTCATATAGCTGCAGTTATCCAGCGACATTCACCACAGAAGACCCATCGCTCATTATATTGTTAAATATGAAAAAATGCAGGCAAAGTTTGGCGTTTTTCAGCTCTTTGTTAATGTTGTTTTAACTTTGGCTGTCAGGGCACTTCAAAAAACGTGAGGAGCCCAGTAACAGCAGGAGAAATGTGCAAAGAGCTTCACACAAAGCATGCAGTCTGCTTAAACACACTCAGTCTGATCCAGGCCTTAGTGTTTCACTTTAAAAGACCCATGGTTAAGCCCCAAATATTCTGGATCCTACACTCCTATTATGTAACTCAATTGCAACTTTCTAACCTTGGTGATACAATCTATCTGTTTACGAGTAGTACCTGAGATGAGATGTATTATCGCTGTATTCTGAGGGGCAATCTGATTTTCATGTGTCCAATTGTTGCTTTGCGCCTTTAAATTCAGCAAGGTTCAAATAGTAATGTATTAATATTTGTATCTACAGAAAGAACATAGTCTAATTCAGTTTGTCTTCTTTCATTATCATATTCTCCTCCAATTACAAAGTTAACTATACATAAGTGCAGGAATCCTTGAAGCCAAAAATGAGTTAGGAGGTAAGTATATCCCTCTTGTTAACCTGTTAAGCCCTGAGCCTGTTTTTCAGGTCTCAGGCTCGAAAATGACATTCCCGGAACAAATGACTATAACTTCACTTCTAAAAGGGGTAAATTAATAATCTTTTTTCTCAAAGCAATGATAAACCTGTGAGTTGGATGTAGAAAAGTCAGAATCAATATAAATGTTTTTATTTTAAAGTGAATTCAGATTGAACATAGTAAAAAAATGTAAATTATAGTGTCCGTCCAAAATAAAAACATTACTTATAGTGAAAACCACCCTTGAATGATGGGATAGTAAAGCTTTAGGAATCCAAACTATAATATATAATAAGTACCCTGTATCAAGATTGATGCAAAACAAGTGAGACTTTACCTTTTTAGAGAGATTTAGAAAGAAAAAAAACCCACCTTTGGGGTCATTTGGGTGGATTTGGGTGGATTTGCCGTTTCTCTGGAACCCATTGGTCGATTTTGGTGATTGACATCTCTTTTGAACCGTTAGAGCCAATAGAATAGAAGGGGAAGTTCCACATACACACATACGTTAGCATTGAGGAGTGAGAGTGACGCGCACGCAGTCGAAAGCTATGTTACGCTCTGAAAACTGAAAACTGAAACCTAGGCTCAGACTAGTTAATATGAAGATGGATTATCAGGAATAATTTCAAAGTGACACGGACACATTGGATTAACCATTGGATTAACCTTCACTAGCGTTTTTATCGTTTTGATGCCATTGAACACAACTTTTGATCAGAAACAGCAAAAGGTAAGACAAATTGGTACCACTTTTCAATAAGACTACTCTTATAAAGGATTCATAAAGGGTTTATAATTAGGTTATTAATTAGGTTGTAAACACTTTATTAATCATTAAGAACCATTTATAAACCAGTTCTAACATAGTTTTCATACATCAACACAGGCTCACTATTTGGCAAGATGACTAAGCCTTATATTGGCTACCTAGCTTACTTCGTCTTCTTCATCAGCCAACATCCTTGGTATCTGTTGTTCACTGAGTTGATTCCCTCCCTTCCATCTTGATGTTTCTTGGCATCTCTTTATGACCATTTATTTACGAGTTACTAACATTTATAACTGCCAAAAGGGAGCCTCGGAAAGTGTAAAACACATTCCCATTTGTTAATGAGTTACAACCATTTATAATTGCCAATTTTTATTGTAAAGTGTTAAACAAATCACCATTTATTAATGAGTTACTACCATTTATAATTTGTTTAAGTTATATTAAGCCTTAAAGTTATGCATACATTAGGGCGTGGTCACATTGAGTGACAGGTCATTCCAGGGACTGCTGCTGTTAGCTTTCTGCTCTGCTAGCAGTTCCGTGAAGCTACAGGGGCTCTGCCTGCTCAGCTCATCCGGGGAACATAATTTGAACTCGGCCATGTTTGTTGTGCTGGTGCCTTGTGGAATATTCTTCATGCTTATATCGCACTTTTGTGACTCGCTCCGCATTTAAAACAGACGGTGCATGAATGCAGTTTTACGGTAAGTGAAATTCGAGTACTTTATTTATGTGTCGCTTGTGTTTTTAGTCAGCTAACGTTAATGAATGTTAAGGCTTGGGTTAGCATGTAGTAAGCAAGTGGTAGCTACATCTGTGCTAACGATGCTAATCGTAGCCTCCAAGTTAAAACGTAATAGAGAAGTGTTAAGCATTAAGTGGGATAATACTGTAGAACAAACGGCTTCTGTTTGAGGTTGGTATAATAAGGTCATCCTTGTAACTTAGAGAGATATTTTATTAGGTAGGTAACTTTATGCATTGATAAGGTTAATTTAAATTTGCTATGATCGATTATGTAGACAAGCTAACATCAAAGCAGTGTTGAGGGCGGCCTAGTGTATGTGAAATTAACCTCACAATAAGATGTGTGTATATTACAAATATTAATGTCATATTTCAAGATGATTACTTAGACATTACAATATGGTTTGTTGAGCTGGAGTTCATTATTGAGCTTACACGTTAACTTCACAGTCATATCTGAAGAACAAACCCAAACCTTGTTCTTTTTATTAATTGTATTACCAAATTGGTATCAAATAAATAGTAAGCATTGGTAACACCAATGCTGATAAAGTAAACTATTTTATTTGAGTATTTGTGTCTTGGAGAAGGTACTGTACACAGTTCCTATGTTCGGCAGTTATAGATTGGGCTTTCTTGTACAAGAGAATTTTAAAAAATCATCAATATGGACCATTACTGTACAATTATCCTTAACTTATGTTATACAATGCACCTAATAAACAAGTATGGCATTTTGAAACATGATGTGCAACAATTTGTGTGCATTTTGTTGTTAACTAAGATGATGTTATGATTTCATTTTTGTTAGTATGCACATGGACGCTTTGGACATACCTGGAGAAGGAAGAAATAGGTCTTCGGAATGATGGTGTCATGGTTTTGGATTTATGTTGTTTTCATTTTCCACCTTTTATTTTGAAATGTTTTCCTCCTTGTGTCTTGTCTGGTCCTACTTCCTGCGTTTGCCTCCCTGTCTTTAGTTTCCCTGGTGTGTCTGATTGTGTTCACCTGTTGCCCTTGTGTTTCTGCCTCCCTTGCCCAGCTGCGTCTTGTCCTGTGATTACCCTTCTGTGTATTTAGTCTTGTCTTCCCCTGTGCTCCATGTCTGTTCGTCGTCGTTTCATGTCCATGCTACCTGTCCATGCTACCTGTCGTCTCTTCGTGTCCATGTTCCCTGCCTCGCATATGCTCGTCTATGCTTGTCCATGTCTCCTGCCTGTTCCCGTCTGTAAGTTTGTTCCTGTCTTTCGTGCTCCCCGGTTTTGTTTTTGTTCATTAGTTTCTTGTTTTTCATGTCTTCGGCTTTTTTTTTTATAAAGCTTGCTTTTTGTTACCAAACCTTTTTGTATTTTTAACTGCACTTGGGTCCTATTCTCCCCAACCTGACAGTACGAACAGACCAGTATGGACCCAGCAGTTGTTTCCCCTCAAGAGTTGGATCCGCTGATGTACTCTCTTGAGTATATTTTTTATAAGTGGATGAGATTCTCATACAGAGCAGCCAAGGAGGCTGCCCTGAAGGAGGCACGCATGGAGGTGGCCAACAAGCCCTGGCTCTTGAGCTTGTTGCCCGAGTGGCTTAAGGTTTTTACAACCAGCCCTGAGTGCCTGTCTCAAGCCTCAAACCCCTTCCTGGGATCCGGCCAACAAGCCCTGGCTCTGGAGCTTGTTGCCCGAGTGGCTTAAGGTTTTTAAGTTCCTTCTCTAGTCCCTTCTCAAGTCCCTTCTCTAATCCCCTCTTAGTCCCTTCTTTAGTCCCTTCTCTAGTCCCTCTCAAGTCCCCTCTCAAGTCCCCTCTCAAGTCCCCTCTCAAGTCCCCTCTCTCTTCTCAAGTCCCTACTCAAGTCCCTTCTCTAGTCCCTACTCAAGTCCCTACTCTAGTCCCTTCTCAAGTCCCTTCTCAAGTCCCTTTCCAAGTCCCTTCTCAAGTCCCCTCTCGAGTCCCCTTTCAAGTCCCTTCTCGAGTCCCCTCTCGAGTCCCCTCTCGAGTCCCCTCTCAAGTCCCCTCTCAAGTCCCTTTTCAAGTCCCTTTTCAAATCCCTTCTCATGTCCCTTCTCTAGTCCCTACTCAAGTCCCAACTCCATGCTTTGTTCCGTTGGGGGTTCTGCTGGGGGTTCTGCCAACACCATGTCCTGTCCCGTTGGGGGTCCCGCCGACTGCTGTCCTGCCGGGGATCCTGGAACGCCATGTCCTGTTCCGTTGGGGGTCCAGCCGACACTTGTTCCGTCGGGGGTCCTGCCAACTCGATGTCCTGTTTCGTTGGGGGTTCCGCTGAGGGTCCTGCCAACTCTGTGTCCTGTCCTGTTGGGGGTCCCGCCGACACCTGTCCCGCCGGGGGTCCTGCCAACTCTGTGTCCTGTCCTGTTGGAGGTCCCGCCGACACCTGTTCCACTGGGGGTCCTGCCAACTCCATGTCCTGTTTCGTTGGGGGTTCCGCTGGGGGTCCTTCCAACTTCATGTCCTGTGCCATTGGGGGTCCAGCCGACACCTGTTTCGTCGGGGTCCTGCCAACTCCATGTCCTGTTTCGTTGGGGGTTCCACTGAGGGTCCTGCCAACTCCATGTCCTGTTTCGTTGGGGGTTCCGCTGAGGGTCCTGCCAACTCCGTGTCCTGTCCTGTTGGTGGTCCCGCCGACACCTGCCCCGCCTGGGTTCCTGCCGACACCATGTGCTGTCCTGTTGGAGATCCCGTCGACAAGTGCTACGAAGAGGGTCCTGCCGACACCAGCCCTTGTTTCGTCGGGAACACCTGTCCCGGCAACACCGGTGACTATCCCGCCGACACCTGTTCCCCCGGGGGTCCTGCCAACTCCCTGTCCTCTCCTGTTGGTGGTCCCGCCGATACCTGTTCCAGCGGGAGTCCCGCCAACACCTTATCCTGTCCTGTTTGGGGTCCCGTCGACACCAGCCCTTGCTCCGTCGGGGGTCCCACTGACACCAGCCCACCTTTCCGCCAGGGGTCCCACCAACTCCTGCTCTCGATCCCTGCTCTGTTCGCGCTACATTTTCAAATGCTGCTCGGTAGTTAAGCAGTATGGTGCCAAACTGAGTTTTCCTTTACTGTGGGAGTCAAGTCAATTCACTCACATGCATACGACTGTGTGTGATGCACATGTGTGCTTTTATTTCCTGTACACACTGAGACAGATAGCGGCACCAGATTCCTAAAAAAAGGTATGTCACACATTCACTGCCATGGACGCTGCTCTGTGTAAACTGCCTGTGGGCCACTCACTGAATATCTCTATTCTCTAAAGGTAAGTACATCTTGCCAGTATGTGAAAAACCTCTTCAGTCTCCAGTTGTTTTTAAGTTAACATTTAGATAAGTACATTGGAATTACATTTTACTGTAATACATACAAACGTACAGAAATCTCAAATCCATCTCACCTTCAGCAATCACTGCCTCCATTACCTGCAAGATGTCTGTCACCCCCCACTTTCTGAAAACCCATCTGAACTTGTAGACTATTATAACAGCACCCTCTCCTTCTGTCTCAATGAACTGGCCCCCACAAAAACTAAAAATGTCTCTTTCATACACTCCGCCCCCTGGTATACCCCCGAACTCCGCAAAATGAAATCAAGGAAACGTCAACTGGAACGCCAACACAAAAAAAACACACTAACAGTCCATCTACAAAGACTATCTCCAGCAGTACAGTAACGCACTCAAAGCAGCCCGGTCTAATTACTACTCACAACCCATTCAGTCTGGCTCCAGCAACCGCAAGCGTCTGTTCTCCACCATCAGCAAACTTCTCAAACCCTGTGACAACGCCACGTCATCCTTCACCACCGAACAGTGCAACTCCTTCCTCTCGTTTCTCCAAACCAAAATCAGCAACATTTACAGCAATCTGACACCCTCATCAGCACCCCCCACCTCCCCTCCTGGCTCCCCCCCCTTCACCTCACAGCCCCTGTCCCACTTCTCCCCTGTGACCCCCATGCAACTGTCCGACTTCATGACCGGAATTAACTCCACCTGCACACTTGAGCCTCCCTGCCATCTCCCAACTCATCGCCACCATCATTAACTCCTCCCTCAGATCTGGATCAGTTCCCCCCTCTCTCAAACTGGCTGCTATCACACCCATTCTCAAAAGACCTGGACTCACACCTGACATCATGTCCACCTTCCGGCCCATCTCAAATCTCCCCTTTCCGTCAAAAATACTTGAACGTGTCATTGCCTCACAACTAAAATCCCACCTCAGCTCCAATGACCTCTTTGAACCATTTCAATCCGGTTTCCGATCAAAACACAGCACCGAAACAGCTCTTCTCAAAATCACAAACGACCTCCTCCTCTCCTCTGACTCCAGCAACCTGAACATCCTCATCCTCCTCGACCTCACCGCAGCATTCAACACCATCAACCACACCATCCTGCTGTCCCTCCTCGAATCATCACTCAACATCACCGATACTGCACTCTCCTGGCAGAAATCCTACCTCACCGACAGACATCAGTTGATCAACAACTACACCTCCTCCACTGCTCCTCTGTCCCAAGGCATCCCCGAGGGTTCGGTGCATGGCCCCCTCGTCTTCATCCTCTATATGCTCCCCCTTGGCAAAATCATTCGTCGCCACAACCTTCAATTTCACTGATGACATCCAACTTTATATCTCAACAAAAACCATCACCCCCACAACACACTCCACTCTCACCAACTGTCTCTCAGAAATAAAAGCATGGATGCAAACAAACTATCTCCAACTGAACAGTGCCCAATCAGACTTCATCATCATCGGCCCCCCATCCCGTACCAAAACCATCCAGAATGTCAATCTCACCATTGACAGCAATACTCTCACCCCCTCCCTCACATCCGCAACCTCGGAGTCATCTTCGACAGTCAGCTCAAATTCATTCACCACATCAATCACATCACCAGGACTGCCTTTTTCCACCTCAAAAACATTGCCCGTCTCCGCCCATCACTCTCCTCCTCTGCTGCTGAAACCCTGATTCATGCATTCATCACATCACGACTCGACTACTGCAATAGCATCCTCTACGGCAGGTGTAGCCAACACGGTGCCCGTGGGCGCTTAGTCGCCCGCAGAGGCAACGTGAGTCGCCCGCCGGGCATGTTCTAAAAATAGCTCACCAAGCAAATCCAAAATGTATAAAATACACAAAACAAAAAAGGAAATGTAATTAAAAGAATCAACCTTATGCATAAACGAAACCTAAATCATAGCGAACTCTATCTACGTACTACAACTCTATATCTATCTAACACCCCTCCTCCCCCCACCCCCACAATGAATATCGACCAATCACGTTCTTGCTTGATTTGCGGGACCAGCGTTGCAGTCGTGAAGAAAAGCAATGTGGCACCTCCCCGCTTCATAAGGAGTGTGACCGTGATTTTCCTTCTGGCAGATTCTACAACACATCAGCCCCATTGAACAGCCTAGTCGTGCCAGCCTATACAGCACATGAGGGGCAGAGTTTTGTGTGTTGCAACTTGCTTATATATTTATTGCACTTGACGCACACACACGCATGGCGTAATTTCCACTGGGGACAGGGGGGACATGTCCCCCGCACTTTTCGAAATCCCGTTTGTGTCCCCCCACTTTCCAAATATGTTTATTATTATTTTTTAACGCAAGCCGTCATCGCCACGGAGGAGCACACAGCCTCTGTGAGCGAGCGAGACAGAGGGAGAGAGCAAGAGAGAGGGAGAGGGAGAGAGCGAGAGAGAGCGAGCGAGAGAGCTAGGGAGAGCACACCTTTATCTATTTAATATAGATAAAGTAAGAAATCATTCCAGTGTGTACTATAGGACAGTAAAAAAAATTAAAAAAAACAGTTTAAAGGGGAGTGATTAGTAAAATATGCATAAATAAAAAGAAAGAATGCTAACTAGGTAACATAAGATAAGAATAAACAAGTTTAAATGATTTGTTATTGGTTGTGATCATATTCTAAAGATGTTTGGATCATTGAAAAGCTCCCTTTCATCTGAGTGTTGAGAGCTGTATCCATAAATTCATTTTGTGCTCAAAGTGCACCAGATTGATGCATTTCACTTCAACATTTAAAAAAAAATCTTCCATGCATGCCCCCGGACCCCCCTAGAGGAGGTGAGGTCCATCCCCCAAATAAAGCAGGTTAAATTAATTAAATTGCAAACATTTTCTTTTAGTAAACACTGAAAACGGGTCCCACAGACACAAACAGCACACAAAGGTTAAAGGTCAGCATATAATAATGTTAAAATGTGCTAAATATATACACTGCAAAAAAACAAAAAAAAGAGGAGTAAAAGTAGCCCTCGACTTGTTTTATTTTTTGAAAGTAGCCCTCATCCTAAAAAAGGTTGGTGACCCCTGGTCTACGGCATACCATCCAACTTCCTCAATAAACTCCAACATATCCAGAACTCTGCTGCCCGCCTCACCCACATCCTCACCCACACCCGCTCCCAAGACCACATCACTCCCCTGCTCCAGAACCTCCACTGGCTCCCCGTCCGTCAAATAATCGACTTCAAAGTCCTCCTCATTACTCACAAAGCCCTAAACAACCAGGCTCCCTCCTACCTCACAGACCTGCTGCACCACCACACCCCTTCCGCTGCCTCCGCTCATCAGAAGCCAACCTCCTATCCATCCCCACCCGCATCAATCACCGGACCTGGGGGGACAGAGCCTTCTCCGTCACTGCCCCCTCCCTCTGGAACTCACTCCCACAACCCATCAGAGACTGCACTGACCTCACCACTTTCAAAAAATGTACAAAAACTCACCTCTTCAATCTGGCTTTTAATGTGTGATAGTTTTTGTATCTCTTGATTTTAATTTGACTTTAACTATATATATTTATTTGTTGTTCTTTTCTTTTCACTATATCTGTAAAGGTCTTTGAGCACCTGTAAAAGCGCCAACAAAATAAATCCATTATATTATAATATTTATTTATATTTTCTAAATTACTAAATTTCAATGTTTTGATAGTTTGAGCCTGTAGAACCCAATTATTTAATCAGGTTTACTTCCTGTTTGAAACAAAGCAAACATTTAATAAACTAAGCTTCCTTACTTGTAGTCATACTTTGACCGTAACAAATAAGAGTTAATATAAATTCCCTTAATAGTATCCTGAGCTTGCACTATTTTTATATACATTTTCACATACATACATTTCTTTTATGTCCTATATATATTTATGTTGCATTGTTGGAGGAGCCTGGGACTGAAGTTTTTCATTGCATATCCACACTAGCTACTGTGCATATGATAATAAAGCCCTTTGCACCTTTTGAAGCTCACCCCATCCCTCTCTGCTTAAAAAGAACATGTACAATCAATGGCTACATAAATACTTAATTAAATAGCTAACTCTAAGTAACTTCAAAGAAAAGTCTACAGTATTGTATGTTAACACTGATTTACATGTTTTGACAGAATGGAGGCAAAGATATCGTCGAAAAAGGACTATGCTGAGTGTCGTGAAGCTCCATGTCCTCCATGAAGTGCAGCAAAAGAAGACGCCACACCTCCCAACGTGTCCATCTCCATCGAGGGATCGGAGGGGCTTGATGAGTGTAAATGTTTGGTGAACGCCTGCCTTCTGCTCACGGGCATCATCCATGCAATGAACTTAAAGGGGACCTATTATGCAAAATGCACTTTTGTACGTCTTTTATACATGAATATGTGTCCCCGGTGTGTCAGGGAACTCACCAAGTGTCAGAAAACACAATTCTCTCTCTTTTCCTCCATACCCAAATCTCTAAAAACGGGGCTGCAACGGAGCTGATACAGACTGATACAGATTTGAAATTGTTCTGACGTCAGAAACGGGGAGCTCCGCCTATATGGGCAACTCTCCACCTATCAGGAGGAGACAGCCACGGCCATTGCCGCTCGAAAGCGCTGGAGACACTGTAGTACATATGCCAGGCCTGTAAGTGGCGCTGTAGTCTGCCACAAAAGCAGCGAAGAAGACATCTCAGAATCAGCCCTTGCAAAAACAGGACTGGAAAAGAGCAAATAGAGCGAAATGAGGCATGGCTAAAATGCATGATCTGTTTGGTATTTTGAAAAAAAAACTTCACAGACATGTTTTATATAGGTATGGCCCTACAATATATTACTCAAATATAGCATGATAGGTCCACTTTAAGTTACACACCAAAGTTGAAATACGCTTCTGTAGTTTTTCAAAAATCTTTCTTGAACTTAATTTCCTCAAGATCTCTCTTGAAAGTCCAACTTTTTGCATAAGCAGTGGTGTAAATTTGAGGGACTTGTTCTTCACTTGAGAACTTTCTTTTCATTGCACTTTATACTCCACTACAAATCAAAGGAAAATATTGTACTCTGTGCTTCTCTAGATCTTTTATGGAGTTTATAAAGTATACACTTCTGTTTTTTTTTATTTACAAAAAATTGTAAATTTTGTTTGTAATCCTTATTAATTTTGAGCTTTTAAGTTTTTTTTTGTTTAATTTTGGATTTTTTACTATAGGGTACTTTAACGTGTAATACTTAAACAGCTTTTAGCTTAATTTTACATTTTCATTACCAGACTGTTACTTGTTATAGAGTATTCTTACAGTGTGCAGGATTGGGTTGTAACGGAATACATGTAACGGCGTTACGTAATCAGAATACAAAAATCAAGTAACTGTATTCAGCTCGCGTTACATTTGAAAAACGAGTAATCTGATTACAGTTGCTTTCGTAAACCTGAAGTGAATACATTTTGGATTACTTATTGGAATTATTGGTGGAAAGATTTCCTCACAACATGTAATATTCATTACTAAAGGTACAGCCGAATCATCACAGCGCACAAAACCTATTACCGCCGCAGATGGACCAAAAAAGGGAGCGTTTGAAAAAGATTTGCGGGTCTGCTCAGTGAAACAATAACAACGAAACATGGAGGAACAAAAGTCTGCGTTTAAATCGTGTGTGTGCAGGGCCGGCCCTTGGCATAGGCAGTATAGGCGAATGCTAAGGGCGCATCAATCTATGGGGGGCGCTGAAAATCGAAAAAAAAAAAACTTAGAAATTAAAAAAATATTTTTATTTTTATTTCATAACAACACAATTTCCCGATTTTGGATCAACAAAGTACATCTTATTATCTTATACTAACATAACTACGCCTATATTGCGCACAGCGCCCATAAACTATGGCGCACCCCCCCCCCAAAATCAAGTTGAACTGCCCCAGCCCCAGTAAAAACCAGAGGTTTATGTGAAATAGTTCTGTTCGCCAGCTAAAATCTTGCCTAGGGCAGCAAATTGGTCAGGGCCGGCCCTGTGTGTGTGTGTGTGTGTGTGTGTGTGTGTGTGTGTGTGTGTGTGTGTGTGTGTGTGTGTGTGTGTGTGTGTGTGTGTGTGTGTGTGTGTGTGGTTAAAACACATCAGCCTGCGGCAGAGATGGAGTACTCGAGTCCTGGACTCGGACTCGAGTGCCGATTTTCGGGACTCGTGACTCGACTCGGACTCGTGCACTGATTGACGCGACTCAGACTTGGACTCGTGAATTCTCGCGCACGATGACTTGGACTCGGACTCGTGAATTCTCGCGTACGATGACTTGGACTCGGACTCGTGAATTCCCCCCCCCCACGATGACTCGGACTCGACTTGTACATTGACGCTCCGACTTGGACTCGGACTCGAGCGAGTTTTCTCTGGAGTCTGATGTCCTCTATCCTGGCGTGTGCACCTGCGAGGCGAGTTCACGTACTGGGCCCCGCTATTCCAGTCTAAAGATGTCTAGAGACACACCCTGCATCGTGCTGTATGCTTTCACACATTCTGCTTTCACATTGGAAAAGAGCAGCGCAAAATGCTCGTTATGTGGAAACAATATTGAAGAGAAGGCTCCGTAACATATTACCCTAAGGATCGAGTTCAGACATCTGTCTTGAACACTATCATCAGAGTAACGTGATCTAATCAATAAATAAAGATTCAGCCGATAACACGAAAGCACATGGCTACTTAACATGCAGAATGACGTCATTTTGCATGCTAAGTAGCCATGTGCTTTCTGGGGCTTACTCTTTATCGGTAAACCGATTTAACCGGTAAAAGTTCCTTCAAAATAAGAGTCCCGATCTTATTACTATCAAAATAAAAGTGCAAAACGAAAACTTTACCATAGGAAAATATTGGCATACAAATATAATCACTTCTCTAAAAGGTAACTCATTTTAAATATATTTAGACATATTAAAGGTCATTTACAATAATAATAATAATAATATTAATATTAATAATAAGCTTTATATTTGTATAGCACCTATTACAAGAATTGTAGCCAAACTCGCTTCACAGCAGTTCAATAGACAGATTAGTATAACATGACAGGATAAAAGCAATGTAGAGGAGCAGCTACATTTCAACACATATATCCACGAAGATTAATACATGAAGACTTGTGACTCGGACTTGACTTGGACTCTTCTTAGGTGACTCGGACTTGGACTCGGACTCGAACACAGGTAATGATGACTCTGACTCGACTCGGACACTCCTTGGGTGACTTGGACTCGGACTCGAACACAGGTAATGATGACTCGGACTCGACTCGGACACTCCTTGGGTGACTCGGACTTGGACTCGAAGAGTGGTGACTCGAGAGTGACTTGGACTCGTGAATTGCTGACTTGACTACAACACTGGCCTGCGGTCGCTCTTTAGCCTTTCTAATGATTCTGAAGGTAAACACAGTGAAGGCGGTGCGTGAAAGGCACTGCGCGCTCCTCTTCTCAGAGGCTGAGTTAACCCTCCCGCTGCCTCCTGGTGCTGCAGAGATTTCATGAAGAGAAGGAGGTTTTCCTTCTATAAAACAGCTGCGGGCAGCAGATACTGTGAGTGTCACGGACATGAATTCATAGATCAAGGCAGACTGGTGCACACACTCTCCTGTTTTGCCAATCCGGTGCTTAAACAAATATAGCTCTACACCCCTGGCCGAAATGTCCTTAAAATGAAGTCCGAGTTCGACATTTTAATTCATGTCCTGCCAACACTGGCAGGACAGAAGGCGACACGCCCGTTCTAAGCCGTGTACCTCACACCTCACATCCCAAGCTGCATCCCCAAAAAGTTTATTATGTTGTTACATCGTTTCAGATGTTATGTTTCAGTTGTGCTCTTGATAAGCATTAAAACAGTAAAAACACGTTCAGTTTCCTTTTGCTTTTTGTGTCTCCTGTACACCAAAACATACCCATCTGTTATGGAAAAGAAAGTAATCCAAAAGTAATCTAAAAGTAATCTGATTACGTAAAACACGTAACTAACTGTATTCGGATTACTTCCAGAGCCATGTATTCAGTAATCAGTAACTGATTACATTTACAAAGTAACCCTCCCAACCCTGACAGTGTGGTATGAATATTCTTACTTAAGTAAAGGGCCGGATTCTTCTTCGACCTGAGGGACAGTATATCAATGTGTTTCTGTGCCTGCTTTGTTAAGTTTAACGGATGTATGTGCAGTATTTGTTAAAATCATTGTAAACTGTAGCTTAATCATGGCATCTATCAACAGAACAAAAATAAATGTGTTGTTTAAAAGTGTCTACTGTTTCGTGTTTTGTAATTGCAATTGATGTTACATGTAGAATAAATTATATTAAAATATTACCTACATATTTATTAAATAAAAGGTAAGAATAGCAAGTAAAAAAAACCTGAAAAGCCAAATATTTTTTACTAGAGATTTTCTAATAAGATGCAAATGTAATCTTAAAGGTGGGGTATGTAATTTATTTCAGAAACACTTTTGTTATATTCCATGGAATGCTCTTAAGATCCCGATAGCAATGAATATATTAAATGCTTTGACAATACATACATAAAAAAATGTCATCTGTAGAAGCCGTGGCGCTGTAAAAAGCACGACCAATCATCTGAGCCGGCCCGGCTAAAATAACTGGATGGCCTACCTGCCTGTCAGCCTTCCATCTGTGCACAAACTTATCTCGTGCCCTCAACGGTCATGTGCGTGTTCGTGTGTGTTGGAGGAGGGGCTCTATAAGGAAGTAGCAGATTTTTTCCGGTTGTGTATTTTCAAATTCTTGCGCACTCGAGCTGGTTTCTCCAAAATTACCTACCCCACCTTTAAGTAAAATCTACTATGCAATAGAAAGTCAAATGTACTTACAAACACTGAAATTTAAAGTTTAGTTGATTCCCTTTAGTAACAAACACTTCCTAACTGTAAGTAGATGTTACTTGAAATATAGGTTGTTACATTTACTTTGTAAGTAAATGTCACTCCACTTTTTTTTCAGTGTACCAATAGAAATACATTGCTTTTAAAATCGTTCTGTGTGACACGAAAAAAATGGGAAAATCGTGTTGGTGAACACGAATCCTAGATTAAATGTATTTCGTGACTATTACACGAAATGCCGTGAGACTGGGTTGATTATACAGCACTGTAGTATGTTGTGGAGGATTCACCATGGGCGTCGCCTGGGGTAGGCATCCGGGGCTTTAGCCCCGGATGTTTTTTCTTTAGCCCCGGACAAATTCTCCCTCAATAATATAATACATTAACCGTACTTTACCAAGAGGACGGCAGAATTTGTAATTTCCCGTGTTCAGTGAATGCAACAGAGGCAAGACACCACCAGACCAATCAGAGAGTTGCATGGAAATAAACGTGTTTTATTGGCTGACAGTAACGTACGTCTCCTCTGGCGAATCGCTTCCACTTGGAGCATATATCGCCACTTCTGGCGTAATTCTCCGATTTAACAAGGATTTTATGCCAACCTTTATAACTCTGTGTTACACACACACGACACACATTATCGAGCCTTCATTGTAACAGATCTGGTAGGCCACCACGTTATTCTTCTAAGCCCCGAATGTTTCCAGGTCCAGACGACGCCCCTGTTACCATCCCTCGGTGTCTCTCTCCTGTAGCTTCCTCTGTTAGTCCTCTGTCATAAAAGCTAAAGTCCTCCTATTTCCCAAAGGGAGCGGGAATCAAAACCTGCCATTGGTATTCCAAGCACAGACCTGCATCCATCAATCATATAATCTAACACTGGCTCAAAAGGAGCTATTCTCTTTCTGGAGTCCCTCTACATGTAGTGAAGGGACGTGTCTTAGAACAAAAGGAGAAGAGTGCCAATAAATCCCCTAAGATTGAATGACATTAAGCCGTTAGAAGGGAATGGATCCGGCAACAGGAGCACTTTGAAAACTTCTGCCTAAAGTTGCAGAATTAAAATGAAGATATGCGCCTTCCTTTTTAGAAAGTAACTGAGGAAGAGGCATACTGTGTTACAGTACATGTGAGCAGGAGCGAGCAGCATGGAGGAGGGTGTGAGGAGAATGATGAATGTTGTGGAATGCTTTCAAGATCCGTGTGAGCTCTAACAATATGACAGCCTCTCCATCCTGCAGATCACATGTCCGTTAGAGAGAGCTGCAAGAGCTCACGCTGTGCAGTTATGTTATGAAAGATAAATGTTTTGTTCACTGCCTTTTCATTGTTCTTTTGTTTAATTTTCATTCCAGAAATACACACCGAGACAAAACATTTTCAGTATGTATATGTGGTTTGCCTGTTGTTTGTCTGTAAATATGACTGTATATATTACAAAGTGCAAAAGAACATTATGCAGTTTAGCTCCTGGGTCAGATTAACATATCGTGGACTCCCCCAGGTAAAATCTACATTGCTCTGAGCCTCCTATACTGACACCCCCTGCTGAAATAATATGTTGTCTAATGTGTTGGTAATTATAATATATCTGATCTAGAAAATAAAATCCAATACTCATAATAAATAAATAATGCAGGTCAAATCTTAGATGATAATGTACCTTTTCAGATTACATTAAAATATTGTGAGAATAAATTGAAAGAAAAATAAAACAATGAATAAAATAAGTAAAACTAGTTAGAGTGTGTTGTACAATACAATCAAACATGAAAAATGACACCAGTAAAATTAACCAACATTAAAAAGATAGGTCTTTAATTTACCTATTTTTTAATCCAAGAGAGTTTTCTGTTCAAATATCCAAGGGGAGGCTGTTCCACAGTACAGGGCCATAAAAACAGAAAGCAGCCTCACCAGATTTCTTGTGTAACACTATAGGAACTTCTATATTAGAGGCAGTGGAGGATCTGAGTTTTCTTTTTGTGAGGTCAAATGCTGTGCAGTCACTGATATATGAAGTTGATGGATTAGGCTTGTAGATCAGTAAAATACTTTAAAATCAATTCTAAAGAAAAGAAATGTCATGCAGTGAACGTGGCCTCTTTGGTTACAGGTCATTTTCCTTTTAAGCCGTGATAATAATTCAGCCTTGCTTTGAAGCTCAACATGAACATATAATGAGCTGCATTTAACAGCCTCCAAAAGTCGATTTTAAACGTTGACTTTAATTAAATGTATTATGTCAACAGGTTCCACATAACTATTAAGTTAGTTGAAAGCACTAATATTAAGTTTAAATAAAAAAGATGAGGATCGATCGAATATTATTGCATTCAACTAACCTAATACAGCAAAACACAGTTTCAGTTTTTTCAGTGTGTGTCATTTTATGGCATAACACTTAACACTTTTTGCATGGTTAAGCAAATGTCAAAAAGTCAGATTCTGGTCTCAACGCAATTGTTACCAATTACATTGCCGAATTACATCATTTGGTCTTTGCTGGGGAATCAAGGGGTTTACGAAAACAAATTGAGGGTACAAAATGCAGAAACACTGTGCCTCCATATTTTCCCAAACACATCCCTCGCAGGTTCTGGGACAGCTTATCTCCCTTTGAGCATTGCCTTAAAATCATGAAACCTGAATAACTGACATTGTTTGATATAGTAGGAACAGCGTATTGTCACCCTGAGACCCAGTCTTTCTAAAATAGTGGTAATCATCCAGAGAGAAAAAGAAGGACCCTGACTCATGGTAAGAGTCTGGATTACCTAATTAGCCACTTGCTTTGAGAAAATATTAAGACATGTCTCCAGTTGGGTGTAGCTGTTGTCTCTTGGTCTTTTATGTGTAGCCTAATTTAGTAAAAGATTGCAGTAAAGTGAAAGTAATTTAACGGCCGCTCTTGATTTAGCGCGTTCACCTTTGAGAAAGTGTAATTTAAGCACGATTACATATCTGCCGTCTCAATTAAGTTGAAATAGAGCTCATATTTTCCAATGAACGCCACATAATAAATCTGACCGTGTCACCCACGTAATGGATTTAAAAAAAGACTTGGACTGAAAGTGGAGCAGTGATGGACTTTTATATCATCTTCCCACAATGTGGGAACGGGCACACCCATAAAATTGTGAATAATGTGAGATGTGATTTTCCTCACTATTAGACATTTCACGTTGCACGGTCTGTTAAAGCCAATGGCTTGTGGAGGAGTAAATGTACTGTACTCCACCATGTGTCATCCATCTCCTCCAGGCTTTGCGAGTTTGTATGCCAGCTGTCTACAAATCTCCCCATATCACACTCCATCATTTGTCATTCCTTCCAAGTAAAAGGAAGTTGAATGGCACCACGCAGCCCGCAGTGTCAGCTGAGAGCACGCTATGTGAAGCATCGCCGCTCACAACAGGTCGCCCACCGGAGGTATCTCATTCCCAGCGGTGAGTTTTTGAGTTTTGCACTTGGTTCCCTGCCATGGTGGGCCATTTCAGAGAGGCCAGACAGTGTAACCTTATGGTGGATGGCTGGGGCATTTTGATAAAGCCTGCAGGAGGATAAGAATCTTCCCCCGCACCTCCGCTGTGGATAAGGGGTTGCCGCATGCCTTACTCTCCCAGAGGCGAGTGCACGCTGCTGCAGGTCACATGAGTGATCAGAGACACAGCGGGGCGGCCCCGGAGCCACCGGTGTCTCCTGACTGCAGGCTGCTTGATGGAAAGCAGAGCCAACAGGTGGGCACCAGACAGAGAACGGATAAAAGGAGCTTTGTCTGAAAAACAAGATGGAGGCACGCAAAGGGGCTCCAGGGAAAACAGAAGAGGAAAGCAAGGCAAGAGAGAAGGTGGAAGCCTTGAAGGAAAAGATACACACAAATAGATTTGTTTTTAAACAGAGGAAAGTGCTCAAGATGAGAAATGTACCGAAAAAATTGAAACTTGACTTCAATCCAATTAAAGTGTTTTCAGTGTAAGAGCAGCATTTGCATTTTAGGGTTAATATATTTCAACATTTAACACTAGAACTGCCAGAGGTCGCTGTATACCTAAAACCGCCAACGGGTCAAATTGACCCGCTATTGATTTTCGAGGTACAATGTTCTTTTATTTATCATGTAGAAGTTCTACATGATAAATAAAAGAACATTGTACCTGTTCTACAGTAGAACATTGAGTTTTGATCGCACAGGGATGAAACTTATACCAATAGAATCTGTGGACTCTCAGCTGTTCCTATGATATAGTTTGTGCAGATAGCATAAGTATAAAATATCGCTACTAGTGCTGATTTAAACGCTTGGTGTTAGATTCATGTTTTGTTTAGGTACAAATCTCTGTATCTCTCTCTCTATCTATCTATCGATCTATCTATAACTATCTATCTGTCTATCTCTTTCTCTCTCTCTCTCTCTCTCTCTCTCTCTCTCTATCTATCTATCTCTCTCTCTCTCTATTTATCTATCTATCTATCTATCTCTCTCTCTCTCTCTATCTATCTCTCTCTCTCTCTATTTATCTATCTATCTATCTATCTCTCTCTCTCTCTCTCTCTCTCTCTCTCTCTCAATCTATCTCTCTATCTATAAGGAACCGCAGTAGACAAAAGGCGTTGCTATAGCAACACGTCATGTTTACGCTGCATTTTCTATGAGGTAAATTTTACCCGCTGGCGGATATAGGTATAAATGGCGATTCTTTTTGGTGATTTTTTCAATCTGACTTCATATTGACCATTTTTAACAACAGAGGGTGCTACATAACACACTTTCAGGAAGAGTTACGGACTGGGAGACTTTAATATTTTATTGAAAAAAAGTTACATACAATCAAAAAACAGCTGTTGGTAAAATTGACCCGTTGGCGGTTCTAGTGTTAAGTGAATATTGAAAAGATAATTAATATATACTTTTTTCTGCCAATAACAAGGAATAAAGCAATCACTATCAATGTATGCTTTATACAGACATGTTTTACCTTTTGAATATGAATTTATGTACATGGACATCTCACTTTATTCAGCCTGGTCTAGTATTAAAGGTCCCCTATTATGCAAAATGCACTTTTTATTGTCTTTAATACATATATATGTCTCCCCTTTGTGACACAGTCTAAAAAAAAAACGTTCAGAGGCCCCCTTTCGTGGGGGCTTCAGGGCTTAAGAGGTTTTAACGGTACCACTGTCTTTAATAATTCCGGCCCGGGGCCCGTTTAATACCGGGACTCGGTACCCATCCCTACATGGGGAGAGGCGCAGCATATTGCTAAGGACTAAATGCGATGAAGAGTTCTCATCTCAGCCTTATTACCCATAGGGGATGAAGAGGAGTAAGTAAATAAAGAGGCCGGCGCTCCAAGGTCTGGTTCTGCTGTGCGTTTTCGTGATGTAACGGTAAAAATTGAAGAATTGTAGAATTCTTCCACGGGATGCCATTGTCATTGTACATCACTCAACCTGCGAAATACACACACTCAGTACATAGCTAGACCCGCGAATTCGCGGGCCAGGAATTCGCGGGCTGTGCGGCTGGCTGACAGCCAGCGGCACAGCTGTAGCTAAGTAGGCCTACTGTGTGTGTGTGTGTGATAGTGTGTATTTCGCGGGTTGCTAAATGTTTTGTGCGTGTGTGTTTATGTTGACGAGGGAGGTTTAATAACTGTGTGCTACACAAAACGTGCAGTCGGTTTCATTTTCATCGCCGTTTGTAGTTAGCAGGGTATTTTTTTTTTACTCTCGTCCCAAATTCGTCCCAAAATTATTTTTTATCCTCCCTGACCCTATTTTCTTCGGCCCCGGGACGACAGGACGTCCTTAAGCTCAAGCCCTGGTCTGAGGGCTTCTTAACATTTAACAAACTATGAATGTGTCATACCCACTTAAAGGGAAGAAACTCAGCTACCTGATGATATGAACCAATTTTACCGAAACAAAACACAAGTCTAACGCCAAGCCTCTGAATTAGCACTAAGCAAAAGAGTGCTAACGCACTTAGCACATAACTCACGGTAGAAATATTTTATACTTCATCGGATCTGCACAGACAAGATATCATCTGAAAGCTGAGATTCCACAGATTCCAATGGTATAAGTATCAAAACTCGCGGCAGCGAAAGCCAGCAAAGACAACACACAACTTCACTTTACGTAGCCAAAACGGCAAATACGTCTTACCTTTGCTGTTTTCTGATCAAAAGTTGTGTTCAATGGCATTAAAACGCATATAAACGCTGCTGAAGGTTAATCCAATGTCTCTGTGTCCCTTTGAAATGATTACTGATAATCCATCATCATATTTATGGCAATAAGCCTAGTTTTCAGTTTTCAGAGCATAACATAGCTTTCGGTTTGGGCAAACTGCTTGTGCATCACTCTCACTCCTCAATGGTAACGTGTAGGTGGATTTAGGAACTTCCCCTAGATTCTATTCGCTCTAACGGTTCAAAAGAGGTGTCAATCACCAAAATCGACCAATGGGTTCCAGAGATATGGCAAATACACCCAAATGACCCCAGAGGTGGGTTTTTTTTTGGTTTTTTCTAAACCTCTCTAGAAATGTCAAGTTTCACTTGTTTTGCATCAATATTAATACAGGGTACTTATTATATGTTATAGTTTGGATTCCTAAAGCTTTTAGACTACTATCCCATCATTCAAGGGTGGTTTTCACTATAAGTAATGGGTTTTTTTGGACGGAAACTATAATTTAAATAGTTTTACTATGTTCAATCTGAATTTACTTTAAAATAAAAACATCTATATTGATTCTGACTTTTCTACATGCAACTCACAGGTTTATCATTGCTTTGAGAAAAAAGATTATTAATTTACCCCTTTTAGAAGTGAAGATATAGTCATTTGTGCTGGGCATGTCATTTTCGAGCCTGAAACCTGAAAAACAGGCTCAGGGCTTAACAGGTTAAAAAAAACAGCATGCTCACATAAAGACTGGAAACAATGGGCATGTACATTTGGTAAAATTAGGAGTTTGCTGTCTTGTCTTAAAGTGTTTTTAATAATAATGATTAAAAAAACAAGACATAATGGAATTCAAGTGATGCTATGCTATGTGCTAGGACACATGGTGTATATTATGCAGCCAAACACTGTATGTACAGTATGAATTGACATGAAAAATACTAAACACATTTTTAGATTTAGGTCAAAAAGATTTCTTCTGTCTGTTTATCTTCTGTCTGCATCAATGTTCATGTGCCATGATGGAGTGAAACACTATGTGAGATATTGTTTCTGTTTCTGTATTCAGTATTAGACAAATCCAAAACATATGACTAAGCCAAATGATGTGTTTCAGAGATCAGGCATATGAGCTTTAATCTTTTCTGCACTGGAAAAGCATTGCAAACCAAGAACTGACTTCAGATGTGCAGAAAGGAAAAGGTCAGCCTTCCTTTTGACAAATGGCTAACATCAAAGTAATCGATACATTTAAATCAAAAGTGTGAAACTCCTGCAGGTTGTCAGATCTTCGCCATGGTATGCCAACGAGATGGACCTGAGCCCACTGCTGCTGCTAGTACATCCATTGGTTTATAGAGAGGAGCTCACAGGTGGCTGTGAGGGCGGGGGGTGGGGGAGCAAGCAGCTCAGAGACAGCTGAGAGTAAAACACCAGCGCTCAGAGGGCCTGTGTGCTGGACTCAGCAAAGCACAGGCTCACTGCTGTTGGGACACAATTATAAAGATATTTTCATTAAAAGAAAAATAGGATTGCAGGATGGTTTGGTGTGCACAATTATGGTCCAAAACACAGACTGGAAGTCATGAAACTCTTTATATTCTTAATACTGGTTGGCTTTTGTGCCAAAATGTAAATTTGCTAACCAATCACTTGTTAAAATGTTAATGCTAACCCATCACTTTTCAAAATGTTAATGCTAACCCATCCATGTCCCCCACTTTTAGAATGTTTAATTCATTTCTGCATAAGAATCATGCCAAACAGTGTCCTTTGAGAACAGTGGAAGAAGACTGGAGCTGATTGAGATGTTGATGCGTTTATCACTTTTAGTGTGTTAGAGCAGTAATCCTAATGAGCAGCAATGAGTGCTTTGTGTTCCTTGTTGCCCCTCAGACCTGTAGACTGCCCACCTGTTGGTAGAGGTTGTTGTAAGCTATACATAACCGCAGTGAATGAGCGAGGGCACCACCCAGGAATGAAAAACGTAGTTCTCTGTATTTCAGTGACACTGAATGTGTTTGCCATCAATATTCTCCTGAAAAGAGGACTGAGCATCAATCAGAGACAAATACATTCAAAGAACCTGATTTTAGACTGGGATACAAACTCTGCCAGGTAGAAGGGTCTGTGATATGTGTACAATGTGACTCAAACACTGTTAGGCTTCATTTGAATGATTATTGTACAATACAAACATTTATTAGCAATCCTAATGTATACAAGAAAACCCCAATCATCCTGTGCCATGTATAAAAAAATAATAAAATCTAAATCAGAGGAAAGCTTTCAGACATGTTATCTACAAAGGGATCCTGCGGCTGTTGGCTGAGAGATGGAATGTCACGGCTGCATGACACCGGCCCTGCTGGGGGCCCTGCTGGGGGCCCTGCTGGGGGCCCTGCTGGGGGCCCCTGAGTACAGGGCATATGCTCTGGCAAAAAGGAAGGCTGGCATGCAGCATTTCCCCCCCCCCGGCTCTCTGGAGGAGAATGTCAGAGTCAGACGCTGGCTCATGATGGATGTCAGCTATGACTGAGAGAGGGAGTCAAACTGTATCTGCCCCCCCCCCCATCGCAACAACAACACACAGCCCCCTCTCCCTGCAGCCCTACAGGGATACAGTTCTGTGCTGAATCCTACTGTCCAAATATGTGGACTGCAAAACCGAAAAACCACTACCTTGGTGAATCCTGAAATATTTCTACAGCTATTGGATGGATTGCTTGAGTACAGACATTCATATAGTATTTTAAAGTCACAACTCCTAAAAAAAGAACCATGATCAGGACAGATTTTGGTAGATGCTGTTCTGAAATCTGCAGTGCCATAATGATTTCTCCAATTAACAAAAAACATTAGTTTTAATATCTATTTTCATTATTGCAAGGTTAGATCAAACCTCTTCCTCTCATCTCACACTTCATTATAAGAGTCAGATACGGAACCTATTCTCCTCACACTGTACAAATGTGCGGTGCAGCAAGTACTTACACAAGCTAAAGTGACTAAATAGAATCTCTTGAGCTATAATGACAAAATTATATGTAATTGATGCTTCGCAGCAAGAAAACTGTTGAAATAAATCTACACTTCTGCTGAAAGCTTGATGGTTAGGTTGCTTTCTTCCATTACATTACATTACATTGCATTTAGCTGACGCTTTTATCCAAAGCGACTTACAATAAGTGCATTCGACCAACAAGATACAAACTTGAAGAAAACAGAATCATATAAGTACATCAGGTTTCATAGAGCTAAAACATTTCAAGTGCTACTCAACTGGCTTTAGATAAGCCAGTCCTTTATTAGTATATAAGTGCTTTGTTAGCAATTCTTTGTTAGTAATTCTATCGCTCGAAGTGGAGTCGAAAGAGATGATTTTTAAGTCTGCGCCGGAAGATGTGTAGGCTATCTGCTGTCCTGATTTCAATCTTCCATTTCCATTTTCAGTAGACTAGTTCAAGGCATGAAGTCTGGAACCGGATCCAGCAGGAACTCAGCAGGTCAGCTGATCCCCCTTCTGCTTCAAAGCTGCTGCTATAGATTCACCTTACACGTAGCAAGTTTTCCCTGAGCAACAGCTGTGTGGGGGAGTCTCCTCCATCCTCTCTGCATTGTTGAGCTGCTCCTCCAAAACTCCAGGCTCTACTAAGCTTGTTTGAGATGAGCTGCGGCTCGCCTCGAAAGTAGACGAGAATAGCCGATCGCAGCCGGGGGATGTCTCAAAAAGCTTGCCTGAAGTCGGACAGCTCGGAGTCGGCTTGACTCGGTTTGCATTTATAAAGAATGCACAAATGTGTTTAATCGTTAATGTCAGATATGTACTAAGTAAATACATTTGTTCCTGCTCAAGATTAGATTCAACTTTATTGTTATTGCACAGATTACAGGTACTGAGACAACGAAATGCAGTTTAGCTTCTAACCAGGAGTGCAACAAGCAGTAAAGTGAAAAGTAATGTACACAATCTACAGAATCAAATATAGAATGAATTGAATGATGAATAAACAGTGAGGGGCATGAATACTAGATATACACAGCAGCCTGTGAGCAGTATGAACAGTATTAACAGTGTGTATGAATATGCTAAGATATATAAAGTATGAAAACGGTAAGCAGTGCAAGTATAGTATAAAATATATAGATATTCATTTCATGATGATAAACATTGTGGAACAATGATGAAAAATGTGAATGGAAGGGGCGACGTAAAACTGGCACAAAACAACTACAAACTTTTGCGGAGCCAATTGGAGAGTTTCATCACCAGCACAGGGTAAAAACCACCAAGAGCGCTCAGCTCGATATACCAGCGAGTCGTTTCCCATCAAGCATTTCGCTTCTGCAGCTCGTGGAGAGAAACTGCTCCGCCTCGCTCTCAAGGCTGCCGACGTCTTTGTCCCGCGAGATTTCAACGTCTCATGCAGTCGAGCCTCCAGAGCAAGTCGGACAAAATTACTAACCATCATGCAACGCACTAGCAAGACGGCGGTCGCAATTGCGCAGGTCTGCGTCGGTCTCGCTCATCTCAAACGAGCCTAATGCTGTCTCCTTAGCAACAATGCAAAGCACACAACTAAGATCTATTGAATTGTTTCCAATGTAAGACCGATGAGGGTGGGGGAAGGAGTTGGTGGTGTCCAAAGTGCACGGAACATGGAATCAATATTATTCTTGGCAGAGAACTTTAGACGCTGTGTTGTTTGCCCATTGGCTCATCGGTCAGGGGGTCAGCTCTTTGAGCATCCATCACGGGCTCCTGCGTCCAGCCGGGAGCCGTGCCCGAGGAGACAAGCTCCATCCGAGAGAGAAGACCCCAGGGGGCGGGGGGGTAAGCAAATGAGCTCACTGGAGAGATAGGTCTCCTATGTTAAATAATCACTCTTCTTCTCTGCATGGTGGGTGGAGGAACTGTTTGAAAGCCGCATTCAAAGGCTTGATTTACATCGCAGTTGAAAAGGCGCTCTTGATTTCTTTATCCGCCCTCCTCAGGCCTCCTCTCTGAGCTCTAATTGCCTGCTCCTAAACATACACCTTTTGTTGTGTGCTGATAAAACTACCACTCGGGTACAAATTGCTTGTCAGGAGCAGTAACACAGACGCACTCCAAACCATCCTATTAATCGCCTCATTCTTTAATGGACGTCTCCCCCTAACAAACACTTGGACATACATTAGATAATGAATTGTGTTTTATTTCAATAATGGAAGGGAGGATAAGGATGTGGGGAGTGTCATTTCATTAACACTGTGCTAAACAGTGCACTAAATAATTTGCCAAATGAGTTTCATTACGTGCAGCTAATTGTGTCTTTCTCATAAACACAGGGACAATGGGGAAGGCGACAAAGGCGCAGCAGTACATGAAGCAGCATCTTCTTAACTGCTTGCAAATTCAGCTAATTATGATGTCATGCATGCCACACTTTTTTCCTCTTCAAGCATGCAGGGTATTTTCTTCAAAATGGCATGGCATTGTGCTGCAATGTCAGAAGTGAGTGGGCTGAGAGTTAATCATTTAGAGATTGTGTGGAGATTGCTCTGAGGCTAATTTCTTCCTTTGCAGTTGGTGATTAATGCCCGGTCTGCGAGGTCATTGGAGATAAGGCCCCGGCCGCTCCGTTAGCTCCCAGTGAAGATAATGCAGAGCCGAATTTATCAAGGGCACGGAGGCAAGGGGAGTACTGGGGGGACTCTCCATGCATATGGCCATAACGAGATATTATCACTCATCATGCAGCACAATCAATTACTTCATCCCTGCAGGACTCCTCATTGTTCAATGGAGAAGACAGAGGGCATCCGATGGAAAGCATTAAAACATGGTTATGCTGGACACCTTCTTTTCATTTATTGTTTTGTAAAGAAAACCACAAATAACAATCACCAAAATATTTGCTAGGGTAGTGCCTTGTTATGATTAAAAGAGCCATGTTGGATATTCTAACTGTGTGTAAAATCCCTTTTATTTGTGTTTAGGAACAAAAACAACTAGTTAATGACCATGGTTAAAATAAAACAATGTTGTTGACTACTGTTGGCTGCCATCCACCTGTTTTAAAGTCAACTCTTCTACCCTGTTCTGCTAGACATTCTGAAACAACGTTGTTGAAGTTCAGGATGGATGGTGTTGGTGGTTAAGAAATAACATTACTGTTTGTTGCCTAGTCACTGACATCTATTGGTTAAATTAGGTGCATTCAATTACCAGGGGCTCTCATTACACAAATACCGTAGTATTATATACTGTAGCCTCATTGAGGCGAGGAGAGAGCAATCAGTCCCTGTTCTTGGTTCTTTCAGCATGAGAGATTGCATGCGTGTGTACCCTCCCAAACACAAAAACCCTTTAAGGTTATTCACTAACGCTGAGCTCTACTGCAAGCCCTCCAGTGGTAAAAAGAAAACAGTGAACTCTGCAAATCACTGCATGTAGCATGTAAAGGTATTAAGACTGTCTCAATGATCATGTCATGACAGAAGAAAGTGTTTTTATAAATATATACACTGGTTTAGATAGTTGAATTTAGTTGAAATGCTCTTTGCCTTAACTGGGTATCCCGACCCTACAGTCTGTGTGTATAAAAGGCATTACTTCTTCCTTTGTTCCATTGACATCAATGGGCCACACTATTGAATTGGGTGACGTGTTGCTTTTTTACCGTGAACACACTGTTGCCTCAAAAATGTCCCTGAAGCACCAGATGTGTTCCCTTGTGTTGTGTTTGAAAGCTGTTTCTGTTCCTTGTGTTCACGGGTCAATTTTGACCCATGATTCCAAAACACTAAAAAATAATGACTATCATCCAATATTGTTTTTACTGTATCATAACTAACATATTATGCATACATAACCATACAATCCTGTTGTATTTTTGATAATAAAGATTCGTCTTTGTCTAAAGTCAAAGATGAATCTTGATTGGACCAAATTTGACCAAAAGTTACCCACAACATTTCAATGCGCTACTCTTCCCAGACTCGAACACCAAATGATACGCTTTTTTATAGAGACCTTCAGAATTGGCATATATAAATAATAAATAATATTTTATTACATAATTTCACGGCAGACCCGAACACAACACCGACAGCTTTAGAAAACATTACTGAGCCTCTTTAACAAAAAAATAGTTTCTTGTGACTGCAAAAACAATAGGATAATTTTAGAACTTAAAAGATTTACATCTTCAGTAATGGCTTATGTGTTTGTGGTTGAGCACCAAAGACAGGCAAAATAAAGCCAGGAAGATAAGATAAGAGATAAGAAAAGATACTACTTTATTGATCCCAATTTGGGAAATTTGTGGGATGGACTTAGATATTGTTGGTTTTGTTTTTTTAATTAGGATTTTATTTCCAAAAATGCCAATGCTATCACCTTATCATTTACAGTAAAACCCCTGGACTTTTAATAATATGTTGTAATTTTGAAAATTAATTAAACAATAAATACACTCTGGGAAAGTAGATTTGTCGCTCGACTTAGTGTATTCTTCACAGTATCTTCATGATTTCAAACATATTTTTCATAATGTAAATTAGTTTTGATTACTGCTGTAGAACTGCCATAGGAACATGTAATGCAAGTTTCTCTGATTGAATCAAACTGGTGTCTGATATTTGTTAGTCACTGGCAGGGATTAAAGTCGCACCATGTGAAGCAATTTTAATTACTTTACCCAAACACAGGGCGATGGGACACCCGCATCCTCCATGAATGGCATTGCAGGACTGAGATTATTTCAAACCCAGAGCACATCAAATTAATGACAATTATAAAGGATCTTGTGGTCAGCCCTGACACATCACGGCGGTGTCTCAAGGCACTGCCAGTGTGTTTGCTTATGTGTATATGGTCAGAATGCATAGTGAAGTATCCCTTAATTAGACCCAGCACGCTCTTCCCGCTCTCACACAGCGTACTGTTTCACTCCACGCCCAATTATTTTAATCCTCTGATTGCTCGGAGAACACCCGGCCCTAAAGTCCACAGAGAGAGAAACTGCTGCGGAGATGAGTGTGTCTGGAAATGTGGACACATCAGCCACCACCGGGGCCTCATCACGGGGCCCTCTGCCCCCAGGGCTTTACAGCTCTGGCCTGCTGTGAGCTCCACTGGGGTTACTCTGCCTAAAAAAGATGTCAAGGGATTTTCCATGCTCCTGTCAGCCATTCTACCCGCCCACAAGACTCCTCACTCCGTCTCCTCAGTGGATTAGAAGAAGGGAGGATTTATTTACCCTTTTGATATCCCTCTCAAAATGTGACAGAACTAAAAATACAACTTTCTGTTGTTTATATTACATCCAGGGTTGGAAGGGTTACTTTAAATGTATTCCGTAACAATGACTGAAAAGTAATCAGTAATGTAGATTCACAATATAAAAGAAATATCACTTGATTACTTTCCATTTCTTTTGGATTTCCTATAATAAATCATATTTTATTATAAAACGCATTATAACATTGTAATCCTGCTAGTAATGCCCATCCTAAAAATGTTACCAATAATCCGATTACATATTTTTCACGTAACTGTTAGGGAATACAGTTACCTTTTTTTATATCCCCCAAGACTGATTATATCATACATTCACCGGGACGTGACTGGATAAAAATACACTGGGTAACTCCCTCTTGGTCAATTATGATGAGTGTGCTGTATAAGGTATCAGCAGAGTCACTGTGGGGGCGAAGGGTCGGGAATCTGATCCCTCTCACTTCTTCACTGTCACTCAAACTCTGCTGAACCTTACATGTTATTGTTTCTGCTGTGGACATCCACACAATAGAAATAATATATGCTGTCACATTACAGAGGATACTGTGTCATTTTTAGTGTGAGTAATATGATGAATTCATAATATATGTAATATGAAGCTTTTTTCCTCACATTATGTGAGTGGGGGGTACTCACCTCAAATTCCCATAGAGCTTCATGCTATTGATGTAATAAATTGTACCCTGAGGTTAGAAGTTTATCTGCGACAATAGTGACATTTTAATACCAGTGCCCCCAGCCTCATTTATCCAGACCTACTGGATAAATAAAATAAACTAAAGTGGTAAGATGATGCATTAAGATATATTTTATATACGTTATATGAAAATGCGCAGAAAATGCAGGCTAAAGCTAACGTGAGGAGTTAGTGACAATGTATCTCCGAGTTCACCAACGGTCCAGTCTGTGACAGAGTGACTCCGGCGCTCACAGTGACTATAAACGAACGCACCCGTAGGTTACGTAGCTGCTGAAGTTAGACCGTCATCCCGGAGCAACGGAGTTTAGCCGACAGAAAGGAAGACTTGGAGCACACAACCTATTTTGGAGTCAAAATGGCGAATTTCGCCCAAAGGTAACAAGTTTGAATCCCTGATATAACATGTGTAGCTAGTTGTGGGTGGGTTCAATTTAATTTTAAACATATTTTAGCTTAACACAAAGTAAACGTAATAACACGGACCCACTTTAAAGCTGCTAAAACTTAGGCTTGTCAATATGTTTATGCTGCCAATAAATTAAATGACTGCATATAACGTGAAATATGATGCTTAGAGTGAGCCCACAGACAATAATTACCCGTCAGCTGATCAGTTATAGGAAGCGTTAGCATCTTTTAGCCTTTTATTCTTCTGCAGAAATTGTTTGCAGGATTCTGTCTCCATACAATACATAATAGGTGAATTGAATTTAGTTAATGGCGCTCCAATCGTTTAAACATGACATTTAAAATACCTTGCAGACTCTTTACAGTGTCCCTATTGATTGGGATCCAAAGACCCCAGTGTGAACTCTAGTCATTGTAGAGATGGGTGAGTCCTGATTCATCCGGATCATTAACCCGGATCCTAGTAATGACCTGGGAGTGAAGAGTCTCCCCTCTCCATTAACCCGAGTACTTTGAGTCCTACACCTGGTGACGTACAAATTAAAAATATAAATTGCTTCACTCGCTACTCTCCTTATAACATGTAAAATCACATTACAACGTACCCCAGTCCATCTGCCTAGCAAGTAGGATAGCTGCCAGAAGTTATCGTTTGGCTCGGGGGACGCGGATCAGTGAAACTTCCTGCAGACTCGTGGGGAAGAGCCATAACCGTAGCAGATCCAGAGATCCAGAGATCCAGAGATCCAGAGATCCAGACTCATTATGCACGAGTCAACAGCAGACTCAGATTCGCAAATCCAGACTCAATGTGCAAAACATAGCAGACTTGTGCGGACTCAGAGCCGTAACCGTAGCAGATCCAGAGATCCAGATCATGCACGAGTCAACAGCAGACTCAGATTCGGTGAGCGGACTGAATGAGTGGATTACTCCACACAGCGCGAAACAGCAAACGGTTTCGGACTCGTCATGGTTTTCAGACTCAGTGAGTGTCAGCTCTGTTTGTGATAACGTAGAATCTGCATACTGTGCACAGATCATTTGACGACTTCACCCATTCAAGTGTAAGAAGCCAAATACTGCAATAAACAAGCATTAAGAGACAAACGTTGTTAGATCATGTGTGTGTAGCGGAGGTTAATGTAACGTTAGTTTAATATGCTCCTGAAATGCAAATCTCAAGTGACAAATTCAAAATTACAAATACATAAACAGTGGACTGCCGCTCTCACTATAGTAGCTCTAAAATTTGAATTTATTTGAAGTTGAGACTATGGGCTCCTGTTTCACTGGTAGGATTTCTACGCTCATGATGACTCATATGACTCAAAGGACTAGTATGATCCGGATCTCTCCAATGACTGACTCAGAAGACCTTGAGTCCGTAAAAGGATCCGGATTTGCCATCTCTAAGCCATTGGGACTTTTTCTTTGGTAGATAGAACTCTCAATGAAAACGAATCAAAATGACACATAATCAATCTACATGGTTAGGTAAGCTATGTAAGAAAGTGTGTTATTTTTTAGTAACGTGCTTAAGTCCTGTCACCCTCTGTTCTATTGAGAGTCTGTCACCTTCTCTTTGTGAAAATATAGCTGTGTATAGCTGTGTCAACTAAAGCCTCATATACAGACAGGGACATCATGGTAGTGTTAAGTATTGTCAAAGAGAAAGCTGTGAAACAATGATCAGTTGGTTATCTGCAGCAGTTTGAGAAAAATTGGAGGGATTAATGTAGGATAGTCTGAATGTGAGGATTAAGTAAGAACTTGAGAGGGTGACAATGAGACCACTGCTCTCTGTCTGCACGCCAAGGAAACCAAGTCTCTGCTCTTTGTCAAATATCACCCCACTCTGCTGCTTAAGTCATCAGCAACAAATACAATGAAAATCATGCGACCATAAACAGTATCTTGACAGTGTTACATTGCTCTGTCTCTTGAAGGGATAGTCACATTAATCTTCAACTTTTAGTGTGAATTCATGTGAGAATCCATTTTGCAACGGAAGATTGACTAAAGACAAAAGCTCATTGGAATCACCTGGCCTCCTTTGTGTTACCTTATGTCAGATGAAGGGAAAAACATTATCATGGCATACTGATAAGATCTCAATTGCTTCGCCCCATCTGATAACATGCTACTATGATTATCAGAGACATCTTGCCATCTTGACTGAAAAACAAGGGTGACCTTGAACATAATGAAACCATCCATTGCTAACCAGTGGCCCAAAATAACAGACAAAAACATTTTCAAAATAAATATAAAAAACTCTCATTATAAAACTATTGAAATAACTTAATATAATGGCATAGTGATGTTAGACCTAGAAACATATTCCATCATCAAGCCTTGGTCAAACAGATCTCAAGGGACAAGTGGCCCTTTCCAGTGGGATACAACAAGTAGGAATCTTCCACTTGGCCATGGTGCTATGACATTGTGACCTAGAGGGAGTGAAGGCAAATGAAAAACACAGTAGATGGCATGATTGAGGCCTACATTGCAAATTAAAACTGAATCTTTCCAATATAGGAAATATAGATAATGGCAACGTGCTATGTAGAAAAAATTGAAACGGGAACACTACAGTATTTAGATCCAAAATGAGGTTTTTACAGTAAATAAAGTGATTGATGGTAAGTTCCTTTTTGGATGTAAGATCTGACCTTTGTGCAGTTGTGCTTACACTTGTAGGATCCTATGGGTTTTGAACCCAATTGGAGAAACAAAGTTGTTCGGTGATAGTTTGTCTTCTAGATCCGGGAATCTTCTGAAACAGGTTAATGGTAGTTATAATTTAGTAAATCATTACTCTCAATAATACCCAGATTAATGTTTATAATACATGAGATTTTTCTGCTCCTGTAATGTATCTTTTTGTAAAAAAATGTGTGTATGTCCAGGAGTCAAGCACTGGTGTACACTTTTCAAAGGGGTAGTGTTTTTTTTTCCTCTTCCTAAAAGCAAAATACCTTTAGATTTGGCCTCAAACTCATCTTCCTGGTTACAAGGCACATTCTCTCTGAGCCTTTTGAGATTGAAGCATCTGGGATAGTGTAATGTTTCTGTCGGTTGGTTGCGTAAAACTTGATTTATGTAAAGTATTTTTGTATACTATCCTGACTGCGGCTAGGCCCTGTTTGTGGTCTATGGTTGTTTACAACCATTCTAATTCCAAAGTGGTTAGAAAAGTTTCTGTCTCTGTGTTCTTCAGTTGTTTGATCTTGCTAGCAAGATGGCGGCGCATGCACTACGCGAGGCTCTGTGTCTCTCCAGTTTCTGCAAAATAGTAGTTATCTGCTTACTAGTTTCCATCAGTTGGCCTATCATTCCAATAGGTCAACCGAGGATGCCATATCCACAGTTCTAAACCTTGCCCTCACTCACCTGGACAATAACAACACCTACATTAGGATGTTATTCATTGATTTCAGCTCAGTCAGCGCAGTCATCGCTTCTCTGTATATTAAACTTAGGGACCAGCACTTAGCTTCAGCACTTCCCTCTGCAACTGGACAACAGACTGCATGCGGTCTGTAAGGTTAAACAACATCACTTCTTCCACTCTGACCCTAAACACAAGCATAACACAGGGTGGTGTGCTCAGTCCATTCCTCTACTCTCTCTTCACACATGACTGTACTCCTGTGCAAGGCTCCAACACCATCATTAAATCTGCTGATGACACCACGGTGGAAGGACTGATCAGTGATCAGTCTGCCTACAGGGAGGAGGTCCAGCTTCTTACAACATGATGCAACCTTTCCCTAAACACCTCCAATACCAAAGAGATCATGGTTGATTATAGAAAGACCAAAAGCTGCAGACACACCCCTATAAATGGGGCTGAAAGTGTCTCTACCTTCAAATTCCTTGGCATCCACATCTCCGATGACCTCTCCTGGTGTTTCCACAGTCTGCTTGCCTTCCTCCCATCAGGGAGACGGTACAGGAGCCTTAGATCCCGCACCATCAGGCTCAGGAACAACACCGTAACCCTCCTGAACTCTCACACTCAGAACTAGCCCACCACCACACTCCCCTTTGAATGTCATGGGGCTCAAACCCACAGCGCCTCACACTCAGGCACATCGCACTCCTTGTGACTCATTTACAATGCCTTTATTTACTATTTATAACATCTGTATCTATGTATTATATCTGTATTCATCTATATATGTCTTAACCATGCACCTTATATTTGTTCTTTAAATTGATTGAAAACTAATAAGCTTTATTACTATTTGCACTTTCTGGTTAGATGCAAACTGTACTTCGTTGTACTCTGCTCAATGACAATAAACTTTAATCTAATCTAAACACACCAGTAGAGTCCTGGACATTACCAGGTAGTAAGGGTAAACATGGGTTAATAAAATAATTACTATACTTTAACACTGGCTGAGTATGGCTGTCATCGCCTGAAATCACGGGTCTATGTGGGGGATTACCAACACATGTATGTATTTTTGGAAACATGTAGGAGGCAGCTATAGGTTACATGGATTTTCTTTATATATTAGTCTTAGATCAGCTTCATAATCCCACTATTCATCTCTCATAGTTTCATTTTGACTAGAGTTGGTGTTATTTTTGTTGTTCTTTATGATACAAATCTTTACAAAATATGTTGTTTGACATGCTCTTCCAAATCGAAGAGCACTTTTTAAGTAAATATCATTGGTTAGAACTTTCCCAAAGGTAGGTAACAATAGTAGTAATACAAATTAGGCATTAAACATGATTCACATTACTATCTACTTTTGACAAATAATATTAAAGTTTCAGATGTCGTTTGACAATATAATTTCTTTATTTAAACCTTACTGACACCTCCTGACCAATGTTACAAGAAAGGATGAGGAATGTGGTCTCCCATGTCTAAAGTCACATTCTTTGCACGTTCATCTGCTACTGTTAAGAGTTAAGAATAGTCAGGTTTGGTTGGATTTAGGCAAAAACGGACTGTGTAAAGCGAAGAACAGATGGTGGCCATGGTTATAGAAAAGCAGTGTTTTCTGCTGGTAGGAACAGGAAGTGAACAGCAGTCTCTGGTGTCAGAGTAAGACACCCTAAGCAGTCGACTCAACTTTCCGCCTGCCCACGCAGCCCAACACGTCTCCCATTGCATGGCCACTACATGCTCCTTGTGTGGGCCCTTGCAAACATTTGTGCCTTTAAAAAGTACAATTCTGTAAGTCTATTAGATCTCTGACACAATGAGTAATAATAACAATAAGAACAGAAGAAAGAGGGTGAGAACAACATCTGTTTTACAATTGCACCATGCAGCCGAGGTCACAGCTTTTCCTGTGCTCTTCTTCTACAGTGGCTTGCTGTTGATTGGTCCACAGAATCAGTGCTCGAGAGTAATGGCTACTCCCTGCATTTTAACATGGATTGGTATAGTAGCTCATATCATGCTAAGAGTTGAAAGGCCTCGGTATGCTCCAACGAAAGGGCTCGATGGATCATACAACATCATCTAAAGTCTCTCTTATAGAGAGGAGGCTGTGGCTCAGTGGGTAGTGTGCTGGACTTCGAATCAGGGGATAGCAAGTTCGAGTCCCACTGCAGACAGCAAGTCGTTGTGTCTCTAGGCAAGAACATTTTTCCATGTTTTGTGGGTACATCAAAAAGTGATGTTGAGTGCAACAGTACGAACGCCTCTGTGGGGAGACTTTCCTGAAGTGTGCGAGAACTTGTGATAAAGTTGTTTCTCTCCAGTTTGACTTATGTGAACCCCATATAGCCTTCTATAAAGACATTTTCATTTGCAAATTGAAGCAGTTGTGGATGGAGAGGGCAATTAATGCAGCTTTAGTATCTGGTTCCGGCCATTTGTTTTAGAAATTAAAAGTCTAATCCCTTAAGCTATTTTCCACTTCTCACATACTGAATTTGTTCAGAATTATATTCATTTCAAAGGTTTCAAACCACTCAGCAAATTCATCCCACTGGCCTTGAATGTGTGTAAGTGTGTGTGTGTGTGTGTGTGTGTGTGTGTGTGTTTGTCTTGCTTTTTCTTCGTCTCAATTCCTCAAACCTCCCTAGCCCAAGGTAAATCTCCCCCCTCAAAATAAACACATCAAAGCAGTACAATACACGTGAGCTTCTGAACCGCAATGATTTTTAGCTTTATTTCACAGAGAAGGTGAAGTGTGCCTATTGGCCCGTGCTGGTCTCAGAGTGGTGATTGTGGGCTAGGTAGCCACAGTCAGTCCCACTCAATAATTCATGTCCGTGCAGAAGACCGGGGGCCGCTCACCCGCCTCTCTCCCGGTGATGCGACCTCTCTTTGACTCGGAGGCTGCCGCTTTTGGTTGGCAAGCACCCAAGGGGGTGTCTAACCTCACTGACTTTAGAATGTGAGGAGTCAAGTAGCTGGGAGCTGTCAAAAAATAAGGTTTGGGAGTGCAAGAAAAACGCAGAATTAAATCCAGTTTACTCTTGATGGATTGCAAACATTTTCACACAATCACATTAACATGAGAAAGAAAGAAGCATAGTACTGACTGAAATAAATGTTATTGTTAGCTAATATGGTATGATTATAAACTTTGTTGATATCACAAGCTGATTGATAAGAGTCTGTATGAGGAGCCACGAGTGTTGTAGTCTTTTTTGGGTGAGTGGTGGTAGACTGCAGACTGCAGAGCTCTGTCCCACTTGTTAGGTGAATCTAAACCAAATGCTATTTGTTTTATTTAATCTCTCTGCAAGACTAAAACTGCAGGAATTACAGCGGGAGCCCCAATCACTTTTTCATATTCCACATTTAACATTAGTGCATACACCGTTTTGAATAATCAACTTTTTATTACATGTTATTATAATAATTGTATTTTTGTTCTATATTTATTTTACTTGCTTATTGTATTTATATTTTTTTCATATTCGTATTGTATTTTCCTATTTTAATTGTTTTTTTAGATTACACAATATCTCCTTTTTTTATTTTAATGAATCCTTTTTTAATTTATTTTAATTTAATTGTATGTATTTTTCATCCAAAATGGTGCACCTCTCATACCCTAATTTCCACCTTGGAAAAATAATATTTTCTGATATTACTATATGTACCAATAAACCAAAGCAGATTCAAGCTGAAAATAGAATAAAATGTGCGAAAGCAACTCGACAGCAGAAATGAGAAGCCATACACTGAACGTAAATCTGTGCAAAATCAGAATTAATAATGACTGACAACCAAAGACATACAATCTCCTGAAAGTGCTGATGGGATTTATTTTCATAAAACCATTAGCTCATACAACAAAATATTCAGCTTATGCATGGAGCGCTATGAAATCCTAAGTTCAAAATGATGGTAACACCAGTGTGTGTGTGTGTGTGTGTGTGTGTGTGTGTGTGTGTGTGTGTGTGTGTATGTGTGTGTGTGTGAAAACTATACCCGTTCAGCTATGTGAATACCCATGAGCATGTTCAATCGCATATGTATAATCAAACACACTGAAACATTACACTCATATGTCAATGCAAAACCACGTGCTACTAATCAGCTCTACTCGTTATTCTTATCATAAACTCACCTGTCCGTGGCAGATTTCTTTAGACATATTGTTGACAGTACAACACGTGACATTTCCTAGTGTTACTGTGAGTGACATCACATGTTGAAGCTGAAAGAATTAAGCTTAAACTTTCATCTTCCCGATCACTGAGCACTCTTGCCCTCTGAAGAGCTTCTATCGATCCGGATACTGAGCTTTTATTGGTCGGTTCTTTTATATCTGTTGATCTCTCCCGGCAAACACAACCTGCTCTGGAGCTCTGGAAGCTGCAGTCACATGATACGTGATTTCCTCTTTACTCACTGAAAGGTTGGCGCACGGCCTTGTGGTGAAAACACACTGAAACGTAGACTTTTATTAAATGTATTATATCAACAATTGTATTAAGTTAGTTGAAAGCAATAATATTAATTTGAACCTAGTATTTTTTATTTAAACTTATTTGTGTTGCTTTCATTTAACCTAATACAGTTATGTGGAATCTGTTGACATAATTAATCAAAGTCAGTGTTTCCATTTTTTCCTCAAAGTGAACCTACAGTTCTCAACACAAATTAAAATCTTAATATCTATTTAAAGACAAACAGGACAAAATATTGTTCTAATGCATGGACATTTCACACAAATCCTAGAGGATTAGCTTATTTTCTGTGCAGCACAGTTGATTCAGAGGGGCTCTGTCTTGGCATTCTCCCACCATTCTCATATAGCTAGTGTAATTACCTCATAAAATAGGAGTGTGTAAAATCTTGATAGGCACCTTGGGGGAAATAAACACGCTGACCAGAGGATTTAAGGTGACCCATGTCCGGGAAGATGATCCTCCCAGCCGCTTAGATGTGTCTCTTTCCCCTTCAACCCATAAACTATGCATTAGCTTGCAATCACAAGTTCATCCCCCAACAGGAATATAAAAGCACAAATTGTACAATATTCTCTAAAAGTGTGTGTATTGATTCTTTACATGCAGAGAGGGTATTCGTAGGAGGAATATTGCTTCTGAGCAGGGTACATTGTTCTTATTCCATTTTATGTACATTTGGATTGGTTTTGACTTAAGCTGGGAAAGCACTCCTGTGGGAAAAACACTGTTTGTTTCTCGGCCAAAGGCAGACAATGCAGCAGGATGTGAGGAATCAGCCATCGGGGACCAGATGGGGTCTGGAAGTACAGTACAGTGTGTTAGGGAACTCAGCACACAGACAACTTGGTTTGGTGAAAGTTAAAGAGTTATTTCCTCTCTGTTCAGCTCCCCCAGCAGGTTTCTGAGTGCAACGGTCTGTGAAGTCTCGTCGCTGCAACATCTGTCTCTCAGACTCACAGGACAGATTATCTCGTCATGGCGCTGGCACCAGCATCTTAATGTTTTTGGGATTGTTTCTCAACTAGTCGTGTCGAAACAGCAATATCAAGGGAGAGAAAAGATTACATTACATGTTACTTGTTAGACGCTTTTATCCAAAGCGACTTACATACTCAATACTCTGGACAATCCCCACAGGAGCAATTTGGGGTGAAGTGTCTTGCCCAAGGACACAACAACATGCTGACTGCAGTGGGGTTTGAACCTGTGCTCCCCCTGATCTGAACACCAACGCACTAGTCCACTACACCACACGCCTCCCTATAGTAGACATTTACATTGTTACAGCAGAAAAGAGTCAAAGACAGCTTAATGTTACCTAGGAAGCATGCATAAAAAAAATATTTTAAAGTTTAAAAGAAATGTAAAAAGATTACACAATTTACAAAATACACATCCTGTAACAGTTCTGGAGATTTAGCAGCCAGGTATATTGCACAGTTATTAACGGCATATATATATATATATATATATTATTGCACATATTGCACATGGTTGGTATTTAACAACAAGGAGTGTTATGATCAGGGGTGCACATTACTTTTTTGCCCTGGTTCTCAAAGGAGCACCTGGAGATGTTGCTTGGTGCGCATCCTTAAAATGAAATAAACCGGACCTTTTCAGGGGTACTTGACTTTATGAACGGGGGGGGGGGGGGCACGCTCATGAACTGAGCAGGGTTACTGTGCGGAGCGCATAAAGCAGACCCTTCACGCGATAGCGAGGGGTAGAGCGAGGGATCGCAGATGCCGTCGTGCTCGCGGACGGATTAATACAATTAAACCTAAATGGCTCGCGAATTATACTTTGGCGGCCGTTAATATACCTGGGCGGCCCGCCCAAGTAAAGTCTATGTGTGGGAAACCCTGCTATCTTACCAGTTCTTATGCAACTCGCAAATATCTCTCTCTCTCTCTTTTCTATCTCTCTCTTCTCTCTTTTCTCTCTCTCTCTTTCTCTCTCTTCTCTCATCTCTCTTTTCTCTCTCTCTCTCTCTCTTCTCTCTCTTTCTCTCTCTTCTCTCTTTTCTCTCTCTCTCTCTCTCTCTCTCTCTCTCTCTCTCTCTTCTCTCTCTTTCTCTCTCTTCTCTCTTTCTCTCTCTCTCTCTCTCTCTCTCTCTCTCTCTCTCTCTCTCTCTCTCTCTCTATGTTGGTGCGTAAATGCGCCTTTTTTCAAATTATCCGGTGGAAATGTATAAAATAAACTCAATATGTGAATGCCACATTCATATTGAGTTTATTTTATACATTTCCCTCCCTGCAGTCTGGATTTTACCTGAGATCCTCAGAGGACTATATTAACCAGTTTGTTTGTCGTCCTGTGAACCTTTTAAGACATGCCGATTTCAAGACAATTAGGCCAATTTTCATAATCATTATTCACCGGTCCCCAGGGAGAGCTTAGTTTCAGCTTCAGTGGTGATTCGTCTGGAGCCTGCTAGGTAATACTTCTATTTATATAGGGTCATTAAGCTGTGAAATCCCTCTTCACTGTTAACCCTTCTCAGCTATGTCCTTTCCTACTGCTAAATTAAAGCTAGGGTCCTTTTGAGTCTGAATGTCCAGACCACTTACAAGTAAAAATGTTGTCATTGCTTTCAGTTTGACAGATCTGATATAGTATGTTTCTTTTTTGTCTATAATGAAGCTTAATAAACACTCTGAATAGTGCCTTTCTTCTCAATAAAGAGCTTAATTCATACATACATCTTATTACACATTAACATATTGTAGATTATAACGATGTATTATAACCCATATCTTATTCATCTTTCAAGCTAACTGGAATATATATAGAAGTCTTTCAGGAACACATTTCCATAGGAACATTAGCGGGGCCAGATATTCAGATTCATCCCTGTCCATCATTCTTCTGTCTCCTATGAATAGCTGCACACAGGCCAGTTTATTTGCATAAAATATGAAGACTGAGGATTTTCAGTGTTTTTTTTAAGTTTAAAGTTGGAGATACATAGTTTTAACTAAAAAACAAAGACACATATACAGGCTTAACATTGAACATGCTAATTTGGTTAACAGTACCGTGAGTTTACGATGTTTCAACTTGCTGACATGACCATGGCGACCAAAGAAACCAAAACAATGAGCAGAAGTTACTGGTATTTGAGTTCCTAAAATGATACACCTCTGAAGGATTTAAGCAAAATGTATCGTCAGTCTGCAACACAGGGATGCACAACAAATTGGAATCTTAGCCCAATATGCTGCACAGGAAAACATGACAAAACAGAAAGGTAGTGCATTCCTTAGTGCCATTTTAAAATCTGCAACAAGAAGAATGTTAACAATGTATTTATGTGATTTATTTGATTATAATATTTCCGCAATCAAAAAGAACATTTCCCTCGTCTTTAAGACCATGCACCATCATCGCCATTACAGCATTACTGGCAGAAAACACACAAATCCATTATTGACTAAGATTTTTAGGTGTTGGATGTGTTTTTGTCTTTTTAAATAATGCATGATTGATTGTTCTTGCTGAATAGCAGCAGTCTCTGTAGGAGCCACAGTTGTGACCTACTGCTGCCAATCAAACACAGAGAACGTCAGTGTGGCCACCGCTCGCTCTCTGAGAGCACCCAGGGGCAGCAGCTCTTTAAGGCTTTTAGCCTCAGTGACAAATGACATACTGTATATAAATATGAGATTTGGAAGCCAAGCTAATGGGTTTTCTTGCAGTTCAGACAACTTTGGTTTGGGTAATATTGATAATTGTACTTTTGTGTTTTGATTAGGTTTATTGTTATGGTCAGAAATGACACCATTGTAATCATTTCCAGTTCAACAGCCCCTGTGTGCCTTTTCCTTTTAAACATAGGATTTAATTTCTCCAGACTATGATTATCTTTGTGAGCTGCTGTTTATGCTTAACCAAAAACACACATGAATTAAAGCCCCTATGTGTAGAATTAGGAATGTACAAGTACATTAGAGAGCACTAATAAGGTCAATCTGACATGAGATAAATGAATGACCTAACCTATGCCGTTATCATTTTTAAATGGCTCGTCTCCTCACTGGCTTACATTTTAAACATACATATACTAGAGCATTCTTTAGCAGGTTTGTTTGCAGTCTGTCTTCATTATACAGTATTTCCCTGCCTGCCTTTATATCTCCCATCCATGCACCTTCATTTGCATTGGATTTTAGATGCAAAATGCAAATGAAAAGAAAGACAGTAAAAGCCAATGAACCCTAAACAATAGCTTCACATAATCCGCATGGCAAACGCTCATGCCTCTGTCGAGGTTCTCTGGCAGTTTACTAGTCTTCTGGCATCTGCATGTTCTCTGTAAAATTGCTCAAGCCTGTGTGATAAACTTGCGTCTAACTATGCTGGCCTGGTTTCTTTAGATCATAGAGGTCAAACGCATTGCTAACTCAACCTCTGAAGGCTTGTGTGATGCGACAGAACAGTTATGTGAGGTGTATTAGAGTGATCTGAACGTTTTAACAATATTAGTTTTGCAATTGTTGTCTTGGAATCAGAGGAGTGAAGTCATCTGTGATGAATCCACATACCAGACAACAAAGCATGAATTTGCTAAACAATATAGGAATGAACTGAACAAGGGGGAAAAGGCATACAATGCATCATACCAGCACTAATAGTGTAAACACAATCTACTCTTTAATCCTTCCACACAGGGAGCGTGAGATTAAAATCATGTATCACTGAATGTGTTTGACAATGGGTAATAGGCTAAACAGCTGTTTTGGGCTCTGCACAAAATACCCCATTGTAACAGCTTGTGCATCAAGATGCAGACTCCCACCCACATACAGAACTCTTACGCAGCGTCCACACGTACGCGGTGAAAAAATCTTGGCGGTGGGCGTGTCTGAAGCTTGGGGATTTTTTGCGAGCAACGCGACCAACAACCAATCACATGAATCTCCCGCCCCCGACATACAAAGCAAAAAACTGTCTATATATATAATATACTGTCTATGCTTGCTAGCAATGTTAAAACAAAGTAAACTGGATATAAAATCCCCAAACAGGCGAAAACCTACCAGTTTCACCCACTGTCTCTGCCACCTCCCTCCATGCCTGGTTCCTCCGGTATGTATCCCGGTAGGTAAATAGGGACTGGTCATAAAGAACCGGGTGATTTGCTACCGCAATAACTAATTTCTCCTCCATTTTGTTAGGAATATAGAAATGAACTGCGGTATGTCACTCCCAGCTTACACGCGGTTTGATTGGCTAGCGCTTGTACTGTCAGATTTGCATAAACGGGATTTGATTGGCTGACGCTTCCACCTCAAAGATTTCCAGGCGTTCCAGGCGTCAAAAGTTGAACAATGTTCAACTTTTGAATCCTGTAAATCGCCGCTCTGCTTCCCACAATGCAGTTCGGGGAAAAGTGAGGCGAAGTGACGTCACCCCATTCAAAGTGAATGGGCAGAAGCGTTGGAAGATTTTTTCACCGCGTACGTGTGGACGGGGCGTCACGTTCTCCCACATCAGCACGTGTGCATGCCCGTACACCAGAGCCACGTTTTAATCTAAGTAGGCATTTGCAGGAGCAGGTGCTCTCTGACGAGGCTCCAGTGTTGTCTTGAGAAAGCTCTAGTAGATGCCAAGCTAGGATTTATGGCTGTGCATGTCACTTTAAACGGATGGAGCTCTCTGCAATTCCGCCGCTAAGAAGCTAAATGAGAAGAGAAAACCTGAAAGACCCGCAGAGAGGCTGAATATATTAGTCTCTGCTTCGATATGAACAGGAAGGGCACGGAAGAAGAAAACATGATTTAGTGTCTTCTCCGCTCACCTCTTCGGGGCGGAGGAGCTGGTCGGAGCTATTATACTCTCTATCATGTGGAGTCCCTTTGGTGAACTGCACGGAGCTCCTCTGCTCTAACTGATCATCAAGGTGTCGCATTAGAGATGCTCACAACTGGAAAGCAATGATACAATTAGTTATCGTTATTGTATTACAGGCTCCAATGATCCTCCTCAATTATACTGAGCCTGGTAGGGAGCCCGAACTACAAATACAGCTATTTGTTTTACAAGCCACTGTAAATTAAACTTATATAATCACGTTATCATGACATGGAATCTGGCTCATTTGTAAAAGGGATACTGCTTACATGATTCGGACAACCCATTGTTCCAAAACGCCAACAGTAAGAGAAGATTCCCATTGGACCAAAAATCCAATTGTCTAACAGCCATTGGAGGAAGCAAATATAGCTTTAATACACGCAATATTTTAAAGTAAATGTGTTCAATGCATATTTGAATCTGAACAGAAGAAAATATGGAATACCAGCAAAGTTGAGTGCTGAGCATAACTGCTTTTCTACCGAAAGTCTTGGAAATTATACATAAAGAGTAAAAAAAACATGCCGTCATTAATTTTATATTTTTCCTTTGTTTTTATTTTTAATAATTCAGTTAAAAAAATATAATCATTATAATTCAAAATGAAAGCTTCAAGTTCCTTGATAACAGCCTAGCATTAGTAAAACCCCTCCCCTTAAATACAAAATAGACTTGACCTTTTCTGCAAGATAGGCTCATCTTTCATTTCAAAAAGTTACAAAAACTCTGTCAAAATAAGCTACAGTGCAAATGTCTACTCGTCGTGTAAGCAAAGTTCCTTCTCAGCCTCTGCTCTCTGTATTTACATCTACACTCTCCTCCTCTGTGTTTGCCCAAATCCTGTTTCCTTGGAAGACAGCTGGAGTCACTCTATCTCAATCCCCACCGACGATTGACACTATTTTATTATATTTTCTCTTATTCTCCGCATAGGTGTTACGTTACAAATGAAGGCCAAACCTACAAAATAAGATGTTATATGTCATTTACCTGAATTATAACTTAATTAGAGTGCAGCTCAGACACATTTGAGTGCTTGTTGAGGTGAAGGATGTTTGTGTTCCCGGTGGTCTGCCTTCCAGATGTGAGATAGCATGTCACATGTCTCTCAGCCCGTCCCTCACAGTTGATAAAGAGATCAGTCAGAGCCCAGCTTCAGGAATTCACTCATGGCAAACAGCTGTTCTGAATACATTAGTTTGACTTTTGGCTCTACATCGAACCCTATTCATGGTTTAGAGATTTAAGGCAGCCTGTCCTCCTACAAAAAACGACCAAATAGGTAGATTGTTCAGCAGCTTATTACGACCCATAGTCACGTTTTAAAGTGTACCTCTAGTGGTCGTGTAAGAAACAACATGCTCCCGTTGATTGCAAACGCTCCGGAGGGTCGTTTATTCACAAATAACCCTCTCTGGAAAATCCTAAATTGTGGAATAGTTTGGCCATTAAAATGCTTTTTGATTAGATTTCTAGCGAAAACCGGAAGTATTCCCCTCACCGTCAAATGATTACACAGTGATATCTGCATTACTCATCCACTAAAAAACATCAGTTTATCCTTGTTAATTACACAACATTGATTGGTTTAAATTGTGTGCACTGCTTTTGTGTTTTTAACCTTCGATTCGGAGAAACAAATATTTTTTTCGCTGTTTAGGATGGCCGAAGACACTACACTACCCAAAATCCTCAGCTATCGTTTGGGACTACAACATCCGCTTTGCTTGACAAACCCCGTGATTAGTCCTCAAGCTCTGTGATTGGATGTTGGAGTGGCAGTGCGCCAAGGTAACGCCGAGCTCTTTGAAATGGAATGAAACCACGGCAGACTATCAAAAACTGGACTCGAACGGGTCCAGCCCAGCCCCCATTCCCCCCCCCCCAGAACTACACATGCTGGCTATTGTGTTTCGCAACATGTTCTATGGCATGTCTCTACTGAGAATTGTAGTTTTAAAAGACGTTTTCGTATTTCCCATAATTAGAAGTTGCCAGTATTAAACTGTGTACACCCCTGGAGGTTTAGGGGATACGAAACACATTGGTGTTATCAAATTTAAAACATAGAGGGCCGTTGCTTCTCTTTAGCGGCTCCCACACTGTGGAACGATCTGCCCATGCATATCAGACAGGCCTCCACACTGCCTGTTTTTAAATCGCTTCTTAACACCCACCTCTTCTCCTTAGCGTATTAACATCTTTTAGAGCGTTGCTTTTATTGCTTTTAAATTGTCTATTGTGTGAACTTCTACTTGTTTTATGGTGTGTGAGCTGTGCTGTGTTATTATTTGTATGTTTTGTTATGTTTATTTGACTGTACAGCACTTTGGTCTGGAGGTTTAAAGTGCTCTATACATAAAGCTGTATTGTATTGTATATAATTAATAAATGGGTGAAAATAGCTTGTGTCCATAATGGGCAGCATTAATATACCCACATGACAGCTAAGGTCAGAAGAGCTTTATTTAACAGCTGGTCTTATGTCTATGACCCCTCCTGTTGTTCATTGATAAGCCTGAAACATGCACTTGTATAGGTTCAGAGGCAAATTTTGCAAATATGGAACTAGCCATTGATCATCTTAAGATAAGATAAGATAAGATATACTTTATTGATCTCAAGTTGGGAAATGTTTTTGTTACAGCAGCATGTACTACTTTGTTCTACTCCACTACAATTCAGAGGTTAACCTGGTATTTTTACTCCACTACATTTATTTTTGTTACTTTGCAGATTCTGATTAATGATGTGAAATATAAACAACCCTTAAATCAGACTTTAGTTACACCTGAGTCAAATTCAGGGAAGGTGATTGTCAAGTGCCAAAATAAACTATGCAATATATTAGACGTTAAGTACTTTGTCAGAATTAATATTTATCTGTTGATACCCCCAAAGTTTTTTCATTTTTCAAAAGAAGACCTTAACTTAAAGTATTCTTTAATGTTTAAATAAAGCCTTATTGTCTGTTTTGCACATCCTCCTATTAATATCTTTGGACGTCCTGCACTAGCTGTTTTATTGTAGAGATCACTACAGTATCTTCTTTATATTTTCTATTCTATATTTCTATCATTGACCTTCTACTTTCCCCCTATTTTGTATGTAGGCTACTATTAATATTTAAATGTTTTCATCAAATATAACATGTTCAACAACAAAATTCAATAACGTGCTTTAACCACTAGGTGGTTCGGGTTAAAAAACTGTCAAGTTTACAGTGTTAACACAATAAATGATACTTTCCAGTATAATTTCCAGTTTAGTTTATGACGGATTTATTTTGTTATCCACACATATATTGTTTTGATATTTGTAACACCAAACATGACCCAGTGGTCTAGTTAATAAAACATAATAATATCAAACATAATATTACCATTAACTTTATTGTGAAATTAAAACAGAACGGTAAAGAAAAATACAGTTTCAGTCTCTCGATTTTAAGCTTATGCATTGTACCATGAACCTGTATACACCTGTAAAATTCAACTGCATGAGGAGTTGGAAAGGTAGTTTCTGAAGATGTTACAAATAACCAACCCACTCTCTTCAGTCTGCGTACAAATGACACGACTTTACACATTGGAAATGCGTGCAATAGATACGCAGAAGTCCGATTTTGCGTGCATATGATACGCTAACCATTCCCATTGAGATCTGAGGCCGAGTTTTGCGTGCATATTATACGCCACGTTTCTTGCCTGCGCCACTTGTTTTTGTCCGGTCGGGTCTTGGTAGACCGGAAGCTGTGTGGTTCATAAAAACATGTTCTTACTCAATACCAAGCCACGATTATTGTTTTTATTTTTAAATCGTATAATGTCGGACTTTTTTTGCCGTCTGTGAGGAAAAGAATTAGGGCTCAGAGCTTCAGAATAATGAAATCTGTATTTTTTTAAATCTTTTTTTCCTTCTAATTTGTTATTCTTTTCTAAATAACACACGTTATTTACTCAATAATAACACACAATTATCCTTGTTTTTATTTATTCGTTTAATTCTATAATCTCGGGCTTTTTAGCCGTTCCTCAGGAACTGAATTTCAAAATAAAGTCACCGGAAACAGACGTAGGCCTATAAGGGACATTTCGAGCATCATTGCGATACACACCACAAACCCACTGAACTGATTACCCAAGATCCTCAGCTAGAAGCTCGGTGATTGGATTGTTTAGCCGCAATGCACGCTGGGATATGGTGTTAATGCGATATGAAATCCGAAAAACATTTAAAAAAAGAAAATAATACTTTATTCCGAGTGTGCTTGCTTTTCTCTTTGGAAGTCATCACATAACGGCATTGTAATACACGGTTCGGCTGCATTAAATATTACACATCTGCCGTAGTTCTTTATTTATAGAGCCCTGATTAGAAGACTTCTAGACAAACTGGAAGAAATGCCGCCGAAACTGAATATGTGACGTGGATCATAAATATATCAGCAATTAAACAACATCTTCAATTTCTCTTCACACAATACGTCTCCTTGCAGTATCAACACTAATTCGGCTGACTTTTATATTTGATCCAATTGGTAGATAGGTTATATTTACACCATAACGGTGCACAGCTGATATAAAAGGACTTGTAGTTTTTAAAGATATTACTGATTTTCTTTGAATATAAGAATGTAAATACTGAGTTGAGAGAATAGTCAGGGGTTTTTGGGTGATGGAGACACATCTATGGAATCACAATTTCAATAGCTTACCATTAAATGACAGATATACCTTTCTGTCTGTGATGTTTTACAAATCAGATATTAATGTGTAGAAGTAAAACATGAGAATAGTATAGCAATATCCTGTAAAATTATGTGAAAACATGAATAAAACTACACATCTTCAGATGTTATACATACATAAGTGTCCTACACTAATAATACAAAGTTATTATTAGTATGCTGTGTGTACCTTGTGTGCACCGCCTAGTGGTTAAAGCACGTTATTGAATTATTTTTGTTGAATAATGTTATTTTTGTTGAATAATGTTATTTGATGAAAAAAATATTAAGAGTACATACAAAATAGGGGGAAAGTAGAAGGTCAATGATAGAAATATAGAATATAAAAAATCAAGAAGATACTGTAAGTGATCTCTACAATAAAACAGTTTAGTGCCGGATGTACAAAGATATTAATATGAGGATGTGCAAAACAGACAAACTAATTAACCTTTATTTAAACATTAAAGAATACTTTAGGTTAAGGTCTTCTTTTAAATAAGAAAAAAGCTTTTGGGATATCTACACATAAATATTAAGCCTGACAAAGTACTTAACGTCTAATATATTGCTTTCCTGCCTATGTTGAAGCACTTATTTTAACTGATATTATACACATTAATTATACTCTTATGTATGTAGATAGTATAAGAAATGTGCAGAATTTGACAGTTTAATGGTGGAGGTATACACACATATTGATAGATGTCTTGTAATGCACTGTTGAGGAAGCTGTGACCCAAGTTTTTCATTCATTGCATAACTTCAACATAGTTCAGGTGTAACTAAAGTCTGCTTTAAGGGTTGTTTATATTTCACATCATTAATCAGAATCTGCAAAGTAACTAAAATAAATGTAGTGGAGTAAAAATACCAGGTTAACCTCTGAATTGTAGTGGAGTAGAATTACAAAGTAACAATGAGCTGTCATGTGGGTATATATTAATGCTGCCCATTATGGACACAAGCGATTTTCACCCATTTATTAATTACATGTTTTAAATTTGTACACACCAATGTGTTTCCTATCGCCTAAACCTCCAGGGATGTACACAGTTTAATACTGGCAACTTCTAATTGTGGGAAAAACGAAAACGTCTTTTAAAACTACAATTCCCAGTAGAGACCGCTATAGAACATGTTGCGAAACCCATGTGCGAAACACAATAGCCAGCATGTGTAGTTCTGGGGGGCGTTCGAGTCCAGCTTTCGATAGTCTGCCGTGGTTTCGTTCCATTTCAAAGAGCTGTTTGACGCTCGGCGTAACCTTGGCGCACTGCCACTCCAACATCCAATCCCAGAGCTTGAAGATGAATCACGGGGTTTGTCAAGCAACGGGACTGTAGTCCCAAACGATAGCTGAGGATTATGGGTAGTGTAGTGTCTTCGGCCATCCTAAACTCTGAAATGTTTTTCGGATATCATATCGCATTAACACCATATCCCAAAGTGCATTGCGGCTAAGGATCTTGGGTAATCAGTTCAGTGGGTTGTGGTTGTCGTGTGTATCGCAATGATTCTCGAAATGTCCCTTATAGGCCTACGTCTGTTTCCGGTGACTTTATTTACGCTGGCTAAAAAGCCCAAGATTATAGAATTAAACGAATAAATAAAAACAAGGATAATTGTGTGTTATTGTTGAGTAAATAACAGTGTGTTATTTAGAAAAGAATAACAAATTAGAAGGAAAAAAAGATTGAAAAAAATACAGATTTCATTATTCTGAAGCTCTGAGCCCTATTTCTTTTCCTCACAGACGGCAAAAAAAGTCCGACATTATACGATTTAAAATAAAAACAATAATGGTGGCTTGGTATTGAGTAAAGAACGTTTTTATGAACCACACAGCTTCCGGTCTACCAAGACCCGACCGGACAAAAACAAGGCTGCAGGCAAGAAACGTGGCGTATAATATGCACGCAAAACTCGGCCTCAGATCTCAATGGGAATGGTTAGCGTATCATATGCACGCAAAATCGGACTTCTGCGTATCTATTGCACGCATTTCCAATGTGTAAAGTTGTGTCATTTGTACACAGACTGAAGAGAGTGGGTTTAAATAACACACAGCATACAATGCCATAATAACTTTGTATTATTAGTGTAGGACACTTATGTGTGGGAGGCTGTGGCTCAGTCGATAGTGTGCTCGACTTGGAATCAGGGGGTAGCAAGTTCGAGTCCCACTGCAGTCAGCATGTCGTTGTGTCCCTGGGCAAGACACTTCACCCCAAATTGCTCCTGTGGGGATTGTCCACAGTACTGAATGTATGTAAGTCGCTTTGGATAAAAGCGTCTAACAAATGACATGTAATGTAATGTATGTATAACATCTGAATATGTGTAGTTTTATTCATGTTTCAAGGTATATCCGTCATTTAATGGTAAGCTATTGAAATTTTGAATCCATAGATGTGTCTCCCATCACCCAAAAATGTACATTCTTTAATTCAAAGAAAATCAGTAGTATCTTGAAAAACTACAAGTCCCTTTCTATCAGCTGTGCACCGTTATGGTGTAAATATAGCCTATTTACCAATTGGATCAAATATAAAAGTCAGCCGAATTTGTATTGATACTGCAAGGAGACGTATTGTGTGAAGAGAAATTGAAGATGTTGTTTAATTGCTGATATATTTATGATCCACGTCAAGTATTCAGTTTCGGCGGCATTTATTCCAGTTTGTCCAAAGGTCTTCTAATCAGGGCTCTATAAATAAAGAACTACGGCAGATGTGTAATATTTAATGCAGCCAAACCGTGTATTACAATGCCGTTATGTGATGACTTTCAAAGAGAAAAGCAAGCACACTCGGAACAAAGTATTATCTTCTATTTTTTAAATGTTTTCGGATTTCACATTGCATAAACACCATATCCCAACGTGCATTGCGGCTAAAACATCCAATCACCGAGCTTCATCAAAACCTCTGAAAAAAGAAATGTGTCTCTCAGAATCGAAAGGGAAAAACCTATGGGGAAAACACAAAAGCATTGTACACAATTTAAACCAATTAATGTTGTGTAATTAATAAGGATAAACTGATGTTTTTTAGTGGATGAGTACTGCAGATATTGCTTTAAAATCATTTGACAGTGGGGGGAATACGGTTTTATTATGAAAACTTCGAGACCGGAAATACTGTTTTCACCCCGTGAGGGTTGACACTAACTTTACATGGACGCTGCCTTTACACGTTCTCCTGGCGAGACCTCAAATCATTTTTCGTAATATCTATCAAACTATAGATCCTACACATCCACTGGACGTGGACTCTAAAAGTACAATATACACTTCTTGCTAGAAATCTAATCAAAAAGCATTTTAATGGCCAAACTATCCTCCAATTTAGGATTTTCCAGAGAGGGTTATTTGTGAATATACGACCCTACGTAGCGTTTGCAGTCAACGGGAGCACTAGAGGTCGAAAACTTTAAAACGTGATTATAGGTCGTAATAAGCGCTTGAACAATCGACCTATTTGGTCGTATGAGTTGGAGGACTTGTTGCAGCAAGGGGGTGGTTCAGTGATTAAGTAATGACCTCCAGTGTTTTTTAACTTCTGGCCAATGCTCAAAGTAAAAATATGCCATGTTGTGTAGAGTGACATCGGCTGCTTGTAACCACTTTGTGTCTATAATTTGATAAATCTCTGTCAGATTTTAACATAAACAGTGTGAAGGGCCTTGTTCTGACACCTTATGGTGCATTTCCACTACACGGCCTCGCTCGGCCTCGCCCGGTATGGCTAGGCCTCGTTAGGCCTTGTTAGGACTGGCTCACTTTATGCTGCGTTTCCATTACAGTGTAGTAGCTGGGGCAGTAACTATAGTAACGCAGTGTAGGCGGAGCCGTGACGTCATCTTCAATGAGAACCACAGAAAAACAACATCAGCCGTTAGCTGTTAGCACTCAAGCTCACAGCTCCTCATATCTGTTCAGAAACTAGACAGAAGTTAAACAAGTACAAACCACAGACTGTCTGTGTCATGGCGAATACAGTCGCTGGTTTATTTATGTCTGTATAGGCCGTTGTTGTGAGTGTGGACGTAGTTGTAGCCCCCTTGCCAGCGATTATCTCTCTAGTTTAGCATACTCAGCCCGACTCAGCCTGGTTGTTGGCCCGGAAAGAACCTCGATTTTATGGGGCCAGAAAAACTGTGAAATAGTACCCGCTAGCCGGAACTACGCCAAGTGGAAACGCAACCAAAAACGGGCCGGGAACGGCATGGCACGCTTAAAGCGAGATCCGCGCTGTAGTGGAAATGCGCCAATAGTGTATTGGCACCCCCTAGTGGCAAAAGTTGGTACTGTAGCTTTAAGGCACGAAATAGCTCGACTCTCCTTCTTGTGTTTTAGTTTACACAGCAAAGCCATGCAGAGCACATCGTAGCTCAGTTTTATGCCACAGATCGTTTGGTTTTAATCCTTGGAGTAGATCTGTCTGTAAGTATACAAACTTACCTGTGTCAAGTTATGTGTTTCAAAATGTGGTTTAGTTGATTGTGTGGTTTCAATGTTTAAGATAAGCTAAGCTAACTAGCTGCTAAGCTAACGGACATAGCTCATTCTTAGCATAGGCTGTTGCTTATACTGCACTCTATTTGCATTATGTTGCACATGTATTATTTCAATTGTGTAACTTGTGTTGTATTTTTCAGTTTATTCTTGCAGTTTTACAATTTCAAGCCTCAGTAAATGGTCAACTCAACAACTGTCTTCTGAGTCTTTCTTCGCTATCTGTTAAGCTATGCAGTGCGATGCATACGCAAGGGCAGAATAGAATCAGAATCAGAATCAGGTTTATTGCCAGGTAGGTTCGCACATACTAGGAATTTGACTTGATGTCATGGTGCATACATAAAATATAAAAAACAAGAAATCTAATATAAAACACAAAATCTTTCACACCGTAATAAAATACAGTTAAATAGCAGTAAAAATTAAATAAAGCAGTAATTTACATGTAAATAGAATGCTATGAATGCATTTTTGCATATAAACTATGAAATGTGAAATCAGAATATGTGCAGAAAGGAGTATGACATTGTGTGCATTAATGTAATGCATATAGTCTATGATGTGGCAGAGGTAAAGTGTCAGCGGGGGGGCCGGGCCTTGTTTAAGAGGCCGGTAGCGGAGGGGAAGAAACTGTTCAGGTGGCGAAAGGTTCTGGTCCCGATGGAGCGCAGCCTCCTGCCAGAGGGGAGGGGGGTGAACAGTTTGTGTCCAGGGTGGGAGGGGTCGGCCACTATCTTCCCTGCCCGCCTCAGGGTCCTGGAGGCATGCAGGTCGTGGAGGGATGGCAGATTGCAGCCGATCACCTTCTCTGCAGAACGGATGACACGCTGCAGCCTGCCCTTATCCTTGTCTGTGGCTGCGGCGTACCAGATGGTGATGGAGGAGGTGAGGATGAACTCGATGATGGAGGTGTAGAAGTTCACCATCATCGTCTTTGGCAGGTTGAAATTCTTCAGCTGCCTCAGGAAGAACATCCTCTGCTGTGCTTTTTTGGTGAGGGAGCAGATGTCCTGCTCCCATTTGAGGTCCTGGGCGATGATGGTGCCCAGGAAGCGGAAAGACTCCACAGCAGTTACTGGGGAGTCACACAGAGTGATGGGGGTGGGTGGGGCTGCGTTCTTCCTGAAGTCCACGACCATCTCCACTGTTTTTAGGGCGTTGAGCTCCAGGTGGTTTTCCCCACACCAGGTCACCAGATGGTCCATCTCCCACCTGTAGGCAGACTCGTCCCCACCAGAGATGAGTCCGATGAGGGTGGTGTCGTCTGCGAACTTCAGGAGCTTGACAGACTGGTGACTGGAGGTGCAGCTGTTGGTATACAGGGAGAAGAGCAGAGGTGAAAGAATGCAGCCTTGAGGGGAACCGGTGCTGATGGTCTGGGGGTCAGAGACGTGTTTCCCCAGCCTCACGTGCTGCTTCCTGTCAGACAGGAAGTCTGTGCAGGTGGAGTCGGGCATGTGCAGCTGGGAGAGCTTGTCCTGCAGCAGAGCCGGGATGATGGTGTTAAAGGCGGAGCTGAAGTCCACAAACAGGATCCTAGCGTAGTTTCCTGGTGTGTCCAGGTGCTGGAGGAGGAAGTGAAGGGCCATGTTGACAGCGTCGTCCACAGACCTGTTGGCTCTGTAGGCGAACTGCAGGGGGTCCAGGAGTGGGTCTGTGATGGATTTCAGGTGGGACAGGACAAGGCGCTCAAAGGACTTCATAACCACAGAGGTCAGGGCGACGGGTCTGTAGTCATTTAGTCCTGTGATCCTTGTTTTCTTGGGAACCGGGATGATTGTTGAGGTTTTGAAGCATGCTGGGAAGTGGCATGTCTCCAGTGAGGTGTTAAAGATGTCAGTAAACACAGGAGACAGCTGATCAGCACAGAACTTCAGGGTGGAGGGGAATACATTGTCAGGGCCAGCCGCTTTTCTGGTATTGAGTTTTCTGAATAGTCTATTTACATCCCTTTCATTGATCGAGAGAGAGTCTGATGTGTCGGGGGAGGGCAGCGGTGTGTGGGAGTGAGATACTGAAGGGGAGGGGGATGTGGAGGTGTGAGACTGAAGCTGTTGAGAGGTGTCATGGGGGATGGTGTCAGGACTGAACTCTTTGTCTTCAAATCTGCAGTAGAACTGATTCAGATCGTTTGCAAGGCGTTGGTCGTTCATGGAGAGAGAGGCTTTTGGCTTGTAGTTTGTGATCTGTCTTAGACTGTTGTGTAAAAACATATTTCTCCACCTTTTGATTTGCCAGAGAGCTCCGTGTCACGATCCGCTCTGAGCAGCTGGAAGCCTCCCAGCTGCAGCGCCAAGTCAGGAATCGATCCACACAGCCAGGTCTCAGTGAAGCACAAAACACAAGATGAAGAAAAGTCCCTGTTTCTACTAACCAGTAGCTGAAGCTCGTCCAGTTTATTGCTTACGGAACACACGTTGGAGAGAAATATTTCACAATAATTCACTTCTTCTTCTTCTGCTTTGGGTTTACTGGCAGGCCGCAAACAACTTCACGGCGTATACTGCCACCCGAAGTCCCCGGCCGGAAGTCCCCGGAGTTGGGGACTGGCTTCAGTAGAAGCTGCTGGGACTCCCAGCAGCTTCTACTGAAGCCTTCCGAGTAAATCGCCAAAACGCCGACACCTCCTCATCTCCACCGCTCCCATGTTTTCTTTTGTGTTGCCATAAGTTAGTCTCTCTCCATTGGTGCGCTGGGCTAATGCTAATAATGCTAATGCCAGCAAATACAATGGCGGCTTCACAAAACTTTTCCGAGTTTTACGGGGCGTGGTTTGCAATCCGCCCAGCCAATCAGAAATGGGAACCTTTTTCTCCCATGAAAGTACCTGCTCTTTAGCAGGGACTAAGAAGGGGGTGAAAAGGTTCTCATGAACTAAGTTCTAGTTCCGGATTTTTTTGGTGTGAACGCAAAATTTCAAGATCTATCGGAACTATACTAATGACTAGTAATGATGCAGAATGACAGAAAAGGCACGACCAACTCTATCTGTTATTGGATTACCTTGATATTCTTACCCTCAGCTAACCAATCAAACTCCTGATGCCTTAACCTCGTCAACCATACTAACCAATCAGAGGCAGAGCAGGGTGTTTCTTTCCAATGTAGGTTAAAACACATCACAATCATTCTGCATATTCTCTTTGTAGTGTCTATGTTTTTGGAGCAATGGGCCTTCAGAACAATGGTAATTAGTATCCGGGATAACAGGCGATGGATATTTAAGGGACTTTCGGTCCAATGGGAAGTTTGTCTGGATATTGGGGTTTTGGAATAATGGGCCTATGGAACGGTGTGCATTCCTCATTTGGAGAACACCATTAGTGTTTTCTTTGTGGTCTCCTGTATGCAAAATGTTATTGCCTGATGGTCTTTACTTTTAAACAAAGCAGGTGCACTCAATAAATTAAGGGTGCAGATAAAGCACATGTTCAGCCAACTATAGCCTTAAGTCCTTCACAGCAGGTTGTTCTCGGATGGGACAAGGTAAATGTATCCGTGTGATGAATTGGCAGTTTAAAGTTAAATAACCTGATTAAGATTGCCTTGGTCTATATACTTTACAAAATAGTCATTGGTATTTTTTATCACATTGTGCTGCTCTCATATTATCGATCATCCCAACCCAACAGCAAGTTGGAATTTTGGCGATGGAGGACTCCACTAGATTGTGTTCAATTACATTAATCTGTTAAACCCAAAGCTTAGTTTTTATTTTTTCATTTTAATTACTTATTTTTGCAATACAATGTCTATACACTTGGAGCAAATAGTGAGTTGCTGAGTGGCAAAGCTCGGTACGGTTCGGAAAAATCATGGTAAGGCTGACAGAGAAATAAATATAGAAAATATTTAATGTGTATCATACAGTACATGCCAATCCACTATTCCAGCTTTCAGACATACTTTCAACTTTAAGTTGATTAACATTTAAAAGCGCAAAAGAATATGTTTTTTTATCTTAATAATATACATTGCATTGAATCACCTTAAAAAAAAATGTATTTTCAAATCTTAAAGAGAGCACATTACATATTTGCTTTATGAAAAGGTGTAACACTGTTTAAATAGTCCCTGACATTAAAAGCAGTTCATCGCAGGCATCAGTGTGGATGCCTTGGTGAGGTTTTGTGTGGTTTTCCTGCTTTCTTTGAAGCTGCTTGCTAAAACATGAAAAGGCCTGTATTCCATCCACATTACACTTCTAATCAATAAATGTGCTGGTGGTGCGACTCGCTGGTGCTAATCATAGCTGGGCGGAGGCGTGGGGGTCTGAGCCGAGTTCACACACTGCCAGAGACATGAGAGCTGCACTGCTAATATCTCATTATCATGGATCTGCTGATTACTTTGCCAGAGTCCCACCCTGCATCGGCCTTTTCTTCCTCATTTAAATACATTTAAATACAGCGTGAGGCAAGTGCTAATTTGATAGCCATAGAGACAGGTTAAAGATGTTCCCTCGATTTCTAGGATTTTTTTTACGACATTTGGCTCTCACTTATTTCCTGGTTGAGTCAGGTTTGACCTATCACATAGCCTAAGCTCCATCAACCAGCGCTGTTTTAATCCGCAATGCCACCTCTCAAATCAGCCTCCATGCACACTATTCTGCTCATACTGATGTTTGCAAATTATTCTGTAAATATTTCCCCCATGGAATAGCTTTTATTTCTTCGGAGGGGGGATTGTTTTCTTATTACAGCTGACCTGTTTTGCACATGTAAGCTGTTTTGTGTGGTATTTTTCCTGTGATCTAGTGTTCCTCTGTATACATCGGCAGTGAAAAGACAGGAAACGTGGCACAGATGGTGCTTTATGCAGGATGATTCCTCAACAGACGTTATTTGAATGGTTATTCAATGTTAAATGCGATAAGTGCTTAGGCGGGAGCGCAATAGAAGCGGAGAAAAGCAGGAGTTTGTTTCTGCTACATGTGCCTTGAATATTAATCAAGAGCAGAGCGCAGCAGAGCCACATATTCACACAGGCGCTGTGGGATGTATATACCCACCCCCACACTCACACAGGAGCTACACGCATGTAGAAAATGAAACGGTCAATGTTGCTCTAATTGGGTTATTGTCTGTGATGTTGTTCTGTGGCTGACTGAGCAACAACATTAAGCTTTATTAAATCTGCACATTTCTCATGAGAATACCTAAATTACATTGTGGATACTGACACAGCGTATAATACAGTTGGCCACCAACAAGAACTGTGGACTCTAGGTCAGTGTGATCCAGGCTGCCAGTGTTTGAAGGAACATGTAGGAATGAAGAACTGGTAAACATAATGTCTTTAAAGGGGGATTTGACCTTGGTCTGGAATTAACATATTCTCCATATATAATATAATATATCAGTGTCCACTATTTGGCGCTGGAAAACACTCTTAAAAATTATACTATATTGCTGTACTTCATGTGAGGAACAGAACATCGTATTCTCATGTAAATGTGATGGTGTTTGCCACGTAAGGATGCTCTTATTCTGCTTCCTTCTCCTGCCTCTGGTTGTTCAGAATCAGATGGAGAAGATCACTCCAAGCCACATAGACGAGGCCCACAGAACCGTCACAAAAATAAGAAATGTGAGTTAAAGTTAGCTTTATGAAAGTTTGTTTGAAACCAATACTATTTCGAGAGATCTGAAAATAAGTAAGCGACAATTAGGTTTAGACCAGAACTAAGATCTCCCAAAATTAAATAAGAATATTTGGATTGCTTCAAATTCTTCCAAGATGCTCCTTTTCAGGTTCATATCAGTATGTAGTGTCTCTACTAGGACCTGTCTCCATACTTTAATCTTCAAAAAGCTCTTTATTTCTCTCATACTGCCTGTGCTTGCAGCACCTCTTTTCACCCTCTGTCTGAAACCAGAGCCCAGTCTGCTCTGATTGGTTAGCTGGCTGGCTCTGTTGTGATTGATGATGTCCCGCCCCTTAGCCATCACATACAATGTGTTGAAGCGCTAGCCAATAGAGGCGTGTTACATAGTGATGTCATTATGTTACGAAAGTACACAAAGGGGTGCATTAATATATAAAGGTTTATTAAATGGTTAAACCTCAAACTAAAATATCCATCTCTAAATCTACCTGGTCACACCTTTTCCACCTTCATCCAGAAATGGTTCATTGTTGCATTCATGAATTCATCATCTATATTTTTTTTTTATCAGTTCAGTTTTGTAGGTATTATTTAAATAAGCATTTCATTTATAGAGACTTGGTTATGTGTTTTGTGTTTGTATGAAATATCAGGTTTCTGTACAGAGCGCCAGAACAGCAGTCTTCTAATCATGAAACTACATTAAGTATTGCTATGAATTCATTCTTGTGATGGGTGGCGCTATATTCTAAGTGTTTCTGATACTCAAAGTTGAGTCCATCACTCACCTTCACCTTTTATACCAACTCAAGCATTTTTGATAAATAATTGTAAACTTTCAATCATCGATTCAAGCCACACATTGTACCTAACCAAAGTAGGAGATCTGGGACAACAGTAACATTTAGTTTCCAGTACATTTCAGTACAAGCCAACAGTCAAGCCATATTTTGGCTTGACTGTTGGCTCATTAAACTACAATATCCATAAAAATATAGATTCCAAGTAACTTGGCTCAATCTTAGGTTATGCTTGAAACCTGATTGTTTTGTTTCCCTGTCAGGTTTCCTTTTAGTAATGTCAGCCTATTCCCAGATTTACACAGATAACCAAATAATAATGTGAAAGTGATTGGCAATATTACTCATATGAATACCCAACTGAGGATTGTAGATTCATTTTGTAAAACATATGAAGATACTGTTCCCCTACCCCAGACACTTACTGATCCCACACAATCTGAGACACCAGTAGACCCATTCAGGACCCTCTACCTCTCTCTGCAATTACAAATACAATGATTTTCTCCAAAAAGACAGTATGCTGTCAAAGCTAATAAAGCTAATGGGTCTAAATTATTCTAATATGTGTCTTGGTGGCCACTTTAAAATCTCCAATCCCATCAAGAAGATATTAAGCCATTTGGGTACATTTTGGGATTTGTGAGCCTTGATTGACACGTCCTTTGACAATTTGCTCCAATCAGGTTTTAATTTGATCCACCCACCTGTGCTCCATGTAATCATCTATTGAAGATTAGTTTATAAGTATAAAAACTAAGTGAACTAGTTTGCAATTATACAGAACTATGGTCCTCTGTCATGTTAGTCAACTCACTCCTCTAGCTTACACAATGTGCTTATAAATATGTAGACTTCTGTCCATAAACCCCATCCCAAATGGAAGCTATAAGCTTTTTGTGGAATGCTTATAAAATGTTGACTGTTTTTGTTATAATTTCAAGATTGTACAGAATAAGTACTTTAAAGAAGGATGTGTCAGATCTGTCTGTGTTTTGTTTTGTCATGTCTAGATCTGTCTTTGGTTTCCTGTTTTATTTTGAAAAGTGTTCGACCCCCGTCTTGCCTGTTGCTTCCTGTCTCTGTGTTCCCTCCTACCTGATTACCTGATTGTGTTCACCTTGTGCCCCTGTGTTTTCTCCTCCCTCCTCACCTGTGTCTTGTTTGTGTGATTAGTCTTGTGTGCATTTAAGTTCTGGTTTTTCTGTCTGTCGTTGTGAGATTATTGATGTTGTCGGAAGGATTTAGTTCAGAGGGATTTTTATGTTTTGCCTTGCCTTATTTTACTTTGTTGCTAGTTCTGCAATAAAAGTATTTTTGGATTTGGATATTCTGCATTTGGGTCCTGTGTACCTTGCCCTCCAGCCGTGACAGGATGTCCTTAGCCGCTTTCACACCAAGTAATTTGCCGTACTTAGTTCCCAGCACTCAGTTCCCAGCACTTAGTTCCCCCATGGAACTAAGAGCAGATCGCGTTCACACCGGAATAAGTCCCTGAGGGAAGATTACGCAAATTAAGCCGCTGATGTCACTTCTTCTTCGGGTTTACTTCACGGCGTATACAGAAATTGGAACTTTTTTTCTCCCCAGGAAAGTACCTGCTCTCTAGCAGGGACTGAAAAGGGGGGAAAAGTTCTCATGAACTAAGTTCTCTTTTTGGTGTGAATGCAACATCCCAGGAACTATCGGAACTAAAAGGGAAAAGTACGGGGAAAAGTACTCCAGTGTGAAAGCTGAGTCTTTTGGGACTTGCCTTTGATAAAAGGCTCCATCTCATAAATGACTTGCTGCCTTGTTGACAGGTCCAGTTCCACGAATCAGAATAACCAATCTCTAATATCTGACTGATGAAAGCTCTTTGAATATGCATTTATAATGTGAATGCTACATATAATGCTATAAATGTATTATAAAATATTGTGAAAAATTGGTGTAAATAAAAGCTGCTTCAATTACTGTGACATAAAAGTTTAAGAACATCACATTTTCTTGTGTTTCATTTCTGCCCATTAGTAGATATCAGACAAGGGAAATCATGGTGGGCAACTCAAAGTACTGTTCCCATCACAGATGTTAAACCACCAGATAGCATGCGGAATCGCAATAGGAGTCTCTTTAGCATGTCCATAGTTGTCACTCATACTTGTTGCAACTGCGTCCCCAAAGATTCCATGTTGTGTCCCGGATGTTTCTCTGGATGAATCCTAGATGTTTAAAATTGTGATATTTGCCTTTGATTTACATCAAGAGGCACCACAGGGATTGATGAAATTACTTTTCTCTGAAAGCTGTGCTGATATACGAATCTCTGTTCAGTATATGAGAGTATTTAGTAGGGGAATTTCAAATAAGCTAATAAATGGATTGCATGTCTGAACGTATAATTGGCCCAATAAAGAGTTTAGTAGGTCTTTGAACTCTTGAACGTTGAAGCTTACAGCTGAGATGTACAACACTTAGAACCACTTTGTGAAGAAACCAATGTGACCAATAGAATCAGTTTCTGAAATACTTGAGAAACAAATAACTGTGTCTTAGGCATTTACTGAAAGATTACAGCTTCACCACAGTGTTGTCTCTTAAGGCAGAAGAACGCCATGAAAACACAACATATGAAGTAATATCACTTTATAAAGCTGTTTATTCTTTACATTTCCAAAGAGAAAAATGTGCCAATCATTTGGAGCTCTGTTTTGGTCTCCACCAACACAAATAATTTGTATCGTTATCTGCCAAATGCTTTGCGATGTACATTGTTCATGTTCATCATGTTAGCTGCTTGCTAACGTTGTCTGTCTGCAGAGCTTTTGTAAAGAAAAAAGGTACTTACTGCCATAAATGGGTAGGGATTTACGTCAGTAGAATTCACCCATGGGCAATTTCATCTTAAATCTGGTAAGTAGTGATTTTAGTCAGGACCAAAGTTCTGAAGACTTTGATAGACCACTTTTAAAGCAAAATGAGCTAACTTTTACAACCAAGTTCATTGTTAAGGCCAGGTGACAGTTATAAAACATAGCAAGCACTCTAATATCTGATACGACCTTTGGAATGGAGCTGTAGGTTGTGAACAGTATCTAGGCTGCCACTGAAAACTGTTTTTGTAAGCTTAATCCTGATAAGATTTGATAGGGGATTTGATCGCATAGAGATAGATAAAGGGATTTTATACCTGACTCTGACTCAATAATGCTGTAGAAACCCAACCCTACACCAGGGCTGATCAGGGCCAGAGTTTGTGGGCCGAAGAAATGTTCTAAAGGAACCTTAAAATCTGCATTCCACTAACAGGAACTGCAGACATTCGAGATTTTTGTCTCTGAGTTTGTAACAGCAAATCACACTCATATTTTATAGCCATGTGATCCGTTGTTGGCATAAAATATATTGATATATGATGATCTAATGATATTATGGCAGTGCAACCAAATTAGAGTCAGTTTTAGGCGAACAGCAACCAGGAGGTCGTTGTTTTAAGAAGCTACTCATTATAACGTATAGATATCTGTCATAAAAACTCATTTGCCAATGTCTTCTGTTGAAACTCTACCGTATACAACGACATTTTGCTTGCTCCATTCAGTGTAGATTTTATAGATAACTTTGTTCAGCGTAGTTATCTATAAAATCTACTGCCTTTAGGCATTCACATTAATAATAAATTGATGGCTGAACTGAGAACTTGAGCAGTGAAACAAATCATTTCTGAGCTGATAAGAGCACCTTTTTGTGTTGAAGGCAATGATCTCTCCTGATGGGCCTGGTTTCTCCCTTCATCTCTAATTATCAATTTTCTGAGCCAATGATTTTAATGTAATAATTCTAGTCACGCATAGAATCGAGCCATGTCCCCTTCTCTAGTGAATATTTATAGCGCAACGCAAAGGAGTCGACTGCCTTTTTCCTCCAGGCCAGACAATTTGGACTTCATCAATATGTATTTCCAAGGACTTCTGGAAAAGGCACTTCAAAGGAACTTCATCAATAATTCCTTTTGTCTTTTCAGTCGGTCTTAAAACGGAGCCCGTATACCCTCTTTGCGCTTTGGGTTTGACGAACATCAATAAATGATTCCTCTCAGGGTTAGCATGATGTCTCACTCAATGCAATGCAAGGATTTCCTCGCATTGCAGTTGGGGGAAAAAATCACTGTGACATCCATCCAGACAGTTTTTATATCTATAAACATGCATGAAGATGTAAAGATTTCTAAAAATGAGCTGGAATATTTTTAACATAAGTCAAGTAAAATTAGATTTATCTGCCGTTGTGTCTTAGTAAAGCTACTGTCGTATACATACAAACGGGCCAAAGACAAGACATTGTAACAGCCTGATCCCAGGAGGCAGTACAGTGGGAGATGTAAGGGGATCGGATCCCCTTGTTTACACACAGTAATCAATGCATCCCTGAGTTAACAAAGCAATTTAGAGATGATCCGTTGATCCCACATATTGCCTCCATTCTGCATAAATAAATAATTTGCCACTTATGGTACATCTGCAGAGCAAAAATTGTCCTGAAAGCAGTGTAAAGCACACTTTCACTCTCTCCTGCCACTAAAGTTCCAATTTTCTTCCAAATGTTGTGATTCGCCAGTTCTCTTTGTCTCTGTTGGAGGATTGTAAGTCTCACTGCCTTTATTTCAGTGAAGAATGTATGCAAAGTCGGGCTCAGAGATCTTAATACTTTATAACCTCTTAAAGAACTAAAAAGGGAAATGAGAAAATCTATTACAACGCAGTAAAGTACTTTCCTGGCCAAGTATGAACAATAGAGCTATGTGGCTAGTTAGCAAAGTTAGATACTATAGTGTTTAGATTATTCAATTCATTCTCTGACTTTATTACTTTTTCCGTCAGACAACTCACGTGTTTCTTTATATGTTTATTAGAAGCAGCATATAGTTTGAGTTTGGCGTCTAGGCTCGGGCCTCATCACTCCACAGATTTACAAAGAACATTTAGTGATGATTAGATAACTATCCCCCAAGCCTACAGGTGGATGCTGGGATGGAGCTGGGGTGGTGGTGGGGCAGGCGAGCAGCAACAACATGAAACACAGCAGCAGTAGCAATGTGAATGCAATAGCAGGGCACGAACGCAGCAGCAGCAATAGGTAGGCAGATCTGGCAGCTTAAATAGAGCGGCATGTTTAAGAGAATGTGTTTGGTTGGTTGTAAGAGGGACGAGGTGCGTCACATGTTAATGTATCATTGGTGCTCGAGTTGACTGCCTGATCTAGCTCGCAGGCTTCGCCCCATTTCTTGTGCTAGTGTTGTGCTGTGATTTAGGTCACATACATTTCCTTAGAAGGAAGGCTGTTCAATTCCAATGTAAAACAATTTTTTTAACTTTTAATTACGTTGTGAATTAAGTCACGTGACTAACTTACTTTTACCTGTATGTTACAGCCTTATTTCAATTTGGATTAAATTAATTTGTTTTCTCAACATTCTACACACAATACCCCATAATGAAAAAGTGAAAAACGTTTTTAAATAATTTTTGCAAATGAATTAAAAACAAACACTCAAATATCACATGTGCATAAGTATTCACACCCTTTACTGAATACTTTGTTGAAGCACCTTTGGCAGCAATTACAGCCTCAAGTCTTCTTGAGTATGATGCTACAAGCTTGGCACACCTATCTATGGGCAGTTTCTCCCATTCTTTTTTGCAGATTGTCTCAAGCTCCATCAGGTTGGATGGGGAGCGTCGGTGCACAGCCATTTTCAGATCTCTCCAGAGATGTTCAATCGGGTTCAAGTCTGGGCTCTGGCTGGGCCACTCAAGGACATTCACAGACTTGTCCCGAAGCCACTCCTTTGTTATCTTGGCTGTGTGCTTAGGGTCATTGTCCTGTTTAAAGGTGAACCTTCGCCCCAGTCTGAGGTCCAGAGCAGGTATTCATTAAGGATCTCCCTGTACATTGCTGTATTCATCTTTCCCTTGATCCTGACTAGTCTCCAAGTTCCTGCCGCTGAAAAACATCCCCACAGCATGATGCTGCCACCACCATGCTCCACTGTAGGGATAATGTTGGCCAGGTGATGAGCGGTGCCTGGGTTCCTCCAGACATGATGCTTGGCATTCATGGTCTGAGAGTCCTCTAGGTGTACCATGTGGGCTTTCATGTGCCTTTTGCTGAGGAGTGGCTTCCTTCTGGCCACTCTACCATAAAGGCCTGATTGGTGGAGTGCTGCAGAGATGGTTGTCCTTCTAGAAGGTTCTCCTATCTCCACAGAGGAATACTGGAGCTCTGTCAGAGTGACCATCGGGTTCTTGGTCACCTCTCTGACTAAGGCCCTTCTCCCCCGATGTTCAGTTTGGTTTGGGCAGCAAGCTCTAGGAAGAGCCCTGGTGGTTTCAAACATCTTCCATTTGCAAATGATGGAGACCACTGTGCTCGTTGGGACGTTCAATGCTTTTTCAACACATTTTTCTATACCCTTCCCCAGATCTGTGCCTTGATATAATCCTGTCTCTGAGGTTTAAAGACAATTCCTTGGACCTCATGACTTGGTTTGTGCTCTGATATGCACTGTCAACGGTGAGACCTTATATAGACAGGTGTGTTCCTTTCCAATTCATGTCCAATCAATTTTATTTACCACAGGTGGACTAGTTATAGAAACATTTCAAGGATGATCAGTGGAAACGGGTTGCACTTGAGCTCAATTTTCAGTGTCATAGCAAAGGATGTGAATACTTATGTACATGTGATATTTCATTTTATTAGGGCCCGAGCACGATGTGCTAGGACCCAACGGCGTCCTAGCACGAAGTGCGAGGAAACCTATTGTTATTGGTGGAATTCTTCTTCTTATTAGGGCCCGAGCACGATGTGCTAGGACCCAACGGCGTCCTAGCACGAAGTGCGAGGAAACCTATTGTTATTGTGGAATTCTTCTTCTTTAGGGCCCGAGCACGATGTGCTAGGACCCAACGGCGTCCTAGCACGAAGTGCGAGGAAACCTATTGTTATTGGTGGAATTCTTCTTCTTATTATTATTATTATAGTGCTGGCGTTTCCTGTTTTTGAGGGCTTTAGGACGCTCACAAAGTTGTATAATTTTGCACGGACGCCAGGACCGGTGAAAAATTCAACATTCTGGAGTCAATGGGTTCAAATTGTCCAAGGTGCTCGCTAGCGCCACCTATGAAAAACCCATTTCGGAATAAATTTACAAAGTCGCACCGTAACTCCGAATGACCTGAAATTTTGCACACATATCCGGGTGGACCTGATCTACAAATAATCCTCTTCGACCCCTAAGCTCCGCCTACTTTATTTTTTTCTAATTAGCATAATGTTCAAAACAGTGAAATATTCACTTAAATTTCAATTTTCAGTTTTTGAACACCAAACTTCGTATACAGCATCGGCGGAGGGTCATACACATTAACGTAGAAAATGAGCATGTTAACACGATAAATATTGCCGCCATGAATCAAAACGTACTAGCAAAAATGCGGGGCTTAGAAATAAATGCTCATAACTCATCAACAATGTATCCATATATCACAGATTTTGGTGGATAGGTTCAGTCCGTCTTGGAGAATAGGCACACTAAAGCATTTTCATTTTGGACTATAGGGGGCGCCAAAAACACCACCAATTTATAACTCAAGAACGGATGGACGAATTTCTTTTTTTTTCTTTACACATACTCTCGGGGTGACTACGAACTGAGATTTAAAGTGTCGCAACAAATGCAGAATGTGGGCGTGGCCTATACATTTTTTTTAAATGCGATAGCATAAAATCAGCTTCGGACGCAAAACTTGGTACACACGTCACAGCCCACGACTTTTTCGAGAAAGTAAAAAAAAAACGTAATTTTTCAAAAAACTGCTCACTAGCGCCCCCTATTGTGTGGTAGTCACATATAGTTTCTCAGAACTTCACGAATTTTGGCACAAAGATTCCTCATGGAATTACGGACATATTTCTAATTAGCTTCCATTAGCCCCGCCCCCGAGAAAGTCGGCCATTTTGAAAAATGTGCGTTTTTCATGCATTTTAAGCACATTCTTGCGAACTCCTCCTAGGGAAATGATCGGAAAAATTCCAGTCCAGGACAAGTTCAGCCCATATCCAATGTGATGCTAAATTGCGAAGGAATAGTCGATCGCTCAAACGAGGAGCTCGTAAGCCAACGGAGAATTTTCCATTTTTGACCATTTACATGTCACAAATGACTCCAAACTACTCCAAACTACTCGCATACAGTTATTCGAATATTCACGAAACGCTGTAGACACTTTGCTCTTATGATTGCGGACATATTTCAAATTGGCTTTCATTAGCCCCGCCCCCCAGAAAGTCGGCCATTTTGAAAAATGTGCGTTTTTCATGCATTTTAAGCACATTCTTGCCAACTCCTCCTAGGGAAATGATCGGAAAAATTCCAATCCAGGACAAGTTAAGCGCATATCCAATGTGATGCTAAATTGCGAAGGAATAGTCGATCGCTCAAACGAGGAGCTCGTAAGCGAACGGACAATTTCCCATTTTTGACCATTTACATGTCACAAATTACTCCAAACTACTCGCATATCGTTTTTCCGATATTCACGAAACGCTGTATACACATTGCTATTATGATTGCACACATATTTCGAATTACTTTTCATTAGCCCCGCCCCCCAGAAAGTCGGCCATTTTGAAAAATGTGCGTTTTTCATGCATTTTAAGCACATTCTTGCCAACTCCTCCTAGGGAAATGATCGGAAAAATTCCAATCCAGGACAAGTTAAGCGCATATCCAATGTGATGCTAAATTGCGAAGGAATAGTCGATCGCTCAAACGAGGAGCTCGTAAGCGAACGGACAATTTCCCATTTTTGACCATTTACATGTCACAAATTACTCCAAACTACTCGCATATCGTTTTTCCGATATTCACGAAACGCTGTATACACATTGCTATTATGATTGCACACATATTTCGAATTACTTTTCATTAGCCCCGCCCCCCAGAAAGTCGGCCATTTTGAAAAATGTGCGTTTTTCATGCATTTTAAGCACATTTTCGCTAATTCCTCCTAGGGAAATGATCGGAAAAATTCCAATCCAAGACAAGTTAAGCGATATCCAATGTGATGCTAAATTGCGAAGCAATAGTCAATCGCTCAAACGAGGAGCTCGTAAGCGAACGGACAATTTCCCATTTTTGACCATTTACATGTCACCAATTACTCCAAACTACTCGCATATCGTTTTTCCGATATTCACGAAACGCTGTATACACATTGCTATTATGATTGCACACATATTTCGAATACTTTTCATTAGCCCCGCCCCCCAGAAAGTGGCCATTTTGAAAAATGTGCGTTTTTCATGCATTTAAGCACATTTTCGCTAATTCCTCATAGGGAAAGAGGATACATCAGTGTACCCTCGGTTATAGCTCCTCCAGACAGCCTCCTCAATAATCGATCCTCGACGAGCCTTTAGAGAAATTTGTTTTCCTTCGAGACGGCGAAACGAAGGAACGCAAAGTCAGGTAAACAATTTAGAGGGATGACAAACGGCTCATTTCGGAGGACTGGCGGGGACGACCGGCGACCCTCCCCGACAGGCACACGGACGCGAGGGCCCGCTCATCTGTGACCGCAGTTTTAATTATTTTTAATGTTGAGAAAAAAAATTATTTAATCCATTTTGAAATAAGGCTGTAACATAACAAAATGTGAAAAAAGTTAAGGGGTATGAATACTTTCCGGATGCACTGTATATATATATATATATATATATATATGCATCTCTCTACACTGGAGACACATACAGTATGTCGCGATAGCCATGAATAGCTACCAGTGGCGGCTGGTGCATTTTTCTCCAGGGGGGGCTCTACCAAAATGTAAGCAAACTTATACACAAACTCAAAACATATGTCATATTACAACCCCTGGCAACGCAATTGTATTGATAGTTATTTCAGTCAGACAACTCACGTGTTTCTTTAACATGTTTATTAGAAGCAGCATATAGTTGAGTTTGGCGTCTAGGCTCGGGCCTCATCACTCCACAGATATACTTAGCACGATGAGTGATGATTAAATAACTAACCCCCCCGAACCTACAGGTGGAAGCTGGGGTGGAAGCTGGGGTGGTGGTGGGGCAGGCAAGCAGCAGCGACGTGGAAGTAGCTGCAGCAATAGCAGCAGCAAGCAATGCATAGAGAGATATCTGGCAGGTTAAATAGAGCGGCATATTAAGGAGACTCTGTTTGGTTGGTTGTAGAGTGGCAAGGGGCGTTATGTATGAATGCAGCATAAGTGCTCGAGTTGACTGCCTGAACTAGCTCGCAGGCTTCGCCCCATTTCATATCGCATTAACACCATATCTCAACGTGCATTGCGGCTAAAACATCCAATCACCAAGCTTCAACCATAGCTGAGGATCTTGGGTAATCAGTTCAGTGGGTGTGTATCGCCTACGTCGGTTTCCGGTGACTTTATTTTGAAATTCAGTTCCTGACGGACGGCAAAAAAGCCCGATATTATAGAATTAAACAAATAAATAAAAACAAGGATAATTGTGTGTTATTGTTGAGTAAATAACAGTGTGTTATTTAGAAAATAATAACAAATTAGAAGGAAAAAAAGATTAAAAAAATACTGATTTCAGTATTCTGAGGCTCTGAGCCCTATTTCTTTTCCTCACGGACGGCAAAAAAAGTCCAACATTATACGATTTAAAATAAAAACAATAATCGTGGCTTGATATTGAGTAAGAAAATGTTTTTTTTAACCACACAGCTTCCGGTCTTCCAAGACCCGACCGGACAAAAAGACGTGGTGCAGGCACGAAACATATTACCAATAGAAATACATTGCTTTTAAAATCGTTCTGTGTGACACGAAAAAAGGGGAAAATCGTGTTGGTGAACACGAATCAATAGATTAAATGTTGTGACTATAACACCAAATGCCGTGAGACTGGGTTGCATATTACAACGCAGGGCTAGCTCAAAGGCACACAGCACTTGATACAGTCTATTATTTTAGAAAGGACTTGCCTGTTTTTGTCAACCTCCTTATTATGTTACAGATCCCTATCCTGTAGCCCTCATTGGACAGCTGTGTTTACTTTCCTAAACATGGCTAGTCGCATAGCATCATCCATGTGGACTCTAGTTTGTTCATGCTTTTTAGTTTTTTCTGATATGTGCTTTAAGTCACTCACATCTGTCTGGATCCATGCTGGGTCTGGTCCATAGACTGGTCTGATCCTGAAGTTTGAAAAGGGAGGCAGGGGAAGCAAAATATAGCACTGGTGTTGCTACAGGTAGTTAGCCAAGCCTTCTTGCTAAACTAGCTCCTTGAAAAAGATCAGGTATACTGCCTTCCTCTGTCCTTAACTCCTGCCTATGTTAGGCTGATCAGGTCTGAGCTCTTTTACTCTCAGCTTTCCCTCCAGTGTCCTCCTCTCAAAGGGTGTTTCTTTAAGTGATGAAACATCATTTTCCTTCTCCATATTCGCTATCTAGTTTTGATTACACTCCATCTCCTTCTAACTCTCTCTCATTCAAACGTCAATAACTCACTCTGGCGCTCCTGCAGCCCCCTAGTTGTTGGCGGTGTCAACAGCTGCTTAAACTGCGCCCCGAGCTGCTCCTATCTGTTGCATTGAAGAGGTGCGGACTGCGCATGCCCCACTTATAACAAGTGTCAATGGCCAAAGATTTCTGCGCCCCAAGCTGGAAACACGTGACTTATCAGTAACTTTAGATATCGTAAAACAATTTGTATCGATATTTTATCGTAGATTATACATTTAACTGACACCAACTATATAATATGTACCTTGATCATTAAAAAGAAAATGTATAAAATCAATAAAATAAAAATACTATTTAAAGACAATATAGAATGTGGGAAGAGGTGGGGCGGCGCCCCTAGCACCCTATGGGCCGGCCGCCACTGATAAAGCTACAAAGAAAGTGCCATAAACTCTATTTATAAAACAGCATGGTGGGATTATTTAATCAGATCAGTCAACTAGTGAGGCTATTTATGGCAGGTTAATGGTTCAGCATGGTACATGTAGAGGATTTGTTCCGGCTTTTTTTTGTTTAAACTATTTGAGTTTCCTTTTAAGTGTGTGTTGTGCGTCTGTGGTATACTGGAGCTGGAACAGCCCTGTGGAATTGAAAAGTGCCGAATGTACAGAAGGTCATCTAACTTACTATAGTACCCTGGAAACTTAATAATGCATCAGCCAGCAGAATGTCTGATTGATTGTGTAGCAAACTGGGAAGCTCTCCCAGCGTGTCTCTCCCTGGGCCCAGACTGGGGGGGTTTCCACCTGCAACCCTGCCCCGGTCTGACCACCAGATGCATAATGCACTCTTCATTTCTGCTTTGGCGTCAAACAGGATGCTTCATAGGCCATACAGGATTCAGGTTTTTGCTGCCTCGCTCCAATATGTATGACTCCCCCAGCCACAGCTCCCTCTCTGCTGTTGGCAGCATGCTGGGAAGTTTGAACAGGAGAACTTAAGAAGTGAAGCTTATACTGTAGATTTGTTTTTCTGAGCAGCTATGTTGCTGATCATATGCTAAGCAGATTTTGAGCACATTTAAAAAAACGTGTTTGTGTTCCATAATGGAACAGCAAGGTAAATTTAAACAATCGTTCCGTAGGTCGTTCTGACTGTCTTACTTTGCTCCTGAGCAACATATGTCTAAAACCAGAAAAATCGCCATGACATTTTAATTGATCCATCCATTATTGATTTAATGGATGACAGAGGAGGATTCTGAATGTTTTTGATGAACTCACTGACTTATTATTTTTTACCAAAATCAGATAGAAACTTACCTTGAGTTTAGCCTCTTGTGTGTATGTTCAGTCTGTTATCTGTCCAGGTCTCCATGGTGATGAGGAGGTCATTCTGCTCAGGTCCTGTATGTTTGCATGTTGCTTATGTTGGCAATATATTTCTTTATATATTGTTTTCTGTACACAACATCTTTTTATGTTTGTTCTTCAAGGGGAGCAAAATGTCTTCCTCTGTCACTATTAGTAAAAAAAATGTAGTGAATTTTTGGGAAAATGTTCATGCTTCCCGAAACATTTCTGAAAAAGTTCTCCATCATGGCATCAACTCTTAAAATAAAAAATAAAAAACTAATGCTATTATATGTCAATGTCCAAATGTACATCATTTGTCCTTGGCTGAGCAGTTGGATTCTTTGAAAAGCAATGACCTTTTTTATACAAATAATTGCATTGCATATTTGAGGAAACATTCCTATTTTCTGTTCCCAATCAGCAAGCTACTAGAGTTGTAAAAAGTGTTATTTCTATTTTGTGTGTGTGTTATCTTTTCTGCAGTGGTGTTGGATGGGGGGGAGAAGGGTGCGCCGGTTCAACAGGAGTGCAGCGCAGGCCGTCTGACTGATGACAGCTGATAACTGCACCCAGACATCAACAGATAAAGGGTTAAGTTAAGCTGTTTGACATCTGTCTGAATATGAATGATGGTGTTTGGTATGCAAACAGAAACCTCTTCCTCTCCAGCACTGTGAGTGAAACATGAGAAAGTTTAACCTTCAAATCAACAAAAAAACAGCAAACAGCTAGTACAAAACAGATGCATATCAGCAGCATGATTCTCAGTGCAGTGAATTATTTCATTATCATTCAATTGAATTTGCCTGACACCTGGCTCTCAGTCATATAAAACAGTCTAAATACAGATTTTCCATATGTATTTTTTTGGCAAGCTGAAATCTTATAAAATAATAATTATTTTATATATTTTATTCCCATTAAATCCAAAATTAAAGTTGAACAATAAAGTATTCATGAATGATAATAATTATAAAGTTACTTTAATGATTACATTTTAAACTGTCAGTGAGAAAATGTTTTAAAAAACATAATATAATATATTGAAAGAAGGACTGGAAGGAACAGCACTAGGAATTTGAACATACATTGTTTTTTTCTTTTTTCTTTATCATTCATCCATTCAAAGTGATGAAAAGCATACAGTGGCCCGTTGTATTCCTGAACTGACTTGAAGACGGATTACAGCGCAGCTCTTATCAGTCCTGAAAGCCAAAGCATTCTTGATGTCAGAGCAAGTTTGACAAATGAGTGTGAGAGGCTCTCTTACAGCCTGTTTGTCATCACGACTATGACAAGCCCCGCGCTGATCTGAATACAGCCGATCTGCTCCCTCTCCGATCCCCCTCCGCTCCCCCTCCGCTCCCTCTCCGCTCCCTCCCTGCCAAAGAAATACACTGGAAAAAAATGCTGCTCCAGAATAAAGAAAAATAATAATAGAAACAAGGCATTTTATTTCAAGAGATCTTACCAAGCGAAAGCTTAAAATGGGTCGGTGATTTTTCAATCAAAATGTGTTTTCTAAAATCAAATAAGATGTATTTCTTGAAACAAGATGATCCATCAAATACCACAGCAGCTTAAAATAACTTGTATCATCTGAGATCTTTGACTTTAAAGAAAACTTAAGATGCATTGTTATTGATGCACTGCATTGTTATTTCTTACATTATCATGAAATTAGACAAATATACTTTGCAAGATTCCAAGTTTTTACAGTGTAAAAAGCCTGTGAAAAGTACAAGACGTCTCCTAAGTCCCTTAACATTTCACTTGTTACCTTTTTACAACATGCCACATCTGTACATTTCCTTTAATGGTTTTCCCTCCACCGCCACAGTCGTTAACACTTCTGTAAAAGACAAAAAAATCAACACAAAGTACGGAGCCAGGAACTTTTCTCCTTCACAGTGAAATGAATCAGAGCCAATGAGTGCAAAGGGAGGCCTGTCTTGACGGAGAGCCGTGATTGTCCGCCCTGTGGGAGCCATTGTGAGGATCCAAACTGCTGGTACCGCCAAACAGAGCGCCTGATTCCTGAGAGCTTCCTGTAATGGTTCTGTGGGCCCTGAGCTGGGTCATTGGAAATGGCATGCACAGATGTTCATGCGGCTCTGTTGCAGGAAACCAATATAATAGGCTGCCATCTATGAACCTGTCACACACCGAGCATTCACTACCAATTTCCTCCAGCCAGATGATGCCAGACTGCGCCCCCCGGTGAACAGGCAGGGATCCCAGAAGCACCATTACTCTTTAAGCTTCTCTCAAGAAGACACATGTGGACCGAGCCCGAAACGTGTTTGCCATCTTGCTGGCAGAGCGTCTCTTTATAGATGTCCCATCAGCACAGGTAATAAAAGTGTGAGCCATTAGAGGGCCGGGGGGAGAGGGCCGGAGGGGGGTAGGCCTGACGCAGGATGCTGGGCATGTTCAAAGGACAGCGCAGGTTTAAGATGGTAAGCAGCAGTAATGAAAATCCCACATCGCTATCTGGTTCCCATTTGATGGAAAGCTTTGTTTGAGGGATCAGTGGAATTCAAGAGCCTACACCAGAGCCTGAAGCACAACAATCTCTTACTGCCATACAGAAAACATATCATGGTATTGAGATTAGTCTTGGTTTTTATCTAGTTGTCATTACTATAAACAGAGATGGCAAAAGTACACACCTCTTTCAATCAAGTAAAAGTACAGATACTCGTTTTTAGAAATACTCTGGTATTTGAAAGTTGAAGTACTGACTAGGTTCAGGTTCAGGCTATGTATTAATACCCGTAGGTAGATTTAGTTTGCAGATACAAATACATGGGATCCATCCTGACATTCTAAAAACAACACAGACAAATCTCTAATAAAAGTACACCCTGCTCCGTCACTTCTAAAACATTTAAAAAACACTAGTACAAACATGGGCATTCAAAGTTAATAAATAAATAAAAGAAATAGGCATCTGTGTGACACTTCTACGACATATTCCTTTGTGCAATAGCTGTCGGAATAAATCAGTTTATATACCTGTTCTGGCTCCGCCAATTATTTTGTGTGTTATAGTGACTCCTTCTGGTGACTTCCCGTACTGCATGAAGCAGTTATTTTGAGTTCCCTTGTGACAGGAAGTTAGCCGGAGACATTTCAGAATAGCATGTGTGCTCCAGCTAAGGCGATGTCCGTTTATCCTGTGCCATCCATTGTTCATAGCCCTTGAGAAGGCATTTCCTGTAAGTCTTTATGTTTCTACATTATATATCTTTACCTTGAGTGCATTATTGTGATCATTGATCCCAGCTGACATTTTGTAGTTGCTGTATATGCAATATAGCCTAAACATTGCATCTGTACTTTGGCACTGACCTAATTTCATGCCGTCTTGAATATCTATCTACGTATATGTAATTATTATGTCATGTAGTTGATATTTACAATTGCTCTTGTTTCTGTATTCTTTCAGTTTCACACTGCTTGCTTCGTAAAGCTTCAAAACATCACCTCGTGGTCCTGAGTTTTACTGTGTGAGAGTGTTTATCTCGCTGGTTAACCAAGACGGAGATTTCGGCGAGGCCAGTATAATACCGCTTTGTTCAACATGTTGGGACAACTAACGAGTGGCCCGAAGGAAGAAGCTTAAACTCAGTGTGCAGTGGGGGGGAGTCATCATTCAGTATAGAGCTGGATAACCGCTGTAACTGGCTGAGGTTCAGGGTCTCCAGGTTTAGCTGTGGCTCACTAATCAGTCTGCTGGACCACTTTATGATCTGAGGTAAAGAGTTTCTGCTCTTTAAAGGTAGGTTACCAAAACATGACATTAAAGAAAAGGACAGAATGGACTCAATAAAAGCAAGATAAAACATGATCATCATGGTTTTGTCCAAGTAAAAATAGGACATTTTCCTAAGACGGTACAAACGCTGGTGACCCCTTTTGCAGACAGCTTCACAATTTGCTTCAGAGCTACATTTGAGTCAATAATTGTCGCAATAATTTGTATGATTGCACAAATTCATCTTTCTTATTCACGATGGATAAGACTTCATGTATGTGGGGATGTCTTCCAAAATTAATGATCATGTCTTTGGTTTTACATATGTTCAGTTGTAGATAGGACACTTTGATGGTGTTGAGGACCACCTGACAAAGTCATCGAAAAATATAGAATGTCTCTCCTTAAATCGTGTCCACATCGCTAATTTCATCTAACCCCTAACGTTAGCTACTTTTATGCCTTCTGCCTTGCTCCATTGAAATAGCTTTGTAGGCTACTGGCATGGTTTAAGATGAGGCTCCGCAGTCGGCACAGCTCCAAGGATGATTGGAAACGCCTCGAGCTGAGTTCTCATTGGTCCCTCTTCTTTAGAGGTGATGATGGATACACCGATCGTGTTTTCTTTATGACATTACGTTTCAAGAAGTAGTAGTAAAAACTGTGAGGAGAAAAAGTTTGCCGAAAAATAAATAGTGTAGTAAAGTACTGTTACTAAAGTATTTGTACTGCACTACTTCCCCCTTAATTGGACTTGACGTCCAATAGTGGGAGGCCCACCAGATAACTGATTATAATGTTGAACCTGCTACAGGATGCACTTCAAAGTGTGGAAGGTAACGTGAGCAAACATTAGAGTGACGGTGTCTACACTTGACACTAATTGGATGTAATTGCTGTTTCAAAACAAAGACAGGATCTTCGGTATCTTTGCTACGGTTTATTTAGAAGAGAACTTTGAGATGATCTCACTTTGTTCGCTTTTTTATTCTCTTAGAAAAAGGCATCCTTTATTTCTTACATTACACAAAGGCTGCTGTCTGGAATTAAGTGATTCCCTGAAGAAGTCCAGACTTTCACAGGCGCCACCAGTCCTTAAAGGCAATTGAAAAGGCGTAAGAGATAGGTTGAATCAATAGCCTGTTTTTCACTTCCCTGTCAACTCCCTTTGTTGATATCTCCAGAATGCACACAAAAGACTGGCAGGCTGCGACGTAAAAATAGCTGGCACCCTAGATGGCAAGTGGAGCATCCTGGGAATAATTGAGAGAAGTGACACTGTAAGTGACGCGAAGATTAAGTGATTAACGTCCAATAGTGGGAGGCCCAGAGCTATGGCTTAAACAGGATAGATGCCTGCTGGGTACAGGGAGTTATTCACTCCGTGGTGTATTGTTTAGGTTTCCAGCTCGCCTGTTCAAACTCAAGTAAGACTTTATTTTCTTAAAACAGCAGTGTGGGCATTTGGGATGAGGGTGATGGGAAGGCAAAGAAAGACTGAGCAGCTGATGCAATCGCTTTCCTGTTTGTGCCCCAAATGCTGCTAACACACTTTGACCTGAATCAATGGAATTTTACATCCAGGCTGTTTCTCAAATGGAGTAGTCTGTGTGTGTGTGTGTGTGTGTGTGTGTGTGTGTGTGTGTGTGTGTGTGTGTGTGTGTGTGTGTGTGTGTGTGTGTGGTGTTTGTGTGTGTGTGTGTGTGTGTGTGTGTGTGTGTGTGTGTGTGTGTGTGTGTGTGTAAAGGTGTAAAATGGTGGTCATTGCTGAAGGGTCACAGTAATTCGAGTAATTCTATTTTTCAGGGGAGAGTTTTCTTTCAATAGTGCAATTTATCCCACAAAACTTTCAAATGTTTCTCAAACAACACTTATAATACTTTGGAACCAACAAAAATATATATTGGTATATATATGTACAATATATATTTTATATATAACCCTTACTGCAGTTCCACAGATAAAATATACAAATCATACATACTACATAGTATTCGATAAAATACATTAACATATTAACATATGACTTACTGTTTGCACAGACACAAATACTGACAATGGCAACCTGTGGCACAATCCGTATGACCAAAATGTAGATCTGTGTGAGTGTTGAGAAGCTTAAAGTATGAGGGGCTGTGTAGGCCAAAATTCAAATTAACCTCGCACACACACTACTGAAAACATCTGGCCTTGCACACACACTATTGAAATACTCTCACATTCACTACTGAACACCTCACACACACACACTACTGAAAACATCTGGCCTTGCACACACACTACTGAAATACTCTCACATTCACTACTGAACACCTCACACACACACACTACTGAAAACATCTGGCCTTGCACACACACTACTGAAATACTCTCACATTCACTACTGAACACCTCGCACACACATTACTGAAAACATCTGGCCTTGCACACACACAGCTGAAATACTCTCACATTCACTACTGAACACCTCGCACACACACTACTGAAAATTAACCTCGCACACACGCAACTGAAAACATTTTACTGAAAGGTTCTCAGTTGGGAATGTGCATATGTTTCACCTATGTGTGTGAGGGGGATTCTTGCTGTAACGTTAGTCATTGTAATGAAACGGGGGGTTACGTATTGTAACCCTGGTTATATAAGCACAGGCGGAGCCCTCTACTGGACTCTATGGGTACTACCCTTAACCATGCTATGCGAGCATTCACATACTGAGTTGCATAAACGTAGCCGGCCAATCGGGGCGAGCCTACCTGAATGCGCGAGCAGGCCCACAGTATATAAGGTGGCTACGCCTCCTGCCTGTCATCCTACACCCTCTTCAGCGAGCCGCATAGAAAAGACAGGGCTTATATAACCAGGGTTATAATATGTAACCCCCCGTTATATTTCACACAGGCTCCGCCCTCTACTGGACTCTGGGTACAGTGGGTGGAGCCCTGATGGATAAACGCCCTGTCGTTCAACAACATCGACCCATCACACTGCCCCTGGCTTTTGGTCCCCACACTCACACACGCTCACCTATCACTATTTTCATGCACACTCTACGTATTCATGGAAAATAGTGAGGAAGGCAAGGAGCGCCCTCCAGTCCTGTACGGGGTTTACAGCATACTACGTTTCCCGGGTCCCTAAGGCGCATGGGAAAACATAAGCGCACTATGTCCCAGGGGGGGGGGGGGTCAGATGCCCACAGCCCCCCCCCTCTCACCAGTCGTGTGTTGCCTCAGCAAGCACCGAGGATGAGAAGGAGTCAGACATGTCCAAGAGATAAGACCTTATGAAGGGGCTTGGCGTAGACCAAGACGCCGCCGTGCATATGTCCTCCACACTCACGCCGTTGAACAAGGCTGTTGACACGGCCATACCCCATGTGCACGGACCCCAGTGGGGAAGGTCCTCCCCGCCTGTCCATAGGCATGTGAGATGCACTCGCAGAGCCATCCTGTCAGGCGTTTCTTGGACAGAGCTTTACCGGCCACACCCCCCCCAAAGCACACAAACAGCTGTTCAGTGCGCCTAATGGAAGCCGTGCGCACTACATAACATGCCAGCGCACGCACCGGGCAGAGGAGGTGTAATTTTTCCTCCCTGGCCTCAATTTGGGGTGGAAGACTAAAGCCGTTCAACTGTATAACCCTCGACCTGAACGAACTCCTTAGGTTCTTGGGAACAAAGGAGGGGTTTGGTCTGAGTGTCGCCCCGCTATGGTCCCCCCGGATCAAAAGGCAACTCGGGTGTACCGACAGAGCGGTCAGCTCGGACACTCTTTTGGCCGAAGTCAAGGCAAGCAGCAAAGCTGCTTTCAATGACAGAGCCTTCAGGTAGAGCCATATGAAATCCGCGTTCACGGAATCGCGGACGGAATCGCGGAATTGACCAATAAAAATGGAATCAACTGTAAAACGTGGAATATTGCAGAATTTGCCATAATTTGGACTGAAATTCCGTTTTCGGGAGAACGATGGAACGCGTGTTACAACGCACACGTCACTTCCACACTGCTTCACAACAACACAGCAATGTCCAAGCGTGTAGCTGCATCGGTATCAACATCATCATCTAAAAAGCTACGAAATTCCACACTAAACCCTCAATTCAGAGCACAGCAGTATCCGAATGATTTTTATGCCTCCGGCGATAAGTTGTTTTGTAAATATTGTCAACATACCGTGGATTGGACCCGCAAAAATACGTGCGATGATCATTTAGTCTCGAAAAGCCATGTCAGAAACAAGGGAAAACACCGTGCTTCCCAAAACACACCAGCACTTCAAACTACAATTACAGCAAGTACCTCGTCAGCAGATTCAAGACGAGAGTTTGTGCAGGACTTTGTAGCTGTTTGCGCCGAGTCAGACATCCCTTTAGCAAAGCTGAAGAAGCTGCGACCATTTCTAGTTAAGCACTGCAAGCAGGGAGGAGCGCTGCCCGAGAACGAAACAGCCCTTCGTCAAATCCATCTGCCCCGTGTGTTTGACCAACATATAACGGCTGTTTTGGAGAAAATCCGTGGGAAGAAGTTGTCGGTGGTTGTTGACGAGACGACCGATACCAGGGACTGCAGTGTTCTAAACATCGTCATTGGTGAGCTAATGAACAGCCTATTAACATGTCGTTTAAATATCCTAATTTTTTTTACATGCTGCAGTGTGCATTGTCAGCATGCAAAGTGTGAAGACGATGATCTCTGCCTGGTGATCACAATAGATACAGCTAGAGGGCGAGGCTAATCAATGACACTATTGTGATTAAATAGCTATGTACAGTAGGCCTACATTTAGGACTATAGATGGAAATTTTAGCTCCTTGCTAAATCTGGTGCACCAGTCTATTTGTTTAATGCAAATGATTGTCAGTGCACACTGTCCTTTATAAACAAAATAAACTAAAGGTGCATAAATTATGCATTACTGTATTTCATCACAATAGAATAGATACTATAGCTAGGCAACTGACATTGTGATAATGTCAGTAGCTAGCTGTATCTATTGTTTACACTTGAAATGTGTATTTTTATTTTGTGCATTTTTATTTTGTCACAATATTATTTGGCTTAAATATAATAATCTTTTGCTTGTGTTATCTTTCATTGCAGGTGTTGAAAACCAGTACTATCTGGTGGATGTAATTTTCATGGATCGATGCAACCACTCAACAGTTGCCCAAGCCATCATACGCTCCTTCCACAGCAATAATCTGGACCTGAATGATGTCTGGGCAGTGGTCACAGATAATGCCTCCTACTGTCTGAAGGCATACAGGGAGATTCTAAAAGGACTGATGCCCAACAGTGTCCATGTAACGTGCCTCTGCCATGTCATAAATCTGGTGGGTGAGACCTGGCAGCACTACAGATACTTCTCTGATGCTGCATCACTTGTGGCAGCGATGAGATCTGTCTTCTGCAGGAAGCCTGCTAGAAAGAGAAGATGGGTGAGCTTCCTCATCAACAAGGAGTTTGTGCACACCAAGGCTCCTCCTGAATCAGTGGGCTCCAGATGGAATAGCTGGTTTGAGGCAGTGCAGTACCACGCAGAGCATGTTCATCTGTACAGAGAATTTTTGTTGGAAGAAAATTCATCAGCCCAAGCAGTCACAAACATCCTCAGCCTGCTAGAAACAGAGGAAAAGATGCAGGCCCTCACTGTGAAGCTAACCTTCATCGCAGAAGGCTGCTCCAAACTGATGACAGCTCTGACTATCCTAGAAGGAACCCATCGTACCACAGCAGTGTCTGCATACAACATCATGGAGGACCTGGGCTCTTACCTAGTGAATGGAACAGCAAAAACATGCGGGTTTGGTGCCAAGACAGATGAGCTGTTGAGAAAGACGGGTGTTCGAGAGAGGAAGCAGGTTCTTGACGATCTCCATGATGCCTTCCACTTGGCCTTCACAAAGTTCTCCAAGCACTGGGACACGCACCCAGCCAGAGAGATCTACAAGCTGATAAGAGTGTTCGATCCAAGGCAGGCACCAGCCATGGAGAAGCGGATGGAAGCCTACACAAGTCTGATACCCATGGCAAACCCATCACAAGAGCTCAGTGAGCAATGGATTGCCTACCAGCACTCCAGGGAGCCCTTGGCAGCTGATGTCACGCTTGCTGATTACTGGAGGGGCATGAGTGTGAGATTCCCAAAAATTGTAGAAATGGCAATGTCCTACATCTACTTCCCAGTCAGCTCAGTTGACTGTGAGAGGAGTTTTAGCAAGTACAAGACTCCTTACAGACAAGCGAGAGGCACTCACCGAGCTCAACACAAAGAGGCTGACCATCATGTACTTCAATGGAGATGTCTCTGATAGATGGAAGACTTAAACGGACAGACAGGAGCTAATAAGGAGTAGTAGTACTAGTCATACTACTACAGGGAAACAGAAACACGTTTTATTGTTTTAGTTTCAAGTTTTCAACTAAATTCAGGTTACTAAGTAAGTTGTTGCATATTTTCTGATGCATTTTTTCATTTATAATGAAAAGCGTAACAGTTTACAGTTATTATTGTATTGAGTGTTTTGTTTACAGTTATTTATCTTTTTTACTTGAAGCACAGAGAGAAAAGTTTGCTTAAAATGTGTTAACTCAGAAGCCAGAAGCCAAGGGAATGTTTTGTTTAGAGTTTTTTCTTTACTTGAAGCTTTTAAGCACTTTAAAATTGAACTGTAGCACTTAAACATTAAAAAAGACTGTTATATCTTATTAAATTGTGGACATTTATTCATTCCCACTTATTAGACACTATTTCTGATGGTAAAATGAGCGTAAAAAGCAAAATACAGAATTCTGAAATATTAAAACGGAAAAAACGGAATTTTGGGAAAAAATAAAATGGAATTTGGAAAATAATAAAACGGATTTCATATGGCTCTACCTTCAGGGAGGAGCGCTCCAGAGGCTCAAATGGTTCTGTGACCAGAGCCTCGAGCACCAACGGCAGGTCCCATTGCGGGAAGGAGGTGTGCACCACTGGCCGCTGTCTCCTGACCCCCTGCAAAAACCGCGCCATAAGCGGCTGACTGAAGGCTGACCTGCCGCCAAATCCCTCATAGCAGGATGAAATGGCTGCTGCATACACTTTAATTGTGGAATAAGCAAGCCCCCTGTCCACCAGTAACTGTAAGTAGGACAGAATAGAGCCCAGCGTACAAGACAGAGGCTCTAGACTCCTTTCTTCACACCATTGCTGGAATCTCAACCACTTTGGCCTGTAACAGGCTGTGGTGGATTCTGCTCTTGCTGCTTGGATAGTCTCAATAACCTCGTCAGACAGTCCCCCCTGTCTCAGCCTGTCCCTCTCAGGAGCCAAGCCTGGAAAGGTTGGCCCAGATTGGGTAACACCCCTATTGCACCTGCCTCCTGAAACAGCGCCCCCCCAGACCTGAGGCACCGTCCAGGGCTGGCCCACCATCATCTGTGTCACCTTTGCATACCATGGCGCCAAACGGCGACCTGGGGCCACTACGATGACTGACAGACGTTCCCGTCTCACCCTCTCCAGGAGGGGGAGAATGAGACGCAGCGGTGGAAAGGCGTAGAGCAGCTTTCTTGGCCACGGCTCATGTGCAAATGCGTCCACCCCCAAGGGTGGATTGTCCCGCCGAGCCATGGAAAACTACAGGGCTCGGCGGCTCGGCGGCTGTTGCGTCGGTTGGCGAACAGGTCCACCTCCGCTCTCCCGAACTGGGCCCAGGTGAAGCATCCACTCGTCTGGCAGGGGCCCACCTCTTGACATGAGGTCGGCCTCCCTGTTCTCCCGCCCCGGGATGTGGAGGGCCCTCAGAGACAACACATTCTCTGAAGCCCATAACCACAGGTTCTCCGCTGTGGTCAACAAGGCGGCGGAGCGGACTCCGCCCTGCCTGTTGATGTACGCCACTGTGGTGCTGTTGTCGCTCCTCACCAACACATGTTTGCCCTGTAGTAAGGGTTTGAAGTGCTGTAGGACCAACACTACTGCCCGCAGCTCTAGAAGGTTGCTGTGCCGTGCCTCTGTCAGAGGTCAGCCACCACCTATAGCTCTCCCTAGGCAGGTCCCCCCCCATCTGTCACGGATGCGTCCGTGAACACCGTAATGTAGGAGGGCACTCGCCCCAGTGGAGTTCCCCTCCGCAGATGCTTTGGGGACCCCCAGTATCGGAGGTTGCCCTCCACTGAGGGGGGGATGGTCACCAGACGTTGTTTGTGCCTCTTGGGATCTAAACGAAGACCGGCAAACCACCTCTGCAGGCGACGCATATGCAGTAATCCCAGTGGTACCACGGAGTGCGCAGCCGCCATCAGACCCAGAGTCTGCATAATGGTCAAAGCTTACACTGTTGCCCCCTGTCGCAGTCTGCAAACTGCCCGAAGCAGGGATGCCTGTCTGCTCTCTGACAGGGTGGCACATAGTCTGCCTGCATCGAGCAGAAGCCCCAGATACTGCACCTGCTGGTGAGGTATGGGGCTGCTCTTCTTCCAATTGACCGCAAAACCCAACTTGGTTAGGTGTAGGATCAATCGCCATTCACACCTGGCCATGACTATGAGGTCGTCCAGATCAAAGAAAACCCTCATGCCATGGTCGTGAAGCGGCTGAAGCGCTGTGGCCACACATTTGCTGAACGTGCGTGGGGATAGGGAGTAGCTGAACGGTAGTCTGTTGTACTCATAGGCTATCCCTTGGAAGGCAAAACGCAAATACTTTCTGTGCTTTGGAGCAATTTCGACATGAAAGTAAGCGTCCTTCAGGTCGATGGTTGTGAACCAATCGCCCGGCTGCAACTAACTAACTAAGTAACTGTTTTATAGTTAACATATGGAACTTTTTGCAGGCAATGTGCTGATTCAGGCTGCGAAGATCCAGAATGGGCCTGAATTCCCATGTCTTCTTGGAAACCAGGAAGTACGTGGAATAAAGCCCCTTTTCTCTGTTCTGAGAGTGCACAACAGAGACCGCCTGTTTTTGCAATAGGACCTGAATCTCTGTGGCAAGGAAACCTATCTCCTCCTGGCACGATAGATGTGCCTCTCTTATGCCCCTGAATGGAGGAGGAATGCTGTAAAACTGGAGTGAATAACCCAGTTTCAGTGTCCTGTCCATCCACTCTGTCAGTACACAGCTGAGCTTCCATTCTCCATAACACTGTGTTAGGGGGCAAGCAGTCAGCTGTGGAGCCATAGCTAGGAAGCTGTGGTACTCCCTGGTAGCCCACTCTGCCGCCAAACCCTCCATAAAAGGAAGTTTGGCCCAAGGGGGGCTGACACAGAAAGGGCCGATTTTCTACTGAGGTCCTTGAACGCACCGCGTCCTGCTCTCGCTATAATATTATAATGCAGCCCTCACTCAGACGGCAAAATGCATTAAACGGAGCTTCTACGCTAGGCGCGGTGTGTCTCCTAACAACAACACAGCGACCATAATGTCCCTGCACCCACATAGCGCTTTGACAGCGCTTCCTACCCTCACATGCGCGTGCCCACTAGTTGCTTCCTTTACTGGAATTACACCTGGGGCGGCAAGTGGGGAATCTACACAGTTAACATTATGAAGCAGTGGGGAATTGTGGACACCAATGACTCTTAGGCTGGGATATATGCAATCATTTTTATTTGAATAGATCAACACATTTGCATCGTAGAGGGAGGAAGCGGGATTCACCCTCGCGTCCTGGGTGGAGACAGACATCTCCTCCGGCAGGACACTTCCTCCCACCGCCCGTCAACTCCGGGAGGACGGTCCTCCCCACCCCGAAGCCCTCTGTCGGCGCGGAGTCAGCACAAAGGCCCGTCGGGGTCGAACAGGCTGTCCCCGCGGGTGCTGGTACTGAGCCCGCCCCGCGGGACCCGCCGAGGAGGCAGAAGAGGCAACGGGAGCCATGGGCGCTCTATACCTGCGCCTCTCTCTCCTTCTCGTCGTGGCGTCGCGCTCCCTTTGAGGAGGAACCAGAGGCAGCATGCGACTGAGCTGTGCCCTCTCCTCCTCCAAACGACTAAAGCGACGTGTGACCAAGATAATCGATCCGAAGAGCCCGTCCGTGGATACGGGGGCCCCAAGGAGATCCTCACGACCTTTCTTTGAAAGTGCCGTGAGTCCCAACCACACGTGACGTGACCCGACTGTGGCCAGGGACATCACACGGCCAGCTGCGGTGGCCACGTCATGGATCAGATTATTCATCTGTCCAATGCAGCGGTCCGCATAATCACTCCAAGAACCACTTTTACCACGTCTTTTACAGACAGTATGTAGAGACAAATGGTAGCAATTCTCACAATGTAAAATAATAATTGCCTTAAATACATTGAAATGTGAAAGCTGACAAAAAAATCATGTTGCTTGGTAAAATCGAAATGTAACTTTTTGCAAGGAAGGAACAGTCAACTTCCCTGATGTCAGTATTTAGTCATGTTTAATACATGTATATCAGTGTATTATAGTTGTTACTTTATCTATTTAAACCAGAACGTTTCTCGATTCTTTGTACAGTATGAAAGGAGTCTTTGTACATTTCACTCCATGCTGATGTTCAGGAATCTCGGTCTGTCTCTCGTGTTCAGCATCCTCTGGTCTGTCTGCATCACCTGGAAACTTTAAACAAACAGATATATATATGTAAAGTAACAATGTGTTGGTCACAGACTTTTTTTACATGCAAACGTCATGTGATAATCTTTTTGTTATCCTTAAAAAAAGTGCTTATGTATCTTATCAGTTGGATTGTGTATTATTGTATAGTTGGGGTCCTTTTTATTTTACTGTTATTTTGGATCGTTTTTCACGAGACAGTCAAATTAAATATGTCCTTTGCCATATTCACATTAATTTGTAACACACACGTAAGTTAAAAGACAAACATCTTTAACAAAAGTAATGCAATGAATAAGCTTAATTGTCATAGAAGCACACATAACGTCATATCTCATATTTAAACAAATCATTTCCTTGTCCCTAAAGCATTGACTACGCTATTTCTCGTCCTTAAATGCAGGCATTAAGTTACATGTTCACGTTCTGCTGCCAAAATAAGTCGGTTTCTCCAGTGTAATGATAATAAAATGCTAAGTAAGTATTGGTAATAATATTAATAAAAACAACAAGGTTTGGGTTCGCTCGCTTATTATGATGGATGGTAACGTTAACCAGTAAGCTTCAATAATCAACTCCAGCTCAAAAAACCATATTGCAATATCTATGTTAACGTTATTTCTGGAACCAACTGGAAATGTGAGATTCATATTTTTCAGATACACATTACAATGACTTCCGTTACAGCAAGAATCCCCTTCACACACATAGGTGAAACACATGCACATTCCCTACTGAGAACCTTTCACTAAAAGGTTTTCAGGAGTGTGTGTGTGAGGTTTTCAGTAGTGAATGTGAGAGTATTTCAGTAGTATGTGCGTGAGGTTAATTTCTAGTTTCATGTGTGACGTTTAATTTTCAGTTGTGTATGCGAGGTGTTCACTAGTGAATGTGAGAGTATTTCAATAGTGTGTGTGTGAGGTTAATTTTCAGTTGTGTGTGTGTGAGGTTAATTTTCAGTAGTGTGTGTGCGAGTCGTTCAGTAGTGAATGTGAGAGTATTTCAGTTGTGTGTGTGCAAGGCCAGATGTTTTCAGTAGTGTGTGTGCGAGGTGTTCAGTAGTGAATGTGAGAGTATTTCAGTAGTGTTTGTGCAAGGCCAGATGTTTTCAGTAGTGTGTGTGCAAGGTGAGTTTGAATGTTGGCCTACACGGCCCTTCATAAGAAACAAACACATAATGCGCTCTTTCACCATCAACACAGGCACCTGAAGACGAGAGGAAAACAAGTGTGGAGCCGCAGCTGGAAAATCAAAGCGCAGCATTACGACTGATCAGAGCGTCCCTCTGCGTGGTGAGACAGAGCGCCTGAGCTCAGTCCGGCGGTTATGAGTGGAAGGAGCAGCTGAGTGTTTGGAGGATTTTCACTGGGAGCTATTCTCCAGACTGGGAGACGAGCAGAACGTGTTTCTGATCTCCTGTTACACTTCATTTGAGTCTTTGAATGCATTCACTGGATGTAATTGTTCTGAGGCTGAGGAATAATGGGATCACTTAGAAATAGAATACAATGGTAATTTAATATACTGTGTGTGTGTGTGTGTGTGTGTGTGTGTGTGTGTGTGTGTGTGTGTGTGTGTGTGTGTGTGTGTGTGTGTGTGTGTATTCCGTCTTTCACAGATCTTCCAGTTTCTCGAGGCTCTGTATTGATTGTAACTCCATCCTCTGGCCTGCAGTCCTCAGTCTTTACACGATGATGTACAGGCTGCTCTTCAATCAGCTCATTTGTTATGTTTCTGTCTGACATGTTTGTCCAAAAGAAGAGTGTCTGGAGGCCTGTTAATAAATGGGCTACTGTTACACTACAGAATGAGCCAAATTTACGATCAGAAGTGAAAGCAATTTAGAGAAAATCATCTACTGCATTAAAGCTTGGAAAAGGACTTTGTTTAGAAATGACCTATTTGAATCTGCTCAGCAACAAACAGAGAGACACAGTCAGAGTAGCTGGTAAATAGTGGAACATTTAAAGGCCTGAGAGATAGATATTCTTATTAAAAGTGGGTAGAGACCCAAAACAGAGCAGAAAGGAAAGTCACTTCTATCCTCCAGGTATGTATGGTAATGTTTTTTCACACTGAAAAAAACTGTACTTTCATGAAATGTATTGTGTCAACAGATTTCACATAACTGAATTAGGTTAAAGCAATACAATTACATTTGAATAATAAATAATAGGTTCAATTTAATATTATTGCTTTCAACTAACCTAATACAGTTATGTGACATTTGTTGACATAATACATTTAATTAAAGTCAATGTTTCAGTTCTTCCAGTGCAACACTAATGAGCTAACATCATTAGCATGATTTATGTTAGTTTTGTGGCCACGTGATCTATGTCCAGCTAACTGCTCCATTATGTCAACCAGCTAGTTTGTTGCTGAATAAGTAGTGTACAGTGTTAACAAAACCTTTTTTCTAAATAATCTAATGATAAACACCAGCATTTTGAGCACGCTGATTTCTCCTCCCACCTGTTTATGGAATATATATTTCCAGAGCAAAGTGTATCTTTCATATTAGCATACAGTGTGGCACTCATTAGACTTGAAATATTGTCAAAGAGCTCCTCTCTTGCAGATCTCCTGGTGTCTGTGTTTAGAGAGTTCTGCTTGTTGTGCATCCTACAAATATATCCTACAGCAATGCTGATTGTATCACAACTTAGCTGACTTTTTCAACTTTCTGGCAACCCAGCTTCAGATAGTGAACATTTGCATTAATTAGATAGGCTCTTTGAGTAGCAAGAAAATGCTGCAGGAAGAATATATTAAAAGGAATGTTGAGACATGCCATAAATACTAAACAGCATTGTTTTTCTCAACCTGAGGTAGATACACAGGAGGTTAGACATGGAGCTTGAGGTATGGAGATTCTTAACCATCATGGACTTGTTTACAGAAATGGTTAGTTCAAATAAAATAAAAAACATAGACACATACAAATATTCCTTTTAAAATGTAAATTTGAGTCTACCTGTAAGAGCGTCATAACCGGGGGTGCACATAACTTTTTTGCCCTGGTTCTCAAAGGAGCACCTTGAGATGTTGCTTGGTGCGCATCCTTAAAATGAAATAAACCGGACCTTTTGAGGGGTACTTGACTTTATGAACGGGGGGGGGGGGGTTCGCTAGTGAGCACGCAGCAGGGTTACTGTGCGGAGCGCATAAAGCAGACCCTTCACGCGATAGCGAGGGGTAGAGTGAGGGATCGCAGATGCCGTGGTGCTCGCAGACGGATTAAAACAATTAAACCTAAATAGCTCGCGAATTATACTTTGGCGGCCGTTAATATACCTGGGCGGCCTGCCCAAGTAAAGTCTATGTGTGGGAAACCCTGCTATCTTACCAGTTCTTATGCAACTCGCAAATATCTCTCTCTCTCTCTTTTCTATCTCTCTCTTCTCTCTTTTCTCTCTCTTCTCTTTTCTCTTTTCTCTCTCTCTCTGTCAATGTTGGTGCGCAAATGCGCCTTTTTTCAAATGATCCGGTGCTCTTTTTTGGCGGGGGTGCACATGCGCACCTGCGCGCGAGTTATGTGCAGCCCTGGTCATAACTCTCAATAGAGTTTTTTCTCTGGTGGTTTCAAGGATTTTAAATTATGTATGAGCCTTCTGGCTGAAAGACAACATAAAGTAAAGTGCCTCCCAGCTACAAGTGGTCTAAATAATCAGCCAGTTGAAGCACATAATTATACTTATATAAGTATCCAGTCCTATTTATGCTGCTGCTTTAGGTAAATATCCAGGCTTCAAACTCACTGTTCTATCCAAGAGCTGCTGCGGTTTAAATGGTGTAAGCATCAGTGTGTGAAATGCTATAGTCTCCAAGAAACTAACTACCATCTAAATACTGGGTCTATAGTTGTTTTTGGGGGCCATAGGTCCTGTAAGGCCCTCCCTCACAAGGTATAAAGGTTCTAGGCAAGCAGCAAGGTAGAGAGCAATTTAAAAGCCCTTAGGGGTCACAGAGCGTTCACTCTTTCCAGAGTAGGAAACATAGACACTGGGTGTTTCTCAATGTCGAGGAAAGCTGCTCCAGAGCCACTATTTCAAGGATACTACGTCATCGAGTGCCGCCGAAGGACTCCGCGGTCTTAAAATCCCCACAATGCTTTGCGCACAGACCAATTTCCAAATCTTTGGTGGAAATCACGCTCCATTTAAGGCGGGGCCTCGCATATGACGCACACCTGTTAGCCTGTTCCACCATTCTTCGTTTTCCGAGGCTAGGAGGGATTCTTGCCTTGCTTCTGAAGCATCTGACTCGGAGTTAGATGTGCTACCAAGCAAGCCTCCTCGACATTGAGAAACACCCACTGTCATCACCAGAACAAATCAACTGGCTTGTTTGATTGTTTAAATGATTTAAACAGATGATATCTTCTTTTTCCACCACAAACGACCTCTTGTGGTTGTGACAGAAATAATCGTCAAGGAATGAGTGTGATGTAACTGCAGTCTACAACTACCTACCAGTATCCTACCAACAGTCAACGTTGTTTTTTGATATTCACAGCAGTGATGTAACCTTTTCTGTAACAATAACCCTCACAATCTTTCCCTAACCTTGACCAAGTCAGAGTCCTAGCAGAAGCAGTTAAAAGAAGGCTAAGATTAATTGTTTTTCACTGACATGCAACCTTTTTGTTATTAAGGTATGAAGACTTGTTGAAATCCATGTAGCAAATTTAGACAGAATAAAAAACACACCAACTGACTCCTGTAAGGGGGAGCACGGACACCCTGTCAATGAAACTCATTTCCATTACTTGTACAACATCATTCTTATGGTTACTTCCCAAAGCTGCAAAAAAGTTTAAATGAATAATAAGAAACATCACTCACTTATTTTTTGCTACAGCATTCAGATCTACCCCCATTCACTCAGAAGTCCCTCCATTAAGTCAAATTCATTGATGGACACTTTATCTCCTTTACTTGAGGCATCTATCCATCCATCCAATCATCCAACCATCCATCCAACCATCCAATCATCCATCCGTCCATCCAATGATCCATCCAATGATCCATCCATCCAATCATCCATCCGATAATTCATCCATCCAATCATTAATCTATCCATCCAATCATCCATCCAATCATCCATTCATCCATCCAATCATTATTCCATCCAATCATTCATCCATCCAATCATCCATCCATTCATCCATGCATCCATCCAATCATTCATCCAATCATCCATCCATTCAATCATTAATCCATCCAATCATCCATCCATGCATCTATCCAATCATTAATCCATCCATCCAATCATCCATCCATCCAATCATTAATCCATCCATCCAATCATCCATCCAATCCTTAATCCATCCATCCAATCATCCATCATCCATCCAATCATCCATCCAACCATCCAATCATCCATCCAATCATCCATCCATCCAATCATCCATCCATCCGATAATTCATCCATCCAATCATTAATCCATCCATCCAATCATCCATCCAACCAATCATCCATCCAATAATTCATCCATTCATCCATCCAATCATTATTCCATCCATCCAATCATTCATCCATCCATTCAATCATTATTCCATCCATCCATCAAATCATTCATCGGTCCAATCATCCATCCATCCAATCATCCATCCATTCATCTATCCATCCAATCATTCATCCAATCATCCATCCAATCATTAATCCATCCATCCAATCATCCATCCAATCATTAATCCATCCATCCAATCATGCATCCATCCAATCATCCATCCAATCATTATTCCATCCATTCAATCATTCATCCATCTAATCATCCATCCAATCATCCATCCATCCAATCATCCACCCATCCATCCATCCATCCATGCATCCAATCATCCATCCAATCATCCATCCGATAATTCATCCATCCAATCATTAATCCATCCATCCAATAATTCACCCATTCATCCATCCAATCATTATTCCATCCATCCTTCCAATCATTCATCCATCCAATCATCCATCCAATCATCCATCCATCCAATCATCCATCCATCCAATCATCCATCCATTCATCTATCCAATCATCAATCCATCCATCCAATCATCCATCCATCCAATCATTAATCCATCCAATCATCCATCCAATCATTAATCCATCCATCCATCATCCAATCATCCATCCAACCATCCAATCATCCATCCGTCCATCCATTCATCCATCCAATCATCCATTCAATCATCCATCCATCCAATCATTAATCCATCCATCCAATCATCCATCCAACCAATCATCCATCCAATCATTCATCCATCCAATCATTATTCCATCCATCCAATCATTCATCCATCCAATCATTATTCCATCCATCCTTCCAATCATTCATCGGTCCAATCATCCATCCATCCAATCATCCATCCATTCATCTATCCATCCATCCAATCATTCATCCAATCATCCATCCATCCAATCATTAATCCATCCATCCAATCATCCATCCAATCATTAATCCATCCATCCATCCAATCATGCATCCATCCAATCATTATTCCATCCATCCAATCATTCATCCATCCAATCATCCATCCATCCAATCATCCATCCATCCATCCATCCAATCATCCATCCATCCATCCATCCAATCATGAATCCATCCATCCATCCAATCATCCATCCATCCATCCATCCAACCATCCATCCATCCATCCATCCATCCATCCATCCATCCATCCATTGGTCAGTCTTTGATAATCTGTATGGAATGTGAGTAAAACACAGTATAGACAGATAAAACGCAATATATAAAAAGACTGAAAAGCTGCCAGCTAGACTGCACTTGTGGAGTCAATTATGTGATGGTTATGGGAGGATAATGATATAAGTGAGATGATAATGACAGCTATAATCATCATATAGCAGCACTTCAACAAAATCGTTAGCGTGAGAGTTAACTGTATCTATAGTACATTCCTCTGTAGAGTCACGGTGACAGGATTATAAAAATGACAGGATCATTACCATGTGTCGATTTGGATTGTCAGTCAGTGCGCGCATCGTGACACCTCATTTGTTATACGGCTGTTGGAGCAGCAGATACAGTCCTATATCAGATTTTATGACCAAGCATTCTCCCAAAGCTATCATCAGCAAAAAACATCAGCGAGTTATTCCAGCATGTTTTCCTCGCAAACGTCAATTCCTCAGGCATGTCATGCAGTGTTATTACTGGAAATTAAATCTCGGCAGCTTTATGATTATTGTAATGCCACATGTCATAAAAACGCAAACTACTTTCCACTGGTGATATAAACCTTTTAATTAAATATGGTATTTACAATGGAGCAATGCATCACTATACACTTTATTGCTCTGAAGTTTTTGACTTGCAGGCAACACAGCCATCATTTTACAGCCTACCTTTCAAACATCTCAACAAAAAATCTGTCAGAGGCCCATTAACATGGCACTGCTGCCGTGTACAGGAGCAGCTATTCTGAGCGGATCAGGAGTCAGTGAGGTCACGCCATGAAAGCAGAATCACCTGAGAGCGACAGCTGTGTTGGGGCTGGCGGGCTTCCTTCTGCACGGCGGAACAAACAGCAGCATATGAAAAGAAAAGCCTCACTTCAATTATGCTTGTGTTCAAATGAGGAGTGCAGTGTGGGCTGCTTTGCGTGCATATGCAGAGACAGTAAACTGGATCTCTACATTGTGTCTTCAAAGACCTTGCTAGTCAAGTTTTCCTTAGATGTTATGTCAAACTAGAAAGAAATACGGAAGATCATCCTGACATAGGGGCTGTTTGGTTTAATATGGTAGGATAGGAAAACAAAATAACACTCCCTTCATACAACGAAAAAACTGAAATGTTAACACATTTCACATAACTGTATTAGGTTAGTTAAAAGCAATAATATTAAAGGTCCCCTATTAGGCACAATCCACTTTTTCCTTGCTTTTACAAATATATTTTGGTTGTGTAACCATTAGCTAATCACCAACCACGGTAACACCCCCCACCTTATCACCTGAATCTCCTCCTAGAGCACCATTGTGTTATTTTAACCAATCACTTCTCAGAGGGGCGTGGCCAGCAGCTGCTCATTAGCATTTAAAGCTACACACACAGAATCAGCACTTTTGGAACAGGGCTGAAACAGAGGGGTTTATGGGATGCTACAATGATCTTTTTCGTTTCAGCCAAACACTTCAGAGACATGATTGGTATAACTGAGACCTATAAAATATTGTTTGCAAAGAGTATAATAGGTGACCTTTAATGTTAAATAGGTTGAATATAATATAATTGCTTATAACTAACCTAACACAGTTATGTGACATTTGTTGACATAATTAATTTAAATAAAGTCAACGGTTCAGTTTTTTCAGTGTAGTACATGACATAGTGACTATATTTTTTAATGACAATTAGAGTTGTGACATGAAATTAAGTGAAAAAAAAAGAACTTGAGGTTGGGATTTTTCTTAAACCTATATTTCAATCTTGTACTGCACCCTTTTCAACATTTGTTTTTACTTTGTAGCAACAATCATTAAATTAAAACAAGATGAAGTTGTTGTAATGTCCATTATTAAAGTGTTCATTCACGTACTGATGGTTGAGGTTAATGTGCTCTCAGGTAGCACCTTCACCACCTGTGGAGTCTGCACACTTGCAAAACAATTGAATAGAATATAATAACAAATATAAATGCACATAAACAGAATCATCACTAGATACCACCAAAAGACTTGACAGTATTCTTTCATGTAAAAAAAATGGTGTCTCTTAGCCCCTCTCTGCAAGAAAAACGTGATTATTTGGACTAAAAAAGTAGGTTGGATTTGCCTCCAAATGTGGAAATTGTGATCATTAGAACTACTTTGTACAGAAATACAGTACATATAGAAATGACTATTTAGCTATGCCCTCCCACAGTAATTACAGTATGTTGAGAAAAGCCAAACAATTATGGGATTTTATATTGCGCAGACTTTATAATTATATGAGTATACTTTTATATAAATACAAGTACTTTATTATCCTATGAATCAATAGATGCATATGTTTACTTGTTGATTCTTTGCAGGAGTCATAACTGAAAGTATGACCCGCAGAGAGAGCATTTATTTGGTGTTGAGCTCAGATCTGTGTTTCACACCACAGATCACGTCTCTACCTGTGCTTATCTGTGAGTGTATAAAGGACCGTGATGGAACTCAATTTCCAAGCAATTCTCTTTAATAGCAGTCAGTTAAATAACATCTGATATAATTCCTGTACTGACCTCATTATAGTTGGTTTTCCTGGCTCTTTTCGATAGTCCACGCTCAATAAAACATGTTGCCTCAAGTTTTATAAGCAAACTCAGATGAGCAGTGTGAGGTATAACAGTTTTTAAAGAAAATATTGAACATTGTCATTACACCAGGCAGCTTTGTGTAAATATCTGCAGCGTGCTTAAGTTGGAAGATTAAGTCGTGAGAGATGTTTTACTTCAGTGGTTATACCCAGAGGGCATGTGCTGTGTAAACACACCCAGTGTCCCTCACCTCTTTATTTGATGATTGCCAGACATTTGATGTGGATCCACTCATGCTTGTAGACACAGCCTCGGACTGATGAAGTGAGGGTGTTTTGACAGACTCATAATATATCTCTCTGTAGTGCTCGGCAGTGCACATCAACAATAAACATGCCCCGGTGCCTGTTGAAAGCTATTTTACAGCTTTTGATTATTTCTAATACATTTTGGGAGGAAAGACACTGCCTGCACGATCTTCAACACTCTGCTGTCTGGAAAGAGGACTTTGTTATTGGACCTTGGTTTGTCCTGAGCTGTGACCTTGCAGTGGAGGGAAGGTCAGACATGGGGAAGGATGCTGAGAGTGCTGAGTCATCACCACACTTATCATGAAGGCAGAATTGGTACTCAGATCCTATACTTTAGTAAAAGTACAAATATAATATTCCTAAAATACTCCTTTAGAAGTAAAAGTATTCATTATGCACAATATCTCTTTCAAAAGTATTATATTCTTATGTAATATTAAACAGTATGTTTGCATTGCACCGTTTCTCTTCACCCTCTACACTGCAGACTTCACACTGCAACCTGTCACCTGCAGAAGTTCTCTGACGACTCCGCCATCGTTGGCCTCATCTCCAACGAGGACGACAGAGAGAGAGTACAGGGAGCTGACGCAGGACTTCACCTTCTGGTGCCAGAAGGTGGACGACGCAGCAAAGACCAAGGAACTGGTGGTGGATTTCAGACGGCGCCAACACTCCCCCCCCGACACCAGTGAACATCCAGGGAGCGGACATTGAGATTGTGAAATCTTACAAATACCTGGGTGTTCATCTGAACAATAAACTTGACTGGAATGATAATTCTGCTGCTCTGTACAAGAAGGGACAGAGCAGACTCTTTCTGCTGAGGAGACTGAGGTCTTTCGGGGTGCAGGGGGCACTCCTTCAGACTTTTTACGACTCTGTTGTGGCATCAGCCATTTTCTATGGTGTGGCCTGCTGGGGTAGCAGCATCTCGGCTGCTGACAGCAAGAGACTGAACAGACTGGTAAGGAAGGCCAGCTCTGTCCTGGGGAGTCCTCTGGACACTGTAGCTGTGTCCCAATTCAGCGGCCGCATCCTCCTGAGGACCCAGCCTCTGAATTGCGCGGAGGACCCAACCGACGTCGGCGTCGGTTGGGTCCTCCGCGGACTGCGAAATGAGACGGTCTACGGAGTATTTCCTGGTACGTCACCGGCAGTTAACCCTACCTTTTGCCGCCCCCGTCGCCTAGCAACCAGCTGCAGTCACAAGTGCCGGTAATAATTTCTGACATTAGGCAAAATATTTTCAAACGGTTTTCAAACTGTTCAATATGGAGTCAGAGATAGTGCTTTTTCTGGTGTTGTTCAATATGTTTAAATTAATTTCCCGAGGTCTCAACAGGCACACCATCTATTTCAGATTAATGGAAGACCATTTCCAGGTAATGATACTTATATCTATTATCATATGATAATAGATATTATATGGAAATATATATATGTACTGTATTTTTAGCTAACAGCAATATTAATATTAGCCTATAATACATGTTTAAAATGTTATTTCTCATGTTGAGTATAGCTGGTGTATGTATATATATATATATATATATATATATAGCCTATATATATATAAACATGTCTATAGAGATATATTTATACACAAACACAGAATATATGTATGTACTGTATTTTTAGCTAACGGTAATGTTATTAGCATATAATACTGATACAAATCTCATTTCAGGTTGAGTATAGCTTGAGTGTATATATATAAATATATATATATATAAGTATATATATATAGTATATATATATATTTATATGTGTGTATATATCAATAAACATATATATATATAAACATGTCAATAGAGATATATTTATACACAGAAACACAGAAAAAAAATGCTCTTCACTTATTTAACCCTTTTTTCTCAACCTTTCCCTCTACCAGCCAAGGCCCCTGTACTGCAGGATCAATTTAAGCGTCCCTGTCCTGGACAGGTTTTTTAATGACCAGGACACACGCCCTGATTTCAGGCTGAGCAGGGAGTCCCTGAAGGTGCTGCTGGACATCCTGGGTCAGGACAGGAGACACGGCTGGGGCCACAATCGAGACCCTGGTGTTCCTGTTCTGGCTGGCAAGTGGGGCATCATGCAGGGTGGTCTCCAGAGTTTTTGGGATGCCTAGATCCACGGTACATCGGATTGTCCACAGAGTGACTGAGGAGGTGGTGGCCATTCGCCACCAGGTCATCCACCTCCCCAGGACAGCAGAAGACCTGGAGGCTGTGTCGCGTGGGTTCGCAGGGCTGGCCAGACACAGAGCCTTCAGAAAAGCTGCTGGAGCAATCGACGGCTGCCATGTCCGCATCGTGCCACCAAGCGGCCCTGATGGTCACTGTTATAGAAACAGAAAACTGTTCAGCTCCATTTTGCTGCAGGCTGTTTGTGACCATCAGGGCCGCTTCATCGACACGTACGTGGGCTGGCCTGGGTCAGTCCACGACTCTAGAGTGCTCCGCCACAGCCCACTCTATCGGCAGGCACTCTACCCTCCTCCAGGGCACTATATCCTCGCAGACGGGGGGTACCCCTGCCTCCAACATCCACTCCCCCTCATCACTCCCTACAAACGGCCGCTGCAAGGTGTGGGACCCCAGCGCTTCAACAGCCATCACTCCCGGGCACGCTCCATCATTGAGCGTGCCTTCGGGGTGATGAAGACAGATTCAGGAGTATCTTCCTGCAAGCGCTGGAGGTGCACCACACCTTTGTTCCTCAAGTAAGTAATCACTCATTAGGACATTTTGATAATACTGAAGAGTAGATCTGACATGAGGTATAAGATATATATATTTATATATTTCTGCCAATTTTAAAAATTTCAGATCATAACAGCATGTGCCGTCCTCCACAACATCTGCATTGGGGCCGACGACATCATGGCCCCAGAAGAGGACATTGTGGAGGATGTAGCGGAGGATGAGGGGGAGAATGTGTTGGAGGCAGTCAGTGGTGCTCCTTGGCGGGACCAACTGTCTGCAGAGGTGTCTGCCCTGGAGGAGGTTCCTGGTGACCACGATTATGTGTAAAGGTATGTAGAACAATTGACGAGCTGTGATAAAATAACCTTGTGCAATATTTATATACATCTTTTGTTCTTATCTGCTGCTGAAAACATCTTAGTGACATGGCAGCCGTCGATTGCGTCCGCCCTGCGAACCCTAGCCCTAATGGACAATCCGATGTACTGTGGAGAGAAGCATCCCCAACAGCTCTGGAGACCACCCCAAATGAAGCCCCACCCACCGTCAGAGGACACCAGGGTCTTAATTGTGGCAGCCAGGTCCAGCAGCACCACCTGGGACTCCCTGCTCAGCCTGAATGTGTATATAGTTGAAATGTTGTTTTATTTGTATGTTGTTCAATTAAATAAATCATAAGTTTCATATTGCTCATTACATTTATTTATCTACTAATTTTTCTAGGAGAGAAAAAAGCCTGTTAAGGTTCTCCCTGCTCTCCTGGGTTCTCCTCTCCTCTGCCTCCCTCTGCTGCTTCATGTCCTCTCTGATGAGGTCCATTAGCCCATCCTTTCTTTTCCTTTTAGGCCGTGATGGCCCTGCCTCAACCTGATCCTCGTCCTCCTCGTCCTCTTGGTCCCCCACTGCTGAACTTGGCCGTGGCGTGTCGTCTGGAATAGAGGATATTAGGACAGGCGGGCAGATGGAGGGCCTCTGTCCTAATATCTCATCCATTTGGATAAACCACGGCCAAGTTGCAGCAGTGGGTTTCCCACCGACTCCCTCTCCTGACCCTGGGTATTTGCAATCCTAAAGGCAGAGTAAAACAATCATGGCAGTACAAAAAAAAACACCAGCAGATAAACAAATGTCAGCAAATGTGTTTATTAACTTGTAAAACTCACATACTTTATATCTTTTTTTAAGATTGTCCCACTTCTTCTTAGCTTGCAGGGGAGTTACACTTCCCTGCAGGCCCATATCTTCCAAAACCGTCCTAATCACAGAGAGAACAGTAAAAAATCTAGTATTATGAATAAAACAATAACAATGTCACAAGGATACACACTTAGGAAGAAATCTTCTTTCTTTTTTTAATGGTGGCATGGAGACATCCCTACACAAATACAACAAAGACTAATAAGGCATTTCCCCATATACTAGTTGTCTTATTAGAATGGACTGTATGAAATGAGAGATGATTAATAAAATAAGAACGATACAAACTGGATATTGTGCCTTACCTCCAAGCGATGCTCGCGGAGAATTTTGCCCCTGTGAAGAGGGATTCATTCTCCCCACGCATTTGAATAAATTGAGCAGTCTGCTCCTTGCTCCCTATCAAAACAAATTGTTGCAGTAAGATTTGTATAACAAAAGCAGTTAAATAAATAATTTAGCTTTATAATGAATCCCAACAATATGAAAACCAAACAGGGTTTAGAACATGTCGAAATATTTTCACTTCATATTATTTTATGTATGTAATATAGAGAAGACATCTCCAATCGCCCGTATCTTTTAATAAAAAAATTAAATCGGTTTACTGTTTCATGTCGTTTACTATTTGGGTGAGTTGAAACCCCATACTTACATTTAAAAACGAATCCAGCTCCTGCCGAAGCTTCAGCCGTTGGCGGGACGTTAGAAGCCATTTTCTTTAAAAAAAAACTCATTCGTCACCGTCGCCCATTGCATCCTGGGATATGGTACACCGCGGAGTGTACATCAGATGTATCCTCTAAATCTGGGAAAAGAAGGCTGCATTTGAGGGCCGCATTCGGAGGAGTCTTGTCTTTTTTTTTAATTGGGACAGCCTTCGTTCGGCGGAAGTGACGTATGCGGTCTATGAATGCATCCTCAGGAGGATGCGGCCGCTGAATTGGGACACAGCTTGTGGAGGTGGTGGGAGACAGGAGAATGGCAGCCAGGCTGTCCTCCCTGCTGGACAATATGTCCCACCCCCTCCAGGACACCCTGTCCTCACTGTGCAGCTCCTTCAGCGACAGGCTGCTGCACCCCCGCTGTCTCACGGAGAGATACCGCAGGTCCTTCCTTCCTGCAGCGGTCAGACTACAGTATACAACCAGCACAGCCCCTAGTAGAACCCCCCTCCCCTACACACACCACAACACAGACTATATCACCCCTTGCTGCTAAATACCAATCAACTATGTGCAATATGTGCTATATGTGCAATATATATATGCCGTTAATAACTGTGTAATTTACACCTGGCTGCTAAATCCTAAGAACTGTTACAGGATTTGTATTTTGAAAAGTTTTTTTTTTTACTTTTATTTCTTTATTATATTTTTTATTATATCATAACGTAGTACTTTTTTTTAACATATGTAACATTAAGCTGTCTGTGGCTCTTTCCTGCTGTAACGATGCAAATGTCCCCTCTGTGGGACTAATAAAAGGTATTCTGATTCTGATTCTGATTACTTAAAAATACATGTCAGAGAATTGATATAGTGTAGTTTGTCATGTTTAGCCCATTTAAGAAACTCTTGAAAATACTGGGTATATTTTCAGTAGAGTATTGCATCATATGGTAAGCATATCGTGTGCTTTTATATATTAGAAGTAACAACGAGTGCTAAAAAAAAAAATTGTGGAGTAAAAAGTGTTATGGTTGCCCCTGAAATGTGGTGGGGTATAAGATAAAGCAGCATAAAATAGAAATACTCAAGTGAAATACAAATATGTCAAAATAGTACAGTACTTGTGTTATTTTACTTTGTTAAACTCCACTACTGCATGAAGGCTGGTGTTTATTTTTATAATGCATAATGGATACACAGTGAATTATTTACTGGTAGAAATATGTTTCCTGAAAAGGTCATCGTTCACTTGAGGTGAAATATCATTTTGTCCACATTAATGGATGAATGAAGGGGACAAAATAACCATATTGTGATCAGCATTACAAAAAAGACTTTCTTTAATATTAAGACTGACCGCATCATTACTGACTTTGATCATATTGTAACGATTTTTTATTTTTTATAAACATTCTTCAGTAAAACACTGAAAAACTAAAACATTGACTTTAACTGTATTAGGTTAGTTGAAAGAAAGAATATTAAGTTTAACCTATTTGAACGTAATATTATTGCTTTCAACTTACCTAATAGAGTTATGTGAAATCTGTTGACATATTACATTTAATTAAATTCAATGTTTCAGTTTTTTCAGTGAGAATAGGAAACGAAGACCCCAGATTATGATGCCATAAATCTGCTAAGTGGCTTTTTTTCCTAGGCAATGGAAGGGTTGATTTATGCTGACATAATTGCCAACAGCGTAAACTACTTGAAGAACCGGAAGGTCACTAAATCTTGCATGAAACCATTAAGCATCTCTCTGCATTCATGCCTCCGCACTCATTCAGCGACTAGGAGGAGACGAGAGGAACATGAAACTGTCCCTAACCCATAAACACAACATTACATGCTATCATTGATTTAACCCTCCTGTCCTCAGATTTACTTTACACCCTTTATCCTCTGGGGTCAATTTGACCCCAGTAGTTTAAAACTCAAGACAATGATCATATTCCACATTTTAACCAACATGTATGTCTATGGTGCTTTAGGTATCTTAGTTGACTACCTAAATAACCATTTAAATAAAACATTACCCCAACCTTCCCCCCTACAGACCCCTTTATACATCCAGAATTCCTATTATGTGACTATCGAAAAATATATAAATCACCATAAAATCTCACTGACTGAAATAAACTGTTAAAGTAAGATCTTTTTGATGTTGTTAAAGGACCAATAAATAAAGCAGAGGGTAGGCTTTTTACAATGATACATTTGCATGTAATAGTCACCTCTATATCATCCTACACAATCAACACAAATATGTGTAAAATATTGACATTTTTATATGTTTTATACTACTAAAACAGCCTGGGGTCAAATTGACCCCAAGGAACACCGATGCGTACAAAGTGCGTACAGGACATTTAAAAAAGATCTTCACGTTGATTTTATGTTTACCCATTAGTCCTCACTAAATTAGGAAAAGTCATGAAATACTAAGCAAAGAAAATAATGTGAACCATTTTTTTAGATACGTTAAACGTGTTCAATGTGTTATTGTTTGTAAGAAATCCAGCTACATCTGCATACGTCTTCATGCCTTTGATCGCATCGTATGTAAGTATTGTTTATGTTTATGTTATTAACAATTACAGATGATTATTTTTAGAAAATATTGTATTCTGTGGTGTTTAATGCTGGAGATCTTCCGAGTTGTCTCAATATTGTACAAGGTTAATGCAAGGAGAGATAAATGTACAAATGGTTGATTATATGTTTAAAATATGATGCCATTTATAACTGTTTAAGTTCTAGAATTACAATAAATACATTAAAAAGCTTACAGTAAATATAACAAGGCAATTCAATTCATGTTAAAGCTGTGTTGGTTTATATACATTGTGCATATTTGTATATGTAGAAATGATCATAGAATTGATTATATTTTGTCTTGTTTTTTTTTAGTATCACACCATCCTTATACCATTAAACCTGTGGGCAAAGGATTCATGTCTTCAGAGTCTTGGTGTACGGAGGGAGTTTATCTGGCTGTTAAGCTATATACACTACATATACCGGGGACAGCATAGCTTTTTTTAAAAGAAAGGTTTTTAGGCCTTTCTTAAAGGCGTCAGTGGTCTGTGGAGTCCTCAGGTGGTCTGGGAGGGAATTCCACAGGTGAGGAGCAGCTGTACAGAAAGCCCGATCCCCCATTGTGCGGAGTTTGGTCCTGGGGGGGCGAAGCAGATGGTTTGTTGTGGAACGGAGGTTGCGTGTGGAGGTTTGTGATGTGAGTAGTTATTTTAGGTATGAAGGAGCATTCCCGTGGATGCAGTGATGGGTGAGGAGTGCGATCTTGTATTCAATCCTGAATGAAACAGGAAGCCAGTGGAGGGAATGAAGGACGGATGTGATGTGGTTGTATTTTCTCACCCTCATCAGGATCCTAGCGACACTGTTCTGTACGTATTGGAGCTTCTGAAGGCTCCCGCTAGGAGTCCCGATGAGGAGAGCGTTACAATAGTCAAGCCTTGAGGAAACGAAGGCATGGACCAGTTGTTCAGCATCTGACAGGAGTTTTGCAATGATCCTGAGGTGGTAGTAGGAGGTTTTGCACAGGTGTTTGATGTGGGTGTCAAAGGTCAGATGTCGGTCAAATCTTACACCCAGGTTGGTAACTGATGTGGAGAGGGGTATGTTTTGGCCAGAAAAGGTGATGTGGGTTATGGGGGATGACTGGACCTGGTTTGGTGTGCCAACTAAAATAGCCTCTGTTTTGGAGCTATTTAGCTGCAGGAAGTTTTGTTGCATCCAAGCCTTTATCTCCTCAATGCAGGTGTTAAAGGATGTTGATGGGAACGGTGATGATGATGGTGAAAGTGAGGATGCATGTGGGATAGGGTCTGTCTTTATATATAGCTGCGTGTCATCAGCGTAGCAATGGAATGATATTCCATGCTGGCTGATGACACGGCCAAGGGGCAGAGTGTACAGGGTTAACAGAGTGGGCCCGAGGACCGACCCTTGAGGGACACCACAGGTGACAGGGTGTGTCTGGGACCTCGCACCTCCCAAGGAGACGTACTCTGTTCTTCCAGACAGGTGGGACTGGAACCAGCTCAGGGCGGAGTCAGAGAGTCCGATGGTGTATTGGAGGCGCTGAAGGAGGATGTTATGGTTGACAGTGTTGTATGCTGCAGTCAGATCCAGGAGGATGAGGAGAGATGGGGAACCAAGTGTCAGCCGCCATCAGCAGGTCGTTTGTGACCCTGACCAGAGCTGTTTCAGTGCTGTGGGCGGAACGGAAACCGGACTGGAATTTCTCAAAGAGGCCATTTAGTTGGAGATGTTCCTGAAGCTGGGCGGCAACTACATGTCTAACTGTCTACCAGCATGTCATGCACTCACTGGCTGTGGCACAACAAGTAGTTTGTACAGAATAGGAAAGACAACAGCATTCACCAAACTTAAGACCCATCTCAGCGAGCTCAAAGATCTGGCCCATTTTGGACTCTCTGCCAGCTTGGAAGAGTCTTTGCCAGTCGCAAGAGAATTTGCGCTTCTGCTATAAGGAAAAAAGAAAAAGGAAAATGGACTGATGTGCAAACTTGGATGAACTGAGGTTCATAATTGCATCAACAACAGATGCAGCCTCGGAAAATCTGCCGCCAACAGAGGATGCATTTCAACAACATGTACAAAGAGCAATGTTTCAGACAGCGATATGGTGTCACAGCCCGAACCCAAACCCTTGTTATGGAGTCCTATTGGCAAGGGGTGGATTGTCAGAGATGGGGCCATTCAACAAGTGCTATTTACAAAACCCCCAGCACCTACAGAAGTGAGGGACATTCCTCACTTGTATTGCAAAGCTGCAAAGTGTGGAGAGAGTGGAAAGTGCCAGTGCCTCTCTGTTGGCCTTCCCTGTACGGAGTTCTGCACCTGCTGTGCAGAATGTCAAAATGTGTCCTCTAACATTTCTGAGGAACCTGACATTTAACACAGGGCTGCCAACCCTCACGCATTGAGCGTGAGAGTCACGCAATTAACACATATCTCACGCACTCACGCCACACATGCCTTTCCTCACGCTAAGTTTTCGTCCAAAATAAATGTATAGAAATATAAAAATAAAGTGAAGGAAAAGCATGAAAGTTATTTACGTTAACGAGGTAAATCGGCTAAACGAAAAACACGTTTTCCAAAAGAAGTACGCATCGTATTCTCTCTTGAATGACAATGTGGCTGCACTCAGGGATGTAGTGCTGCCGCCGGAGAGCACCGGAACGCCGCTCCGAGAGAGAGAGAGAGAGAGAGAGAGAGAGAGCGCAGTGGGTCTCAAACGGTTTGGTGATCATTTATATAAACAATTATTTCCGAGGCACACCTTCATATGATCATTATAGTTATAAAACAATAAGAGAATAAAAACAGTTATGAAATACTATTTGACAGTAAAACAAGAATGCAGTTTAAAAGGGGAGTGATTTGTAAAATATCCATAAAGAAAAAGAAAATATGTTTACAGTTCTGTTTCATATGGGTGTTGAGAGATGTATCCATAGATCTCTTCATTTTGCTCTCAAAGTGCACCAGATTGATGCAATCTTCAATATTTAAAAAAACATCTTCCCAGGGAGCATGCCCCCGGACCCCCCTAGAGGAGGTTAGGTCCCAAAAGAAAATCTCACTCCAAGCTGAACTCAAAGGTTGGCAGCCCTGTTTAACATTATATTCTAGTATCTATATACTTAACCTCTCACAGAATTATTTGATGATTTGTATACTGTACTTTGAATTAAGGTTCCAGTTTCAATAAAACCTGTACTATTTACACCTATGTTTTAGAGGCTTGCAATTTAGAACCAGTGTTGGGTGTAACGTGTTACAAAAGTAACGGAGTTACAGTAATGTATTACTTTTTGCTGTAACGAAGTAATGTAATGCATTACTAAGGAATTATTCATTTACCCCTTTTTAGAAGTGAAGATATCCTCCAGAGACACCCATTCATTTTTGTCCTCTGTGGAGCACATTGGGTTTTGGTCCATTACTTTGAGGTTATACATGCCACAGCATTAAGTCCAATTGTACTCCACAGAGGACATCCTGGGCTTTCCAATCATATGACATATGTGGGGGTGTGGCTTTGAAAAAGATAATTTCATTGTATTTCAAAATGGCGTCCATCAACACAAGCACTATTTATAGAAAGAGAAATGGTAAGTTTATAATTTTGTAATTACCAGTATTGTGAGCTCAATATTTTAATTAATTATAGTAAGGGACATCTTAGGAGTTAGTGTAGTGAGTTTTCAGAGCAGTGTAATACTTATTTGACCTAAAACGAAATGTTCTTATGAATGTCCTCTGAGGAGGACATGGGGATTAGCTAACTTTTTATTTCCCCTATTTTACACAACACAAATGGAGGCAGCTCACTAACCAAGACAGAGAGAATTCTGAACAGAATCATTGAGGGAGACTCAGACATAGACCTGTCAGATGATGAGGATCCACAGGCAGTGATTGAGGAAGAGGAAGAGGTTGACAACTCAGAGGAGGAGGCAGTTACAGAAAAAAGTCCCGTCGTCTACTATGGGCCAAAACTAACGCGTAGGTTTCTGTAGGGTTCATGGCAGACGGATGCAGTGGGAAAACATACATCAAGTGCCTCAAGTGTCAGATGTATCTCTGCATTTCAAAAAAGGATGGAGTACTACAAATGAGGGCTCAGTATTTGTTGCATTGAGTTGTGGTGCTCTAATGTTGTCTAAGGCTGAGGCCCCACGAGGACGCATACGGTAGTTTCCGTTACCGTTTTGTGTCATATAGACCGTTCGGCCACACTAGGACGACAGAATACGGCAGTAAACGACTACGGTAACGATAACCGGTCCCGAGCTGGATAGAACGGCATACGCAACGCTCTGGGGGGTCCAACGGCTCCGTGTAATCGCCTCTATACGATCATTTTCTGATACGATGAAATAACCCCGCCTCCCTCTCCCCACGTCTCCCTCTCCCCACGTCTCCTGCTGCTGCCGGGCTGTCAGAAGAGGGGGAGGAAAAGAGAGGCACCGTTTATTATTCTTATATTATTATATAGAGTCGTTATTCGTTTGTTTTAAAGCTCAATAAATAACAAAGAAGACCTTTGACCGGCACTTTTCTAATTTTGTCCGGAAGATTTAAACTTTAACGGACATGTTGACCGGCGAAAAAAAATGTTAACGGAAACTCTGCCGCACGGTCCCCTCGTCCCTTGGAAGAGGCGGAGAGGTGGGTGTTTTTCATCTGCTGGTGGACTACCGGAGAGTAGGAGCAAACGCTTGCCTCGGGCAGGGAGAAAAAGAGCCAGAACATCCACAGCGGAGAATAAACAGAAGGGCAACCATGGCAACCATGCGCGGGAAGTCTTCTTCGCTGCTTTTGTGGCAGACTACAGCGCCATTTACAGGCCTGGCATATGTACTACAGCGTCTCCAGCGCTTTCGAGCGGTTTCGTGTGAACAGACACTTTCCGGTGTCTATTGCGTGTGGACGAAAGCCTTTTTTGCGATTGCGTATGCGTTTTACTGTATGCGTCCTCGTGGGGCCGGCGCCTAAATGTACTTGTATGTTAATGTTGTTTGTATACTATGCTTCGCATAACTAACACCCGATGTCCTCTACAAAGGACACACAATAAAACAAAAATTAAAATATATATATTTATTTTTTTGTTAGTCATTATGTTTATACCACCCTAAAGACTTGTGTGATCAAAAAGAAAAAAGGACATTTGAAACCTTTTTCTTTCTGGGTCTCAGGAGGATGTCAATTGTTCTGGGAATGTCATTTTCGAGCCTGAGGCCTGACAAACAGGCTCGGGGCTTAACTGGTTAAATGTTTGAAATGGATTCAGAATCCTCAATAACCCCCAAAACCACTCAAAAGTGTCCAAATCAGCATAGCCAATATTTGTACTATTGTCCACATACTGTAGGTGGTAATTAATGCTGATTAACACAACACTTATGCTAATTGTGTAAAATGCCCAACATATAAATACGCATCAGGCAGTTTCTATGTGCTGGGGACCCCTAATAAATATTTCTAACATACAACTTTTGGGTATTCAACCTTTCCGGGTTCACAACAGGACTCTATTATTGCACATATTTGAAATGTAACTTGACTTGAAATAAAAACCTCAGGGGGAACAGCGGACCTCTGAAATGATTCAGAGCTTAAAAATATCCCTTGGACCAGTGGCGGAGCCAGGATATTTTCAGTGGGGTGGCCAGGGTGGAACCAGTGAGCATTTTGGGGTGGCATTGAAATCACTATTATATGAACATAAAAATACAACTCACTATAAAATAAGGGGTTATTTAAGGCAGCTACAACACACCTCTACATTATTTGGGATTAAGCTAGTGGTGGAATAGATCAAATAATATTCAGTATATCTAACTATTTTTTTCTTATTCTCACAGGCAAAGTATCAACGAAGCTTACATTATACAAATGTAGTGCAATATACAGACTGTTTAGCTTATGGTGATCAGCAAGCAGCACTATGAGCTCATTCTCTCAGTGTATCATCAGGAATACAGAGACACACACACATAATTTAAATAAGAGTTTTTAAATTCAATTATTGGTTAAGAATAAACATCTTAAAGTAAATAACAATAAACAATAGCCCTTAACCCTGTAAGGCCCCCGGTTGTAATTTTACAACATTACTTTAAGCTATCCAAAAAAGTCAGTAAATGTTTTTGTTTTTTTAAAAGACTACATTTACATAGTCAAAAGGTCCTTTTGTTCAGCCTCACAATGCTATTGGGTAGTAAATGTGTTTATAGGTCCTGCCCTCTGGCCATACATATAAGACTAACATTCTTGACAATAGATCTCAATAGTCATCTTTTATGGTGTAAATGCCTTTTTAATAATAACATTTTTGAATGGAACATTCTCAACACGAATGCATCAATCCAAATAAATATAACTTAAATATGTGGGAAAATACTGTGTTTGAAATGTATAATTGAAATGAGATGTTAGCTTTTTGTTTTGATATGTATATATATATATATATATATATATATATATTGTATTCCAGTCTCCCTTCAGATATGTTAAGTGGCATGTAATTCAACACAATGCTGCTCACCTCCTTCAAAGTGAAATTAAAAACCTCTGCATTTTCTATATAGATATTAACAGTAGTTAATGTCAGCTTAGTAAAAAAAACAATACAAATTATTATTTACAATGGACTACGCTTAGCTAACAGACTCATTTCCACCACTCATGGACCACACTCACTTTTCTCTTGAAATACTGGGTGAAATACTGTCGCCCTTTAGTCCCTCTCTCTTTTCTTTCTCTCCTTTCTTTTCTTTTTGAAAGCCTGACTGTGAGTCGTTGAGACATGGTGTTGTACCCTTAAAAAGGGAAATAGTGAGTGAGAGAAGTGAAGACATATAATCACGCAGCTCCCGCCTTCATTCGTCTGAATCGAGCCATCTTTATAATGAAGCTTGTACATTTACAATGAATACACTCAAATTTCAGGACCAATAATTATGACTAAATTCTCCTTTATCTTTAGCTCTTTAACAGTGGTAAAACAACATCTGTATGGACATGTGAATGTAACAGTGCCTAGCTTAGCTGCTAACAACATGACAAACGGTCAGATTCAGCGGCACCACAAGGTATACAGCAGCTAGCTTCAATGACCACAAAGTTAGCCAGAATTAGCAAGAACCTTCAAACAATACAACAAAGTGCAAAATACACACTTTCCTCTCACAACGAACCACGGTGATGTAATACAGATTATATATATAACATGGGTTGATAGATTTATGGTGCTTTGTATACTGTAATTACCTTAAAAAGGGAAATAGTGAGTGAGAGAAGTGAAGACATACAATCACGCAGCTCCCGCCTTCGAGCGAGGAAGAGCGCAGTGATCCCTCCCACTGGAACCCCAAGGCATTACCAACAGATTAACGCACAATCAACCCATACAGCAGGATACATATATCTCTCAGAATTGACTATTCTTGTCTGTCACAATGGCACACACGTAAGTACTAGCATCCCTGCTCACATGCTCTCACTCTCTGCTAGAAAGTGCCGTTTGGAGGCGGAGGCGGGACCAAACCATTACATGTAAATAGAAGGGGTGTAGAGAGGCTTTGGATAATTAACTTTTGGAAGAAAATAAGTTAAATGAATTGCAAGTTTAGTGAGTACATTATCAATATAGTCTTATATTAATGTTAATCATTGATGAATGATGAAAGGTTACTTAAACATTTTTTTCTTAATGTTCTAAAATAGTTTGGGCCCCCGTGGTGAGGGTGTTTGGGGTGGCCAATAGGGTGGCCAGGATTCAGCTGGGGGTGGCCACGGCCACCCCCAGCTCCGCCACTGCCTTGGACATAATTACTACACACATTCGATGATTTCTCCTTTAAAGTAATACTTTAACATGCTGGTAAAAAATCATTTTCATTCCAACAGTGAGATGTGAAGATCAATGCTATTCTAAGAAGAGAGCTAGAGTCAGGAAGTGATTAGACTCATGTAGCATAAAGACTGGACAGCTGGCCATTAATACATCTGAAATCATGGTCACAACTACACAGAGATAAAAAGATATTATGAGTTGAATAGAAATATGTTTTAAGGTGTTTTAGCTTCATTGACAGGTGCCTAAGTTTATGAAAATCCCACAAGATCTCCAACTTTAAATTTGTTTTGATTTAAGAAAGTGTGAAAGACGTGGAGATGTGGACTTAATATCCATATGTTTCCACGACTGAATGCTTGGAATATAAATGTTTCCATAATGATAGAAACACATCTGGGATGTCCTAAAGATATTCATTATTTTATATTGTTTTCACAAAATGACAACTTAAGCCTTCTGATTTGCTTTGAATGTCTGTCTGTGGTTTGATTCACAGCAGTAACACTTTTTAAAACTTGAAATCCAACAAATAACTGGAGCCCTTGACGTTTAGATATTTACTCTGACATGTTTATGTTCTAAGGACTTATAAAGTGTTGTGTATGTGCCTCTGAGCCACGCTAAAAGCAGTAGTAAACTTCTGTTTTCCCCCGTTCAGGGAGGCAGACTAATGTTTTTCCCATCCTGTTAAAAATCCTATTGAAGAAAAATAAATTCTGAAATGTCAAAGTATCACTTTCACAGAGAAAAGCTGCTTCCTGTAGCATCTAAAGCAGGCCAGCCTGTCGTAGTGATTCATCCCTCAAACGTACACCTCTTCAGAGGGAGGCCATGTTGGGAGACAGCTCCCCGCTCCCTAAATGTGGATCAGGAAGCTTAATATTTCGCTGATTGCTTTTATTTGGGGAAATAGGCCTGGAAACAGAGTGGTTTGCTTTTTTGCTCGCAGCACTTTACCACCTACTTGAATCATGCCCATCCATTACCATCTGTGAGCGCCGTATTATAGGACAAACCTGTGTGTGACTGCTCCACATGGGTATTTATATACACCAGAGAGAAGTGATGGATGAATTTCAGATGTGCTTCCCTGGAGTCTGAGGGAGCGTTTCCATTTCTAGACAGGGGGAAAATGCTCCGTGCGGCCCCTGGGAATAAAGTGTCTGAGGTGCCCGCGCTGCAGTTTCCATTCGATTAGCTCACCTCAAACTGGTGCTGTTATTTCAAGAGCCTTCTGTTCACACTTTCTATGAAACACAGCAACTGCATTAACATCATACTGAGTATAACCAACCCTGTCTCCTGCAATATTACATCTGGGGGGGAATTACGGCAGCCGTTTTAAACACATAGTTAATATTTTAAATTAAAACAAAATAACAATGAATGCAACAAAACGACTTGGTTTGAAAATGTAAAAGTATCACTTTAACAGAGAACTTTTAGAAGAAAAAAAACGACTTTGTTTTGTTCAGGCAACAAAACTACAAACAGTATGAACTTCGTTTAAGTAAATGATAATGACTTGGCTTCAAAAAGTATATGTTTGTTAAAGAATTTCAACTACGGATGCGAATTAAAATAGGTCATTGCGGACATAAAGTTTTTATACAGGACACAAACAGCATCTCCTGGGTGGAAGTTTGTTTGACAAATCCACCCTCCCCTCCCACATTGGTTATGTGAAATGTGTTGACTCATATTTAATTAAACGTTTCAGTTTTTTCAGTGAGAAATGTAATTGTGTTATATCAAAAGCATACCAAATTGACAATTCTGTTTTGTTGAATGGGAATGTTATTTTTAAGAGACCCAGCTGTTAAACACACACACATTACATGTCACTTGTTAGACGCTTTTATCCAAAGCGACTTACATACTCAATACTGTGGGCAATCCCCACAGGAGCAATTTGGGGCAAAGTGTCTTGCCTAGGGACACAACGACATGCTGACTGCAGTGGGGTTTGAACCTGTGCCCCCCTGATCCCAACACCAGCGCACTAGAGCACTGCGCCACAGCCTCCCGCACACACACATATATAAATAAATAACAGGACTCAACAGCTGCAGACAATTGTTTTCCCATCACATCATGAGGCTGTAAAGTGCTGTACCGGTCAGGGAAGAAGACGTACAGTGTGCAGCGTTACGCCCACTACCGGACACTGCTCTCCATCATTTATCCCAACAACAGGTTTTGATTTGTTTCAAAGCACTTTAAGGTCCTGATCTGCTGTATCTGCTTTTCAATAAGTAGCAGTTATTTCAAAAAGGTTTTATTTTCAACTCTGAATTTCCCAAAATATATGACATACTTTCAGGCAGTGGAAATCACACAGAAAGATGTGTGCTCCTAGTTTGTCTCAAAACCCAAGAAACACAATTTTATGACTGCAGATCAAGAGGTCCCCAGTTACAATCTGGGTGCCCCCTATGTCAGTGTACCTTTGTTCAATCTCTGGTATGGCTAAGAGACCATGTAAGCGTAGACCAAGTGGCTGTGATCGTATAGTGGTTAATACTCAGTCTGGGGCGACAGCAACCTCGGTTAGAATTTGGGTCCTAGCAGCAGTACTAGGCTGCTCTAATAAAGGTCTCCTATTATACTATTTTTAGGCATATTATAGGTCTCAGATATATAAAAATCAAGTCTCTGAAGTGTTTTGCTCAAAATATCAAACAGATCACCCATTCTAGCCATGCTTCATACCTCTCTTTCAGCCCTGTACTAAAGTGCTGATTCTGGGTCTGTAGCTTTAAATGGTGCCGAGCTCCTGCTGGCCACGCCCCTTTGGAGCTGCTGCTGGCCACGCCCCTTTGGAGCATGCATGAGCTCTTCTGTGAAGAGAGAGGTTTCTACCCAGAAACTCAGCTAAATCCTGCCTTGACTTAACGGCATATTATGTTCCAAACCACATCAATGATTATTTCTGAAACATTATGGAGCTCAAATGCTTTTTCTCTCGCGGGTTTAGTACAAGGTGAGTACCTTGCCGTTTTGGGTCCTATTTTATTTTCCTTATATATGCTTCCCTTGGGTCAGGTTATCAGCAAATTCAGTAATATTTCCTACCACTGTTACGCTGATGATATTCAACTCTATGTCTCTTTTAAACCTGATCATCCTCATAGATTATCTGTGTTACACAACTGTCTAAATGCCATTAAGGACTGGATGTCTAACAACTTCTTGTACCTTAATGCAGACAAAACAGAGGTTCTCATCATTGCGTCAGACAGTATAGCTCCGACAGTTGCAAAGAGTATTGGGTCCCTTTCCTCAGCTGTTTGGTCCAATCTACGAAATCTTAGTGTGACATTTGATCAGGCAATGCATTTTGATCAGCATGTTAAATCACTGACCCGTACATGCTTTTTCCATCTCAGAAATATTGCAAAGCTCAGGTCTGTTGTGTCATTAGCGCAGCTTCAAATGATCATTCATGCTTTTATATCATCCCGGCTGGATTATTGTAACTCCATTTTAACATGTCTCAGCAAGTCATCTCTCAACCGTCTACAAATGGTCTAGAATGCTGCTGCAAGACTGTTAACTATGGGTCAAGCAGGATGACACACATTATACCAATTTAAAAATCCTTAAATTGGCTCCCAACTCGTCTTAGAATTGATTTTAAGGTTCTGGTTATTACATATAGAGCCCTGCGTGGAAATGCACCGGAATATATTTGTGACCTTCTCCATCCCTACATCGCCAGTAGGTCACTTAGGTCTTCAGACCAGGGCCTAGTGGCTGTCCCATGGTCTCATCTAAAAACTAAAGGTGACTGTGCCTTTCAGCTGGAGCTCCAACACTGTGGAACTCTCTCCCTATAGCCATCCGCTCTGCAGTCTCTGTAGAAGCTTTTAAAAAACTACTGAAGACCTATCTTTTTACATTGGCTTCTATTTCTATTTGAAATGTGTGTGGTGTGTTCTGTTATTATGTTTGTTCCTTTCAGGACTCCACGTGGTCTGTGTTTTGTTTTTATGTTGACCTTAAATGTATGCCTCATGTGGTTATTGTATTCATGTTTCTGCGGTCTTAATTTTTACTTTTGTTCTTACTTGTGAAGCACTTTATGAAATCTATTTCTGTGAAAGGTGCTATAATAAATAAACGTATTATTATTATTATTGCTAATGTAAACACAGACCATATTACTTCCAAAACACTTTGCACATTGTTTCTGATAGCGACGTTTCTGATAGGGCCGTGGGTGTAAAGCCAGCCCACATTTCAGATATTACGTCATATCGGAAGCAAATCTGGATCAGCTCCGTTGTACCCCCGTTTTTAGAGATTTGGGTAAGGAGGGAAAGAGAGACGGTTGTATTTTCTGACACTTTGTGAGTCTCCTTACACACCAGGGACACACCAGGGACACATATTTATGTATAAAAGACATCAAAAAGTGCATTTTGCATAATAGGTGACCTTTAAACATAACGCATCTTCAGTTAATTGGATACCGTGTCTCACTACAGATCAGACAATTCTAAATGAGTTCCTCTGATTGGGGCTTTAGGCTTTGTATAGCCAGCTAAGGCAAAGAGACTCGGGTTCTGTCCAACTAGATTCATCGTACCCCCCATCCCACAGGTCACGATGAGTGTTATGACTACATGGTACATCCCCACTAGGGAGTGGCTCTGAAATCAGTTTGACACCAGATGAATGTCATGGGAATATGAGCCATGAGTCAGTAAAAATCACTTAATGTTTCCCCTCTCTGTGCTCCCACCTGGCTGCACGATCAGCGGGCTCAGCATCACTGTGCCATCCACGGGTGATTACCTGCAGGCTGACCACAGCGGCCGCAGAGTGACAGGGGGGAGGGGGATCAGGGCTTAGAGCGAGGCGGCACTGCCTACAGTAATCCTGGATCACAGAGTTAGCTCCGTTAGCTTCTCCCACTCACTGCAGGGATTAGAGACACTGAGCCGGCCACTCTGATGAAACACTTGCAGTATCTCGGGACGGACAGAGACCTGGCAGGAGGGGGGGTTACTGCGGGGGGGATGGGGTATCGACCTGTATCCACTGACAACTCTAATGGAGACGTCCACTGTGAGTTACTAATGAAACCAGAGCTCATGCCAATCTAATTAACATTATTTCCATGTAGGCATGAGCTAAGAATAAAACTCCATTATACTGTATCTAGTAGATACTTAGAGCATTTTTAAACAAGCACACCAGCTTAATGAGAAAGTGACTTAGAAAATGAATTTCATTTGAAATAAAAAGTAGTACATTTTTTCCCCAAAACTTTAATCTGCAGTTTCTCCTTTATATCTCTTTCTGTGGATATGCCATAACACACAGTCAGTGTAGAACAGGATTGGTTATTTGTTTTATAAAGGAGGGTGAAAATGATTGAGCTTTAATTTTTGGAATTTAATAATTGATTTGATGAATGTCATTATTTATAAATGTGAATATGTGTTTACTGATTGTGTAATAAGTAGTGGAAAAGTACAAGAAGGGAGAAATGTATGTCTGCCAATCAGAGGAACAAGGTACCTAACCCAAACGTCTCTTGGTTAGTAGGCATGTATACTGTATCAAGGAGTATGTAAGCTTTGGATAAAAGAGACATACAGAGCGCCAAATGACTGACTGCCTGATGATAGTAAAAAGTTCAGATGGTACCTTGGATAAGATATCAGGGTAGTGCTGTTAGTGCACACACATTACAGAGCAACAGGCCAAAAGTAGCTGAAGCACCTACACATTCACGGGGTGATTCGATGTGTCATACAAAAACATGAGTTGCGACCTATCGTGGTTCAATCTCCCATAACAAGCTTTAAAGGAGTTTGGTTTACTCCTCTGGACAGACCATATCTGAGGATAACATTGGCTGTCTTTGATTGTTATGAGACAGAGTAGGGAAGCATCAGGAATTACTTTTTGTTACGGTAAAACAACAAGAACACTGAGAGGATTGACCAGTTACAAGCAGTTGTGGATTTGGACAATTGAAGATCCTTTGTTCACTCTGCCAACAAGGACTGAGGACTTTGAAATACTTTGTGGATTGTGGATAAAATCACAGGATTTTCTCCAAGTTCCTCAGTTTGGCAGTAAAGTAGGGATTCCACAGCCAGGGAATCTTTCTCTCCTGTTCTTTCAACAGTAATACTGGACTGCTCACATTCAGTTCATTTAATACAGCTTTTACATGTTATTAAGGTTTTGTGAATCAATATTTGTAAGTAATCAAATCAATTGTTATTTTTGGGTTGTAAACATGCCTGCTAAATTGTGCAACAGATCTATAATCTGAAATCAAAGTTAAAGGTCCCCTTTTATGCATACTGCACTTTTTCACTTCTTTTAAACATAAATATGTCCCCGGTGTGTAATGATACTCACAAAGCCCTACTTTTCCCCCCCTATTTCTCTAAAAAGGAAAGAGTTTGCATATTGAACGAGGTAGCACTACGTAACCATGTTCAAACCATAGACTGTAAATACGTACACTATAAAGCTAATCTTCAAAATTGTAAGCCTTGGCATTACAAACCTTTTGCTGAAAATAACTTTCCCTTTGAGATGGTTCTTCTTAGGTTTTGTGATTTAGAGAAAAGTGAAATAAATGTTTTTAGAATATTAAAAGTGTTTCCAAGTAGATCTGCTTCAAGCATCCATGCATCCAACTCTTTACACTGATTAAAACCGAGTCAATTCTACAGCAAATTGCTGTAGAATTCTATTGTCTGTGATGTTTTAAAGTGCCTCTCAGTGCAGTTGTCTCAGTCAGGTGGGCCAGTTGATGTTGATATTTTCTTTCTATTTCTTTACACAAGTTCCACTGAAAACAGGGCAAAACAAAATCAACAATAATGTGTTGAGATATTTGCTGAGGTTGTTGTTATGCTCCGGGTAAGGTCTCTCAACATTTGGCCATATCCATTTTATGGCCCAGTACATTCAGCTTCCATGTCAATCAATTTGTATTTTCAACTTGAAAGTTAGTTATAGCTGCAGTATCTGAATCTTAATATACGATACGATATGATACGATATACTTTATTGTCCCCGTAAGGAAATTTGTTCATGTACATATACAAACATAGTAAACATTAAAATACATACACATATCATCACTCATACACCGTTTGAACAAACACAATAATAATATTTAATGCATAGGAGCATGCAGGCTGCATATTAGGTAAGTTGAAAGAAATAGTAGTAAGTTTAAATAAATAAACTTAATATTATTGCTTTCAACTAACCTAATTCAGTTATGAAATTAAAACATTTATTAAAGTAAATGTTTCAGATTTGTTCACACGCACAAAAAGACTGAACAAATCACCACATGCAGCACATGAATTTCTATGGTGTCCCTCCAGAGAGGAACTCCCCCTGGATAACTGCCTGAAACCAAAGAATATTAACAATGTAACACAATGTGTATTTGCATTCCAGTGCACATTTGGTTGTGTGTTGGTTTATTTCCCTCCTCTTTCAGATAACCAGATGATCAGAGAGGAACATTGAGTGCAGCTGCAGAGCTTTGATACCTCTTAAACATTGTTAGAATGTTAGGTTTTTGGTATTTAACTTCTGATAGTAGACACAGTAACTTCTTCTGTCACTCCAGACTTTCTCCCAGCTGGAAACCACACGGCACTGTTTCTCTCCTCCTACAGAGAAGCAGCAAGGGAGTGTCAAAAGCCATTCTGGGAAACGCAGGAAATCGGTACTTGAAGTAGAAGATGAAGCAGCAGGAGGGAACATGATCTTACCAAAAAAAGTAAATTACCACACTAAATCCCTCAAGTGACACACTCAACACCACAAATGGATGATATCTAACAGTGAGAGTATCCACAGGTGGATTTTTCCTTTCACCTCGGAGTCTCTATTGCATTAACCTGGATCGTGGAGACACATGTACAGAGACCACATTTCATTTTCAAGGGTTTCTAGATAAGTTCTGCCTCAATGCAGCAGAGATGGCTCCATTTACACCACCAGGCCCATTTAACCTGGTTACTGCTCAAACAGCAAATGAACGTTTCACTCCAGTGTTCAGGAGGCCGTCACATTTAAGGGCTTGGTGAGATAAATGGTATCAGTCACAATGTAGTAATATCTCCCTCTTTCTCAAGGAGCGCCAAACCAGAACCAGCCAATATGTGATCAACATTTCGTGGCTCTCCGGCCGTGTTCTTTCAAGGACATGCTATAGTAGTGTGAAGCACCACAGACACACAGAGCTAATGGACCTTGAATGTGGAATGTTCTAAAAAAAGTGTGCTCCTCACTCTGGAGTGTGGCAGGCCCTGATTACAGAAGTGACAGTCTGGACATCCAGAAGAATTACTGCGATTGTTCAGCCGGAGTCAAAGGAAAGGGGAGGGCCCGCGGGATAAATCACTCTTTATCTAGTCAATCGGATGATTCCATAGTGCGGATAGCAATAACAATTTCTCCTTGAGGACCTTGAATACTAGTGTGTGCTGCACTAACAAAACTCTGAGTACATCTTTTCAGTATAAAAGGCAGTTAAGAGCCCATAAGAAATCGACGATTACATCAGCGCTCCACTATCCCGAGGCTTTCTCCTGTATCTGAATTAGCCTTTATTCTGTCTTTTACTGGCATAGTTCACTCGCTTCTCCTGCTATGTGTTTCCCTTAAGTATGCTTTTGAATTACCCACTGATAGTAGCGAAGGACAATGTTTACAACAAAGTCATTTTAAATCATTTCACAGCCCTTTTAACACAAGCTAGCATTTCTGAAGAGTGAGCAGCCAGCAGGTTCTTCTTCCTGTTTAATCCCTCACCTTCAGTGTCAGCGTGCAGCTCTGCAGATCACTCATTTCCTTTCAGTCCTCTAAGAATTATAGGAAGTAGAGAAAAATGCATCAATTCAGTCTCAGACAATGTTAGCACAACACAAAATATACACATCTATAAATATTTTCCAGCAGATTTGAAAGGGTTACTGATATTATTTTTCATGATTTTAGTGAAGTTTTCAATTCAAGTTCACAAGAATTTAAGTTTTATATTTCTAGCTAAGGTAAAATGCAAAGGTTAGGGTGATGGAGAGATGTTCAGCGCTGACTCCCATGCAGGAAACCAACGGTTAGCATTCTTATTTATTATAACCACAATCTTTATCTGACCTTAACCAAAATCACTATCTGTCGTTCCTCCTTCAGATATTGTAGAAAGCAAATATTTTTAAAATATTGAGAAGTAAAAAATAAACAAACAAATAAAAAATTGAATGTAATCTCTATTTTTCTCTATTACTTTGCATGTCTTAACATGTCTTTTTGAAATTCTTATCGTATAATTATTTAGAAAAAAATTGATAACTGCACATATTAAAAAAAACATTGAAAAATATCACGTACCCCCTGCAGTAATAGTTTTGAGAAAAACTGGACTTGACACTGTTCCAACATCTGAGGTCTGAAGTTATCAAATATGATAGCTCTTCTCAAAACTAATGTGAGGACCATCCACACTTCGTTCTTGGATGATCCGCTCCCTTTTTCAAAGGAACCCCGTGTGTTGTGAATTACTATAAGCTATTAAAGATCAAATGGTTCTAAGGAATCCAAATTTCCCTTTTAAGTTGGCGGTTGTGACAGTATCTGGATGCATGGTTCCCTCAGTGTACATGTGGGAGTGGAGCTGAAATGAGCTCTTTGCTGTGTTGCTCCTTGAAGTGTTTAAGGACACGCTGTAACCCCCCGACCTTGTGAGGCAGGTCATGCGTGCTACCTGATATACTTTTTCATCCTTTTGGTGATCGCAGGGATTACAAATGTCTTTTTTGTTTGTTTGCGACGAGCAGAATGTCATTCTTTTGTTCCCTTTTCCCCAACCTCAAACACGGTGCATCCCGGCACCCCTCTACCCTTCTGTTTTACTAGTTGCCTTTCATTTACCTGGCCACTTCAAAAAGCAATGCATAGTCAACTCCCTTCCCAGGATGAGGTCAAACACATACAGAGCCCTGCCTACCACTGTTTTTATTACCATAAATGTCAGTAGTCTTCTTCCTCCTCTGCACACTTGTATTACCCTGGTGGAAATGTCAAATGTATTTGCAACAGTCATATGATTGTAATGGCCATAAGGCTCAGGAAACACATCAGACGTTTTTTTTTCACCCACTACTCTTTGTTGCACGTCAGGAAAGTAAGCATATAAGTATTACCCCATTTGTGTTTCTAATATTTCCTCTCTTAATGGGGTGCAAGTCCTTTCTCTTTACTTTGATCCTCCACTGAAATCCCACATGGTGGTCATCAATTATGTATACCTTCCACAACTGTGTCATTCTAGCAGTGCCTTGAATGGCATGTTAACATAGATGAAAATGGCTGAGAGGGATAGTTGTCATGCAGCAGCTGCACAGGAACTTTGCTGCTCTTCTCCCTGCTTGCTTCTGTCTCAGTGCTGCATAAGCTTTTAGCCAGCCGAGGCAGCGTCTCTCTTCATGCATAATGATAACTCCAGAGTGCATAAATTGAATTTGTTTCCTGACACTTTTCTGCAGTTTTGCATGTTGTCAACATTGTGACAGTTGCTCATATCTCTGGCGGGCCGACAGAGAGGCTTATTAAGGGCGACACGTCGGTGGAAGAGCTCTGCTGACATGACTCATTCACAAGTCATTGGAATTCTTTGTTGCATGACTCTGTGAAACTGTGTGTGATGTTGTCATTGAGAGGGAGGTCATTAAAACTGTGTGCTAGTGGTCTGCACAGACAGTGAGATTCTCAAGGCCAATGCCATGTGACTCTTCTTGCCCTATGCTGTAATTTATGGAGGATATTTGAATTTGTCCATGTGTCAAAATAAACTTCAGTGTGTGTGTGTTCATGGTAATGAAGTAATATGTCACCCACTGCAACAGTTGATGTGTTTTAAAAGTTTCTGGGCAACAATAGAGCGCCATAGCACAGAGGAATAAGATGTATCAGGTTTCTGAAACAAACACCATAACTGTAATACGTATACTGTTGCAATACATATTGGTGGTTGGATGGAGTTCAAAAACTATTTCAATTGATATTTCCAGTCCTTAGCTACCAGTGTGTTGCAGATATAAAAAGATTGCAAGATAGCCTTAATTGCCACATTTCAAACAGACTTTTGTGGAGCCAGGGTTACACTTGGAGAAGTTATTCCGGAAAGTAACCGGGTCTCATTTTTGTATGCTAGCGAGGTGAAATAATGGAGTACAGTAGAAGCCTGGAGCAGAGTCTGGCCTGCTCACTGTCTGCTGAGTCAATGTGGAGAGGGGGGAAGATGTTCTCAGGTCATGGGATGTTGATGCCCAACAGCCCATATAGTCAAAAGTCCCATTACTGAGGATATCATGTATGTAGACCAATAGTTACATTTGCCTTAAGCTTTCTCACAAAGAAAAAATAAACAAACTAAAAAGTGCTCACGCTAGATGCCTGGAATCATGACTTGCATGTCAGAATTCGGATACCCAATAGGGAAAGGGGAATGTGATGTCATCAACAGCAAGTCATCTTTGGAGCATACCAGCAGACGCAACCTATTGAGCTAACATGTTCGGCTAGCGCAGTAGCATAGCTTGTTCACTCCAAACCTTATAAACATGGTCGGTAGGCTCTGCTTTGTGGTTGGCTTTAACAGCCAATCCCATGACCAACAAATGAAACAAAAAGTGACCATGGGATTACATTTGACTGTTTTCTGACATGCAAAGTTATCAAGGAAGATGTAGCCCACATCAGCAAGAGTCGCTTAATGCTTGGTTGGCAGAAATGTGCTCACCGTTACTGCTCTGTTCAAAAGGAATAACTGAACTACATTAACACAAACCACCAAACAGGCAATATGTTTTAAAACATGAAATATCGCCCATGAAGCATTTATGAAAAGTCAACGTTGTGTAAGCATGCAGTTAGCACAACATTAGCTTTCTTACTTCTGTCCAGATGAATATCATTGTGCCTCTAGATCTGAAGGTCTTGTACCCCCCCATTTGTAAACTAGACATGGGCCTTCACATTGTTAATAAGACATGCAATGATTTGTGACAAAGATCAGTTTGCTATAAAACGCCCCTCTTACAAAACATTGACATTGTTTGTGTAGAAACACTCACTGTGAACATAATTATTTTGAGGATAGAGCTTGTGTAGAAAAGTAGTGTGCATGAGTGATTTGTTGTGCATCAGACATTCTGTTGTTCTGTCTGTTTTTTTTTTTTTACTGTTTTTAGTCACCAAATCCAAAATTGTCAAATTGACATGTAGGGGCTTCAAAAACATCAAATCAACATCATTTGGGATTTTACAGAATCCAACATGCTCTTCAGCGAGTGATTTGGCCTAACACCTTTGATCACTAATGACTGCCGTCTTATTTATTCTACCTAAATGAATCTTAATGTTCCTGCTAACGTCTATAGGACTGGTAACACAAATTATTGAATCAATAAATAAGCAGATTCAATTGTGGGAATGAAGTTACTTTGCACAAAACGTTCTCCTCATAGTCTACTTTAGTGATCTTTGACATACCGATTTGAACTGTTGACTAATAACAAACCACCTTGATAATGCTTGAGTATAATTGGACTGACAGTTAGAAATAGACCTAGGGGGAGTAGTTTCCTGTCGCGGTAAAAGGCATTTTAGAAAAACAGCAGATGAATTGCCTTTTCGTAACCTACTCAAAACATTACCGTGAGAGCAACATGGAATAACATCTGTGTCTCATGCAATGTCATTCCTAATGCACCCTTAAATTGAAAACAAACAAGCACTAGTATAAGTCCAATTTGAGTGACAGTGTACTTAGAAATATGTGTATGCCAGGTGCAACATGGTCCTCCTTTGTCCTCCTATTGTTTAGTAAACACTCTTCACACAGTAAACTTGGCTAAATCAAAACTCGGAAAGGAATGACTCAAAGCTATCACATCTCATGTTGGTCAGAGAGTGAAAACCCTGCCTGTTGCAGTAATGCTCAGGAGCTCACGGCTGTGAGTCTGTTCTGCATGCTGACCCGACTCCCTCACAGTAGATGCCTCTCCTGTGGCACCATGTGGCCACACAGAACACACTCTTCCTTTCTGACACTCTTGTGTGCCTGTCGCCTGGGGAGAAAGCTTTTCATGCTCCACTGTTTCCACAGAAAGCAGTGACACTTCAACTCCAACTGCTGGGAACCTGGGACCTGCTCTGTGTTACTGTACTGAGGCACAGAGTACAGCACCACTTTAACCTGTATGAATTCTATCAGGAAAAGTGAGGCAAACAACCTGACCCATGTTCAAGACAGTTATTACTCAAGGAAGATATTACTTTTGCAAACACCATTCCTTCAGACAAGATAATGTTCTCAATCAGTGCGTCTTTTAACGTGGATTTGTTATGACAAATCTCTGAGCAATTACTGCCAGCTCCATCACAGAGCCATTGGTCGAATAGAAACATGGCTGAAAATGATATCAGATCTCAAGAATATAGGACATGCAACCCTTCTGAATCCCAGTTGCTAACATCTATTCCACTCATCCTGACCACTGGTTATTGTTTAATTGCAGGGTTTCACTGTCACCTTCTTTTACAAAAACACATCAACCAACTTAAGTAAAATGAAGAGCCCTATGTTTAGGCCATGGTATGTTTCCTGGACATACAGTAGTTGATGGAACTTCAATGATGTTTGATGCTCCTCAGTTATGAATCTTTAGATTGTTAACAGCTAACAGTTACATGTATTTATTCAATTTCTGTATCATAACACAGATTACTTCACTAGTATTGTACCCTTTGATGTTATTGGAATTATCTGTATTTTAAAATCGTTTAAAATGGATACTTCAGACCTGTTTCATAGCGATGATATTTCTAATCAACAACTTGTCACCAGAATATTATTAAATGACACGTTGCATTTGGGCAAACGTTGACAGACACCAGATAAAGACTTGTCAGTTGGTACAGATATATTGTTTTCCTACCTTGCTCACCAGAAACCATTTCCTTCAAGACAAAACTGTTTTGTGATTGTGCAAAACGAAAAAAATAAGCCCTCTGTCTCAAATGCCACTTGTCAAATGGATTTGACTGACGCAGATTGCAGAGGATAAGGTTTCAGACCACACATTTCCAGCCTGACGTGCTTGGCAAATCTGGCTTAGCAGTGAGGCATGCAGCCCTGTCGTGTTCCCTCAAGAGGTTTACTGGAGAACACTGTGTCTTTCAGAGCCTTTGACAGTATCTCAGGCTCCACTTTCCCTTCATTTATGAAGCCATATGTGTTAAAACCTTGTATTTTCTTATGCCCTTTAGGTCATTTTAAGACATTAAATCAATTTGAACATATGATTTGTACGGTGGCCGGCAGGTGCAAACGCGGGAAAACGGCCAAAAACGCATACATAAGCAGGAAACAGCTGCAAATAATGAAATGAAAAACAAACAAACCCTGAAAACAAATACAACAAAAAAACGCTGCATTTACAGAAATGATGCAAACTAAATACAACACACAAACCCCGAAAACAAACGCTGCAAATACAAAAACGATATGCAAAGTCAAAAGCACATACAAACCCAAAAACACATACAAACCCCAAAACACACAGTGCTCCAGGCCTCTAGGGGGCGCGCTACGTGGAACAGATTGATGTCTGACCAGACATAGAGAGAACGAACGAGAGAGATGGAAATTGAAGCCGGAGGAAACAAAGTTGATCGAAGTGGACAAAGTCGATATATAAGAAGGTAAGTCTTGTTTTGATACAAAGAGCGTCACATTTACCCAGCTAGCATTAGCTTGTTTGGTAAAAGAGCTTGCAAGTCAAGAGACAGCATTGTGCACCTAAATGTAACTCTTGACATCATATAGATATATTATAGGTGCAGAGAGGAGTTGGTTGATTGTGCCCCAATGTAAATCCTAATGTGAGAGTTAAAGGACGGTCAACAATATAATGTACCTTGGTCAGTTTGGATCTATCGTGGCGTTTATTCCTAATTAAAGTGAATTTATTTTATTTCAGTCAGTCATTTGTGTGGATGCAGGTGTGGGACATTCCACATGTTCCAAAAGTGAGCACTCCAAGAATGGACAACAGTTTGCCAGGGTCGAATAAAACATTGTCAACATGTTATTTTGTGCCACAAGAAGCAGAATGTTTTAACAGTACAGTAGTTTGAATATATTTTGTGTTTACCTTTATCAGACCTCTCAGGCACCCACAACCAGCGTCTGATCGGGTAAGACTAATTCAAAATGTGATTATACCATGTAGGTTTGAATTTGTGAACATGAAATCAATAAATACCTTTGTGTGCTAATGACACTGTCATTAGATCAACTGCACTTATTGCCTGGGTAAAGATAGGATGGAGCACCAACCCCATTCCAGGAAGAGGTCCAATCTGCCCCGGGTTAGAACCACTTCTATAGGTAAACGATGTTGACAGTTGCATCGTGACACAGTTGTTTGGTGTGTATCTTTATTTTTACATTTGTTTGTTTGTATAGCCTCCAATCAGAGTGGGTAACATTGCCAGGAAGCAGAACAATTATACTTTTATACATTTCCAAATGACACCCACAACATCTTACATCTTAGTGAAGACGATACAAAAAATACATTTCAAATGTTTACAAGGATTGTGCAGGAGTATGACAAAAGTGCTGACAAAAGTGATGTAAATATGACTATCATGCATATATTATGTATTTGAAAGTAATTATTCAACTGTCTTCTCACTGCAGCAACTACACAAATGTGTATGCACCTATCATTATTGATAGCCAGTCTGAGCCAGAAGACAAAATGGAGCTAACTGCAGAGGAAAGGTATTCATTGTTACTATTACCACTTCATTGTTCTATTCTATACTGTAAATCGCAACCCACTCTCTTCAGTCTGCATACAAATGACACGACTTTACACATTGGAAATGCGTGCAATAGATACGCAGAAGTCCGATTTTGCGTGCATATGATACGCTAACCATTCCCATTGAGATCTGAGGCCGAGTTTTGCGTGCATATTATACGCCACGTTTCTTGCCTGCGCCACTTGTTTTTGTCCGGTCGGGTCTTGGTAGACCGGAAGCTGTGTGGTTCATAAAAACATGTTCTTACTCAATACCAAGCCACGATTATTGTTTTTATTTTAAATCATAAAAAGAAAGACTGAGCCCTATTTCAAAAGAAATAGGGCTCAGCTTCAGAATAATGAAATCTGTATTTTTTTAAATCTTTTTTTCCTTCTAATTTGTTATTCTTTTCTAAATAACACACCGTTATTTACTCAACAATAACACACAATTATCCTTGTTTTTATTTATTCGTTTAATTCTATAATCTCGGGCTTTTTAGCCGTTCCTCAGGAACTGAATTTCAAAATAAAGTCACCGGAAACAGACGTAGGCCTATAAGGGACATTTCGAGCATCATTGCGATACACACCACAAACCCACTGAACTGATTACCCAAGATCCTCAGCTAGAAGCTCGGAGATTGGATTGTTTAGCCGCAATGCACGCTGGGATGTGGTGTTAATGCGATATGAGATCCGAAAAACATTTAAAAAAAGAAAATAATACTTTATTCCGAGATGTACAGATATTAATATGAGGATGTGCAAAAACAGACAAGCTAATTAACCTTTATTTAAACATTAAAGAATACTTTAGGTTAAGGTTTTTCTTTTAAATAAGAAAAAAGCTTTTGGGATATCTACACATAAGTATTAAGCCTGACAAAGTACTTAACGTCTAATATATTGCTTTGCTGCCTATGTTGAAGCACTTATTTTAACTGATATTATACACATTAATTATACTCTTATGTATGTAGATAGTATAAGAAATGTGCAGAATTTGACAGTTTAATGGTGGAGGTATACACACATATTGATAGATGTCTTGTAATGCACTGTTGAGGAAGCTGTGACCCAAGTTTTTCATTCATTGCATAACTTCAACATAGTTCAGGTGTAACTAAAGTCTGATTTAAGGGTTGTTTATATTTCACATCATTAATCAGAATCTGCAAAGTAACTAAAATAAATGTAGTGGAGTAAAATACCAGGTTAACCTCTGAATTGTAGTGGAGTAGAATTACAAAGTAACAATGAGCTGTCATGTGGGTATATATTAATGCTGCCCATTATGGATACAAGCGATTTTCACCCATTTATTAATTACATGTTTTAAATTTGTACACACCAATGTGTTTCCTATCACCTAAACCTCCAGGGATGTACACAGTTTAATACTGGCAACTTCTAATTGTGGGAAAAACGAAAACGTCTTTTAAAACTACAATTCCCAGTAGAGACCGCTATAGAACATGTTGCGAAACCCATGTGTGAAACACAATAGCCAGCATGTGTAGTTCTGGGGGGGCGTTCGAGTCCAGCTTTCAATAGTCTGCCGTGGTTTCGTTCAAAGAGCTGTTTGACGCTCGGTGTAACCTTGGTGCACTGCCACTCCAACATCCAATCCCAGAGCTTGAAGATGAATCACGGGGTTTGTGGATTTCTTTAATTTCGGATATCATATCCCATTAACACCATATCCCAAAGTGCATTGCGGCTAAGGATCTTGGGTAATCAGTTCAGTGGGTTGTGGTTGTCGTGTGTATCGCAATGATTCTCGAAATGTCCCTTATAGGCCTACCTATATTCCGGTGACTTTATTTACGGCTAAAAAGCCCAAGATTATAGAATGAAACGAATAAAAACAAGGATAATTGTGTTATTATTGCTTTTTTCTTATTTAAAAGAAGACCTTAACCTAAAGTATTCTTTAATGTTTAAATAAAGGTTAATTAGCTTGTCTGTTTTTGCACATCCTCATATTAATATCTGTACATCTCGGAATAAAGTATTATTTTCTTTTTTTAAATGTTTTTCGGATCTCATATCGCATTAACACCACATCCCAGCGTGCATTGCGGCTAAACAATCCAATCTCCGAGCTTCTAGCTGAGGATCTTGGGTAATCAGTTCAGTGGGTTTGTGGTGTGTATCGCAATGATGCTCGAAATGTCCCTTATAGGCCTACGTCTGTTTCCGGTGACTTTATTTTGAAATTCAGTTCCTGAGGAACGGCTAAAAAGCCCGAGATTATAGAATTAAACGAATAAATAAAAACAAGGATAATTGTGTGTTATTGTTGAGTAAATAACGGTGTGTCATTTAGAAAAGAATAACAAATTAGAAGGAAAAAAAGATTTAAAAAAATACAGATTTCATTATTCTGAAGCTGAGCCCTATTTCTTTTGAAATAGGGCTCAGTCTTTCTTTTATGATTTAAAATAAAAACAATAATCGTGGCTTGGTATTGAGTAAGAACATGTTTTTATGAACCACACAGCTTCCGGTCTACCAAGACCCGACCGGACAAAAACAAGTGGCGCAGGCAAGAAACGTGGCGTATAATATGCACGCAAAACTCGGCCTCAGATCTCAATGGGAATGGTTAGCGTATCATATGCACGCAAAATCGGACTTCTGCGTATCTATTGCACGCATTTCCAATGTGTAAAGTCGTGTCATTTGTACGCAGACTGAAGAGAGTGGGTTGGTAAATTGTATTACTAGCTTCATCATTTAATATTACAATACATCAGTGTCTTTCCCAGCACAGAATACCTGACTGCGGAGGACATTGTTGCAGAACTCTCTGCAAAAATATCAAATACATCTTGCAGCAGGTTCAATATTAATGTATTAATGTGTGGGATGGAGCAATCCGCGGCTTCAAAGGTGCCTCATTCAACCCCTCTCATGAGATGTCAGTTAAGTTCACTGATGATGAGGGACAAACTGAGGATGGAGTGGACACTGGTGGTCCCAAGCGTGAGTTCCTGACCCTCCTTATGGAATGCCTGAGAATGCGAAGAAAACATCATGTCATAGCAACTGTTTGTGCCCCATGGCGATGTGACTTTCCCAGCCGCTCACTGTCTCAAAATCTGATTCTAAATGTATAATGTTCTCTATAAAGATAGAACTAATACACAATTGTGAATGTATAATATAAACTGTTTTGTGTATTTAATCATGCATTGGTCTACAATTTAATGATGGCTTCTACATATTTCACATAAACAGACAATGAAAAAATGTGTCCTTCATGCTGATAACTAGTGTATGCATCTGCCAATTAGTATTCTAAACAGAGTGTGTTGAATCCTTATTTCTTGCATTTGAAACAGACACAATAAAAAAAGTGAACTTACTGTTGTGTTCAACTTCTGCCAAAAACTGTACATGTTTGCCACAGGAGCCACAGGACACTTGAACTGTCCCCAGATGTTGGCCACAGAAAGGACAACACATGGCAGCCTGAAGAGACATACATTGATGTAGTAAATCCATTGAATCAAGTCAATCAGAAACACATAGTCTAAATAGTGGTTAGCTAAATAAATAGAAAGATACATCATGTTTACCGTTGAATCTGTGTTTTTCTCTCTCTCCTTGAATGTGTTCTCTATATTTGTTCTTGAGCATGTCTAATGCAAACTACTCTCCTGTCATTACTTGGTCCCTCTTCACATTTGATCACTTCTCCACCGATCATAGCTACTTATAGTATCGCTACAGCTCTGTATAGTTGCAACATCTATACACAAATACATACATATAAACAAACTGTTAAGAATGTCTCTCTCTCTCTCTTCAAATGTTTCCGCGGTACTCACTATGGCCCGTGTTATTTACCTGCACTTGATTTGAAGCTCTCCTCTCCTCAGCTGGTGTAGTAGTTACTGTAGGCACGCTAATGCTAGCTGGGTAAATATGACGCTCTTTGTATAACAACAAAACAAGACTTACCTTCTTATACTGTATACCGACTTTGTCCACTTCAATCAACTTTGTTTCCTCCGGCTTCAATTTCCATCTCTCTCGTTCGTTCTCTCTATGTCTGGTCAGACATCAATCTGTTCCACGTAGCGCGCCCCCTAGAGGCCTGGAGCACTGTGTGTTTTTGGGTTTGTATGTGTTTTGGGGTTTGTATGTGTTTTTGACTTTGCAGCGTCTTTCTGTAGCGTTTGTTTTCGGGGTTTGTGTGTTGTATTTAGTTTGCATCATTTCTGTAAATGCAGCGTTTTTTGTTCTATTTGTTTTCAGGGTTTGTTTGTTTTTCATTTCATTATTTGCAGCTGTTTCCTGCTTATGTATGCGTCTTTGGCCGTTGTTCCGCGTTTGCACATGCCGGCCACCGTAGATTTGTCACTGTCTTATAAATGGACTTTATTTGCTTTATATTTTATATTGCTCTAATCCAAAATGGAAAGTAATCAGGTTACATTACTTTTTTATTTTGAGACTAGCAATTGTAACAGATTCAATTTTTAAAGTAACCCTCCCAACCCTATCCATACCTCAGTTAATACATTAAGGTCAATAACCGACCAACCAACCAATCAGCATTTATGCATACAGAAATCACACTGAAAAACTGAAACGTTGACTTTAATTAAATGTATTATGTCAACACATTTCGCATAACTATATTACGTTAGTTGAAACTGTATTAGGTTAGTTAAACTTAATATTAAACTTTTCAACTAACAGTTATGTGAAATCTGTTGACATAATACATTTAATTAACCTGTTCAACCCGGAGGCCCCCGCCCGCGGGGGCTGCGGGATTTTTTTCTCACGAAACTGTGTCTCAGGGCTTCTTAACATTCAAAAACCTATTAATGTGTCATACCCACTTAACGGGAAGAAACTCAGCTAACTGACGATATGAACCATTTTTACCGAACAAAACACAAGTCTCACAAGAAGCGTCTAAATGAGCCCTGAGCGAAAAAATGCTAACACACTTAGACAGAACTCTAGGTATAAATACCCTTATTACATATCGGATCTGCACAAACAAGATATCGATTAGCAAGCTGAGATTCCACAGATTCTAGGGGTATAAGTATCACCACTGAGCAATCAGAACTCGTGACAGGGGAAGCAAACACAGACATCACAACACAGAGCTTTACGGAACAAAAACGGGACATTGTCTTACCTATGCTGTTGTTCTGATCAAAAGTTGTGTTCAATGACATTAAAAAGATAAAAACGCTGCTGAAGGTTAATCCAATGTGTCTGAAATGATTACTGATAATCCATCTTCATATTTATGTCAATAACGGAGTTTTCATATAGAGCTGCTATGAGAGCTACCAGAGTGTATGACAGCTTCCGGTTTTGGGCATTCTGGCTGTGCATCACTCTATTCACCAATGGGTAATGTTTAGATGGATTTTAGGAACTTCCCCTCGATTCTATTGGGTCTAACGGTTAAAAAGAGATGTCAATCATCAAAATCGACCGAGGGGGGCCATAGATATGGAAAATGCACCCAAATGACCCCAGAAGTGTTTTTTTTTTGCTAAACCTCTCTAAAAAGGTCAAATTTCACTTGTTTTGCATCAATCTTGATACAGGGTACTCATTATATGTTATAGTTTGGATTCCTAAAGCTTTTAGTCTGCTATCCCATCATTCAAGGGTGGTGTTCACCAGTGGCGTCGCCTGGCCTGGGCATTGTTTTTTCTGTAGCCCCGGACAATTCTCCCTCAATAATATAATACATTAACCGTGCTTTATGTGAACCTCATCATGACACAAGAGAGGACGGCAGGACTGTAATTTCCCGTGTTCAGTGAATGCAACAGAGGCAAGACACCAGACCAATCAGAGAGTTGCATGGAAATAAACGTCTGCTTGTGTCATTCAAACTCGGCTCTGTGTGTGTGTGTGGCAATAGCGCATTTAGTGATAGAGAGAGAGAGAGAGAGAGAGAGAGAGAGAGAGGAGAGAGAGAGAGAGAGAGAGAGAGGGACCGGTGCAAGCAGGGACCGTGTTGTTAGCATCTGGTTAGCTAGCTGCACTAACGGAGGTCCTCTCCTGTCAGACTGAGAGACTCAGGTGAGCTAAAGGACTCTCTGAGTGTTTAGCAGGGTTCGTACGGTCATTGAAAACCTGGAAAAGTCATGGAAATTCAAAATGCAAATTCCAGGCCCTGGAAAAGTTATGGAAAACAATATTTTTCCGAAAGTTTTGGAAAAGTCATGGAAATGTAACTAAAGTTGCGTCAAATATAATTTACATTTGATCTATTCGCCGAAATAATCTGCGGGCGCGAGCTGTTATGTGCCATCATGACGCGCATGGTGTTATTTTTTAATATATGAAGCGCGAGCTGTGTGCTCGAGTCTTCCTGCCTGTCGGCTGAACTCTGCTGCTCCGCGATGAGGGTCTAACTACAGCAGCTACATTACCTACGGTGCGTTCGTTAACAGTAACTGTGCGGTCCGGAGTCACTGTGGCACAGACTGGACCGCTGATGAACAGCTGTTAGAGCGGGCCGTTCAGGTGTTCAGAGCAGAGCTCCCTGTCGGAGCGGCAGAGCGTGATGTGAACTGAAACGTTTTTCTGTCGCAATATTATTTAAGGAATCGTTGAGCTAGCTAACTAGCATACATTGGCCGTGTCTCAATTCAGGGGCTGCTCCCTTCGGAGGCTGCATTTGTAGACCGCATACGTCACTTCCGCCGAAAGAAGGGTGTCCCAATTCAAAAAACAGACGAGAGTCCTCCGAATGCGGCCCACAAATGCGGCCTACTTTTCCCCAATTTGAAGGATACATCTGATGTACACTCGGCGGTCTACCATATCCCAGGGTGCAATGCGCGCAGGGAAGAGTGAGTTTTTTTCTAGTTAAATGGCTTCCGGTCTCCCCAGCAGAGTGGATTTAAAAGCAGCTGCAAGCGGAGGAATCACTAATAAATGTGAGTATTGGGTTTTGACTTACTTTAAAATTAACTAACGTCACACACGTCAAACCCAAGGGGCATTAAAACGTACATCTTCGTTAAATAATACGGATAAATACGTGACGTTAGTGACGCTAACTAGCTAGCTGGACGTACTGCACTGTTGGTTTACACTTATTTTTAATTCAATTCAGAAGTTTACTAAAGTCATACAGAGATCTTGGCTCTGTTATAGATAAGTTATACTTTATATTACATAAATAGACCAAAGTGAAAACATGTAGACCGGTATAGCCTACAGTACGGTGGGATTTATAAAATGCTACCCTGACGTGTAGCTGCTGTTTGCTTTATTTATTTCTCTGATTTTGCTGTTTTACTGTTTATTAAACTTTGGAAACATTACAACCTTTGTGTTCAGCTCATGCTGCTTTGAGGTAGGGCTAAAAAAAAGCCTATTTTCAATATTTCCACCAGATTTGATCATCTTTTATTTAGGTTAAAGTTTATTTAATTTATCCTAATCCCATAATAATAAGACAATCACAAATAGACAGCAGCCTTTAGCTTGATGTTAGTTTGTGCCGTGCTGTCAAAGGGATGCACGTGTGACTGTCACTTCATCTCTTTAGTTTTTTCAAAACCAAAACAGTACATCATTTTAAATGATCCTTTAAGGATTGTTTGACTGAAATGCTTAGAGTTACATTTTGCAATAATACTTTTGCAACCCTGTGTTTAATATGATTCATTCACTTTGTCTCTTGTTTTTCTCTGTAATTAGGACAATTCTGGAGAAATGGATCTGCTGGAGAAGGACCCCTAACCCCAGCGGATCATCAGGACAGAGCTGCCATCCACCTGGACCCCCCGTGGTGCTGGAGAAGGACCCCTAATCTGAGAAGTGCACAGCGGATCATCAGGACAGAGTCTCCATCCACCTGGACCCCCCGAGGTGCTGGAGAAGGACCCCTAACCCCAGCGGATCATCAGGACAGAGCTGCCATCCACCTGGACACCCCGAGGTGCTGGAGAAAGCAAAACGGCGATCAGGAACATCCTCCACCCAGACCTCTGCTTACTGCCGTCCTACAGACTTGTGTCTTAGTTTCAGAATTTGATTTTGTATGTGTCCTTTCTTTAATAGATATGTAACGATTATAGCTTGAGTCTGTCTGATTCCCCAAACAGCTGCTTCTATATACTTGCTGCACATATAATACAAATAAACAACTCCATAAACACACTTTTGCTGATATTTGTTTTACTGCTGGGATGTTAAATAACATGATTGATTTCCTCTGTCTCAATGATGAAAGTTATAATAATAGAAGACATGAAGCTGCAGAGAGAGGATGGATGTATTCGTACCTCTACTTTGTGATAAGATGAAAATACAAAATGAAATTAAAATAGTCATTGTTAAACACATTGTGTATTTAATTTACTGAGGTTTTAACCATTATTTCCATTAAGTATTCAGATCTTGTACTTGATTAAAAGTAGAAGTACTCAGATATTGTAGGCCTACTAGAGAAAAAGTAGAAGTACTCAGATATTGTACTGGAGTAAAAGTAGAAGTACACAGATCTTGTACTTTAGTAAAAGTAGAAGTACTCAGATATTGTACTTGCGTAAAAGTAAAAGTACTCAGGTCTTGTACTGGAGTAAAAGTAGAATTACTCAGATCTTGTACTTGAGTAAAAGTAGAAGTACTCAGATCTTGTACTTGAGTAAAAGTAGAAGTACCAGAGTGTAGGAATACTCTGTTACAGTAAAAGTCCTGCATTCAAATTGTTCCTCAAGTAAAAACTAGAAAAGTATTATCATCAAAATATAGTGAAAGTAGCGACAGTAAAAGTAGTGATTGTGCAGATTGGTCCATTTCAGAATAATATATATGATATGTTTTATAATGATTGATCATTAAAGTGTTCTCAAAGTTGGTAAAGGTGCAGCTAGTTTGAATGACTTTGTATACTGCAGGGTAGCTTGTGAATTCACTCCAGGTGGAACTAAAGTCTGATTTAACACTTGATTATATTTCACATCATTCATCCAGATCTGTGAAGTAACTAAAGGGATTAAATACCATTTACCTCTGAACTGTAGAAGAGTAGAAGAACAAAGTAGCAAAACATTGAAATACTTAAGTAAAGTACAAGTATCTCACAATTGTACCCAAGTATAGTACTTGAGTTTATGAACTTAGCTACTTTACACCGCTGGCTATAAAGACAGAAAGACTAAGCTTTGCACAGAGGCATGAAAATACATTTTCAAAATGCTCAACAGTGCTGCCAAAATTATAAACTGACTGCTACACAATTAAAATAAATGCTTTTATATATTTCTATTAGATGTGACTCTTTAGCTTTTCTGTTATTTTTAACACTGCTGCTTTAGTTGTTCTGACTGCTAAAATCCTCTGTTATTCCTAATTTTAAAGCCGATATTCCGTGGGGTCGGGGGGGGGGGCTCGGATCCTTGTCACCTTTTCCATACCTGATGAGTTTGCATCCCTGACTACAGTTGCTTTAGCGTGTAGAAGCTAGTAAGACTACTATTTGATTTGTTTTAGATAGGCACAACATGTTTCATATGCTGACCTTATTTTCCTGTTCCATGTTAAAATAAACCATTTTCAGTGGTACCGCTGAGAAAGAGTAATCTTTTTCAGTCATGGAAAATTAGGTAAAGATCATGGAGAAGTCATTGAAAAGTCATTGAAAATCATTGGTGAAAAAGTGTATGAACCCTGGTTTAGATACTTAACTTTAGTCTAAGTTATCTCAGTGAGTCTCAAACGGTTTGGTCACAAATTATTCAAAAGATTATTTCCGCGGCACACCTTCATATGATCATTATAGTTATAAATCAGCAAGAAAATAACTGAAAAACAGTTATGAAATACTATATGGCAGTAAAACAAGAATACAGTTTAAAAGGGGAGTGATTTGTAAAATATCCATAAAGAAAAATAAAATCTGTTTACAGTTCTGTTTCATATGGGTGTTGAGAGATGTATCCATAGCTCTCAAAGTGCACCAGATTGATGCTTTTAACTTCTGAACATTTTTGATAGAAAAAGCCTATATATATATATATATATATAATTACAATATAGTAATGTTCCATCACTGTGTGATTTATTAACTCCTTCATGCATGAATTACAACAAACTAAGGATATTTTCATCTTTATGCATGAGACATTTTTTTGATTTTTTTAACTTCAATAAAAAATCTTCCCGGGGGAGCATCCCCCCGGATCCCCCTAGAGGAGGTGAGGTCTGCCCCCCACTCATAAAAAATAGCACTTTACCCCTGCCTATATGCCGTGAGCTGATAATCGAGCCTTCATTGCAACAGTCGCGGGTGTACTGTGTGTGTGCGTGTGGGGAGTGTTGCAATAGAAAATTCCACTGTAGCGCCGCGGCCGCCGCCACTGTGGGCTAAGCCCCGAATGTTTTCAGGTCCAGGCGACGCCCCTGGTTTTCACTATAAGTAATGTTTTTTTTTTGGACGGACACTATAATTTACATTGTTTTACTATGTTCAATCTGAATTTAATTTAAAATAAAAAAAAATCTATATTGATTCTGACTTTTCTACATCCAACTCACAGGTTTATCATTGCTTTGAGAAAAAATATTAATAATTTACCCCTTTTAGAAGTGAAGTTATAGTCATTTGTTCTGGGAATGTCATTTTCGAGCCTGAGACCTGAAAAAGAGGCTCAGGGCTTAACAGGTTAAAGTCACTTACAGTTTTTTCAGTGCCCACACAAATAGTAGTTTGTAACATTTTTCCAAGTGAAAATGAAACACAGTGTTGCAGCCCTGAAATTGCCAAAAAGTAAGTAATTCAACTTCAATGAAGCAACAGTTTGTCATGTAATTGCTTTGAGCCTGCAAGTACAGTAAAATTGGTGCTTTCAAAAAGGCCAGACTACATCTGTATTTGCAGACGGGCTCCTGGTTATAAGATTCAGCTGCTCCTCTATGATTCCATCTGAGGGCCTTTATTTTGCAGACAGTCACTGCAGCGCCTCCAGTAATTGTGCAATAGATCTCTGCCAGATGGTGACCCTCTGCCAGGGATGCAATAATGGGGACTGGACTCTTACAGGTTAATTTTCTCTAGCTCTGCAAGAGATTTTCCAGGAGCCCCCCGCTCTTTGATACAGTTTAAGATTAACATCCTCAGCCCACGGCTCTGTGCGAACACTTCCCCCGCCATTCAGTCACAACAATTTCCAGACTCAAAGCAGGATTTGTCATTTGAGCTGCATGTGGTTCCTACTGCAACTTTTCAAAATATGTCATTACAGCAGGACCAACAACTATTTACCACCTCATCTATATTCTGCAGCCTCATGTCTTTCCTATATTTACAGCTCCACTTCCCCTCCTATCTCTCCCATGTTGTTATCACCATCATCATCATCACCTTTGCAAAAACACTCCCATATGGCAAGCATCCTATATTGTCAGTATGACAATTTTGCTGAGAAAATATTTCACCTGTGACGAGCCCTGAGCCACAATACAACCTCAGAGGACCATCCTTCTTCCTCAAGGAGTTAATAACATCAATTGTGCAGTTCTGGTCAAGGCGAAGGTCAGCACCGACATGATTACAGTGCTGCTCTATTTCAAGTTATCACTAATAAAGGGCAGCGGTGGCGGCCCCTCATACTGGGCTGTCAGAGAGACACAGCTGATCAGCCTGCGGCTCCTCGGAGGGACGAGCTGCTCAGGCTGCAAGGTTACGTCTTACAAACCTACACAGGCCCACTGGAAAGGAACGTCGGTCATATTAAGAAATATGATACTGCTAAACTTGACAGCATAGTGCGATTATATTAAGTGTGGTTAATATGGAATCATGTCAAATAACATCGCTAATGCTGTACAAAATGCTGTGCAAAAATGTCTTAAAGCTATCATAGGGCCATATTTATGCAAAACAAGTCTCTGAAGTGTTTTGCTCAAAATACCAAACAGATCATCCTTTGTAGCATGCCTCGTCTATTTCAGTCCTGTTACTAAAGTGCTGATTCTGGGTCTGGCCCTTTAAATGTAAACGAGCTGCTGCTGGCCACGCCCTTTGGAGCTGCTGCTGGCCACGCCCCTTTGGAGTGTCCACACATGCAAGCAGTGAGCTCTGTAAAGAGAAGGCTGTCTACCAGGAGAAACTCAGCTAAACGCTGCCGTGATTAAACACCATATGTGACCTGCTCTATCGTAATCAGTCGCATTGACCCGAAGACACATTTTGAGTTGTATACACCGTTGGAAAGAGGAGATTCCTAGCTTTCTAATGATATCAGGATTGTTGTTGTACTCCAAATATTAAGCAAAATGTCACATTATATAATTACTATCACCGAGTCATCATTTTGAGAAAAAGGCCTTCAAAGTTTCCTCCTCTCTGGAATCCATCGATCTGATTGATTATTAGCGGAGCAAATGATCAAAATAGTACGGAGGGAAAATATTTTCGTTTGGATTACTGGTCTGGGGGAAGCTCGCGAGTGTGTGTGTGTGTTTGTGTATTTTTGCGTTTGTGTGTATTGTGTTTGTTTCCCGGGGAAAACACTCACGAGAAACACCGGCTGTTGTTATGCCTGCTGTGACGTTAAGTTACTCCGTTCTCCGCTTGTAATTATGCCGTTACAAGCTTCAAAGTTGTATTTATCATCAGAATTTGCCGAAACAAGTTTAATATTCTGAAAGCCAAGACTTTGTTTATTTGAAATCAGATGAAAACAAACTGTAATTGACCCTGCCGTGTTATCTATGATTGCATTCATAATTTCAGCGGAGGGAGGGGGAGCGGCGCTGCGGAAGAGCAGAGTGTGAGTGAGAGCTGTCATCTTCCCTTTACAAGCTTCAAAAATGTATTTATCGTGTGATTTTGGAAATAAAAGTTTCATATTCTGAAAGCCAAGACTTTGTTTATTTAAAATCAAACAAAACACCCGAACCCCGAAAAACTATTTTTTTACGCAAATCCACGTTTATTTTTTAAATGAGCCGTTGCGACTTCGGACTGATTTCGATAGAGCGGGTCACATATTATGTTCCAAACCACATCAAGCATTATTTCTGAAACAGTATGGAGCTCAACGCTTTCTCTCTCACGGGTTTACTACAAGGACAGTACCTTTTATATCCGGCTTTTTTACACATATTCTCTCCAGTACAGCGTTAGCTCTGAGTGTTAGCGAGGCTTACTAATGTAAACACAGACCATATTACTTTGTTAGGTCGTTACATTCAAAATACTTCATTGGGAGCATGAAAGTGTTGAACCAATTTCATGGCTTCAGACATTCGAGAGTGGGGTATTTAATGACTTATTTTATGTGGCAGAACAAACCTGTGAAAATCTTTTCAGCTTGTGTTAACCTGACCCTATTTCAGCTAACCAAAAACACATTCAAAAATGTTTTGACTTCGAGACAAGGGTACCAGAAGTTGTTGTTGGGTTTTAGTGTGCATTTTTCATTTTTTTTAACTTTTTGACATCCATTTCCTGGTTCAAGAAACAACTATTAAATCTGCACATTTCTTCGATCAACACAACAAACATTAGAGTAAGCTCAGAGAAACTGCTAGCTGCTGGTGAACTGACTGAACAGTTCAGTCAATATTGATTAGTGAGGAACTAATCAAACCCCATTCTAAGCAGAAAATGGCTAAGTCATACATTATATCAGACTGAATAATGAAGTTAAAACAAAATGGTAAAACTGTCCACCCAAGAAAATTGTCAGCATCAAGTGTTTAATGCCTTAACACGTGTGTTTGTATTTTAATAATAATATATCTTCCGTTGTTGTGTGAAGTACTATTCTTCTCTGTCAGTAGCAACAATTGTGACAATATTATAAGGCAACAAAACCTGTATTATGAAGAGGTTAGGGTGTCTGGTCAATAAGGGACCATTGTTCTCTAAGGGTTGACTTCCTATTATTAACATTGGTTTATGTAAAACCACGACCAATTCATCCATCACCGTTCGTTGATACTAGTTTACCTAGCACACCAACCCTGCTCTTCACCATGAACGGCAACTCCTGGAGAACCCTGACTCTTGATGGACATGGACAGTCCCTGGATCTGAAGCGGAGAGTAGAGGCCTTTCATCTTGCCCTTAACACCTCAGCACTGACGTCCCACGCTGCCTGGCTCTTCTCTTTTCACACCAACAGTTTCACATCCCTTCTCTGGAGAGTGAATGTGTATTAATGAATGTGTCCAGTAAATTCCATGTGCGAATACAATTTTAAATTGCTCTTGTAGAATATTTTGTCAGATGGTTATAGTGAAAGTGAAGACGTAACGGAGAATCCATGGTAATTACACCTTTGAAAACCATGAAGATTGATATTTCACAGCAATCTGACCAGTAATGCAGCAATATCTTTCTCTGGATAGAAATGTTGCACAAATAACAATTCATCAACTGATCAACCACACCAAACTTAACATTCCATACATTATTAAAACTGAAGGTCGAGGATTTTCTTGCAATTTTATCAAATTCACTGAAATAACTGAAACGTTGACTTTAATTAAATGTATTATGTCAACAGATTTCACATAACTGTATTATGTTAATTGAAAGCAATAATATTATGTTTAAGTTGAAATAGGTTCAACTTAATATTATTGCTTTCAACTAACCTAATACAGTTATGTGAAATCTGTTGACATAATACATTTAATTAAAGTCAGCATTTCAGTTTTTTCCGTGTATACAGGAGATATATTCAGTTCTGTGTGATGCCTATAGGTTCCTACATGCTTCTGAGTCAAGGTTCCCTGACAATGTAATCAACGCTGGCTCAGCTTCAAATAAGCTCTGTTCTGACTGAGCTGTATTAATAAAGCAGAAGATATGTTCAAGGTTATTACTGCTGATATAGATGGTGCACTGCTTTGTGTGACTGAGAGGGAAAGTCAGTGTAAATTGTTGAGGGGGAGAAATATGAGATTCGTATATTACTTCTCTCTCATCATCCTCCCCCTTAACCCAGCCGCATGATATTATGAAACCTGGTGTACTGCATCTCTGACTCCACGCACAAACATTATGAACTTAAATAACCAAAATGACTATTGTTAGTATCAGCCTGTGGAAGACTCTGGTGAAGCGAGATGAGTGCAGGGTCAGAGTTTGGCAGGAACACAGGCAGGCAGGACAAAATATGAAAAAGAAAGAAAGAATATGTAAAAACATTTTTTAAACACAGTAACCACTGAGCTCTAAAAGGAATTGGATTGACTTCTGATCAAATGGTTCTAAAGAGAAAATGATGGCTCAGTGTCACTCACTGAGCCATCATTCATAATACTCATTTGATCCATATTAAACTGTAGCAAATCAACTTAGGTAAGTAATGCACATCCTCACTTTAACAAGTTTTTGCTGGCCACTGGCTATAATTGACCTGTATGGCTTTCCCAGTCTTAAGATATACATGAATTAAAAGATAGTTAATAGCATCATTGAAAATGTGCTGTGGCCCAGGGCGCTTTGCTGTGTGTTCCCGCCTTATCAAGACGCCTCCATAGCACCACACACTCCTTCCCTGCACTAATCAACTTGAAAGTTTAATCAGAGGAAATATGCACCGTCATCACTGCATGGGCAGGATAGCAGCATACTGCTACCATTACATTTTTATAGATATTTTAACAAGCACTGTTCCCAAACAGTGTACCCCTGCAAATAAAAACAAAACACACCTCACACAAGGATAATGACTCCTGATATTAAGACTTCAATAGGTAGCCATCTTGCTGAGAGCTTAGAGAAGGTGAGCTGTGATGTGTATATCAAAACTTCTATCCTCCACATTACTGACTGTATATTTCATGGAACATTTGCATTCCCAAGAGGTGGATTTCGGTTTCTTCTTTGCGCCATTATCAATGTCTCAACATCTCTACACCGCACAGGAAGGTGGTGTGAAACTGCAGAATGCCCAGACTCTAGGCTCCTGCTGGTGCTTCTGCAGATTAGCCTTAAGAGACGCTGGCTGCCACCCTAAACAATGCCCCCCCCCCCCCGAGTCTGTGTGGATTATAATGAAGACAAAATATCTAGGGATGGACCTCATGGCTCCTTCTCTCATCACGCCTGTTGGGTGATGTTGCAGCAACACAAAACAACTCCAGTTTGGAGGCTGCCCTAATCACCCACTCCAGAGGCATACCATGAAGGTGAAAGTATCACAACTTATTTTTTATATCACCATGGTAATTTGACACACACAGCAGTTGTAGTTACCCGTTGGTGTTTTGCAGCTGGTGCTTTTCACAAATCAACAGATAGGAAAGACAACCAATTTTAGAAGGGCTCCTTGTTCTGTGATTCATTCGGAGTGAGGAGTTTTCCAAAGTTTGACAGATGATTCTTATTGTTATAGCTTTCGGTCATTATAGTATCGAATTCACTAGTTTATTGTATATCCTGGGCAATTTATTGTCTGGGGACATTGCACTGAACAGTAATAGCTATAATCTGGGAGGAACAACAACATCACACGAGTATAGAGGCAATGAGGCAACTCGCACAAGGTTGTAAATAGGCCGTGTTGGTCCAAACTTGGACAAAACTGGCTGAGTGAATATCAATCACAGTTCTAACGGCTCGGCTGGTTGCTTTGAAACCCTAAAGTGATGAAAAGCTCCAGTTTCAAATTGAATAAACAGATTATAACCATAGTATCTGTATAATATTTATCTTAATCTAAGTAAGAGATAGGTAAGTGATTAATAGCTTTTTTGGAAACTATCAAACTATTCCTTTGATGTTTGAAGGCATGACCTAAACCACAGGCTATGCTGGTTTATCAGAATTCCTGTGTTAAATTGTGATTGAACGTTCTATTTTAATCTCTTTTTATTTTCAAAACATCTAGACGCCTGTACCTTTGTGAAGCATTTTGGTGCAAGACCTGTTTGCTTTAAAGCGACATATAGGGGAGAGTGGGGTAAGATGAACCAGTGGGGAAGTTGACCCACCCCCTTTATCTAGGGAACTGTGCACATTTGAGGTCATGTAACGATAAATTCAGGAATCGCTTATATTTGGCTGTGATGGAGAGGAGCACATAGTAAAATGGTAAATGTGTTTTTTCACAATAAACCATGTTTTGCTTGTCGAAGTACATTTTCAACTAGTCAGGTATAATTACTGTTCTGTCAAAGCAGGTCTAAAAATATGTATCATACATGTTGGTTATTTAGCAAGGTGTAAAAGTGGCTGTGGGGTATGTAGTTTTAAAAACTGAAACGTTGACTTTAATTAAATGTATTATCTCAGCAGATTTCAGACTGACAGAATACATTTGATTACGTTTTTTCAATGCCAGTTGATGTCAGAGTGCAGAACACCCCGCCGTGTTCAGCCATCTCTGTCCCTGAACTCCTCACCTCCCTCTAATGCTTTTCCTGCATTAACACACATTTTTTTAGAACAAAAGGTTAAATATGTTGCCCACACTTGGCTGAATATCCAGCTGCAATAATGCATGTGGGTTAATTTTGGGTGGAAACACACACAGTATGTGTTGAATTAATTTCCTCCAACTTACTCACGTTAGAGAGAAATGTCATAATTAAACTACTTTGACCTTTAGTTAAAGTGAAATACCACTGATCTCATTATTTTTGAAGATAGCCTGAGGCAGGAGGAATATATAAGCTGTTATATTGGTCACACTTTACGGAGGAGTGCAGAAGGCTATTAGGCTTATGTGACATGCCTTTGTCATGACACACACTATTTTACTTCTTTAAGGCTCAATACAGCATTCTGTTATTAACAGTTTGTTAGGGGACGCATATAAAATATTGGAATCTGTTAAATCCCAGGTGCCATTACATAAATTGTGTTTTAAAGACTCAAACCAATATTACAGATGACTAGGGCAGCATGACTTGTAAAATCAATTAAATGTCACCTGTGCTGCTAAAGCCTGGTCACCTTGGTCTACAAATATGTGATCCTGGGGATTTATCATGACTTTACTGTGAGAGGATTAGCCTTTAACAGGAATAATAATATGCAGGACAGGGAAGAGGAGAGCTTGGTTTTTATACAGGCTCCACAGCTGAGACAGCCAGCGGCAAATTGACAATGATTTTCCTGTTATTATTCACTGGCATACATATTCATGGCCGGAGCACACAGGGGGCAGGCACTGGATCAACCAGAGATGAGGTCATAGTATTATAATAGGGAGACAGTGAACAGCAGGGGGGCGTCAACGGGGAAGTTAGGAGATCCCAGCCTGTGACTGCACCCTCTCCTCGGGCTGGAGCGGATCGTTTCACTCCGGGCCGGCAGCCAGGAGGCAGGACCTCAGCTCTGAGCACCAAAAGCAAGATGGATGGGATACAATTATTCACAGCCACCGTGGCAGCTTATTATCAATCATATCACACTGCAGATTTAAGCAGAAAAACAAATGGTCTCATTAAGATGAAATATATAAAAGAATCACTGACACTTAAAACAATTCATGAAGAGATGATCTGAAGAAGAATGTGTGCACCTGAGATGTAGCACATCCCATCCTGACCGGTGCTAATGGGCTCCAATGGGTGGATTATGCCTGTGAGTATTATAATGTAGTGGCATTACTGATTAATGCACGCTCTGAAGTGTGATATTATTTTAGAAAGAAAAAGCTCTGTGGCTCTTTATCACTGCTTTAGCTAATTGTGCTCCCCTTGAAACATGATTTCCTACAAATGAGAGTGTAAAGAGGAGTGGGGTTATGTGCCAGAAGATGCATTGTCTTCCTTTAAATGCCCCATTAGGCCTGAGCTAAAGGATTTTTAAAGTCCTCATTAGTTAGCATATTCCTCACCCTGACATGCCATCTCTTATGGGTATCCCTGCTGTCATGGCTCTCAGAACTGTGTTTAAACAAGGAAAGGGTCTTGCACAACTCAGAAACGGAATGTCTGAAAACTGTTCACTGTAAAAAGTGCTGTATATTTTTTTCACAATGTAAAACACAGTGCAAGCCTTACCTCGGTCCTTATTCTTTGTAAATCCCAAAACACGTTTCCGTCTAGATTTGAGGCAAGGCTCTGTCGAAGAATCAGGGGGGATAGGATTTATATTTGAATAAGTATCGTGCTCCCAGTAAAAGGGATGTGTCTGCTTCTATTTTTACCCTCTTAATTGGAAACGGATCTGCACAATAGCAGTTTTCATGAAGACGTTGTGAAAGAGGATTAGCTTTCAAATGGTATCAAAGGTTGGTAGGCTAAGCGGGATTCCACAAGTCATCCAGAGTACAAATGTGTCGTCATCAAGAATGCCAGTCACTGTGGGAGTGTTGAACGATACACAGCCATTTACTGTGCACAGAGCGGTGGCTTGTATTAACTCAAGGTTTAATATTCGTCACTGACTTTGATTTTGTTGTTGAGAAGTGAAATATTGTACATGTACAACAGCAGAAAAAGTGGCAAACTTGAATTAGTTAATGAGCCATACATACATCATTATTTAATTAAAGAGGCCCTTTTATGCTTTTTAGGGTTTTCTCTTTTCTGAGGTGTTGTGGTGACACCATGGGCGTAGGAAGCATCCTGAATGTGTGGGGGACATGTTTAACGGGGGGGGGGTGTTTTTTTTTTATTGAGCAGTATACTCTTTCACATTGAATCATAACAAGCCATACTGAATGTAAATACAACTGACTCTAAAGTAAGTCCCAGTCTGTGACATTGGACATTTTGAAGACTCAAAGTCCCAAGCAGTAGGTAGAATATTAGCTAGTCTATGTAATGTGCACAGTAAATAAATAGTTAACTGAATACCGGGATGGAAATTGCCTATAAGCACTCAGTAAAACATAAACACACACAAAAAGCTTCTGAATGATAAGAAGTATAATTAAAACATAATGCACATTACCATTTTGAGAGAAAGTACCTAAAGAACTCAGAAAAGAATCTCTTATCGAACTGAGGCTCCAGTAAAACACACTGACTGCGTCTCTACATGGATATCAGTAAGCCGTTTATGAGTATTATCCCGGTTATGATCATATTGGGGATATGGTGTTTACATGAGCACAGAGAGATCGGGTTATTCATGTTCCCTGTTTAAATGATAAATACTAGTAACCTGGCATTTCGATGCCTTCTGTCATCTAAACTATTCAGTATTTGTATCTCTCTATCATGACATAAAGACGAAACTCCTCTCCAGAAGTGAGACGCTTTTGCCGCCATCACTGTTAACTGATTAACTGCTACCAGCTGATGACTTACTTTCCTCTTTTTTGAAAAAAATGTTCTTATGTCCATGTTGTCTGGGGAAGAAAACATATCAAACCAAGAGATCGTCAGCTTTGATTTTCTTACCTCCGCTACCGGCATCGCTTCATACAACAGATCTGAGCTGTCCAACTATGACAACACTCCTTGAAAATGCGTGCGCTATGTGAGAATCTGCCTTGGTACAAAGTAGCAGTGAAAACATGGTACGGAGTTTCATTGATTTTGGCATTCTCTCAATAAGCAAGTGGAATGGATTTGATAATGAAGCACTGACACAGCGCTCTACAAAGTGCGGCGAGTGGATAGACCGATTCACGGACTTTCCGAATAGTAAAAGTGGGGGGGTCTAAACTAATCATTTGAAAAAGTGGGGGGGACTTGTCCCAACCTCATATAATGGCTGTGACGCCCACGGGTGACACGTTATTAGACATAATTCACCATTGAGATTATTGTGTTGCAACCCGGACCCGTTAGTGAGGGTACCGGGGTTTGATGTCATTCATGCTAGCTTGTCAGACAGCGCAGCACATGTACTTACCTCTGATATATTAATGGATAATAAAGTGTGGAAGTCCATTCTGAATACACCACCTCCGACTCCCTTTCATCGGCACTACAGTGTGTTCTATAGGTTTTTGTGCATGTAAATGGTCTGCAAAGGCTAAAATCCCTGTGTTCCCTCCAGAGGGAGTTTCTCTCCCACACACTCACTCCCCCACCTGCCTGAAACACCTCCATTGGACTACTTATTTTACTTCCAGATCATAATGATATCACTATGCAACACTCGCGCTTCTATTGGCTAGCACACCAACTATTTTTCGTGATAGGCTAAGGAACATTTCTAAGCGGTTAATCAATCACAGCAGAGCCGGTCAGCTAACCAATCAGAGCAGACTGGGCTCTGGTTTCAGACAGTGGGTGTAAAGAGGTGCAGGCAGTATGAGAAAAAAAAGATGTCCTATTTAAAAATACAATACCTCTAAATTATACATGTTAAGCCTTACCCTGCATTCTACACTTGATTAAAACATGAAAGAAATGTGGATCCACATCATTTCCAAGTCAGGAGAAAAGTTGAAATTCTTTATTGCACTGTGTAATCTCTACACCAGGCCTATTCAACGAGCGGCCCGCGGGCCGTATCAGGCCCTTCAGAACTTTTTTCTGGCCCGCAAGAGGTTGCCTGCAAATCGAAATGACATATGTGTAATAGCATAAATAAAACTAATGTCTATTCACATTAAATTCGACGATGCGGTGAAAACGCTGGTTTTTCCATTCATTTGAATTATTTTGAATCCGTTATTTTGCTCATTAAAAAAAAAACAGCCGCACTGTTTCCGCACTTGCCATTGGCTCATTCAAACTCACGTTACACACTAGGTTCGCGGGCCACAGATAAAGTACTTTAGTTAATAACAACAGCTTCTAACAACAGCTTCAAGATGTCTCTCTCCAAGCCCAAGAAACGTAAAGTTGATTCGGAAAATCGCCAATTCCAGAATGAATGGACTGACAAATATGTATTTACTTTGCCAGCCGCAACAAGTAATAAACCGGTGTGTTTATTGTGCAACGAAAGTATATCCGTGATGAAAGAATACAACGTAAAGCGACACTACAACTCAAATCACGGCTCGTTTTCTGCCAGTTTTCCCGTGGGCTCAGAGGAACGGAGAAGGAAAGTACAGGGACTGCTAGCATCATTTGAACGGAGTCAAGTGGCTTTTAGTCGCTTTTGCACGGAACAAGAGAGAGCTACGATAGCATCCCTGCGAGTAGCCTGGACACTAGCCAGACAGAAGAGGCCCTTTACCGACGCGGAGACCGTTAAAGAATGCATGCTTGCTGTCATCGATGAAGTGATTATTGACCCAAAGGTAAAAGACAGCGTCACTTCAGCCATTAAAAAAGTACCTCTCTCAGACACAACAACCCTTCGCAGAGTGGAACTACTTGCAAAGGATGTGTCGGGGAAGCTTTTGGAAAACCTTCGAAAAGCGGAGTTTATATCAATCGCTGTGGACGAATCAACTGACTGTACTGACATGGCCCAGCTGTGCATCTATGTGAGGTTTTTCGATGGAGATCGCTTTAGGGAAGAACTTCTGGGGCTTATTCCGTTGGAGGGACACACTACAGGTGAGGTTATCTTTCAAAAGATAGTCTCGTTTTTTAACGAACGTCAACTGGATTTTAAAAAAGTGTGCCTGTTAGTCACTGATGGCGCTCCGGCTATGATCGGCAGAGTGCAGGGGCTGGCGGCGCGTCTATCTGCCATAGCACCACACATGCAGTATTTACACTGTATAATTCACCAATCTGTGTTGTGTGCAAAGCTCAGTGGTGATTTGAAAAACACCATGGACACTGTCATGAACATTGTGAATTTCATTCGCTCAACCTCCAGCCTACAACATCGCCTGTTCCGTCAGCTGCTTGCTGACACGTTTGCTGAACACACGGACTTACTCGTCCATAACGATGTCCGATGGCTCAGCAAAGGAAAGGTCCTGGATCGTTTCTGTGAACTCCGCCAGGAGATTGTGTCTTTCCTTCGCACATGTAAGCACAAACGAGCTACAAACCTCTTGGAGCGCATGTTAGATGAACAGTTTATGGCAGAAGTTTACTTTCTGTGTGACATTTTTGGACACTTGAACACTTTGAATTGCGAACTGCAGGGTCGCGAAAAGTCTATCGCTGATTTGGTTGAAAGACTTTGTGCCTTCAAGACAAAGCTAACGATCTTCAAAACAGACCTGACAACAAAACTGCTGCACTTCCCAAAACTCCGTGCATTTATGACCACATCACCTGGAGCAAACATAACGCCAGTCATGACAGACTTCATGACAAAATTGACTGATAACTTTACTGACAGATTCCAAGGCTTCAGCATTCCAATTGAGGTATTGCAGTTTGCTCGTGACCCGTTTACCATCAAGCCTGATGCAGACTTCTGTGTAAAAGTAAAAGAGGTAATATCTTGCATTGATGAGAGCCTCTTTCAGATGGAGCTGGTTGATGTGCAGTCTTCCTTTGCTTTAAAACAGCTCCTGCAGTCTGAGGGTGCAGTGGACTTTTGGTCTAACCATGTTAGCCAGTATCAGTACCCCACAATGAGGAAGGTGGCCTTGCTTATACTGACAATGTTTGGATCTACCTATACTTGTGAGTCTAGCTTTTCTCATATGAATGCCATCAAAACAAGGGCACGTTGCTCCATGGCCAATGAGAAGTTGCATGAGTGTCTCAGGATTGCTCTTACCACTTATGAGCCAAGCTATGCTGAAATAGATAAATCAAGGCAGTGTAATTTCTCTCACTGACTCAAACAGGCTAAACATGACAGAAGTCTGATGCATGGTATGTAGGCAGATCTGTTTTTATGGTCATTCATTTTATGGTCATTCAAACAAGCCTACTTACAGTTTTGCAAATTGTAAAAATGTTTCCAAGATATGAATATTATTGTGAGTCTGATGGCTATTGTTTTACTATGTTCTATTTGCATTTAGTATTACATTTTATGGATTTGTGTTGTCTTCAAAGCACCTTATGTATGCTTGGAAGTGTTGAGGATATTATAAACAGGGCTACTTACTGTAAGCAAGAGTTATTTGTAGTGAGTGACTCCTTGAAAAAAGTATTGTGTGGCCCACAAACCCCCAGTGATTTTCCTATTTGGCCCACTTGCTAATGAAGTTGAATAGCCCTGCTCTACACCATCAGTGAAAGACATTGATCTTTGTCTTCGAGGGAGTCCAAGTAAATCAATCAGCTAGGTGGGCTAGAGGTAGCATAGAACCCCCGATCATCCTATCATCAAGGAGCCAGAGCGGACCCCCGTCTGAGGTGTCGTTTACACGAGGACGAAACGAGTTGTATCTGCATAGTTTCTCTTGCGTATAGCCCTTTCATTTACACAAGGCCGTAACAAAACGATAGGAACGGACCCCGCAAACGATAACGGGTCCCAAGGTGGATAGATCTGCAAACGGAACGCTCTGGGGGGGCAAACGGCTCCGTGTAATCGCCTCTATACGATCATTTCCCGATAGATGAAGCCATAGCCCCGCCTCTCTCCCCACCTCTGCTGCTCACTGCTGTAGCATGGTCAGTAGCTACTGTCAGTAGCTACTGCTAGTGCTACTGCTACTGACCATGCTACAGATGTTAGTACAAAATCTACAGCTCGACCATGCTACAGATGTTAGTGCAAAATCTACAGCTCCTCTACCACAACCATCAGCAACAAGTGGACATGGAGAATTACATGAACTACTACATGTTGCTAAATCCACCGCGGGGCATAAACAGAAGGGCAACCATGGCAACCATGCTCCGGGGTCTTCTTCGCTGCTTTTGGTGTATTTTGTGGCGGCGGCAGCGCCACTTACAGGCCTGGCATATGTACTACAGCGTTTCCAGCGGGTCGGTCTCGTGTGAATGGACACGTTAAATGAATCGAATGCGTGTGAACTAGGGATGTGCATCTCCATCACTGAGGCCGATGCGATGCGCATCTCGATACGTTGCCAACGATACAATACATTAACGATACATTTGAAACACCAGGCGATGCGATACAATTCACCCCTATTGCGATTCGGGGCGATACGATGCGATTCAACACGATGCAAAATAATGATACTTCAATATGGTACGATAGAGGATTTTTGTTTTATTCCTTATATGCAGCAAATCATAAATTAACAAAAAAGTGCTTTACATATTTGGTTCTCTCTACTAGTACTGCGCATCCCATCATGCTGTTTCTTTTTTACCTTTTTTACTCTCCAGAGTACAGTACAATTGTATAACACCTCACAGTAGTGTTGTCACGATACCAACATTTTGGTTTCGATACCAAGTCAAGAATTGCGATTCCGATTCTTTTTCGATACTTTTCTTAAAAAAAGGGAAACAGTCTTAAATGTAATTATTGTGCTTTATTTCACACCAGAACCAGAACCATAACACAAACATGCTAAAATACTTCCAAATTTTGCTTCTTGCGTCCTTTTTGTCAACAAGCCGAGGCGCAGCGGCAGTTGCACTCCCACTTGCAGCCATGCTTCTCGTTTTCTCACATGCTCTGGCAGCTAGCGCGTGCACGAGAGAGGGGAGGCATTTATGGCGCGTTTCCACTACAGCGCGGAGCCCGGTTTAAGAGGGCTGTGACGTCAGCGGCCCGACTTTGGTTGCGTTTCCACTTGGCCTAGTACCGGCCGGCGGGTCCTAATTCACAGTTTTTCTGCCCTCATAAAATCGTGGTTCTAGGGCCAGGAACAACCAGGCTGAGTTGTGACGTCAACACTCTCGACTGCTGATTGGTCAGAGAGAATCGTCACAATCGGCGCGCGAGATAATCCCTAGCGTCGCATATATATATATAGCGAAGCTTGCAGCATTTTTATAAACAGCATTTTTGTCAACAGAGGAGCTAAAATGGCAAAGAAAAGCACGCCGGGGTTGGTCGAGGAAGTGACGACGTTCCTACATTACATTGCAGATGATAAGATCCAGCGGGAGCTCGACCTGACAACTCGCAATATTAAAGTATTTCAGGAGGTCTCTACACAGATGTCCACAAGCGGCTACTCGAGGACTGTCGTGCAGTGTAGGGAAAAACTTGAAAGCGTTGTGTCCCTATCTGTTCTAAAGCTCACTTCTAACAAATAAGTCGTCACGGCAGTTTTAAGCAGCGTGACTGCGCCCACCAAAAGCCGATCGCTCCGCCTACACTGCGTTACTATAGTTACTGCCCCAGTTCCTAAACTGTAATGGAAACGCGCCATCAAGTGAGCTGGTCCTAACAAGGCCTAACGAGGCCGAGCGAGGCCGAGCGAGGCCGGGCTCCGTGCTGTAGTGGAAACGCGCCATTAGAGCGTGCTTGAGAGAGGGGAGGGACTGCAGGCACGGCTGCAGTGCAGGGAGTGGAAGCAGAGCGCTGAACACACACGGCTCTTATTAAAACGGCGCTTTCTCACCGGAGTACTTTTCCCCGTCATTCTTAAAGTACCGATCCTAATGAAACGGAGGAATCGTAACATTTTTAACGGCAGGGTATCGCGGTACCTTTCAAGTATCGGTACGCCGTGCAACACTATCTCACAGTTAAACAATTTAAGGATGCATTGCCCATGATTAACAATGTGCAAATAACAACTACCATAGTGCAATGCCCATACAACTGCCAGCCTGATGTGTTTAACACTCATTCATAACTCACCAGTGAGCAGAAAGCAGTGGTGTGGTTTCTATATGAACAATAAAAAATACAAATAACCTTTCACAATTAGGTATTTCATAACTGCTTACAATTGTAAGGAAGACATTTTGTCAGGGTTGAGTGAAGCAGGCAGGACCCAAATGCAGATTTCAAAGAAAAATCCTTTATTCCAAGGCAAAAACAGAACACTACCCCGTGACACAGTCAAAGACAAACAATGAACCAATAATGACAGACAGAAAAAGGCCGGGCGGACAGTCCGGGGGCACAGCAGAAGCCGAGAAGGGGGACTCGGGCGGACGGCCCGGGGGCAAGGCAGAGGCCGAGAAGGGGGTCTCGGGCGGACGGCCCGGGGGCAAGGCAGAGTTCAAAAAGGGGCGAAGGCCACAGCGGGCGAACTCAGGGGGCCGGGCATGAGGGGGAAGGCCGCGGCTGGAAGAGTCAGGGGGCCGGGCCCGAGGGCGAAAGCCGCGGCTGGAAGATTCAGGGGGCCGGGCCCGAGGGCGAAGGCCGCGGCTGGGGAAGTCGGGGGCCGGGCCCGAAGGCGAACAAGAAGGGACAGCTCTGGAGGATGGGCAGGAAGGCCATGACAGGACAGCTCCGGAGGACGGGCAGGACCCGGTGTCGGCCGGACAGGAACCGGAGCCGACGGGACAGGCGTAGACGGGATCCTGGACATGACATGGGCTGGTGTCAATGGGACCCCGGATGGAGCAAGGGCTGGTGTCGACTGGACCCCCAACGGAACAGGACACAGAGTTGGCAGGACCCCCGGTGGAACAGGTGTCGGCGGGACCTCCAACAGGACAGGACACAGAGTCGGCAGGACCCCCGGTGGAAGAGTAGTCGGCGGAACCCCCAACGGGACAGGACATGGAGTTGGCAGGACCCCCGGCAGAAGAGTAGTCGGCGGAACCCCCAACGGGACAGGACATGGAGTTGGCAGGACTTCCGACGAAACAGGTGTCGGCTGGACCCCCAACGGCACAGGACATAGGGTTGGCAGGACCCCCGGCAGAAGAGTAGTCGGCGGGGCCCCCAACGGGACAGGACATGGAGTTGGCAGGACCCCCGGCGTAGCACGTGTCGGCGGAACCCCCAACAGGACAGGATATGGGGTTGGCAGGACCCTCAGCGGAACAGGTCTCGGCAGGACCCCCAACGATACTGGACGTGGAGTTGGCAGGACCCTCAGCGGAACCCCCAACGCCACAGGACATGGAGTTGGCAGGACCCCCGGCAGAACAGTAGTCGGCGGGACCTCCAACGGCAAAGGACATAGGGTTGGCAGGACCCCCGGCAGAAGAGTAGTCGGCGGAACCCCCAACAGGACAGGACATGGAGTTGGCAGGACCCCCAGCGGAACCTCCAACGGACCAGGACATTGGGTAGGGACTTGAGACGGAACTCGAGAGGAAACTCGAGAGGGAACTCGAGAGGAGACTTGAGAGGGGACTTGAGAGGGAACTCGAGAAGGAACTTGAGAGAGAACTCGAGAGGAGACTCGAGAGGGGACTTGAGGGAACTCGAGAGGGGACTCGAGAGGGAACTCGAGAAGAGACTCGAGAGGGGACTCGAGAGGAAACTCGAGAGGAGACTCGAGAGGTGACTTGAGAGGGAACTCGAGAAGGAACTTGAGAGGGAACTCGAGAGGAGACTCGAGAGGGAACTCGAGAGAAGACTCGAGAGGGGACTTGAGAAGGGACTTGGAAAGGGACTCAAGAGGGGACTTGAGAGGGGACTTGAGAAGGGACTTGAGAGGGGACTCGAGAGGAGACTCGAGAGGTGACTTGAAAGGGGACTAGAGAGGGAACTTGAGTAGGAACTGGAGTTGGGACTAGAGAAGGGACTTGAGTAGGGACTGGAGAAGGGACTTGAGATGGGACTCGAGAAGGGACTTGAGAGAGGACTTGTGAGGGAACTCGAGAGGTGACTTGAAAGGGAACTTGAGAGGGAACTCGAGAGGAGACTCGAGAGGGGACTCGAGAAGGGACTTGAGAATGGACATTGGAAGGTACTAGAGTAGGGACTAGAGAAGGGACTAGAGAAGGGACTAAAGGAGGGACTTGGGAAGGGACTAGAGTAGGGACTAGAGGAGGGACTAGAGAAGGGACCAGAGAAGGGACTTGAGAAGGGACCTGAGTAGGGACTTGAGTTGGGACTTGAGTCGGTCGGTATGCCGACAGGACACGGGGGATTGGCGTCGACCGGAGAGCCAACAGGAGACGAGGTGCTGGAGTCGGCCGGTACGCCGACAGAACACGGGGAGCTGGCGTCGGCCGTTTCGCCAGTACTGGAGCCGAAACTGGAGCCGGAACCATGGCTGCTGGGGCCGGAACTGGGGCCGGAACCATGGCTGCTGGGGCCGGAACCATGGCTGCTGGGGCCAGAACTGGGGCTGGAACCATGGCTGTGTGGGCTGGTTCTGGAGCCGGAACCATGGCTGCTGGGCACGGAACCGGAACACGGAACCATGGCTGTGTGGGATGGTACTGGAGCACGGTACCATGGCTGTGTGGGCCAGCACTGGAGCACGGAACCATGGCTGCTGGGACCTGTACTTGAGCCCAAAGCATGGCTTCTCGGGCTCAGGCTGCTAGCCTGGACTTGCGACTCCTTCTCTTAGGAGCCTTTTGGAGGCTCCGTGGACCTCCAAAAGCCAGACGAGTACCCGCAACGGCTCCTGGACAGGAGCAGGAAAAGGGGAAGAAGCAGGGGTTGACTCCAGACGGAACACACCGAGACATATGGTGTCAGGTTGGGAATTGGGAGGCAGGGGGCTAGCATGCCTGGGGCTAGCAGGCCGGCAAGCACATGTCGAGAGGAAGTCCAATATCCAGTCAGGTAAGTACTTCACTAAACATGGCTCCACTGTTGCCACCTGGTGAGCCTCTGCCAGAGCAGCCTCTTTCTGCTGAACACTAGACGCTCTCCTCCACCTGCCATAGCAGCAAGCCAATGCATGGGTAAAATGACGTAACTCCACCTCAAATGGATCATCAGCTGGGTCCATTTCTGGTTGGTTTCATTCTGTCAGGGTTGAGTGAAGCAGGCAGGACCCAAATGCAGATTTCAAAGAAAAATCCTTTATTCCAAGGCAAAAACAGAACACTACCCCGTGACACAGTCAAAGACAAACAATGAACCAACAATGACAGACAGAAAAAACAGAACTTAAATACACACAAGACTAATCACACAAACAAGACACAGGTGAGGAGGGAGGAGAAAACACAGTGTTAAGGTTACGGAAAAGATAGGACCCAAATCCAGAATACAAAAAAGGTAAAAAGGTCTATGAACAAAAAGCGAGCTTTATTCCAAAAGCTGGAGAACAAAACATGGCATGAAACACACAGGTAACACAAGGTAGCATGGAGGGAGACAGGAAAGACAAACAATGAACCGACAGGGGAACACAGGGAAAGACAAGACTAAATACAGAGAGGGGTAATCACGAGACGAGAAACAGCCGGGCAGGGGAGGAGAAACACAAGGGCAACAGGTGAACACAATCAGACACACCAGGGAAACTAACGACAGGGAGGAAAACACAGGGAGAAGGACCAGACAAGAGACAAGGAGGAAAACACAGGGAGAAGGACCAGACAAGAGACAGGGAGGAAAACACAGGGAGAAGGACCAGACAAGAGACAGGGAGAACAGAACAGCAAAACAAACCCCAAAACTTAACACACAAAACTCAAATCATGACATAACCCCCCCTCAAGGGACGTATTCAAGACGTCCCTACACAAAGTCCAATATTTCCAAAAGGGTGGGTGGAGGGGGTCCGGAGGACGGGTTTGGGCTGACAGCCCGGAGGCACGGCAGAGGACCAGGAAGGGGTCTCGGGCGGACGACCCGGGGGCAAGGCAGAGGAACAGGAGGTGGTCTCGGGCGGGCGGCCTGGGGGCAAGGCAGAGGAACAGGAGGTGGTCTCGGGCGGACGGCCCGGGGGCAAGGCAGAGGACCAGGAGGTGGTCTCGGGCGGACGGCCCGGGGGCAAGGCAGAGGAACAGGAGGTGGTCTCGGGCGGACGGCCCGGGGGCAAGGCAGAGGACCAGGAAAGAGTCTCGGGCGGACGGCCCGGTGGCAAGGCAGAGGCAGAGAAGCGGCTAAGGCCGCGGCGGGCATAGTCAGGGAGCCGGGCACAAGGAAGGACCGGGTTCGTGGCCGACTGGACCACTGGCGGAATAGGAACCAGCGTTGTCCGGGCAGGACCCCTGGACGGGACATGGGCTGGTGTCAGTGGGACCCCGGATGGAGCAAGAGCTGGTGTCGACGGGACCTCCAACATGATAGGACATGGTGTTGGCAGGAACGCCGGCGGAGCAGGTGTCGGCGGGACCCCCGACAGGACAGGACCAGGTGTTGGCAGGAAACCCGGTGGAACCCCCAACGAAACAGGACATGGAGTTGGCAGGACCCTCAGCGGAACCCCCAACGACACAGGACAAGGAGCCGGCAGGACCCTCAGCGGAACCCCCGACGCCACAGGACATGGAGTTGGCAGGACCCCCGGCAGAACAGTAGTCGGCGGGACCTCCAACGGCACAGGACATAGGGTTGGCAGGACCCCCGGCAGAAGAGTAGTCGGCGGGACCCCCAACGGGACAGGACATGGAGTTGGCAGGACCCCCGGCAGAACAGTAGTCAGCGGGACCCCCAACAGAACAGGACATGGAGTTGGCAGGACCTCCGACGAAACAGGTGTCGACTGGACCCCCAACGGCACAGGACATAGGGTTGGCAGGACCCCCGGCAGAAGAGTAGTTGGCAGGGCCCCCAACGATACTGGACGTGGAGTCGGCAGGACCCTCAGCGGAACCCCCGACGCCACAGGATATGGAGTTGGCAGGACCCCCAACGATACTGGACGTGGAGTCGGCAGGACCCTCAGCGGAACCCCCGACGCCACAGGACATGGAGTTGGCAGGACCCCCGGCAGAACAGTAGTCGGCGGGACCTCCAACGGCACAGGACATAGGGTTGGCAGGACCCCCGGCAGAAGAGTAGTCGGCGGGACCTCCCACAGCACAGGACATAGGGTTGGCAGGACCCCCGGCAGAAGAGTAGTCGGCGGGACCTCCCACAGCACAGGACATAGGGTTGGCAGGAGTTTAAATCTTCCGTACAAAATTAGAAAAGTGCCGGTCAGAGGTCTTCTTTGTTATTTATTGAGCTTTAAAACAAATTGATAACGACTCTGTTCTCTGTATAATAATATAAGAATAATAAACGGTGCCTCTCTTTTCCTCCCCCTCTTCTGACAGCCCAGCAGCAGCAGGAGACGTGGGGAGAGGGAGATGTGGGGAGAGGGAGGCGGGGTTATTTCATCGTTATCAGAAAATGATCGTATAGAGGCGATTACACGGAGCCGTTGGACCCCCCAGAGCGTTACGTATGCCGTTCTATCCACCTCTGGACCCGTTACCGTTACCGTAGTCGTTTAATGCCGTATTCTGTCGTCCTAGTGTGGCCGAACGGTCTATATGACACAAAACGTTACCGAAACTACCGTATGCGTCCTCGTGGGGCCTCAGCCTTAAACTAGTATTGGCAGTCACAGGCTGTTAAACTAAACACCACTCTCTCTGACATAACACCTCACTGAGTGATTTAACTCATGTCTAACTTTCAGGTTTTTCTTTTCAGCCACAGACCCCATGTCGCCTCTTATGTGCGTCGCTAAGTTCCTCGTACTACATGTGTACTTTAAAGCGGCACGGCATCGTTAACAATTTGCGAGCGATTTTTCAAGTTGTCCATCTTTCTTGAAAAATCCGAAGTGTTGCCAAACGTTTGATTTGTAGGTATTTTTCGGTGCGCTGTGTTTCTCTTTCTCGACTTCCATGTGTGTTGATAACTGAGACTCTCGGCCTCCGTAGTGCGAAGCAAAGATCAAAGATCGTCTCTGCTGAGTGCTGACAGGATGAGAGGATATTATATGAATGAATCGTTTTTTTTACCGATGCAAAGACGCTACAATCGATGCATCGCGAGTTCAACCCAAACTGTAGCCGATGTGCACTCTTTCAACCGGTGCACTCGCATCTTGAACATTTATGCCGGTGCACCGATGCGAATCGGTGAATCTTAACATCCCTAGTGTGAACGGAAGACTTTTTTGAAAACGCATACGGTGCGTAAACGCAAACGTTCCCGTGTAAATGGGTCTGAGGCCAAACTCCCGCTAACTACACCGCAGTGCCCACTGTGCCTGTGGAACACTGGATATACCCTGGATGATGATTGCTTTTTTCTCTCTTTTGGGAAGCGCTTTGGTAATCAGTAAAGCAGAAATGCTTATTAAGAAGGGACCACTTTCCACATTCCATTTCCATCAGTGTTAATATAAGCTGCAGTTGCAAGAGTATTAATTCTCATGAAAAGAATTTTAGTCAGGATGCAGTTGTCATAGTACTTGTGGAGAGGATTACTTGTTTAGGTTTTTAAACTGTGTAATACCTTTTGTATATTACAAATGTGTGCAGTTTTTCAGTTAATTACAAAGAGAATTGTCAATGCACCATGTCCAGAGCATGACATGACACTTTGGTCATTTGGTGGGCTTTTCTTCCGGTATTCCACGTCATACACAAATTATCCAAAGGTGTCCATTTCTTACTCTTTCTCTGGTCAGTTTCAGCCATTCCTCTCTATATGTCAGGGTCACGGAAAAGGTAGGACCCAAATGCAGAATACAAAAAGGGAAAAGGTCTATGAACAAAAAACGAGCTTTATTACCAAAGCTGGAGAACAAAACATGGCATGAAACTCACAGGTAACGCAAGGTAGCATGGAGGGAGACAGGAAAGACAAACAATGAACCGACAGGGGAACACAGGGAAAGACAAGACTAAATACAGGAAGGGGTAATCACGAGACGAGAAACAGCCGGGCAGGGGAGGAGAAACACAAGGGCAACAGGTGAACACAATCAGACAATCAGACACACCAGGGAAACTAACGACAGGGAGAAGGACCAGACAAGAGACAGGGAGAACAGAACAATCAAAACAAACCCCAAAACTCAACACACAACACCCAAATCGTGACATAACCCCCCCCTCAAGGGACGGACTCCAGACGTCCCCACACAAAGTCCATATTTCCAAAAGGGTGGGTGGAGGGGGTCCGGGGACGGGTCTGGACCGACAGCCCGGAGGCACGGCAGAGGACCAGAAAGGGGTCTCGGGCAGACGGCCCGGGGGCAAGGCAGAGTTCAAGAAGGGTACCTCGGGCGGACGGCCCGGGGCAAGGCTGAGTTCGAGGACGGGGACTCGGGCGGACGGCCCGGGGGCAAGGCAGAGGAACAGGAGGTGGGGGCGGACGGCCCGGGGGGCAGAGGACCAGGAGGTGGGGGGGGGGGGGCAAGGCAGAGGAACAGGGTGGTCTCGGGCGGACGACCCGGGGGCAAGGCAGAGGAACAGGAGGTGGTCTCGGGCGGACGGCCCGGGGGCAAGGCAGAGTTCAAAAAGGGGCGAAGGCCACAGCGGGCGAACTCAGGGGGCCGGGCATGAGGGTGAAGGCAGCGGCTGGAAGAGTCAGGGGGCCGGGCCCGAGGGCGAAGGCCGCGGCTGGAAGAGTCAGGAGGCCGGGCCCGAGGGCGAAGGCCGTGGCTGGGGAAGTCAGGGGGCCGGGCCCGAGGGCGAAGACCGCGGCTGGAAGAGTCAGGAGGCCGGGCCCGAGGGCGAAGGCCGCGGCTGGGGGACCCAGGAGGCCGGGCCCGAGAGCGAACAAGAAGGCGGCGACGGGACAGCTCCGGAGGACGGGCAGGACCCGGCGCCGGCCGGACAGGAACCGGAGCCGACCGGACAGGCGTAGACGGGATCCTGGACATGACATGGGCTGGTGTCAATGGGACCCCGGATGGAGCAAGGGCTGGTGTCGACTGGGCCCCCAACGGAACAGGACACAGAGTTGGCAGGACCCCCAGTGGAACAGGTGTCGGCGGGACCTCCAACAGGACAGGACATGGAGTTGGCAGGACCCTCAGCGGAACCCCCAACGACACAGGACATGGAGTTGGCAGGACCCTCAGCGAACCCCCAACGACACAGGACAAGGAGTTGGCAGGACCCCCGGCAGAAGAGTAGTCGGCGGGACCTCCAACGGCACAGGACATAGGGTTGGCAGGACCCCCGGCAGAAGAGTAGTCGGCGGGACCTCCAACGGCACAGGACATAGGGTTGGCAGGACCCCCGGCAGAAGAGTAGTCGGCGGGACCCCCAACGGGACAGGACATAGGGTTGGCAGGATCCCCGGCAGAAGAGTAGTCGGCGGAACCCCAACGGGACAGGACATGGAGTTGGCAGGACCCCCGGCAGAACAGTAGTCGGCGGGACCTCCAACGGCAAAGGACATAGGGTTGGCAGGACCCCCGGCAGAACAGTAGTCGGCGGGACCCCAACGGCAGGACATAGGGTTGGCAGGACCCCCGGCAGAAGAGTAGTCGGCGGGACCCCAACGGCAGGACATAGGGTTGGCAGGACCCCCGGCAGAAGAGTAGTCGGCGGGACCCCAACGGGACAGGACATAGGGTTGGCAGGATCCCCGGCAGAAGAGTAGTCGGCGGAACCCCCAACGGGACAGGACATGGAGTTGGCAGGACCCCCGGCAGAAGAGTAGTCGGCGGACCCCAACGGGACAGGACATGGGTTGGCAGGACCCCGGCAGAAGAGTAGTCGGCGGACCCCAACGGGACAGGACATGGGTTGGCAGGACCCCGGCAGAAGAGTCGGCGGACCCCCAACGGGACAGGACATGGAGTTGGCAGGACCCCGGCAGAAGAGTAGTCGGCGGACCCCAACGGCAGGACATAGTTTGGCAGGACCCCCGGCAGAAGAGTCGGCGGGACCCCAACGGGACAGGACATGGAGTTGGCAGGACCCCCGGCAGAAGAGTAGTCGGCGGGACCTCCAACGGGACAGGACATGGAGTTGGCAGGACCCCCAGCGGAACCTCCAACGGACCAGGACATTGGGTAGGGACTTGAGACGGAACTCGAGAGGAAACTCGAGAGGGAACTCGAGAGGAGACTTGAGAGGTGACTTGAGAGGAGACTCGAGAGGGGACTGGAGAAGGAACTTGAGAGGGAACTCGAGAGGAGACTTGAGAGGGGACTGGAGAAGGAACTTGAGAGGGAACTCGAGAAGGGACTCGAGAGGAGACTTGAGAGGGAACTCGAGAGGAGACTCGAGAGGACACTGGAGAAGGAACTCGAGAAGGGACTCGAGAGGAGACTTCAGAGGTGACTTGAGAGGGAACTCGAGAGGAGACTCGAGAGGGGACTGGAGAAGGAACTTGAGAGGGAACTCGAGAAGGGACTCGAGAGGGACTCGAGAGGAGACTCGAGAGGAGACTCGAGAGGGAACTCGAGAAGAGACTCGAGAGGGGACTCGAGAAGGGACTCGAGAGGGGACTCGAGAGGAGACTCGAGAAGGGACTCGAGAAGGGACTCGAGAGGAGACTTGAGAGGGGACTCGAGAAGAGACTCGAGAAGGGACTTGAGAGGGAACTCGAGAGGTGACTAGAGAGGGAACTTGAGTAGGGACTGGGGTTGGGACTAGAGAAGGGACTTGAGTAGGGACTGGAGAAGGGACTTGAGATGGGACTCGAAAGGGGACTTGAGAAGGGACTTGAGAGAGAACTTGAAAAGGGACTTGAGAGGAGACTCGAGAGGTGACTAGAGAGGGAACTTGAGTAGGGACCGGAGTTGGGACTAGAGAAGGGACTGGAGATGGGACTTGAGATGGGACTCGAAAGGGGACTTGAGAAGGGACTTGAGATGGGACTTGAGATGGGACTCGAAAGGGGACTTGAGAAGGGACTTGAGAAGGGACTTGAGAAGGGACTTGGAAAGGGACTCGAGAGGGGACTTGAGAGGAGACTTGAGAAGGGACTCGAGAGGGAACTTGAGTCGGCCGGTATGCCGACAGGACACGAGGGGTTGGCGTCGGCCGGAGAGCCAACCGGAGACGAGGAGCTGGAGTCGGCCGGTACGCCGACAGGAGGCGAGGTGCTGGAGTCGGCCGGTACGCCGACAGGAGGCGAGGTGCTGGAGTCGGCCGGTACGCCGACAGGAGACGAGGTGCTGGAGTCGGCCGGTACGCCGACAGGACACGGGGAGCTGGCGTCGGCCGGAGAGCCAACAGGTGACGAGGAGCTGGAGTCGGGACCATGGCTGCTGCGTCCGATACTGGAGCCGGAACCATGGCTGGTGGGGCCGGAGCTGGGGCCGGAACCATGGCTGCTGGGACCGGCACTGGAGTCGGAACCATGGCTGCCGGGCACGGAACTGGGGCCGGAACCATGGCCGTATGGGCCGGTTCTGGAGCAGGGACCATGGCTGCTGGGCACGGAACCGGAACACGGAACCATGGCTGTGTGGGATGGTACTGGAGCACGGTACCATGGCTGTGTGGGCCGGCACTGGAGCACGGAAACATGGCTGCTGGGACCGCAACTGGGGTCGGAACCATGGCTGCTGGGGCCGGAACTGGGGCCGGAACCATGGCTGCTGGGGCCCGAACCATGGTTTCTGGGACCGGAACTGGGTCCGGAACCATGGCTGCTGGGGCACCGGCTGGAATCCTGGCCTTACGTCTCCTAGAGACCTTTTGGAGGCTCCGTGGACCTCCTGAGGCAAGGCGGGATCCCAAGAAGGGGTTTGAGGCTTGAGGCTGGTACTCAGGGCTGCTTGTAAAAAGCTTAAGCCACTCGGGCAACAAGCTCCAGAGCCAGGGCTTGTTGGCCACCTCCAGGCGTACCTCCTTCAGGGTAGCCTCCTTGGCCGCTCTGGATGAGACTCTCATCCACTTGTAAAAATTGTACTCAGGAGTGTACATCAGCGGATCCAACTCTTCAGGGGAAAAAACTGCTGGGTCCAAAATTGGTCGGTTCATTCTGTCAGGGTTACGGAAAAGGTAGGACCCAAATGCAGAATACAAAAAGGGAAAAAGGTCTATGAACAAAAAACGAGCTTTATTACCAAAGCTGGAGAACAAAACATGGCATGAAACTCACAGGTAACGCAAGGTAGCATGGAGGGAGACAGGAAAGACAAACAATGAACCGACAGGGGAACACAGGGAAAGACAAGACTAAATACAGGAAGGGGTAATCACGAGACGAGAAACAGCCGGGCAGGGGAGGAGAAACACAAGGGCAACAGGTGAACACAATCAGACAATCAGACACACCAGGGAAACTAACGACAGGGAGAAGGACCAGACAAGAGACAGGGAGAACAGAACAATCAAAACAAACCCCAAAACTCAACACACAACACCCAAATCGTGACACTATATCTGTTTACCTAATTCCTGTACTTTATAGCCTTAGTACGTCTGAAACAAAAGTGCTCATCAGAGCCTCTAATAATGTCTAAATCTCCATCTATGACTGCAGAATCAGTACAGGCTGTGTTTGATCATTTAAAATCACAATTACAATCATGCCCACTTTACGCAGTGATAGGACATGTAAATGTTGATTGGACTGCATTTATATAGAGCTTTTCTAGTCTTTCTTTAGTCAGGGGCCGACCTTCCGATTGGTGGACGACCTCCTGGGCCTCAGCAAGGACCCAATTGCAGCACGTTAGACCAGAGTGTAGTTCGTAATGACTTTTATTAAACTTGATGCAGGTATATGTATAACAAGCGGTTTCGCAATGTTCAACACAAAATCCTCCACAGATGTAGCCTCTCAGATCAGGGCAGGATAAATCCACAGCAGGAAATAGAGAAAAACCCACACTGGAACACAAACCGGTGAAACGCCTCCAGAACAGGCAAACAGGAACCAGGAAGCACACGGGCTGGATTCGAGGTCGGGGACAGAAGGCTGAGGCGTTCCATGGAGAATCCAGATAACAGGTAGATCCAAAACAGGCAGAGTCTGCAACGAGAAATCAGTCCGGGGAAGAGCGCGGAGACCAATCTGGCAAAGAGGTGTAGTGAGGCAGGAGCTTCAATACCAGGCTAATTCACACCTTCCTTATTTCAACAAGTGACCTCACATATCATCTGTTTATGTTAAAGTGACAGTGCCCTCTTCTTTTCACCTTGACCAAAATCATTTTCCAAACCTTAACTACATTTGTATTATTGTAAGTGTGACAATCTTAACAAAGTAATTTGTAATTGTTTTGGAAAGCACAAGTACATTTTGATGGCATTAAATTCAAATAACAACACATTTAAATCCGTAGTTGTTCTGCAGTGATGGTATATTTTATTTAGTTTCATTGTAATTCAAGTCTTCACTGTGAAATGTTATAAAGTTGTATATAGTGAGTAATCAATTTATAAATCTATCAATAAAGTGACATGAAGAATAGTTCAATAAATTAATCAATATACATTATTAATCCCAAGAAGAAATTCGGTAGCACCATATTAGAATTACAAAATCATAAAAAATATTGTTATTTTGTTGTATGAGGTATTTCTGTGAATGTACGTCAGGTATTCATGTCTGAAAGGAAATCAATGGACTGGTGGGAATAGGCTGCCCCCCCCCCCACCTCCCCTTAAACCCTGTTGGAACTGGCCCTATTCAAGCCCATCATTCCATTAAGCCTTTACATTCTTCTCATTATGAACATAGTTAGAAACCAATTAATTGTAGTGATTAAAGTGTTTCCTAACTCAAGTGAAGTTAAGAAGATTGAGGTCATAAGTGTTAATGTATTTTTGTGAATACTCTACTGTTGCCCCTTGATACACAAATGATCAAAAGCACCCTGCTGCCTGTACATCGATTAACTCCCAACCCTAACTGTTGTCTGGAACAGCCCAGGGCACAGGGACCAGACTGTCCTTTACTTCAACTCCACTGTTTAAAGTGATGTTAATGCAGTGAAACAATGTCACGAGCTAATCAGATGTAACATTTATTATAAGAAGCTTGGAAAGGCAAAAACACACATAAAGTTAAATGCAATGACAGTAATGCAAGCATCCAGCCTGCTGAACATGTTTTTCAGTTCATGTTGAACTTTGTACCTTCTCTTAGAGGAAATCTTTATAATTTGTGGAAAGAGATGTCTATGACCTGGAGGAATTGGAGGAATCAGATATATTTTTTATTTGTGCCCTCAATTTAATTATATCCCGGTCCCCAGTTATAACATATTTTAGTCCACACATTATTACTTTGAGTAATTTTAGTCAGCAGTAGGCAAGCAGCAGTCGTTTGGTGTGAAGTTGTCTGAAAAAACGGAATTAATTATCTTTTATTACATTTTTTCAAGCTGTTGCAGCAATGATTTATTTTAACTTCTATCATGTAACCTTATTAAAACAGTTTGATGTCTTCCAGTCAGGTTTTGGGCCAAACCTCAGCACTGATACTTCTATTGCTGATCTCAGCACTGCAATGGTTGACATAAACATATTACTAAACCGACTACAAAAAAATGGCATGCAGAGTTCCACAAGGCTCCATAATGGGGCCCCTAGAGTTCAACATTTACATTTTTCATGATATACACATATCACCGAAAATACCCACCAACATTTTGTTTTAAATAATAGCGCCTCTTTAACACAATGCTTGGTTCTTTTTCGTCAAAACATTGCGTGACATTTATTGTTAGGCATTCAGAAAAAAATACGTTTTTATCCCCGAGTGCTCTTCGCGGTTGATCTATCATCAAATGCAAAGACAGAAATTGCCATGAAAGCTTTGATTTATTTAAATCAGCTCAGCATGATTAAAAAGGAAGATTATTTACAGGAGTCTTTACGGAAATAGCCTAATTCTGTTGCCAGTAATATAAAACAGATACTCCAGTATTTTAAAACTAAGCTGCTTACAAAGTCTAAATGCCCTTTTGATGTGATGCTGAATTGTTATTTTATTGCAATTCAAAAACACTATTTTCTGAATAGCTACCTTTCTTTGTTGTTGTTGTATCATCAGGACAGCTTCTGTCACAACTAACTTCTGATCTACAGTATATTGGTCCACAAAATGATCGTTTTGTAACCATTGCAACCATACTAACTCTTCATTCTTGTTGCCAATTCACAGGTAAACCAAACATTACCATGAGCTAAACGCATTTAGAAAATGAACCGTGGTTTCAGCCTAATTCACTGTGAAGTGTCTCAGTTTGGGAAATAATGAAAGCAGCAGAAAGGATTTTCATTTTGTTTGGCTCAACATATGGCCTATTTTGTTTTACACATCATTTCTCAATACCATAAAGCGGAGTGGACTGAAACACAGAAAAACTCACGGATCATCATAGTGCCTTCATTATGAAGGAATGCATTTGAACAATATTTCAAAAGACAATGAATGGGACAGTGAATAAAAATAGAAAATGAATGTGTGTAGAAACACATTTTTAAGCCGGGATTTAATTTGTAAATCTGAGATCATGACATGTTGTCCTCGAGTACACTATGAATAATGATTATAATTGAAATGTCAAACAATGAAATACTATTAAATCATAACAAAACAAGTTCAAATACAATTGATTTAACAATATTCCAATAAGTAGTCATTTTAAAAGAAATACAATTACAAAATAAAAAGAAGAATTAATAGACAATCCATCACATTCTTCTCATTCTAATGAGTTATTCAAACCTTGGTCAACATTATTTATTCAAATGTTTTTAATTATTGTTTCACCCTTTTGAATTACCACGTATAACATTGTATCATTCATTATAATGACATGTTACAGCAATCTCAAGGAATGTATTATTATGTTAATTTGATTTTGAAGTTGCTACATTTGTCAGTTTCTAAAGCAGAAACTGCTTCAGCGTTCCCAATGCAGGGCAAACACACACACACACACACACACACACAAACAAACTCCAAGACCGAGGCAGAAACAGCTTGTCGTACATTGTGTAATAGTGTTCCCTTTCCAGTGCTTGTGTACATGAAAAACAACACTGTTCATGAACCCCGAGCACTAATTATAACATAGAAGTGTATTTATGTTTTTCTCACTGTGCCATACTTTCTGGCTGGTGTAAAGGATTCATTATCCGGATGCTTATGGAGTGCTTTTTGGAAGTGGGTTAGTTGTCAGACAGCTCAGCTTTTGGCTGCTCTTGACACTCTGGTTGAACCCTTCCTATTAACGCTGGATTACTGTAGAGAGGCCGTGTATCCTTGACAAGGGAATAGAGCACAACATTTGAGCGGGGATGATTTCATCTCGCCGTTTTTAATTGCTCTAGCATCTATTCATGCCCTCTTAAGATGCGCCAAGCAGCTTTGCAGATTCCCAGGAAAAAAAGTCAAGTTTCAGCAAAAATGGCTGAAACCAAATCCTGGAGGTTTACGGCTGCAGCATCAAAGTGTTACGCTCTCAGGATAAACTGATCCCTTTCCAGCTTTAATGTGTTTCTACCAACATCTGACAAATCTCACAATTTCAAGGGCTTTTGTGTTCTCTTTTCATTCACACAGTCAGCATGGGCAACACAGAGAATTAAATTCTGTTACTAAATGAGCATTTTGCAGTACAATAATGATAGTGATCAGTGACTAGCTGAAAGAGAGTCAACATTAGCTTCTCTGCTGGTGGCAGCTTATTGAAAAAAAGCAATATGCTGATATTCCAGACTCTACTAACTATCATGGTGTGAGTATTATTCTTCAAGTGAGATGTATTGCTGAAGAAATCGAGCAGCTGAAATTAAATAATGTATGTGTGTGCGGTTTGCTCTGAGAGAGAACACTGCAGAATAGGATCTTCTTCATGACTGTAAAGATCTCAAGGTCCGAGAACAGACAACTGTGGCGGCCTCATGCAGTATACATTACATTACATGTCACTTGTTAGACGCTTTTATCCAAAGCGACTTACATACTCAATACTGTGGGCAATCCCCACAGGGGCAATTTGGGGTGAAGTGTCTTGCCCAGGGACACAACGACATGCTGACTGCAGCGGGGTTTGAACCTGTGACCCCCTGATCGGAACACCAAGGCACAACCCACTGCACCACTCACCTCCCATACATCATTTAAAAAGCCAAAGAAACACCTAAGTCTGCGGATATACATTGCCAGAATGTATTCATTAAAGGTCACCTATTATGCAAAATCCTCTTTTTCATGTATTTTCTACATAAACATTTGTCCCCACTGTGTAAAGAGATTCTGAAAGTTTCACCTTATCACCTGAATCTCCTCCTAGAGCACCATTGTGTTCTTTTTAACCAAATATCTCTCAGAGGGGCGTGGGGAGTGGCTCCTTATTTTCATCTAAAGTAACAGACAGAGAATCAGCACTTTTGAAACAGGGCTGAAACAGAGGGGATTATGGGATGCTGCAATGATCTGTTTGGTATTTCAAGCCAAACACTTCAGATAAATGTTTTGTATATATCTGAGACCTATAATATATTGATGAAAAACAGTATAATAGGGGATCTTTAAAACAAAACAGAGATTGCTGAACATTTTCACACCCTCACTAAGCACTTAGATTCATTTCAGTCAATATGTGTAACGATATCGGAGTATCGGATCAGATGAGATCAAGATACTGAAAATCACTATGCATTACATTAATGCACATCATGCCAACAACATCTTGTTCTTTGAATGTTGCACATTTCTGCTCCATGCTACCTCTTATAAATAAGCATAACTCTCCACTTTGAATATAGTATATGGTATTTGTCAGATTTGATTACATTTTACTGCACTTAGTTTCCTACATAACTATGCATGCTGCAGAGAGTAAAGTACAGTATGATTATATAATTTAAATAAATAAAATTGGAGACACTCTGTCCAAAGAGCAGAATAAGAGTCAATGAGGGAATTATGTAAGGTTATGCAATTTGTGTGACGATACAAAGAGACTGTGATGGATGATGGTTTTTTAAACACTTTAAATCATAAGATCCTGTCTCCAGGCTTTTCTTGAGATATTCAATAATTATACAATTATTAGCTGTAGGAGACACACAATTGGCTGAGGCTAAAGAGCCAATCAGAGCAATTTTTTCACTGACAGGCTCCATCATTCGCAGAGCGTCTCTTTCTTTCAAGTGGTCTAATTTGCTGACCTTCATCATAGTTTTTGTCACAACCACAACTTTCCATCACATCACTTTTCAATGCAAAATGTTGTCCTTGGACATACATGTAAACCAAGATCCAAGCAAAAACAGACCTGCACCATGCAACCAAGAGAGCAGAGAATACAAAATACACTGCTATAGAATGGCTGCAGATTATCTCCAGCAGCGACTATTCAACCAGAGTGAAAAAAAACTGATGTACTTTCAAAACATCAGCACAGTTACCATGTCTGACAATAAGCTTATTTGTCCACCAATATATTTTGCAGGCCTTCCTCTTGTTGGGGCTCTTGGGCGTTAGCTCCAATTCCCCCACACCTTGATGTTGCCATGCAGAAATACTCCACTACTATTTTGAAATCTCTGAACAGACTAGTGAGAAAAGTAAGAACTCAACTCTGTGAACAGCATTTTCCAATTTCCCCTCCAAACTTAGACAAACAACCACTGTGGGGCCGCTGGTTGATTATCGCACATCACGAATAACAATAATGACAAAGTATGAGGGATCCAATTATGCTCCTCATGATTTATTTGTGGTTTAATGATTAGAAAACAGCCTGGTTAAAAAACATTAAAGCTCACACCACTAGCAATTATGAGGCGGCGTAATTTACCCCTGACGATGTGCCGAACCATCCTTTCTGTTCTCATGCCAGCTATAATTGACGTGGGTCTTGTTGACTCTGGCGTCCTCAGAGCAGCAATGATTTTCTGATATTTGTTTGCTCAGTCACGTTGTGCAATCGTGTATTTAATAATTTAGGTTTTTATATACCCAGGTGAGACTGCCTTTGCTTGTTAGCCAAGTCGACAGAGGCATGCATATTTTATCTTCTGCTTCAAATTTGCTGCTTTGCAATTTTCTGCAGTGCTTCGTTTTTGTTTTTATTCAAACGTATGTAGCGTCTCAAACCAATATGTCTCCTCTGCACTATATTCTGTATCATCATAAGTTAACACATTGCTGCTTGTTCAAAGTATACAGCCTGGGAGATGTGAGGCCGCCCGGCTGTTTGTCATTCCACAGCAGATACAATGCAACCTTGGCAAAGTGAAGTACAAGAGATATAAGAAGATTGGCCATAAGGAAGGGCTTGGCTACAAATAAAAGTTTTACTGAATTCAATGACATTGACCGGTGCCATGAGCAGAGGTGTTCACTAAAGTGGAATGATGAGACACTTAGCTCAAATAAGTGCTCAAAGACCTTGTAAACAGCAGCTGGACAACAGAATCCCTGATCCCACCGAGGATCAGAGGATGTGGCCCTGGGAGCCGGGTTCTTCCCAGCATCATGTTTGATTTGCTGCCTTGAGCTCCTTAGCGCTAACTCTGCTACCACCAGGTTACAGCTATCCTGAGGTTTTTACTCTCCTTTTTTAACTCTTACCGTTTTATCTAGCTTCTCTTATACACTCCGCAATTAAAATGAAATCCCAAATCAAAATCACCACCACCAGGGAATGAACAAAAAATACTGCCTATTAAGAGAAAGACAACATCTTAAACAGCTTAACAGTTGGTACATTAGCTGTTTGTTTTAAATTGTCACTGACTGCATGAACAAAAACACAAGGCAACATTTGCCCAATGATTCAGTTTAAATCCACCATCATAAGACATCTGCACCCAACTGACTACCCTACATATGTCAAAGTGTGACAGAAGCTTCATTTCTGAAAGCCTTTTTGCAGCAAAAATAAAGAAATAAATACATTCTTACATAAGACTTTAATCTCCTTCCATTCAAAAAAATGGAGGGGCAGGCTGGGATGATCTTTTTCTATTCTTTACTGTATGAGAACCTTTTGGGATATTATGACGGTTTAATTTTTTTACCCTTAAAGGTGGGGTAGGTAATTTTGGAGGAACCAGCTCGAGTGCGCTAGAATTTGAAAATACACAGCCGGAAAAAATCTGCCACTTCCTTACAGAGCCCCTCCTCCAACACACACGAACGCGCACATGACCAATGAGTTAGTTATTTTAGCCGGGCCGGCTAAAATGATTGGTCGTGCTTTTTACAGTACTACGGCTTCCACAGATGACATGTTTTTATGGATTTTTTGTCAAAGCACTTAAAGTGCCAGTGAAGTGCATTTTTTTGCGCCAAAGTGAAATGGCAGTTTCATTTCTTACATATAATTGTACCTGTTCATGGCTAAAATAATTTTTTAGGAAGTGCGAGGGACGAGATAAACATCGCAAATTTTTCAGAGTCTGAGCATACCGCTGCTGCAGACGATAGCGGCTGTGACGTCACAAGATGGGCCCAGTTGTGATTGTAAACATGGCGGAGCCTTCGGAAAGTGATACTGGTGCGAGAGAAATGAGTGATTTTGACAGCTTTTCGGACAGGATAGATGAGGAAAGTGGCCATGGAAGTCAATTTAGTTGAGGACAATATTTTGTCATAGATCTAGAGTAGATCTACACACAGGATTGGCCATCACCTGATCATACATTCATCTGTTCATAGCATGATGCAACATTCATGTTCACATGCAGTGTTGTGCTAGTTACTGAAAACCAGTAAGTAGTTACAATTACTAGTTACTTCACTACTTACACCAAAAAGTAATGCGTTACTGTGAAAAGTAACTTCTTAGTTACTTAGAAAAGGGCACCCATTAATGCCCTTATACTGTAGCCTTCATTTCAGTACTGTTATTGCATCGGAGAATAATACAACCTGTTGATCAACTTGACATGCATTTGCATCACTGAACTCTGCTAAGCAATGTGGTCTATACAAACACAAACACAAAGATATGTTTCAAAGTGCCAATCCAGCCGCTGTTGCTTAGGTGGAGGTGGAATGGCGTCGGATGAGTCTGGGTCTGTGGTCTTAGCTACTAGCTTCGCTACTAGCTTCGTCCCAGCATGTTTTTTCTGCAGATGTTTCAACAGATTTTAATTGCTGTTTTGGGCAGTCGATAGGATCTTTGACCCGCCAAGACACAACTTACATTTAACTAAAACGTTCTTTTCTTTGTGCTCGACAAAAGTGAAATAGTGAGAATATCTCCAGGCGGAGAAACTCGACTTGAGCTCTGCCGCCGCCATGACAGTCTTGTTAGTTAACACAAACACAGTGGCGTTTATTTTTCATAAACAATCTACGAATCTACGAAACAATGACACCAGCCACTCACCTTCATCTTTTGGGAACAGAAACATCAACACAGTGGCGTTTATTTTTCATAAACAATCTACGAATCTACGAAACAATGACACCAGCCACTCACCTTCATCTTTTGGGAACAGAAACATCGCCACTTCGGCAGACTTCACATTACCACAGCCAGCGGCAATGCATCGCTTCCCGTGTGTTTTTCCTCCCTTTTTCGTCACTGTCGCCTCCATTGTCAGCTTTTCTCGATTGGCAATCACTTCCAGTCGACTGCGAAACACTTTCCAATCAAATACTCGCTCAAAAACGTTGGTAAATTCGACTTTGAAATAGAGACAAAATGAATGGTGGTGAATGTAAACACTTCGGCTTGGCCCATCTTCTGACGTCACGCAGTAGATCGCAAGCCACGCCCACGAAGGCGGAGGTCGACTGCGAATTTCCCAGCGGAAAATTCAAACTCGTCAAATTCGTTGCTATTCCAACATCTTTGATATGGGTTCCAATGGACAATTTTGGTCATTACTATACGTATTAGCATAAAAGATCATGCACCGTCGCACACTTCAGTGGGTCTTTAAGATATTCATTGCTATCGGGCTGTTAAGAGCATTCCATGGAATATAACACAAAGTGTATCTCGAGCCGGTTTCTCAGACTTACCTACCCCACCTTTAAGCGCTAATGTTGCCTGAGATTCTTATCCTAAACCTGACCTAATTTCTATTTTGTGAAAATAGAAGTGTGACGGACAACTGTTGAATGTGACAGGGGTCATTACCAGCATTCTTACCAGAATTTGCATGTGCACTTACTATTTAACAGTATGACAGACTAAATACAAGAAAAGGACTTAACCTTTCATCGTTTTGGAAATGTCCCTCTCAGACAGTGTTTAATTGTTCAGAGTAATGGCATAACTAATTCTCTGTCTCGACAGTTCCCTCCCATGCTGACTGTTAGTGTTTCACTTCAGACGGTAATCTCTGCACTTAAAGACGAAAGCATTAATTGGCAAGCTTTATTTATTAAAGGCACATTCACTGAGAGGTTTTACTATCTAGGCTTGTGTATATAAAAACAATGTTTAGTTTGTACTAATATAAAATATAGCGGGCAATTCTGTCAATTTTAATTGTGATTTTAATGTGTAATTAGTGTGTTGAATTGCGAAGATTTCAAATGAACACTGACTAATTTCTAATACAATTAGTGCCGAGAACCAAGATGCAATTATGCTGGGGATTTTTCTGTGAAAGCTCCAATATATCCAAATTGGCACTTAATAGAAGGTAAGTGCCTGTAAAGAAAACACATGTGAATGTTTAAGGTAATTACAGCCTAAACTAAATGAATACAGGGCTATATTGTTATCACACTGTTTTTATTTCAAGAAGATTAATTAACTTGTGCAAAGAAGTATATTTCTGGTCATAACTCTTATTACCAAAAAGTAAATAAATGTTATTTATTGTTCAGCTGTGATAGCGTCCCCCAACTTTTATCCAATAATTCTCCATCCTAGCACCCAGCATTGCTGTGAGTTTTGTTGGTTTGGTCATTAGCAATCACCACTCTTTGACACATAGAAGTGACCTATTTTACGTGAATGCTTTTTGGGCGGATCAGATTTTTTTTTAACTGCAGAAAAAGTGTTAATGCTTCCAGCAGTGCTATACAGACAGACTAACATTCTTGTGAAGACACATTCAATCCAGTTGTAGAAAAGATGAATATTTATTATTCTTTCCATATTCCATACAGAATCTGTACCATCGTTTCCCTACGATCCAGTTTAACTGTGAGCATCCCCTTTGAGAGAGCAGTATGAGTTAAAGCCGTACAAAGAGTAATACTCGATTGCAGAACTGTTCTTCTTCTGGTGATTGTGTCAGCTACCAAAGAGCTTCAGGTGCGTTACCACTCAATCATGCTGGGAAATCAGAGGGAGGGAGAGGAAGGATATAGCAGCCATCTCAACTACATGTTCCTAGCACTTGTGGAGGTTTTGGCTGTATCCAAGAACTGAAAACACTGTAATTGCTAAGATCTTGTAGCACATCAGAATCTCTGAGAGTAGGTCAGACACAACAAGAAAGAGGTGAGATCATCAGATTTCAGAGAACAAGCACATTTGAACAGTAAAATGATCACTCAAACTGTCCACTGTACACATCCATCAACATTTAGAACTATAATCTTTAAATGTCCTCATGATGGGCATATTTTTAGCGTTATCATCACATTCAAAGATCCCAGTTTGGGGAATAAAGTGTTATCATAACTCATAGTACCATTGACAACTGTTTGAAAGTAGGACCAAAGTTGGAATAAACCACACTAATCCTGTGAGGATTTCCATCATGTCTTCCTTTAACAAGGCATCAAAGGCAGTTATTTATTGATTACTGCTCATAAAACCAATAGTCAGAGCTCTGGAAACAACACTCAGTTTTAACGTTAACTGTTGATCAGCTGCTACATAGCTCCACCAATGAATAATCAGGACTTCCTTATGTTGATCTTTATATTTCGTTTTTTGTGAGTAAAGAACATTGTCCTTTAATGTGTGCAGTTTTAACTCTGAATATACCGTTAGTAAATGAAGAAGTGTGTGTTAAAGGCTACTGTTCACATGTGGAAGAAGTCAAGCTGAATCAGTGATGTCTGAGTTGCAGTCCTCTGCCATCCCACAATATATTTTATAATGCTAATGTTCACTCAGGGGTTAGCAGACGTTATTGACACTGAGACGTTATTGACCCCCCCCCCGCCGTTATAATGTCCGTCTTTTCACTGAATTGTCGTCTTGAAAAGGGTACTCACAACAATTCCGCAACAACATCATCTTCACCTGTTGCACTTGCCATTTCAACGTTAAAAACAATAAAACGGCATGAATTGCTTCGTGGAATTTATCTAGATCCTCTGTCTCGAGCCAGTTAACTACCAGGCCTTCTAGAGTACCCTGGAACCGAGGGGAACTCTGAAAGAACACGCCCATTGGCTACAAATCAATATATGATTGGTTGATCAAACTGACAATCCAAAGGTACGCTCTCATTCAGTGCAACGGCCAGGGCATTCTATTAAGGATGTCGAATACCTTGGTTGAAGGATATTCTACCCAGAGACCCAGAAAAATATCTGGTTGCTTTTTTTTTCTAACACAAAACCACTGAAATGCGTAGTGCATGGACCGAGAAGGACAAACAAATCAACGTAACACTGTAATATTACAGATCAACAACACAGATACGATTCTCATTTATTCATTTTACATACAGTTTATTTATATAATTAAATCGATTTTGTTTGTTTTATCTGAGTGTTCCAGGGTATTCTCTGAATACCTTGAAGGCCCTGACGGTTCGCCACTGGCCGTTTTGCTCCACCACATTAATATAGGAGATTTATATTCTCATAATGGAGGGCCTCCACAGTGCCATTACTCACTTTGATTGGTGACTAATGAATGACTGCCAACCTGTGTTGTGGTAATGCATTCCTCTGACTGATTGTGATCAGCCCTGTTTGGGAAGGCAGCCAAAGAGAAAAGTTTATTAGTAAAGCCATATTAATGAACAAGAAACAGGAAATTAATCTAGGGAAGGGACCCCATGACTCTCCTTATCATGATCTCATTTTTATGATATCAACCCTAATGTAAACCCTAACCTCAGCCCAACAAAAAGTAATATTGCAGCAGGCTTGTCACTGGACGTTTTTACAATCGCATTTGAGAGATTGTCGGATCCCCAAACAGATATTACTCTAAATGTCATTGGTGAGCTATGGTTGGATTTTACAGAAGGTTAGCGACGTAGCAAGTTCGAGCTAAGGGAAGGAGGGAGTGGCTATAACTCGATGCATTTCTCCCCTCAGACAAGTACAAGTTATAATTTTTTCGGTCCTAGGTGGATATGATGAATGTGGAAGCTCTCAGGATTGAGAAAGCTTCTAATTTTAAAGAATAATTGCATATCCAGCTCAGTTTGAGGACACTCAGACGTCCGATACTTGTTAATAAACAGAACCCAGATTGATGGAAGTTGAGGATTAGCAGTAACAATGCCTTAGGCCGTCACTTTACCAGAGACTCAGCAGTCTGAGCTGTTATCTTAACAGACTGAAGAACTGAGGCTTGAACGGGGTTATGTCGAGCTTTCTGCTGCCAAAGACATTATTGCTACCTCCACTTTAATAAAGATGCTCACTCCTGCAGAGAGAAAACATTTAGCTTCCTCGTCTACAGAATCTTCTCTGACGCCTGTGACACTGTCCTCCGGCTCCCCGCAAGTATCAATTTGTCTCTGATGGTCCTGGCTTTATGAACTGCACAGCTATATTTAAATGATACACCTACACAGAGAGAAGAGAAATACTTTAGGAAACTTACAGTGCTAGAATTATTGGTTACTCTGTCAACGTGAAGTCTTACTGTATTAAGCCAACAATATGAGAGACTATTTGCTCTGTCTCTCTGTTCAAGATGACTCCAATCATGACCTCCAACACTTAAGAGAGCAATAAAGAGGATTTTGTATTGCTCTGTTACACAAAATGACTGCAATATATCATCAGGAGTTTGATGAGATTGTATCATTATTTCAGAAATTACTAGCACAAATCATGCTCTGATCCATAGTTATTTTTAATTGATTAAAAGTAGGGCTGTCAGTCGATTAAAATATTTGATCACGATTAATCGCATGATTGTCCATAGTTAATCGCGATTAATGCAAATTAATCGCAAATTTTTTGTCTGTTCTAAATGTACCTTAGAGGGATATTTTTCAAGTTTTTAATACTCTTATCAACATATGAGTGGACAAATATGCTTTATGCAAATGTTTGTTTATTATCATTTGAACAATGACAAATATTCTCATGAATATTAAACACAACAACCTCTGAACATTACAAATATTCGCCTCAATTCAACCTGGAACCTCTCATACAATACAAAGTGTGTGTGTGTGTGTGTGTGTGTGTGTGTGTGTGTGTGTGTGTGTGTGTGTGTGTGTGTGTGTGTGTGTGTGTGTGTGTGTGTGTGTGTGTGTGTGTGTGTGTGTGTGTGTGGAGAGACACTGTGATGGATCGTTGGAGCTATGTGCAACTCAAGGCATATGCTCAAACGGGAGCTGCCTGGACGCTGCAATCATGTTGCGCGCACTATCCGTGCTGAGTGTGCTGACTTTTCGTACAATGTCCCACTGTCTGGCTACCTGCATAAAGTCAAGTGCTCGGCGCAGTTGTCGGCGAAATGTCGCTCCTCTGTTTTCATTGAAACGGCTCCTTATATCCGTTAGCGCAGCTAGCTAGCACCAGATGCTAACAACAACAATACACGTAAGGTGTGCGCATTCTCTCTCTCTCGCTCGCTCGCGCCACACATACACACACCCTCCCGGTCCTCCCGATGGCCAGTCCGGGCCTGCCGGTGAGCGTGGAAGTGTGGTCTGCCGCAAGCGGGCGGCAGGAGCGGGGCTGTCAGCGTCAGCTTGTAGATGGTATTTTAAACTCGATGCGCTCTGAAACTACGGGGTGGCCGAGGACAAAAAATACACATGCGTTAATCGCGTTCAAATAATTAGTGGCGTTAATTTTTTTTTGCGTTAACGCTTTATTAACGCGTTAACTTGACAGCCCTAAAAAAGACAATCTTTTTAATGCAATCAATCAAATTTATGTTGTAGCCTTGGTTTATTGTGTTTTGTCACATAGCAGCACCTCATCGTCTAACGCCAGAAAAAAGTATTGTGAAATGTTTTGCCGCCCTCCACCACAGAGCATATTCTATATGCAAGTTTAATAATGCATGTGTTTTAGGTTGTCATCTAGATCACTGCAGATCACCAGCAATACATCTGATTATTTATAATTCTGCCTATCAGGTGACAAGGACTGATTGATTATTGTCATACATTAAAGAGGGGCCCTATTCTGCTTTTTAGGGGGTTTCCCCTCCTGCAGTGTGTTCTATAGGTTTATGTGCATTTAAATGGTCTGCAAAGGCATCCCAAAGTTCCCCACTGAGGGAGTTTCTCTCCCACACTCCCTTTACTGGAATCCTTTTTTTCTTTAACATAACAACATCACTATGTAACACTTGTGCTTCTATCGGCTAGCGCACCAACACACTGTAACCCAAATATCTATATGTTCATTCAAATGATCAAAGTTGATATTGTTGTGATATATTGTTGCAACAGTTACTATATCATTTTATTTTCAATACATTTGCTGCTTTAACTCCTGAATTTCCCCACCGGGATAAATATAGGTTCATCTTATCTTATCTTATGAAATAGGCCAAGGGCCGGGACATCTCTAAGCAGTTGACCAATCACAACACAACTGGCCAGCTAACCAATCAGAGCAGACTGGGCCCTGTTTCAGACAGAGGTGCTGCAGCACAGGCAGTATGAGAAAAATAAAGAGCTTTCTGAACATTAAAGCATGGAGACATATCACACACAACAAGGAGTGAGTTTATATGGTTGCGTGTGTGTGTTTGCATGTGTGTGTGAAAACGTTGTGTTTTGCTGGTCTGGGACAAAATGCTTGATTTTTCTTTGTCCCAGTCACCCCTGGTGAATACTGTACCTGCTTGTTGAAGGGATACATTAAAACCAAATGCAAAACTATAAAAACTCTCAAGTTTATTCCCAGGAATAATGCCCGGAAGCCAACATGCAGCCTTATTTAATAAAGTGAGGCAATAAGCACCTGGCCACACTCTGCATCAGGTACAGCCGTCCTACTTAAATGCATCTCCACAACAACAGAGTGGCTGACTCTCAGGCGCTGTCAGAGTCTGCAAACTTTTTCTGTTGTTGAAAAGCAGAGTTTAACAGCAACTGCTATAGTCTGTCAGGGATGAGACACAGCTCCATTAGCACCTCAGGCTACCTCCCATTCTGAAACAAAAACACCACCTCTGGAAACTTTGGCATCCAAATGTTTTCGTCTCAGTCATGGACAATAAAGTGATGGGATTGTGTCTTAAAGATAGGTGACATCTGGCAGACAGGAGTGTTTTGAAGAAACAGCAGAAATAAATGTCCCCTATCCATGTGTGCCTGTGGTGGAAAGTCCCTCTCATGCTTTATATTGCTTTGAATGTCTATACTCTCTAGTGATTTATACTGTGGACGCTCAGTCAGTTTGCGCCCCCTAAATTATTTTTGGCTGGACTACACCCTTGTCAGTATCAGTTTGTTCTGATGTGTTGGTTCATAGATCCCATACATCATCCGAGTTGCCAACAAACACAAAAGTGTGTGTGTGTGTGTCGAGCAGATTGTTGTTTTAGTTGAACAACATTTCTGGGAGGCAGAACTTTCTGGCTCTGGAAAAATAAATCTCATCGGAGTTCAGCTTGTGGCAGTGGTGACTGGCTACATGCCATAACTAAAGTAGCTCTTCTTAAGAATTGCTTGTTAGGGGGAAGTAGTGAGAGAACCTTGTCCACAGAATGTGCAACAAACATGAAGCTGCTCTCAGACAGTTCTCTCTGCAGCCCAGCTGCCTCCATTCTGGTTTCAGCGCCAAGGGCTAACATAAGGTCAAACTCTGTCAGACGGTAGATTAAGTCTTAATAGAATGCTATGACAACCGAGACTGTGGCCATATGATCAGTCCATCTCTAGTCAAGCAAACTTTTAAGGCACCGGCCTTTGTAATGTACAGCAATCAAAAGTTTGCTTTAAAAGTTTTGTAGGGCATTGTTAAATCCTGTCGAGTTCTATAGATGCACATACTGTACAACAGGATTCAGCTGGAGATTAAGGAAATGTACTGCATCTGGTACATTGCTATATGGTGATAGTATTTTCAGTGGTGTAAAGTAACTAAGTACATTTACTCAAGTACTTAAGTACAATTTTGAGTGACTTGTACTTACTTACTTACTTGAGTATTTCAATTTGTTGCTACTTTTTACTTCTACCCCACTACACTTCAGAGGTTAATAGTGTACTTTACTTCCTTATTTCTTTTATACATTTAGTTACTTTTCAGATTTAGACTTTAGTTTGTTGGGGTGAAGCAGCCTTCAGTGGTTGAAGGTTCGAGCCCCCTCCGCTCCGTTCGTTTGATGAGTGGTCTGCTGTAAAAAGGAACGGCTCAGACGCAGAGATATGAGGTTTAACAATAAGCTGATTTAATGGTAAAAACAACAGTACAATATAACGAAGTACTTCGGGCCTTGGCTCTTACTACCGTGCGATGTATGTATCAGACAGTCAGACAGAACAAAGGCCCCGAGCGTACAGAATTCATAATATTTATGCCCACAAACGGAGAGGAGTTGTGTGGGAGGAGTTGTGTCGGTTGCTCCTTCCTAGGTGTTCATCCATTGGTGGACTCACTCCTGGGCGAGCCCTAGGCAGTGAATCAGAGTGAGTCAGCCATCGACGAGGTCTAAACAGCGAATCAGAGTGAGTCAGCCATAAGTGTGGGAACTTTGGATCTCCTGCGCCGCCGATCAGTCCCAGGTCATATTTTATGGCAGCCATAAAATAAACAATTCTGGGTCGCACGGGGGTGAGGTACCAATCCTTATCTTCGTTTATCCTCAGCACCTGGCCGTACCACTCCGGATCCCAATCTTTCTCTCAGTACAATCTCTGCATAGACTCAATGGTGTCAGTTTTATTACCTTTCTCCTACAACCCCCCCCATGCTCCTATCCGGCCCATTAAAAACCCGGGGGGGTCGACTGGAACCTCAACATTCCTAAGTCAACGCACACACAATTGACCACATCAAACAAAACAAAATAAGAACACTTGGTCTAGTTTCATAAGTATACATTTTACACAGACAAAGTTATAATTATTAAAACAGGTTATAATTATTGGAACAGGTTATATAGGATATACAGGTTACTTTAAGTTCCACCTGGAGTAAATTCACAAGCTACCCTGCAGTATACAAAGTCATTCAGACTAGCTGCACCTTTACCAGCTTTGAGAACTACGACGGAGTATTAGGGCCACACTAAGAAGAAAAAAAAGAAAGAGATTTCGAGAATAAAGTCGTAATAATACGAGAATAAAGTCATAATTACGATAATAAAGTCGTAACATTACGAGAATAAAGTCATAATTACGAGAATAAAGTCGTAATAATACGAGAATAAAGTCATAATTACGATAATAAAGTCGTAACATTACGAGAATAAAGTCATAATTACGAGAATAAAGTCGTAATAATACGAGAATAAAGTCATAATTATGAGAATAAAGTCGTAATATTACGAGAATAAAGTCGAAACTATGTGTGGTTGAGAGGTCATTCCAGCAGACTACGCTCCAGCTCACCAGTCAACATGTAACGTAACTTTACTTTAATGAAAACACGTTTGATAAATGCTGTTTTGCTTAAAGATTCGTTACTCTTCAATTAAGTTGTGCTAATTTGCGCAGGGCTTCATATATTTTGGATAAGCCACATGAAGACGAGAACAATTAACGTTAGCTAATAACATACTGCAAGATAACGTTAGCTACATATGAGTCAAGAACGGGGCTACAGTCACTGTATTTTGTCGCTGTTTGCCCCTAAGGAGCCGAACCGTGATTTTAGAGATGGTAGCCTATAACGTTAGCCTGTCCTGTGCGAGTTTCCCCAGTTGTTTTTCGGTCATTCATCATGAACGTCTTCATCCACTCAATATATTGTTTACTGGCGTTGTAGTGCGACAGACACACTCTTACACAGGCTGAGCTGCAGTGCACATAATGTTTAGCTGGTCTCTACTTGTCTCTCTCAGGCCTGGCCAGTAAACTTCAGAGGCAGATCTGTTTGTTTACAGCAGCAGCCCAAGTAGGCGTAAACAGACGACCCTGGGAACAGGTATGGTAGACCCAGTACAGTTCGTTTCTGGTTGACACTGCATGTTAGTTGTCACCTTTGTGTTTCATGGCCAGTGTGATCATAAGATGCCTGTTAGGACAGCAGAATGCAAACTTCTATCTATCAAACTGAATTGCTGTATCATGTTTTCAGTGTTGGCAGTAGGTACCCTGAGCTACATGGCCTCTACTCAAAAGGGTCAACAGAAGCCTGCAAAATAACAGGTATGCAGTAGGTGAGGTATACTGGTCTAAGATAAACTGGCCTTAGTTTCCAAATGATCTGTGTATGTCTGGTTTATTGTATGTTGACTGGAAGTATAGCAGCAATCATGTTTTGTTGATATACTATACACCAAACAAATAAATAGTTGAAAACACATTACTGATATTGCTTTTGTCACAATGGGAACACAACTAGAGTTCAAAGCCTGAGACAGGTTCTTGTATTTGTAATTGTGTGACATACTACTGTCAGAGACAAGCTATGATGATATTTGAGCAGTTTGGTTTGGCACAGGCAGGGGCGCGGGAAGGGGGTGCTGAGGGCGCTGCAGCACCCCCTAGCGGCAGGCAGGCGGAGCGGAGCACCCTTGCCTGCAAATGTATTTTATTTTTATTTTATATATATTTATTTCATTTCATTGTGCCTGAGATTATATTTTATATTATATATTATTATTCAAATGATAATTTAAAACTATATAATACATTATTTTGCTTCAGGGAAGAAAAATAAAAAAGATATGGAAAAAAAGTTTGTTGTTAGTTTTTAGTCGGCTAATTTTAAGTGACGCACCAAGTAACTGACATGGCGCAAAAACAAATATCGGAACTTTTTCTCTCTAAAAACGCTAAATCTGCTAAAAATATTGAATTAGAAGATGCAGGGGCAGGACATTTGTCTACCACCACCACAACAACCACCAATGAGCACCAGCCTCCTAGCAGCAGCACCGAGGAAACTGGAGCTAGCAGTTCAGCTGTGGCTAACGCTAGCCATGGCCACACACCAGGTGGCGCAGTTGACAAGCTAGACCCGACACCTAACGTTTTGGGGTTTGATGAGCCGTGTCGACCAGACATAAGTTTTCCTGCAAGGAAAATTGGGACAGAGACCTTCGAGCGGTCATTTCAGAAAAGCTGGTTTACCCGGTGGAAATGGGTGCATTATGTCACGGAGAAAGACACCGTTCTTTGCTTCACCTGCTGCAAAGCCATAGAGAAGGGCTTAAGACATAATGACAGAAAGACAAGTTCATTTACAGTAGGAGGCTTTTGTAACTGGCGTAAAGCAACCACAAAGTTTAGCCAGCACGAGTTGTCTGACATTCACTCAGAATCGGAGAGAATGCTTGTTCGCTGCTCAACACTCCCATTAATGCTCTACTGTCGGAGATTGTTGAGAAAGAGCAAACAACGGCCAGACAGTCCTAGAGCTAATATTCAGATCAGTAAGATTCATCGGCAGCTTAGGACTATCATTAAGAGGCCATAACAATCGAGATGGGGTGCTATGGAAACTCATGATGGAGTGGACATTTACATTGCCAACATGCCGGGAGTGGCTGCAGCAAAGAGACAACTGGATGTCCGACACGGTACAAAATGAAATACTGGAGATATTCGCCCATGCTGTTCAAAGAGAAATCGTGTCCGAAGCGAGAGAGCATTCTTTCTATGGTCTTACTGCAGATGCAACCACTGATATAAGTACATCAGAGCAATTTTCCATTACTTTGCAATACGTGGATTCAAAACGTGAGGCAGTCAATGCTTTCCTTGGATTTTACAGTGCACCTGATTCAACTGGAGAAACACTTTTTTCTTGCATAAAGGATGTTTTTCTGTGCTTGAATTTGCCACTGGAGCGTCTCAGGGGATTTTGCTTCGATGGTGCTTTGAATATGTCTGGCCGCATCTCGGGTGTGAAAGCCAAACTGAAAGAGCAGTGTCCATCTGCACTATACGTGCACTGTAGTAACCATGCACTTGATCTGGTATTACAAGAAGTGGCGAGGGAAGTTTGTGTTGTTGCAGACACATTAAACTTTGTACGGAGTGTCTCAGTGGTGGTCGGGGAGTCATCAAAGCGCAAGATGCTGTTCCAGTCCATGTTTGGTGATGATGAGGCGGTTTGCAACTTGCTGTCATTATGCCCGACTCGGTGGACCGTACGCACAAGGGCGATTTCACGTGTTGTCTCCTCATATACAGCCCTTTTGCAGACACTGAAGATGCTTGAGCAAGACAAGACAGTCAGGGGAGATACTCGGGCAAAAGTATCTGGTCTATACAAACAAGCCACAAAAGCCAAAACATACTTTGGCCTTTTGTGCTGTGAGGCTCTTTTTGGACCATGCGAGACCGTAGCCAGAGCTCTCCAAAGTGAGAAGGCAAGTGCGAAGGGGGCACTGGAGTGTGTGAGTGCGCTACGACAGCGCATGCATGGACTGAGAGAAGATGGATTTATCCAGGAGATGACTACCTGAAAATGCCCCTTCCTCCACGAACCAACAGAACCCCTGCTCGATTAAGAGATATGGAGGAGACAGAGGCCATCCTGACTGATGTAGGAGAGCAGCAGTGGCGGCGTGAGTTCTACGAGGCCTTGGATCTTGTGACAACCGAGCTGGATCGCCGATTCGACCAAGAAGGCCTACAAGTCGCTGCCCTGAGAGAGCAAACTGTCATCAATGCCGCAAACGGAGAATACTCAGGCATGAGAGAGATCACTGCTGCACAGGTGCCCGATCAGTTAGATAAATCTCGTCTACATATGCAGCTCACATTGCTGGGTAACCTCTCCAAGACAAAAGGACTCAAGACAGCTCAAGACGTTGCAGGATTCATCGGAGCACTGCATCCTCAAACCAGGGAACTCCTGACAGAAGTGGAAAAGTTGATCGAACTTTGTCTATGTCTACCTGTCTCTGTTGCTTCCTCTGAGCGTTCCTTCTCCACCCTTCGCTGCCTCAAAACCTGGCTTTGGAGCAACATGACACAGACGACTGACACACCTGGCCGTAATGCACGTACACAGTGACATTCTTGATCGGATGGACATCCAGCCACTGATGAAAAGATTCATCGACAACACCCCTGAACGGAAGTCCACATTTGGGGTCTTCAAATAGGTAAAACATGCATTATTAATCATTTTTGGTTATTTGCTGCCGCCGTGCATAATCTGTATTGGTCAATATCATGTTTGTGGTATTCAAATTATTATTTTATGGTTATTGCTGCTGCCGACGTGCATAATCTGTATTGGTCAATATCATGTTTGTGGTATTTTAATTATTATTTTATGGTTATTGCTGCAATAAATTCCACATTGTTGGTAAAATAATATTTTACATCTTTGTAGTGTGTGTGTGTGTGTGCTCGCACTCTTGTGCGTGCTCTATAGTGCCCGTAATAGTGTTCACTGGAGTCCATTGTTATGCCACTGTGTGTGTGTGTAGTTTTGCCCGCTCAGCACCCCCACTCAAAATACCTTCCCGCACCTCTAGGCACAGGCATCTGAAGTAATCTAGATCTGCATGAAGGGTGTTCTTTTCCCCATAATGACCAAGTCGCTGCACATTATCCCGCTTATTACATGGCCACATTCTCAACAAAGTAACGATATGACTCCCAATATTAATTGAAATGCTTTTATGGATCTAGAAAATGATTTTATTGATTTAAAAAATAGTTGTATGTATTGATTTAAATTGACATGCATCCGCTAAGAAAAATAGTCTGTTGTTACCGTTTGAAAAACGTAGCAACGGCAGGAAGGCGGAGCTTTTTGATTACGTGTTCTGAATTGACCAATCAGAATCGAGTATTCAACTAAGCCATGTAATAAATTAGTATAATAATGTCAAAGCAATACATGCTTTTGAGTCAGAGCCGTATGCTGCCATAAAACATATTGCTTTAGTTTACATTGTCAGATACAGAAATTCTAACAGCATGTTTTGATCCCATGTATCCCATGCATCCCGTTCTTCTTCCATATAGGCCTACACATTTGCAAGTTTTTTTTGTAAAATCAAACTTAGAACATAGCTACTTTAGTCTTCCTGTAATGAAGGCATAGTTGAGTAAGTCAACAACATTGTGGTCTTTAACTGAGCTTGACTTGATATGAGAGTTAAACAAATGATCAACTTATACACATATACAAACAATAATGAGAAAAGATTCATAGAAACACTTTAATTTTGTGTTACAGAATTGACTTGTTTCTACTGTACAGTAGAAACAGCTCACATCCTGCTCATTCCTCTCGTCTGCAACTCCTTCGCATTCTCCGTTTGCATTTCCTCTTGTGTATTTTACTATACAGGTCCATGATGGCGGAGAAACTGTCAGATATTGTGACTTTCTTGAGAGGTCGAGGTGTCCCGGAGGACACGGTCAATTTCATTGAAGAGCAAAAGGTATTTTTCTGAATATAAGATGGACCACTCACATTGTGTTACTCAGAGTAGGATCTTGAACGTTTTCTTTTTTTGTCCATAATTAGTAATCAATATATTTACCTCTACATTACTTCATGATTGTGGCCCTTCAAATAAAGTGCTGGGCTGGCTCAAAAACCGAACATATGATTATTGGCAGCCAGGTTGGGAATCCACATGTAATAACTATTTTTGGATTATATGTACATGATACTTCAAATTAACCTTTTTCCAATTAAATAACTGATCATTGAGATGGGGGTCAACTATTATTATCTAATTGATATGTTTTGTTTATAAGACATAACTTCTAAATGCAAAAGTCCTGACTTTATTGGAAGGGTCATTATTATTGTTATTCTGGAATTAAGTCATACCTAAAATACTATGAGTTTTGAACATTCCTCAATGAATTTATATTTGTCAAACATTCAACATCAATGTCATTTAGGAACTTGTTATAATTCACATGTAGTAGTAAAGAAAGTGTTACCAAAAAAACAACTTATTAACTGAAGTTGTGTAGGAATAAGATATTTTGTTGTATTACTAACTAAATCTTTAGAGAAGCAGAGGTGTGCTTGTCATCTGAACTGGCCTGTTTAGATACATTTCATGTTAGGCTTAATATTACTTTTAAATATATAAGGTACGTGTCTCATCCTACATCTTAAGTAACAGACATGCTCATATTCTCTATTTACAGATTGACAGAGATGTCATCCTCCTGATGGAAGATGCTCAGCTGGCCAATTATCTTCCATCTTATGGAGACAGGATTGCTCTGTTTAATTTTTGCAAGCATCACACTAACACATCAAAGCGAAAAGAGGGTCTGTTTGACAAACTAAGGCAGAAGCTCAAACTAAGAAAGGAAGGCCACAGTGAAGAGGAGGTGCCAGAAACGTCCCGCAAATCAAGAAGAAAAGCTAAACAGTCCACAAGAAATATTGAAATAGGATGGGTTCACACTATTGATAAAGTAACAAAACAGGTCAGAGCAAAGCAAGGTGGGGGCACAAGGAAGGTCCCTATTAACGTTCACGGAGGTTTTAACGACATATTAAAAGAAGGAAAGGCTCTGTTCTTCCCAGAGGATAAATCAAGCAAAGGTCACAAATCTGATTTCAAATTTGACGTTTGGGACTTCAAGAAAAATCCTTTCCCGAATTATGTTTCTATCGAAATGATATATGACACTGTCAAACTCCCACTTTTACGCTTCTACATAGCAACTCAACCAAAATCAGTGCTGCATGAAGAGGCTCATGATGACTCTGACTGTGATACTTTTGTGTCTGAGCCTGATTTACTGCCACAGAATAAACAGTCCACACTGGAGTTCACAATAGAGACAAATAATCAGTTGATGACAGATGAATCTCATGAATACCTTCCAGAGGTGTTCATTATTTCTGAAGAAAGCGTCACAGAAGAAAGCTTCACAGAGTCTTCAGTAAACAGAGTTTCAGTAAACCCTGCAAGCCCATTTGCCAACATTAACAGTGATCCTATCACTTTGTCTGCGGAAACCAACTATACTGTTTTCGAAGCAGATACAGTACCTCTGACCCTGAGATCACTTTTGGTCCAGCGCAAACAGGGGCTGATGACAATCTTAGTGACACACTGATATATCAACCTGATGAGCTCCCCCAAAGCCCTCTTCAGATTTTGCCAGACATTACTTTGGTTTTACACCATTCAAACAGCTTCAATGAAGTGATAGCAGCATTTTCTGACCCTGACATTATGTACAAAACATTGAAAGTGAAACGTCTACTTCCTGACCACTCAGTAGAAAAGGGTAGAGGGTCTGGAGTTGTCAGAGATGTCTACAGTAGCTTCTGGGAAGAGTCTTATGAACGATGCACCCTTGGAACAACTGTAAAATTGCCTTTTATCAGGCATGATTTCTCTACTGCTACATGGAAAGCTATTGGGAGAATTTTTGTGAAAGGATTTCAAGATTGCCAGTACATGCCAATCAAGCTAGCTCCACCTTTTCTAGAGGAAATGCTGTTTGGGGCAGCGCACAGTAACCTGCAGACAAGCTTCCTTCAACTTGTGAGCCGCCAGGAGCAGGATCTCCTCAGGGATGCTTTGGCAGATTTTTCTTCTGTTGATGCTGATGAACTTCTTGACGTGCTTAACAGCTATGAATGTAGGAAGAGGGTCACTGCTGCTAGTCTCCCAGAAATCTTGGATGAAATATCTCACAAAGAACTGGTACAAAAACCAATGTTTGTCATCGACTGCTGGAGGGAGATCACATTGACACATATGCATCTGAACTCTTGGGAACTCACCAAAATGTAGTGACCTCAAACCAACACCAAAGAAGGTGTTAAGTGTATTACACTTTCCTACAGAGATGAAATCAAAGGAAGCTGAGGTCGCACTTCACCTGAAGAGATACATCAGGGAACTTGATGAGGAAAAGCTTGGAAGATTTTTGAGGTTCTGCACTGGCTCTAATTTGTTGACATCTGGTCAAATCCAAGTGGAGTTCATAGCTCAAAGCAGTTTCACAAGAAGGCCAATTGGACGTACATGTGGGATGATATTGCAACTGTCTGACAACGATGACAGTTTTCCTGACTTCCGCAGTGAGTTCAATTCTATTCTAGAGAGCAACATCTGGATAATGGACATTGTGTAGGCAGGAATATTGATATTGAAAGCTGTCGGCCAGACATTTGTTCTCATTTTAAGCTTAAGTGTGACAATTATTTACACAACCAAACAGATACATTCTTTAAAACATGCTGAAAATTAACATTCACACAAATTCTTGTTGATTACAGTAGAGGGTTCTGAGACACTGTTTAATAGTCTCTTGTTTACAGAAAGAATGACTGTTAGTCCTACATGTGCATACTAAAAAGGAATTGTATTTTGTTTGGGTAATATTTTTATGAAAGTATGGATGATTTCAACGGTTTTCAAGGCTCTTTAGGTTTGAAATAATTGTACTTAATGTACTTGTACTTACTCATTCAGAGTAAAATATTGTTCAACACTCACAAGGTCATTTTTTTTTTCTTATTTAAATACATTTGATGAGTAAAACATTAATGACATTTTGTTGATATTACATATACAATAATATCTTTGTTATTTTCAGCACAGGACACAGATTATACAATGTATCACTTGCTCTGCAATAAAGCAATATCACTGCTCCAATTAGGTGTATAATGCTTTTGTTTTTCATTGCTCCATCATTTTATGAATTGAAATATGATTTATTTCTTATTATCTCTGCACCTTCCTTAACATAGACTTTCCAAAGGGTCTGTAATGTTAACATAGTTAGGTTACAATAATAGGTGACAGTGTTTCGGCAAATTTGAAGTGTCTTTTCCGGGGCAGTGCAGAAACAAAGTACCCATTATGATGGGCTATCCACATTATTTAATGACTAAATCCGTCAATGCAGCCATTTATTGCAATGCCATAAGGCTTTAGTTTGTCATATGAGTCCATATGCCACAAAGCGTTGGGACCTCTGCTGTGGTACGGTCGTAGACGTCTTGCTCGTCGTAGTTCGACTCCTTCTGGATCCAAAGCCTTGATTACAAGTCTCATCGTTTCTTGTGAAACAACAAATCCCCTTTGAACAGCTGGTAGATGTAACCAACGATAGCCTTGTAGTCGGCCAGAACCAGCCATTTCCTCCTGCAGAAATGAGACAATCTCCTCCAAGTCCGTTTGGTTCTTTCTTCGAAATAGACAGTTTCTTGCACAACCTTTTCAAAGTTCTAATACTTATGATAATCTGATGCTGATGTGCCAAAAGATTAAGTATTTCGTTATTTGAGAAACCTAAACTAAAGTACCGCTTCACAAGATGCTCCACATTCCTCATTTTATTGCAGGACGCTGCTGTTGTCTCCTTCTCAAGTCACTTATGAAACTACGACTTTAATCTCGTAATTATGACTTTATTCTCGTAATATTACGACTTTATTCTCGTAATTATGACTTTATTCTCGTAATGTTACGACTTTATTCTCGTAACTATGACTTTATTCTCGTATTATTACGACTTTATTCTCGAAATCTCTCTGTTTTTTTTTTCTTAGTGTGGCCCTAATACTCCGTCGTAGATAACACTTTAATGATCAATAATTATAAAACATATCATACATATTATTCTGAAATGGACCAATCTGCACAATGACTACTTTTACTTTTGGTACTTTTGTAATTTTACTTGAGTAACATTTTGAATGCAGGACTTTTACTTGTAACAGAGTATTTTTACACTTCTACATGGACTTAATTAAAATATCTGAGTATTTCTCCCACCTCTGAGTATTCTTTTTAAATGATATTTGCAAGATAGTTGAACACCGAAAAAGTCTCACTGGACCAACCGATCAAAAAACAGGTGGCAAATGTAACAGTTTCTCTCATTGTATGAATGCAATAATACAATTCAGGCAGTGGCGAGCCGTCAGGGCCCTCTAGAGATAAGATATTCTAAAATATCATATTTGAAAACATAAAAAAGAAAACATTTTTTTAAAAATATTTTTTTTAAATTATTTTCGATTAGTTTTACCTAAATAACTTGATTTAATTGTATTTAAAATAACATTTCCAAAGAAATAAATCCCTCGAATCTGCCTGTTCAGTTTCTGTTGGAATGTGAAGGGTTAAATGCCGTCTGCGAGTTATGTGAAGACTGGAGAGCTTGTTGGTCCCTCTGTACATTCACAGAGGGCCCGCTATAGTAACTCAATGAGAGAGTAATGTCACGTGACAGTAAAATTGACCAATCATATCTTCCCTCTAAATGGGTGGGCTTTATTTTTCGCGGACTTTATGACAAGTTCCGGCCGCTGTGAGGTCTATGCAAGTGGTGCAGTGACGCGTCCTAAAACCCGGAAGTAAGCTGCGCTCGGGTTCCCTCGACACAAAAACAATGGGATTTCTCCATAGGGTTTTGGAAAATAGCTCGAAATAAGGTCTGTGGAAAACGAACCTGTTAGATAAATGCACGTTTTGTTCAGCCGGATAATATCCACATGTCTACCCTACTTTTATAATTTTCGAATCATAAATCTAATCGATAGATTTATGATCGATAGATTTATGATTAGCATACGTTCGTTCATGATGGCTCATGTCAGTGATAGTGATGACATCGTTGCGAAATTATTAACCGAGTCATTTTCAAGATTGAGTTACAATGATACACTGGAGTGGCAAAGGATCAGCTGCATGACCCGCCAGGGGGTCAGAGGGCCTAGGTATAAAAGTCATGGCTCGCCACTGAATTCAGGTGACATCTGACAGACAGATGTCACCTGACAGTTACATTTGGGCGACATTAGATGCAAACCAAATAAATATCCTGGATTGATTTCAGTTTTATAATGGTCTATCAAGTCATAACAAATTCTTGCTTAATATAATATTTGGAGTCCTGTGACATTATTTCCTGCTGCACACATAATGTTTTAGGTAAACACTTAATTTCGATGAAAATTCAGTTGGAATGCTTAAAAGAACGATGAGCCGGAAAGACCAAAAGGGATGAAGCTATCAGTGGCTAATTAGACATGTTATACCATCCAATCTTTTTAAAACGACAAACTATTCCACAAAAAATACCAGACAGTTATCAAGCTCCACTTTTGTGGAATCAGCTTCCAGTTTGTGTTCGGGCGGCAGACAGCCTATCCGTTTTTAAGAGTATGCTTAAGACCTTCCTTTTTGATAAAGCTTATAGTTGATAAAATAATCTAATAAGATTGCATTGACGTAGACACGTTGTGCCTCTTCACCTATACATTTTAGTTCTTACTCTTTTTCCTTACTGATGGTATGTCATTTGGTTGTGTGTGTAGACGGTGGAAGCAGGGAGAGGCATATACGTGCCTTGATCCCTGCCGAGTCGACGCACAACTGTTGATTGGTGTCAGTGCCAGAAACACTTTTTAGGAGCATTGCGCTCATGGTATAGATGTGGCGCATACATTTTAGTTCCTACTCTTTTCCCTCACCCTATCCTAAGGCAGTGCATGTACGTAGACACATTGTGCCTCTCCACCTCTGTTCCTTACTTCTTACTTGCTACCCTTTTCCCTCAACCTATCCTAAGGGAGTGCATGTACGTAGACACGTTGTGCCTCTCCACCTCTGTTCCTTACTTCTTACTTGCTACCCTTTTCCCTCAACCTATCCTAAGGGAGTGCATGTACGTAGACACGTTGTGCCTCTCCACCTCTGTTCCTTACTTCTTACTTGCTACCGTTTTCCCTCAACCTATCCTAAGGGAGTGCATGTACGCAGACACGTTGTGCCTCTCCACCTCTGTTCCTTACTTCTTACTTGCTACCCTTTTCCCTCAACCTATCCTAAGGGAGTGCATGTACGCAGACACGTTGTGCCTCTCCACCTCTGTTCCTTACTTCTTACTTGCTACCCTTTCCCTCAACCTATCCTAAGGGAGTGCATGTACGTAGACACGTTAGTTTTGCTGCTATAGGCCTTCTGTCGGGGGACACCTTACTTCTTCCTTGCTACCCCTTTCCCTCAACCTATCCTAAGGGAGTGCATGTACGTGGACACGTTAGTTTTGCTGCTATAGGCTTAGACTGTCGGGGGACACCTTACTTCTTCCTTCTGTCTGTCTGTACCTGTGTACTCTCATGTTCCGAATAACCCAGCTTCCCCCAAATCTCTTTTTGGTGTCTATCTACGCCGGGATCCTGAGTCGTGGCTGATCCTGTTGCTGCGGTCCTGGATCCTCTATCCTGAGTTCTGGATTTGAGTCCTGGACTTCGAGTTGTGGCTGAACCTGTCACTGTGGTCCTGCCTGACTCTCATCATACTACTTCCCTGATGGCTCCCACAGGATTGTTGACATCCTCGTGGATTCATCTTCTATTACAGACACATGCATTTCCAAACATTTGGTCTACCTATTAAAGTAACCTGTATATCCTATATAACCTGTTTCAATAATTATAACCTGTTTTAATAATTATAACTTTGTCTGTGTAAAATGTATACTTATGAAACTAGACCAAGTGTTCTTATTTTGTTTTGTTTGATGTGGTCAATTGTGTGTGCGTTGACTTAGGAATGTAGAGGATCCAGTCGCCCCCCCCGGGTTTTTAATGGGCCGGATAGGAGCATGGGGGGGTTGCAGGAGAAAGGTAATAAAACTGACACCATTGAGTCTATGCAGAGATTGTACTGAGAGAAAGATTGGGATGCGGAGTGGTACGGCCAGGTGCTGAGGATAAACGAAGATAAGGATTGGTACCTCACCCCCGTTCAACCCAGAATTGTTTATTTTATGGTTGCCATAAAAGATGACCTGGGACTGATCGGCGGCGCAGGAGATCCAAACTTCCCACACCTATGGCTGACTCACTCTGATTCACTGTTTAGACCTCGTCAATGGCTGACTCACTCTGATTCGCCCAGGAGTGAGTCCACCAATGGATGAACACCTAGGGAGGAGCAACCGACACAACTCCTCCCACACCTCTCTGTTTGTGGGCATAAATATTATGAATTCTGTACACTCGGGGCCTCTGTTCGGTCTGACTGTCTGATACGTACATCGCACGGTGGAAGAGCTGAGGCCCGAAGTACTTCGTTATATAAGTACTTCGTCATATTGTACTGTTGTTTCTACCATTAAATCAGCTTATTGTTTAATCTCATATCTCTGTCTGAGTCCTTCCTTTTTATAGCAGACCACTCATCAAACGAACGGCGCGGAGCGGGCTCGAACCTTCAACAACTGAAGGGTGCTTCAACCCAACACTATGCTGTAAAATGTATTATCTCTTTGATTTACACACGGCATCTATTGCACGTCTGTCCGTCCTGGGAGAGGGATCCCTCCTCTGTTGCTCTCCCTGAGGTTTCTCCCATTTTCCCCTTTAAACTGTGGGTTTTTCTCTGGAAGTTTTTCCTTGTACGATGTGAGGGTCTAAGGACAGAGGGTGTCGTATTGTCTTACTGATATTCTGTAGAAACTGTGAAGTCCACTGAGACAAATGTAACATTTGTGATATTGGGCTATATAAATAAACATTGATTGATTGATTGAGACATAATTCAATGGTAAAATACTCTTGATAACCTGTTCAATTATCTCCTTGCTACGACAGCCATGTGGCTGATAAACTTGTTCCTGACTACCTGTCATGACTGTGCCAAGTAGCCAATTTCTACATCAACCAACCATTTTCCTTTTCTATTGTTTTTGGATTGTCAGGAAGAACAGACAGGAAGACGGAAAGGGAAGCAAGTCAGATTCGTACCCGGCCACTGTAGTCAGGAGTCAGCTTTCGTACTATGTGCTGTCTGCGTATTGACTATATAGTCATGAAGCATACAAATGTTGCTGGCCTGCTGACTCAATTGGCCTTGAGAAAAAGAAAGAGCCCATTATAAAGGCTGTGTCTATTTCCTGTGTTTTCCCTTGAGTAGCCTTTAATTTGATCTGTGGCATTGCACCCACATCTAGGACCAAGGTCTGACCTCATTTACTGGAGTGTAAAATGTCAATATATACCCACAACAAAAGGCATGCTGCTGCACATCCAGCCCTTATTTGGACCAAAGCATTTGCTCTCTGAACACACAGGAAGAATCTGAGTTTCACATTTCAACTATACCTAATGTCCACTTATACCTTAAGATAAGAAGTCTGCAGCCCCAGAAGGTCCAGTGTTAAGTGTTCACTTATGTATTTTTTTTTTTTTTTTGTGACCCGTCAGAAGTGTTGAGTTCAGTCAGGTTTCATGTTTTTGTTTAATCATTTTTTGTCTTGTCTCCCACTTCCTGTCTTATTTTGGTACTCACCTTTTGTGTTTCATTCCATTTCCCTTCACTCCCTATCCTTGTGTGTGTCTCCCGCTCTCGTCAGCCCCGCCCCTGATTGTTTCCACCTGTGCCAATTACCTTTTGTTTAAATTCCCCAGCCTTCCTTTGTTCTGTGTCAGTTCGTCTTGTCCTGTCTCCATGCCAGTAGTTTGCTTACCAGCACTTTCATATCTTGTCTCAAGCCTGATTCATGCTCCTGAAACTCTTTGTAAGTTTTGTTCCTCACGTAGTGAGCGATTTTCGTTGTGCCTTTTTGGAGCCTTTTTGTCACCTCGTTAAGAGTGTCGATCATTTTTTGTGTACATATTTGGAAATAAAGGATATTACTTATACTTTACCTCTGCCTCCCGGGTCGTGCATTTGAGTCCTTTTCCTTGTGTATCCAAGTTCGTGAAAGTTTTTTTGTGGCCCCCCATGAACCACTCCAGAGTGATAATTTATTGATATAGTACGGTATACTTGGTAATACATATACAGGATTCTAATTAGTACACATAAGCGGATGAATGGTCCTTGTACTGTTTTGATATTTTGTATTTTGCTTGGTTCCGGATCAGAGACAAAGAAAAGACTTGTGTTTTTGCTTGGTCCTCTGTGCCGACATATGATTGCTTTGCTGGGAGGGGGTGCAGCAGCTTTTGGAGGAGAGCTTCACTCAGGGGCTATAACTGCTCAATTTCAATTCTCAGAAGCAGGACTCACAGCAAGGTGATGGATTATGTTTCTTACCTGTGTTCATTGAAAGATGATTTTAGTCTAAGGGTCAAATTGTGTACCTCCTGAGTCACAAACTGCACCTATTAGCCTCATAGAAAGAGACAAAACCCCTCCTTTATTGTATTATACTAGAGGTTTTCGGTTAGCCTACCTAAAAGGGAAAGGTACTGTAGAATTGGACAATGTAAAATGCACACTAGCAAAGATTATGTGCATTAAAAAGAACATATAAGACTAATTTTCAGGTTTCATATTTGTATTTTTGGCCTCTACTGTGACATTACTCCATGCTTTAATGTTCAAAAAGCTCTTTATTTTTCTCATACTGCCTGTGCTGCAGCACCTCTTTTCACCCTCTGTCTGAAACCAGAGCCCAGTCTGCTCTGATTGGTTAGCTCTAGTGCTATTGGTCCATTGCTTAGAGATTTGTTGTAAATGTCCCGTCCCTTTGCATATCACGTACAATGTGTTGGAGCGCTAGCCAATAAAAGCACGAGTGTTACATGGTGATGTCACTATGTTACAAGGTTTGCAGAAAATGTACAAACATATAGAAAACACTATATGGAAGGGGAAACCCCCACAAATAATAATAGGGACTCTTTAAGTGAATGGATTTGTGACAGTAAAAACTACATTCAGAATGAAGGGCAGAACGATGGGTTACGTATTGTAACCCTAGTTATATAAGCACAGGCGGAGCCCTCTACTGGACTCTATGGGTACTACCCCTTGACCTTACTATGCGAGCGTTCACCTACTGAGATATCTTTAAACGTAGCCGGCCCTCGGGGCGGGCCTACCTGAGTTCGCACGCAAGCCCACCCTATATAAGGCGGCCTCGCCTCCTGACTGTCATCCTACACCCTCTTCAGCGAGCAGCATAGGACAGACAGGGCCCCTAGTAGAGGGCTCCGCCTGTCCTTATATAACTAGGGTTACAATACGTAACCCATCGTTATATCTCACAGGCTCCGCCCTCTACTGGACTATATGGGTACAGTGGGTGGAGCCCTGATGGATACACGCCCTGTCGTCCAACAACCCATCACACTGCCCCTCACCGGCTTTTTGGTTAGCAGCCACTGCACCGCAACCTCTCCTCCCTTGGCCATGACCGTGGAGGAGTCGGGGCCGCAGTTTACTTGGCTGATAGAGCACACTCAGACAAGCTTACCTCGTGAAGAGTGTGCATGGAAAATAGTGAGGAAGGCTCCCCCCGCCTGCCCATAGGCAGGCGAGGAGAATCCTTCCGCCCTCTATGGGGCTCACTGCGCACCATGTTTCCCGGGTCCCTAAGGAGCATGGGAAACCATAAGTGCATTATGTCCAGGGGGTGGGGGGGTCAGATACCTACTGACCCACAGACCGCCTCCCCCCCCCCTCACCAGTCCTGTGTTGCCCCAGCAAGCCCAGACGATGAGAAGGAGCCAGACATGTCCAAGAGATAAAACCTTATTTAGGGGCCTGGTGTGCACCAAGACGCCGCCGTGCATATGTCCTCCACACTCACGCCGCTAAATAAGGCTGTTGACACAGCCATAGCCCGTGTAGAGTGCACACGGACCCCCGTGGGGAAGGCTCTCCCTGTCTGACCGTAGGCATGTGCAATGCACTCGCAGAGCCATCCTGCCAGGCGTTTCTTGGACAGAGCTTTACCGGCCACACACCCCTGAAGCACACAAACAGCTGTTCAGTGCGCCTAATGACAGCCGTGCGCTCCACATAACATGCCAGCGCACGTACCGGGCAGAGGAGGTGCAGTTTAGCCCCAATATTGGGTGGAAGACTAAAGCCGCCCAGCTGTATAGCCCTTGAACAAACTCCTTAAGTTCTTGGGAACAAAGGAGGGGTTTGGCCTGAGTGTCGCCCCGCTACGGTCACCCCGGATCCAAAGGCAACTCGGGTGTACCGACAGAGTGGTCAGTTCGGACACTCTCTTGGCCGAAGTCAGGGCCAGCAGCAACGCTGTTTTTAATGACAGCGCCTTCAGGGAGGAGAGCTCCAGAGGCTCAAATGGTTCTGTGACCAGAGCCTCGAGCACCAACGGCAGGTCCCATTGCGGGGCAGAGGCGTGCACTACTGGGCACTGCCTCCTGACCCCCTGCAAAAACCGCGACATAAGCGGCTGACTGAAGGCTGACCTGCCGCGAAATCCCTCATGACAGGATTTTATGGCTGCTGCATACACTTTGACTGTGGAATAAGGAAGCCCTCTGTCCACCAGTAACTGTAAGTAGGACAGAATAGAGCCCAGCGTACAAGATAAGGGCTCTAGACTTCCCTCTTCACACCAATGCTGGAATCCCAAGCACTTTGGCCTGTAACAGGCTGTGGTGGATCCTGCTCTTGCTGCCTGGATAGTCTTGATAACTTTGTCAGACAATCCCCCCTGTCTCAGCCTGTCCCTCTCAGGAGCCAAGCCTGGAGAGGTTGGCCCAGAGAGGGTAATGCCCCTATTGCACCAGCCCCTGAGACATCGCCCCCCAGACCTGAGGAACTGCCCAGGGCTGGCCCACCATCATCTGTGTCACCTCCGCGAACCACGGCGCCACGCGGCGGTCTGGGGCCAGATGTTCTCGTCTCACCCTATCCAGGAGGGGGAGAATGAGACGCAGCGATGGAAAGGCGTAGAGCAGCTTTCTTGGCCATGGCTCGTGTGCAAACACAGCACCTCCGGGTGAAGCACCCACTCGTCTGGCAGGGGCCCGCCTCTTGACAAGAGGTCGGCCCCCCCGTTCTCCAGTCCCGGGATGTGGAGGGCTCTCAGAGACAACACAATCTCTGAGGCCCATAACCACAGGTTCTCGGCTGTGGTCAACAAGGCGGTGGAGCGGACTCCGCCCTGCCTGTTGATGTACGCCACTGTCGTGCGGTTGTCGCTCCTCACCAGCACATGTTTGCCCTGTATTACGGGTTTGAAGTGCTGGAGGACCAACCCTACTGCCTGCAGCTCTAGGAGGTTGCTGTGTTGAGTCTCTGTCAGAGCCCAGCGACCACCTATAGCTCATTCTAGGCAAGTCCCTCCCCATCCTGTCACGGATGCGTCTGTGAACGTCGTAATGTAGGAGGTCACTCGCCCCAGCGGAGCTCCGCTCCGGAGATGTACTGGGGCAGACACCCCCAGTACCGGAGGTTGCCCACCACTGAGGGGGGGGATAGTCACCAGACGTCGTTTGTGCCTCTTGGGATCTAAACGAAGGCCGGCAAACTACCTTTGCAGGTGGCGCATATGCAGCAACCCCAGCGGCACCACGGAGTGAGCAGCCGCCATGAGACCCAGAGTCTGCATGATGGTCAAAGCTGTCACTGTTGCCCCCTGTCGCAGTCTGCGAACTGCCCACAGCAGGGACGCCTGTCTGCTTTCTGACAGGGTGGCGCGTAGCCTGCCTGCATCGAGCACCATCCCTAGATACTGCACCTGCTGGTGAGGTATGGGATTGCCCCTTCTTCCAATTGACCGCAACACCCAACTTGGTTAGGTTTAGGATCAATTGGGCTGTGTGAAACATTGCCCATTCCCTGGACCTGGCCATGACTATGAGGTCGTCCAGATAAAAGTAAACCCTCATGCCATGGTCGCGAAGCGGCTGAAGTGCCGTGGCCACACATTTGCTGAACGTGCGTGGGGATAGGGAGTAGCCAAACGGCAGTCTGTTCTCAGTCTGTGTACTCGTAGGCTATCCCCTGGAAGGCAAAACGCAAATACTTTCTGTGTCTTGGAACAATTTCGACATGAAAGTAAGCGTCCTTCAGGTCGATGGTTGTAAACCAGTCGCCCGGCTGCACCAGCTCCAGTAACTGTTTCACAGTTAACATCTGGAATTTCTTGCAGGCGATGTGCCGATTTAGGCTGCGGAGATCTAGGATGGGTCTGAATTTCCTGTCTTCTTGGGAACCAGGAAGTACGTAGAATAAAGCCCCTTCTCCCTGTGCTGGGGTGCACAACAGACACCACTTGTTTTTGTAACAGGGTCTGAATCTCTGCGGAAAGAAAACCTATCACCTCCTGGAATGGTAGATTTGTCTCTTTTACGCCGTTGAACAGAGGAGGGATGTTGCAAAACTGAAGTGTATAACCCCGTTTCAGCGTCCTGTCCATCCACTCTGTTTGTATACAGCTGTGCTTCCATTCCACATAACATTGTGTTAGGGGATGAGCAATCCGCTGTGGAGCCACACTCCGCCGCCGAACTCCCCATGAAAGGAAGTTCGGCCCATGGGGGGCTGACACAAAAAGGGCCGATTTTCTACTGAGGTCCCTGAACGCACCGCGGCGCGCTCTCGTGGGAGCGTGCGCTCCGCCATAATGCAATCCTCACCCAGACGGAGAAATGCATTACTCTGAGTTTTCACGCTAAGTGCTGTGTGCCTCCGGACAATAACACGCCGGCCACAATGTCCCTGTACCCGCAGAACACTCTGATAGCGTTTCCTGCGGTTTATTACCCTCTCATGCACATACCCACTAGCTGCTTCCTTTACTGGAGTTACAACTGGGGCAGCAATTGGGGAATCAGTACGGTAAACATTATGTGGAAGTGTGGAATTGTGGAAAGAAATGACATTTAGACTGGGATAAATGCAATCATCTCTTTTATTAAATTTGTGAGACACAATTTCTGCATTAAAGAGGGAGGAGGCGGGATTCGCCCTCGCGTCCTGGGTGGAGGAGGTCCCTCTCTCCACCCGGGCGCTTCCTCCCCCCGCCAGTCAGCTCCGGGAGGACGGCGCATCCCAGCCGCAGCCCTCTGCTGAGGTGGGGCCGGAGCCGAAACCTGCCGGGGTAGGCCAGTCCGTACTCGCAATTGCCGGTTCTGAGCCGGGTCCGCAGGACGGCCCGGAGGTGGAGGGGGCAACGGGAGCCGAGGGGGCTCTATACAGTCGCCTCTCTCTCCTCCTCATCATAGCGCCGCGCTCTCTCCCCTGCGGAGGAGCTCGAGGAAGAGCCACCGGAAGCATATGGCTGAGCTGCAGCCTCTCTTCCTCCAGGCGGCGGAAGCGCTGGGTGACCGACGTGATCGACCCAAAGAGCCCCTCCGTGGATACGGGGGCCCCAAGGAGATCCTCACGGTCCTTCCTGGACAGCGCAGTGAGTCCCAGCCACACGTGACGTGACGCCACTGTGGCCAGGGACATCACACGGCCAGCTGCGGCAGCTACACCGTGGACCAGATTGTTAAACTGGCCAATACAGCGGTCCGAATAATCACTCCCGTCCTGAGGCGGGGGGTCGGGGGCGGCCTGCTGAGAGGAAATCAGAGACATGCTCAACACACCAAGATTATTGGCCGCTGCTGCCATCTGTGTACCGAGCCGGAATATTCTGTCCAAATAATCCAGCATTTCTCGGTCACGCGGCAGCGGGGGCAGCGGCTTTTTCCCCTCCGCCCATCCAGCTGCCTGCAGAAGCAGATGGGCCGCCAGGCTCTCATCAAGGGGGGGCACGCCGGGACACACCGTGTCCGAGCGGCCCTGCACCCTCAAGATACCTTTCATACCTGCCACTGGAGCCCTCGTTCTCAGTGGCTGTCGCCACGTCGCCTCCACACACTGCCAGATGTCTGGCAACGGGGGCGAAACGAAGGCCGGCTGCCCCCCGGGGAAGCCGGGCCGTAAAACCCCTGACGGAGGCGGCTCACCGGCTTTGGCGGTAGTGGTGGGGGGAGCGGTAACCCTACATGCTCCACCGCGATGGCCATCACCGATGGGAAGTCCTGACGTGCGGACCTGTGTAGCGGCCCATCCTGGGCGCCGGAACCGGAAGCACCCGACATCGAGGAACCCTCGTCGTCTTCCTCCTCGACGAACGGGGCCCACCGGGATGGTGAAAACGAATGGCATCCCCCCAGCCGCATTCTGTTCCTCCATCTCCACCAACTCGAGGTCCACGTGGTCCTCCGTTTCCTCCGGCGACACATAGTAGGCCTGAAAATGCTCCATGCGGTGCCGACGGCTAAGTTGTGGTAGCATCCGGCAGGCATTACAGGAGGGAGACTGCAAGCCGTCCCCGGCGTGTTCAGGCCCCAGACACTCGAAACACAGGCGGTGGGGATCGGCACCTGCGATTAGGCTGGTGCACGTAGGACAGGGTCGGTGCTCGAGGACTGGTGAGTTTTCAATTCTTTGCTCGATCTTAATTTTCTCTCTTTCGCTCTCTCAGTTGTTTATCCTGCTCGCTGAAGAGAAAAGGATGACAGTCAGGAGGCGAGGCCGCCTTATATAGGGTGGGCTTGTGCGCACACTCAAGTAGGCCCGCCCCGAGGGAACCATCCTCTTTTGTATTCATGAACAAAGAGCCATGTTATATCCTCTATGTGTTTGAGCTGACAAAGCCTAGCCTCCCTCTTTGTATGATAACTGCAGTGGATCTTATTTAGCTGATCTCTTGTGGGATTCTCCTCCAAACTAATAGCTTTGCCATGTTTAATGATGCGGGAAATTTTACTGAAATGAAGTTATTTATCTTTATCAACGTCTTCGGAAGAGGTCTGTCAGTTGGAAAAGTGTTGCGTAGACTCTGGGTCCAAGCAATGAAGCCAATCACCATCACCACTGGGGATTCAAGCCAAGCCAAAAGCACAAGTAAAAGTTACATCAAAGCAACATTTTGATATTTAATCTCTGCAATATACATGATCTCCAGATAGAAAATTATCCTAAATGCTATAATGCTACATTGCATAATGATAGACAATTAACTCAAATAAAAAGACATTGTCAACACTAAAACTTGGGGACAGTACAATGTGGTATTTGATTATTAAGAAAAACATTGTTATGATAAAGGTTAAAATACTAAACATAGAAAAAAAGTTGATTTTATAAAGATATTAAATGTGTGTATACACATTGGCATCACAAAAGACCAGCTATTATGATATTTCTAAGGGATACGATAAGTAATCTTAACCGATATTCCTCCATACCTCCACGCTTGCTGGACAGCAGAAAGTCTACACATCTACAGTCGCAAACTGAAAACTCACCTTGGCCTATATAATAAAAAAAATGTGGTTGTAACACTTAAAAAGTTTGGCTTACTTTAAGCTAATGCAGCAGCATTTGAAATGGTTTGGTTAAAGCAAATTTAGGTACAGCGTTCTTGCTGTTCAGAAAATGTATCCTCACAAGCAGGTGTGGCGATGGCCACTGGTGAATCACATTCACCAATTGGTTGCTAATGTTGTCATGGCAGTCTGAAGCAGCGCTGCTCTGCCGTACAACAGTGGGTTGCACAATGAAACTCAGATGTGTCCTATGCCATGCCACCATCTTTGACATTGAATATTCAACATAAAGGCCTTTCATCAAAAACAATCATTTAATTTGTAGGTTGAAAAAGAAGAAAGCAAAAGAAGGCAAGTCATTGGAAGAGAGGAGAGGTTTCTTCATTAAAAGTCAGATAAAATCACTCTTCAAAATCAGATTTTTTGTGTGGATAGTCTCAGTTCTAAAAGCTTTGGGTAAGACTCATTTATCCTAGACCTAGAGCAAATAGGTAAAAATCGTCAGATAAATATGTGGATTTTACTCTTCAATAAAAGAGTACATTTTCATAGAAGTCTCTCTAAAGAAAATAATGAAATAAATCTCTTTTTTTCAAAGAAACTATTTGAAGACTGAATACCAGAATAAATAGCGTGAAGGTTTTGGCTTTGAAGGATCCAAAGGAATCTGGAGGAAACTGCTGCGAGATACACCGCGCAACAATTGTGAATTCTTACGGTTATTCTATCCGTCAAACCACAACTTTATAAAGAGCCAGATCATTCCAAATAACCTCCCCTTTAAAGCACTACAAATATGTATGTTCTGGAAGCTATTTGGTAGGTTTATTTCAGACATTGTTCGAAGTTTTGGATTTAAACTATGAACTTTATTTTGAAGCCAGCAGCGAGAAGCCTCCAGCATGAGAGTGTGTTGGACTCCCTTCAAGAGAAACAGAAAGACACTACTGGAGCATGCAATATGTTGTTCACCACTGTATTCAGATAGTGAGGAGGCATGGAGGGTAATCTTCTCCTTTGTCTTATTTTCACCACTGACAGCTGCTCTGTTAGCATGTAGTTATTTATATTAACAGCAGAGCAACCCAAACTCCAATACAGGATTTTTGTTTTAACCATAGACCCTGGAACAGAGTTTAGAGCAAACATTGAAGAGCGCTGCAGGAGCACGAAGCCTCGGGTGGTTGATGTTAGACTGTGTGCATGCATTTGTAGAGTTGCTAAAGGTTTGTTTGTTTTTAGTCAATAATGACAGGCTGCAGCTGCCACTTCCACAACGTTGAACTACAAATAAATAGCACAGTATATTCAGTTTCTTTAAAACAATGCACATGAAATGTGCATTGAATCATGCCTATAGAATTACTAAAATAGTTTTTTTAAGTTCTGAATGTGTTTCATATTAAAAAGGAAAGATATCATCATAATCATCATCAACATCATCATCATCATCCTCATCCTCATCATCATTTATTTTATTCACAAGTAAAAAAATACAATGGGATGGAGACTTGGGACACATCGATATGCTATTCAAAGATAGAGAATGGGGCCCAGATACTAAACATACTATTTACATAATAAATAGTTTATACATCTAGAATCAGAGATAGTTAATGTACAGAAACATTACAAGACATACATACACAAACATATGCTATAAAAAGTAATTAAACAATTACACAAATACAATGGACTTCACAGGTCACTTTTTGGGATTTACATTTGTGGGACTTACATTGTAAAGTACCATTAGTAATGTGATTACTAAACCCTGTTAAAAACTGAGGGTATAATGTAACACTAAATCGGATCATTTCTTTTAAAAATAAAACTTAAAACAAGCATATTAAGTCACCATTTTTGGAAATGTTCTGAAAATCATTCTATAATCTTGACTTTAGAAAAGCATGTTTTCTTTTGTTCAGGGAGTATATTTATTATACCAGACTGAAACTGAATGTGTTCTCTTTAGAAATGTTCAACCTCCCCCTCCCATTTTCAAACTTCATTTTCTCAATAAATACCAAATTGATAGGGACTACTTAAGGAAATATTTTAATGCAATACTGAATGGAAGGGACAAGTATTCACATATCGGAAATATGTTTGACCACACTGGTCATATTCAGCCATTTGCTGTGTCATACATCAAATATCACACACACCATGTATGCTATTTGCTGTGTACATTTCTGTTGTTTATATCTTAATGTTTTGTATTCAGTATGAAGAAATGTAAAATGGTTGTTACTTGACAGTGAAACCTGCTCCTGCTGGGTTGCCCTCACATTGCCTTATAACAAGTTGTTGGAGAGACGCTGTTGTCACACTTGATGAGGGTGCACACACTGAACCGATGAACTCCTCCAGCTACAGCTGCACGCCAAACAACCCACTTACTGTCTGCTCCACATCGTGCTCGGGATGAAATTGTGTTCTTAGACGCTCATCTGTTAGAGAGAGACGATGAGCGGTGGCTAAATATTCATTGTTCCTCTTTCAAAATGCACTTCTGACTCCAAATTAAACCTCAATACGCCATGAAGCTCTCATTTGTCACGCAAAAGATGTCATCTGTTGGCGGGAACCGAGTCTACTAGAGAAGACAGCTGTGTGATTAAAATTCTCACACGCTCTCACAGTCTAAGATACTTTGGGGCAGACAGCTTATTATGGCATTCCCTTTCATGTCTTTGGAATAAACTTATCACAGTAAAACTCTCCCCCAGATCTCACATTGATTCACATCCCCCTCGGCATGTCAGGAAACTTCAGATGGAGATGAAACGAGAAGGGGAATAAACAGTCTTTCAGATATGCAAGTCTCTGTAATCAGCTGTGAAACAAACAGTGAAGGTTCAAACACAGGTCATCCGTCAGCACAGCCGTTCTATAGGGTTCTATACCAGGGGCTAACAACCTCTTTCTACACGTACCCCGACAGGCCTGACACTTGAAGTAACTCTTCATAGACACCACCAGTCATCCTCCAAATGTGAGTCTTAGTGTGTTTCATCATAACAAAGTGTGGAGACAACTGTCAGCAAAACTACCATAGAAGATGTTTGGAGTGATTTGCCAGGGGTAAAGCTTTCTGTCAGTCGGTGGACAGATTGGGTTACCTCGATAGCGTCAGGAGCCAAGTTAAAAACAAAAAGAAGGCCAGGTAAGGGGATAAGAAGTGTGGGAAGGGCCATTGAACCCCCCCCCTCTTCATGCCTCTGGCCAGGGCTAATGTGATCCCATCTCTATTTTTAAACTGGATGTTATTCATCACTATTAAACACTATTAAAGTGGATATGGTTAGGGAACAATAATGTTTCGAGCACTGCATTTCATTTGGAGTGCCCGAAGCTATCCATCTCTGCTCATCCTTTACTTGTAGCTCTCTATTTCCTATACTAAGCCAATATAACGTATAACCATCAACCCTTTATTATTATTTTTTGGCTAACCATTTGAGCTACTGGCTTGCTAGCCATTTTTCAATAGATATATACTGGATATATTTATTCCTCATTAACATTTTCCTTTTTCTACAATCTTTGTACAATGTAACATGACCACTACAGGAGTACCTACAGTAGGTTGGGAATCAGTGATCTAGACTGTTTGTGCAGCTGCTCAGAAAGGATTTCATCAGATACCTTATGATTATGATATGATATGTGGTAAACCCAGACATGCTTGTCCCTAGAAAGAGGGTGGTCCTTTGATGGATAGTGACAGGGCAAGGATGCAAAAATAATAATTTGTCCATCACCCCATGGAAAAGTGCACTTGAATAGCTGGTGGGTTAAAGTGTTGATGGTTTCTGCAAAGTCAAGTCCTGCACAACCCACCCACTCATGCTTTGATCTCTTTACCTGCAGCGTTTATTTGATCTGATCATCTGACTGCTGCCAAACAACGGCTTCATGCTGAAATGATCATGAAGGATGATTGACATGGAAAACATACATCCAGGGTTTATGTTCAAATGTAGATTGCTACTGCTAAGGTGATGTATTGGTCATTGTGCACTTCTGATATTTCCTCATCTGCTACATCACAGCCTGCTACAACCAATTCTCTGCTATGTGGTTGCGGCTATGCTAATTTCAGGTGAGAAACTGCATGCTCCCGATAAATCCTCTCAATGGGACCCACTCTGCTCCACTCTTCGGCCTCCTGACAGCTCCTCAAGCTGCAGCAACCTCCAAAGGCAAAGCAACGCTCTGGTTACCTTCACGCTGGGAATTAACAGTGTCCAGGGGAAAATGAGTGCAATGGGCGAACTGAACCACCTCCAGAATTTTAAAGGAAAGGTCTCTGTTAGTAGAGCAACACAGTGAATACACAGTGCTGCAAAAGGAGCAGGAGATACATATCAAGAACAGCCCTACCTCCTGGGCAGTTTATCAGAACTGTACCTGCCTATCAGCATAATTACCACTGTGGCAGAGCACACCCACTGGCCCCCAGCTGTAATACATGTGTGAATATAGAAAACACCCATATGATTGAGGGAGAATATATTGGAAGAGTTCCTCTTGCTGTTCCTGAGATACAGTGTGTCAAGTGAACAACTTACAGAGTGAGCAGTACACGACACAGAATTACTTCCAACACATCTATAATTCTGAAAACACAATTAGGTCAAACATTCAGTATTGCAGAGTTTGGTTAGGTTTGATTTCTGGCTTTTATATGCAATCAGATATACCTAATACATTATAAGGATTTTAGGCATTATGAAAACAGAGAAGCCTTGTGGGAAACGTGGTATTTGGTGGTTTTGGAGCTTTAATGTCTATCTTTCTTTTGTTGTATTGATCCCCTGTATCTCACCTGCGATAAAAAAAGATATGATGAAATCATTTCTAGATTGTATTGACTCTATTTAAAACGTTGGACATTGTTAGGATCTGTTTGTCCCCTGTTTGTGTTTTGCTGACCTACTTTCTACTTCCCGCCTCTACACCTACTCCGCCAATTATCATCAACCTGATATCCATCATTCACCTGCCTCAGTGTAAAAGCCCGGTCCTCACCTCCAGTCTGCGGCAGTTCATCATGTTTCCACAAGTGGTGAAGCGCTAGGCCGACTGTTCTAGTTACTTTTTGCTCTTGTATGCAGATCCACCTACCTGACTGCAGGCCACGCTGTCCCTCCCGTCCACTTCCTTCCTCCTGGCCTGCTCTTCCTGATCCCCTCTCCCTTTCTCCCCCCTGGCTCTGACCCCCAGTTTGCCTCCCCCTTCCCCTTGGAAACCTTTACCAACTCTGCTCTGCCCCTTTGCTCATTAGAAGACGGTGTCTAAACCCAGCTTCTGCTCATCTTTGTGTTTGCATCGTGGATTCAGTTCTGTCGCGTCCAGCGAGCCCTGACAATAAGATAAGATAAGATATACTTTATTGATCCCAATTTGGAATTTATTTTAGTCACAGCAGAATTATTGATCTGGGATGAAACCCTCTTTAATGGTCTCACATGCAGAGCACACAGCACACACAGTGAAATGTGTTCTCTGCTTTTAACCCATCCTAGTAATAGGAGTCTAGTACCAGGAGTCTAGTATAGGAGCAGTGGGCAGCTATTGTACAGCGCCCGGGAGCAATGGGAGTGGGAGGGAAGGGGGATGTCCGGTGCCTTGCTCAAGGGCACCACGGCAGGGCCCAGGAGGTGAACTGGGACCTCTCCAAGTAGCAGTCCACACTCCATATTTAGGTCTGGTCGGGGACTTGAACCGGAGACCATACAGCTCACAGTCCCTACTGTGAGCCCCTATTGACTGAGCCACTGCCGGACGCAGTAGAAAATAAATAGAATACGCACAAAAGTGAATATATACATATCAATAATGAAGAATATATATATATATATACGTATATATTTAATACACAATATAAATACACAAACTAGAATGCAGTGATCATTATGCTTGTCAGTCTATCATATAGTCTCACAAAATGTAAATATTGAATACAATATGCACTTCACAATTAACATTTTAGTTAGCAGAGTATTAATAATAATGCTTTAAAGTTAAATTGAAATCCTCAAGGGACCACCTGAAAACAATAATACAAAGGAGTGAATTAGTGATTTGAGAAGGAAAAACTGAGTGGGATCTGGTGAAACAAAGAGCAACTCAAGGACCCTCTGGATCTCTGGGTGTGCTGGCCAGAGGTTTAGAGTTGTTGCTCTAGGCTGGAAGGATTTCCGGTATCTGTCCTTGTTAGAAACACTTGTTTTATTTAGAATGTAATATTATGCAGTGTGTAACTTAGTCTCATACACCTTTATGTTATGTGGGTTCTGACCACTGTAACGCATGGAGGTTATAATTGTCACCCATCAGCTGTGAAGACTTTTAAATTAAAAGCAGAATTAAATATAATCCCACCTCCACCGTTTGTACTGCCCTTTGGTTCGTTTATTCGACACAACAGTCACTCTTTACTTTAAAGCAGAGCACGTCTGTGTATAAACAAGTATAATAATTGATACGCTCAAATGTCCTCTTTTGATAAGTGAAACTGTGGTCAATAGTATTTCTCTTTGTGGTTTCACTCTCCACCTGCTAACAGGCCAGCCAGAGGCAGATCAATATCTACAGTTTATACACTCAGGTGGAAATAAGGTGATGTGGTGTTCCCTGCTTCCTGTAATGTATTTTCTTATTGTAACATTGTGGGCTGAGGGCCAGTTTAGTCAGAAATCAATATTTACCTGCAAATAAATTATTGTTTCTATAACAGTCATCATTTTTAAGGGTGAGGTTAAAGTTTTAGACACATTTGTCTTTGCGATATTATTAATTTGCAGCTCTGGGCGAAGTCATGTCAACAAAATCAATACAGCACACACAGGTTACAATTAGGTGGGAATAATCAGTGCCACAGGCTTGCTCCCTGTAAATAATCAAGGGACAAATCCTGCTTCCGCCTTAGAACCAGAGAGGAGTGAAACACCCCGCTCTGGCACAATTCAAGGATCAATCATAAGGCTTTTATGGAAATGGTTGGAAAGAAAAAGATTCTGAAATCGAGCTGTGATGAATATGCTGCTGGAGCAGAGTGTGCAGAAATCAATAGCAGATGATTCATTTCTGCCGGCGTAATAGTAGCAGGCCGAGTCCCCCAGGAAGTCTGAGCCATTTCCAACTGTGTGTGTGTGTGTGTGTGTGTGTGTGTGTCTTTCAATTTTAGCATTTCTGCATGTGTGCAACCCAAAACAATATCAAGAGAAAGCCGCCTGCACACTGAATAGATGCTTCCGGCACAAAATGTATTGAGTGCAGGTAATACTCAACATTTGACCGAGTTCCTTATATTGACTTGATATGTCCCAGGTGTTTACCCCAGGGGAGTTGTACCGTACATGTACTGTATATCATAATATATACGGTACATATAACACAATTATGTTAATTAATCAAGAGGATCAAATCAAAAACTCACAAACGATGCAGAGGTCGGTTGGCACTGCCAGACCCGCCAGGAGTGACACACTATAAATGTTTCTCTTTCACCAGTTAAAATGGGAATGCTCTCCAACAGCAGGTTACATCACTTGTAGCAAACAAAACTATCTGCTAAATATTCTCCTGTCTGTCTGTAGGCAGGACACCATTACCAGTCTAAAGAAAGGTTAGTCTAGCAGCACCAGGTACAGTTAGTCTACCGTAGACCTCTTTTATCTCCTTGCTTAATGTTAACTTCTCCTAGTCTTGCTTGTTTACATTGTGCCCTATAGGTCTGCATGAGAAACACATAGCTTGAACCATCACTCTGGTTGGTATACACCTCACTACTTATCCTTTTTCCATCACTATCACCCCTCCTCCCACTTTCCAGACGGCAACACATCCCGAAAACAAAATAGCAAATCCTCAAATCCTTCTCTACTTTGCTTTTATTGAATCAATAAGTTCAAAAGGCAAAGATGTGCATTGTAAAGATTTAAAAACCTGACTTTTCAGGAAAAGTGCTGCATCATAGCTGAGAATTGATAGATAATCTTTAGGTCATGCTGCAGACCGGAGGGCTTCACTGGGCCGGAGACAAATGGAGAGAGGAATAGTAGATCTGTTCATTCTGCAGAGATTCATTGCTGCTGCCATGCCATAATTATCTGCACTCTGGGGCTTGTCGGCCAACCATTCTGCAAAGCACTCATTATACTCAGTGTACTGTGGGCGAACTTTGTCTCTGTCGCTTCCCTCTCACCCCTTCCTGGCATCTCTTCCTGCCTCTCTTCCTCTTCCTCCCAGTCTGTTCCCTCTGCAGGCGTGAGTGAGTGTCGGATGTTTTGTCACTTCTCTCCAGGTGGGCCCGGGCTGCGTAATTGAACGGCTCTGCTTCCCGACTCTCTATCAAAGTGAAATGAGTACGGCCTCTCAGGATATTTTTCAAAAACAGACAGGCAGGGGGATTGTGAGGGCCGCTCAGGGGCGGATCAAGAAAAATATTCATGGGGTGGCAAGAGGGTGGCAGGAGAATTTGAGGGGTGGCATCTCCTGGCAGAAGTATATGCTGATTTAATCGCAGTCATATCAATTAATGTTAACTTGGAAAGCCACAATATTTATATTTTAAATCAATAACATTAGGTGACATTATTGTGGCACAACAGTGAATCCTTAAATATAAATATATAAGGTGGCAGACATAATTGAATGAATTTTAACTGAACAATAACTGAATGAGTTTGTCTCACTCTCAGACCAGCAGGGGTACCAAATCTATGCAGACTGCTGCAATAACTACATTAATTAACTGTCTCGTCGATGTTTGTCTGAATTAATATGATACTATTAACAATCATATTATTCCTATCAGCTGTCAATCACTGTTATGATTCACATATTCAGTGTTATTATTAAATAAACTATATTTTTTGGAGGAGTTAATGATGAATGTTCCTCAAGATGCTTGTGTAGCAGGTTGGAAATGCTAGATGTTAAGTTTAAACAGACACCCCCCTATTTTTTGTTAATAATATAATCTTCCTAACATTTATACAATACACTGTAACGTCAGTAGATGGCGCCCTGGCGCTGCTGTGGATCCATTAGGGAAGAGCTCAGCTCATGCGCATGTCAGAAATAAACGTGCTGTGATCTGAGCAAGACGCTAACTTTGGTCCTCTCTCTACAAATCCACAGACACAGTTTATATGTTGGTTACACAGTGCTACTTAGCCTGTGTAACCCTTGCTGCTGGTCCAGATTACCCCTAGGTCTGGTGCCGGTAACAATTGGGGGCTCGTCCGGGATGATCTAGCGTCTGCGTCTGCTGAGACGACGTGAACCAGTGTCCAACGCTTCAGGGAAGACTGCAATCCAGTGCGTCATCCAGAGAGCGGAGGCCACCTGTGTAACATCATCATGGCCACTGTCACTCCACGGCGAACGCTGGTCTTCGAGATCCAAAAGAGACTTTCTGGTTTGAGTGCAAGTCAGCTATTGGCAGTTGCAAGTGCAATTAGTGACGGCAGCGAGACCAGCAACATTGATGAGCTGAGTGAACCAGAACTGTATGACCTGATCATTGATCACATCAGAAGTGAGAATTGAGAGTCCTGGAGGATGAAGGCATGGTTCAACTCCTCCTCCTCGACGACATGCTGAGTGACCTTCTGGACAAAGACACAGAGAGGTTGGAGCTAGCCAGGCTGCGTCCTTGAGAGGGGAGATGTAACACCCATCAGCAGGGAGGCTCCACTCCATCTCATCTTGACCCGACCATCCAGATAGACATCCAACTACGTCAACCACAGACATTCCAACACAGCCATTGAATATGAACAGAGACATTCACATCCCGCCAGCACCGATGGGAAGAGATCCTGGTATGCCAGCCAGTAACCTCACCACTTCTGCATCGGCCAAGTCACCACACAAATGTGGGGAGTGCTCCCCGTGGTAGGGTGAGTCTATCTTCCAGTATGGGAGATCAGGTGCTGAGGTTAAATGATGTGGCAGCTCTGCTCCCCCGCAGAGAGTTTAAGTTACATGGTGGACACATTTCTGATGTTGGTTCTGACATGTCATACAGCAGCCTCTGTAAGCAAATAGATGAAGGTTTGCAAGAAGGTTTTACTGAGTCAGAGGTAATCCGCACTGTGATTAAGATCATAAAACCTGGTACATTCAGGGAGATGTTAAGTAACAAAAGTGATTTAACTGTTGATGAGCTGAAGCGGTTTCTCCGCGCACACATCAGGGACAAAAACAGTACTGAACTTTTTCAAGAGTTAAGTAACACTAAACAGCAAGACAAAGAGAGCCCACAGCAGTTTTTGTACAAAATAATGGGTTTAAAGCAGCGTGTTCTATTTGAGTCACAACAGCCTGGTGCAGAGTTTAGCTATGATAAGAGGCTTGTTCAGGGTACTTTTCTCCAACGCTTTACCAAGGGTTAAATGAGAAAAACAACCATGTTCGACATGATCTCAAACCACTTCTCACAGATTTGCAGGTTAGTGATGACTTTCTCTTAGATCAAATCACTAAGTCTACTTGTGAGGAGGTAGAAAGACTAAGACGCCTTGGCACAGTGGCTAAAACCAGACCAGTGACTGTAAGCACAGCTCAGGTTGACAGTAGTGACTCAGCTAAGCAAGACCAAGTTGACACTGAGTTACAGGCTAACCGTGTTGCTATTAGAGAACTAACTGCACAGGTGTCCTCACTGACCAAACATATGGCTCAGATGGTGAAACCAACTGACAGTGCGACACCTGGGGACCCCATCTCACCAGCAGCCCGTCCTCAGGCACCAACATCTGAGACCAGAGGCAGATGCAGTGAATGTGTACAACAGAGCAGGGCAAACTGCCCTCACTGCTTTATTTGTGGCCAAGCTGGACATCGCGCCATCGGTTGTCTGAAAAGAAAGATTTCGGGAAACGGGGCGTGGTCACTGGAGAGAGGCAGCCAGTGACCATGACAGCTGAGGAGCCTCCAGCACAAGCCAGCCACTTGAAATCAACCAGTACTGTAAAAGCAAACACACAGTGTCAACAGCTACCAAGAAAGCGCATAGCACAACTAATTGGAAAGCGATGCATGGTCTCCTGTGCTATCAACGAAGTCCCTCTTCAAATGTTGCTCGACTCAGGGGCTCAAGTGACAATGGTAGGGAGAGAATGGATGGAAAAGACACTTCCGAACCTCCAAATCCAGCCACTCCAAACCCTCCCTTGCTACCCCCTTTGGAGATTTCTGCAGCGAATGGCACAGATGTTCCCTTTGATGGATGGGCAGAGGTTGAACTCCAGGTCCGTAGTGAGAATTATGGACATGTCACAATACAAGTGCCAGTATTAATCAGCAGAAACTGTCTTAACTGTCCTATTTTCGGCAGTAATGTCATAGCTGAGATAATCAACACAAATCAAGAACAGAAAGGTGAGGCTGATATTTCTGCTTTACTTAAAGAAGCTTTAAGTATCAGTGACAGTGCAGTGGAAGCCCTAGTTTCTGCTCTGCAGATTTTGACCCCCGATGAGACCGCCCCTGAGTGCAGTGTGAGAACAGGGAAGAAAGGTGTCACTATTCCAGCAGGACAGATCTGTGAGGTTAGGTGTAGAGTCAGGGAATGGCCAAGGGGCGGGACAATGCTCTTTCAACCCGACCTAGTGAGTAACTGTTCTGAGGGGTTAGAGCTGTTTCCAGCTTTAGTAGATGTTCCAAGTGGGTCCACTAAAATGGTAAAAATTCCTATTCAGAACCCCACTAAACATGATATCTACCTCACAAAGAGAACAGTTCTAGGCACATTGGAGGAAGTTCTTGAAGTGAAACCAGTTAACTGTTTTCCAGATGGTGGAGAGCCAAAGTCCCATGCCACTGTGAACACATACTCAGCTCAGCTAAGCACAGACAAGCCGAGAGAAACAAGTGACAAACAGGAGACAAAGGAAATGGAAAAACAAAAATGGCACCCGCCTGTTGATGTCTCACACCTGCAAGAGGATGAACAAAAGATAGTGAGAGACATGTTGTATGAAGAGTCAGATGTCTTTGCTAAGGACGATTCTGACATTGGTTGCATTCCAAACTTGCAGCTAAAAATCCACCTAAAAGACGAACACCAGTCCAAGCAGCCTACAATTCAGTTCCTAAGCCTTTGTACAAAGAGGTGAAGGAATATGTCCAGAACCTGCTTGACCACGGCTGGATCAAAAAGTCCATCTCACCCTACTCGTCTCCTGTGGTCTGCGTCAGAAAAAAAGACAAGAGTTTACGCCTGCGTGTTGACTTTCGGGGCTTGAACCGCAAAACTGTCCCTGATCGCCACCCTCTTCCACGCATCCAAGATCTGTTGGATAACCTGGGGGGCTATTCATGGTTCTCAATACTCGACCAAGGCAGTGCTTACCACCAGGGCTTTGTTGATGAGAGTTCTAGACACCTGACCGCCTTTAGCACGCCTTGGGGGCTGTACGAGTGGACCCGCCTCCCATTTGGCCTTACCAACGCCCCAGCGGCATTTCAAAGGTGCATGGAGGGAGTCCTTGGCGATCTAAGGGATGAGTGCTGCTCACCATACTTGGATGACGTGCTCTGCTTTTCTAAGACCTTTCATGACCACGTTGACGACTTGAGTCGGGTGCTCCGCCGCCTTCGAGAACATGGGGTCAAGCTACGTCCAAACAAATGTGAGCTATTTAAAAGTCAGGTCAGGTATTTAGGGCACCTAGTGACCAGGGAAGGTGTCCAGATAGACCCTAAAGACCTTGAGGCAGTTCAGCATTTAAAGAAAAGAGAGCCAAAGAATGTTGGAGAAGTTAGAGCACTCCTTGGGTTTCTGGGCTATTATAGAACCTTCATACAGGACTTTTCTAGGATAGCCAGGCCACTGTTTCAACTATTAGAGGGCCCTAAAGAGTCTAGCCAGACATTCACCACAGCTAGAGCTAACAAGACTAAGCCCAAGACCACAAATAATGGACAGCTTTCATCCAAAGCACCTGTCCAGTGGACATCAGAACACGGTGCTGTGGTGTCACGTCTTGTGGACATGCTAACCAGTCCACCCATTCTGGCTTACCCGGACTTTGATTTGCCCTTCGTCCTTCACACCGACACCTCAAATGAAGGTCTGGGAGCCGTGCTCTATCAACAACAGGGAAACAAACTCTGTGTCATCGCTTATGGTTCAAGGGCATTCTCGCCAGCTGAGAAAAACTACCATCTCCATTCTGGCAAGCTTGAGTTCCTTGCATTGAAGTGGGCAATCTGCGATAAATTTAGAGATTACCTCTATTATGCACCCACCTTCACCGTATACACAGATAATAACCCCCTTACTTACGTTTTGAGCACGGCCAAGTTGAATGCAAGTGGGCATCGTTGGGTTGGCGAGCTAGCTGACTTTAATTTCACTATCAAATATCGGCCAGGCAAGTCAAATGCAGACGCTGACACCCTGTCACGGTATCCAGTGCAACTTCACAATCACCTGGAAGAGTACACAGAAACACTTCTCCCAGAGATTGTCTCTGCCATCTGGCAGGGGGATAAAGCCATGAGAGACAATGACGTGCCATGGGTGGCTGCGTTGCAGCTGCATCCGGGTACAGACGACACACTTCATGAAGGCATTCCAGTTATCACTCCAGAAAACATTCGAGCTGCTCAGAAGGAAGATGCTCCCATCTGTGAGGTGATGAACCTGAAAAGTAGAGGATGGAATCCTAATGATAGAGACAAGAGACAAATGGGACGAGAGACACGCAGACTCGTACATGAATGGAATAGACTCACACTTGACAAGGGAATATTGTACAGGCAGACAGGACAACGAAAACAGTTGGTCCTCCCCAGTCGGCTGAAGCCAACTGTGTTGAAACACCTGCATGATGATATGGGGCATGTCGGCGCAGACAAAGTCATCCACTTGGCGAGAGAAAGGTTTTATTGGCCTGTGATGCAACGTGAAATCGAGGACTACGTCATTCGCCAGTGCCAGTGTGTTAAACAGAAGCGGCCAAGCATTCCAGAGAGAGCACCTATGGGTTCAATAACAACCAGTGCCCCATCTGAGCTCCTCTCTGTTGATTATCTCCATCTTGAACAGAGTAAGGGTGGCTATGAGTACATTCTAGTCCTAGTAGACCATTCTACTCGCTTTGCACAAGCCTACCCCCAAGAATAAGTCAGGCCGAACAGCAGCCGAGAAAATCTTCTATGACTTCATTCCACGCTTCGGTTACCCTGAAAAGCTCCATCATGATCAGGGCCGGGAGTTTGAGAACGGCCTTTTCCAGAGACTGCAGCAGCTGGCAGGAATCGCTCATTCTCGAACACACCCCCTACCACCCGCAAGGGAATCCTGTTGAGCGTCTGAATAGGACACTTCTGCAGATGCTCCGCACTCTACAAGAGGACAAAAAGGCTGAATGGAAGGATCACTTACCCCACATAGTCCACGTACAATTGTACGAGACATGAGGGAACAGGCTATTCACCGTTCTTTCTCCTGTATGGAAGAGCCCCACGCTTGCCTGTTGATTTGCTCTTTGACTTGAAACCTGAACAAGAGCCACAGTCCAGACAGGAATATGCACAGAAATGGGCTTCTCGCATGCAGGAAGCATACAAGATTGCCTCAGATAACAGTGGGAAGAGCTCAGCTAAAGGGAAGAAATACTATGATCGGCATGTTAAAGGCATGGTGCTGCAGCCTGGAGATCGGGTGCTTGTCAGAAACCTATCAGAGAGGGGTGGCCCAGGCAAACTTCGTGCTTACTGGGAAAAGAGAATTCATCGTGTTGTTGAAAAGTTTGGCGATGGACCTGTGTACAGAGTTCAGCCAGAAACAGGAGATCCAACCCTCCGTGTCCTGCATCGTAACCTTCTGCTACCTGTTAATGATTTGCCCTTGGAACAAGATGAGCAGAGTCAGCGTCCAACCAAGAAAAGACAAAAAGAGCGACAACCAGGTAAACTACAGTGAGGCGGTGGAGCAGGAGTCTGAACATTCGGATGAGGAGGACGAAAACACGTATTGCCTCAGGACCTCTGTGTATGGAAGGAGGAGAGTCAGACCCCTAATGCCTCAGCCTAAACCAAACAGTGAACTCAGCGTTTTAGCTCCAGATTTCCAGCCAAGGAGACAAGCAACCGAGACCGCTCAAATGCAGCAGCCACATGAAACTGACCCAGTTGCAGAGCCAGATTCAGTGCAGATGCCGGTGCAGGTTACTACTCCAGCAGCCGAGGAACTACAGGAGGAACCAGCGATGGATGACATTTTGGAGGATGCAGGGTCAGAGGAACAGGTGGACAATAGTGAGCCTGCAACAGGACCATCAGATGACGAAATGCTGCCTGTGAGGAAGTCAACCCGAGCAATGAAACCTCGAGAAATGCTCACATATAACCACCTTGGACAACCTTCATACCAGCCCTGGAGGCCAGGAGCAAACTTGATGGTTGCCTGTGTTCCCTACCACATGCCATTTTACCCAGCTGTTCCTGAAACCTGTTACTACCCTACACCAGTATGGACATGCTAGACCTTTGACAACGTCCACAGTACCTTAAAAGACTTTCGACTGTAACAGACTGTACTTTGACCCACAGACTTTCTCGACTCTGGACTGCTACATACGACTTGTTAGGTTGGTTCTAGATGTCCGGAGACATCTTGAAGCAGGGGAGAGTGTAGCAGGTTGGAAATGCTAGATGTTAAGTTTAAACAGACACCCCCCTATTTTTTGTTAATAATATAATCTTCCTAACATTTATACAATACACTGTAACGTCAGTAGATGGCGCCCTGGCGCTGCTGTGGATCCATTAGGGAGGAGCTCAGCTCATGCGCATGTCAGAAATAAACGTGCTGTGATCTGAGCAAGAAGCTAACTTTGGTCCTCTCTCTACAAATCCAGACACAGTTTATATGTTGGTTACACAGTGCTCCTTAGCCTGTGTAACCCTTGCTGCTGGTCCAGATTACCCCTAGGTCTGGTGCCGGTAACACTTGCTCTCCCTCCTTCAAATTTGAAAGACAAGTAATTACTATCATATATCGAAAGAATCAAAAGAACAGTTCAGCGCCCCACAACTTCATTGCAAACAGTTACAACCTTGACTTTACATCAGAAAGAACAAACATTAAAGAAGTGACTAACTGCATCAGTTAGGGTTAAAAAACGTGTATTCAGCTAAAACATATACATCGCTGCAGTTATTATCCAGTGGAAAGTCCTTACCTACTGGCCTAGTTAAATCAAAGTGGTTACTTTTTTTTGGCTGGGCAGTGTAGTTTTACACACCGTCTTATTTGACTTTCTCAGGACTTGAAACTGTTTTTTGGGGGCAGACCCCCACAAAGAAGAAAAATGTTATACACACGTAAGGTCATCATCTTAACAGTTTTTTATGCTCATCGAGTCATCCGTGAGCAGAGCATCAAGATGGCATGCCTTTAACAGCTGAATGCGGCGATTACCATCTTGTTCAGCAAATCGCCTCACAAACTTATTAAGATTTAAAGCTATGGTGCGTTTTGATTCAATGCTGAGTACAGCCAAACTTGAGTCTCTTCTCTGTCATTATAGACCGCAAATACCTCATTCCTTCCGTCTACTTGGATCCGAATGCTTCTCGTTTTGCGCCGTCCCGTTCAAATGAAATCGCTGCCAATCATATTTCCACGCTTGCGCCAGGGCCGGGGGAGGGGTTACAAGGCTCGCGTCTTGTGCTGCATTCACTTGCACTCGGACATTAGAGATTTTCTCTCATAAATGTCCGATGAGCCACAACTTTTCTTTCAAAACAAAGCTGCCAACTGGGGTGGCAACTAGGGTGGCAAGGAATTTTTCTGAGGTGGCAGCTGCCACCCCGTGCCACCCCGTAGAACCGCCACTGGGGCCGCTACAGTACGGCTGTGGAACACTGAGACACATTTCAAGTAGAGGTGAGGCGAGTCTGTGTCTTTAACCTCCTTAGAGTGTGAACTTGTTTTCTTTGTTAAGAATCACTGTGAAACAAGTAAACACTGTGGCGGTGTATTTATCTGAACTGCAGAGAGAAGCAGGAGCATGTTTAAACTCTTTGATAGTGTGTGCTAAATGGAGATTAAGGCATCATTAAACAGGACACACTACAACAGCGGTTCTCAAACTGTGGTCCGCGGACCACTGGTGGTCCGCGAGGGTACTGCAGGTGGTCCGTGGAAAAAAGCTAAATAAAATCCACTTTTTATTATCAAGGATTTTCGGGGACCCGAAGACACATTTTGAGTTGTATACACTGTTGGAAAGAGGAGATTCCTAGCTTTCTAATGATATCAGGCAGTGGGGTAGTGGTCGTTGGGCTCATCGGACATTTATGAGAGAAAATCTCTAATGTCCGAGTGCAAGTGAATGCACCACAAGACACGAGCCTTGTAACCCCTCCCCCGGCCCTGGCGCGAGCGTGGAAATATGATTGGCGAACAATATTGTGGCTTTCCAAGTTAACATTGATTGATATGACTGCGATTAAATCAGCATATACTTCTGCCAGGGGATGCCACCCCTCAAAATCTCCTGCCACCCTCTTGCCACCCCATGAATATTTTTCTAGATCCACCCCTGAGTAGGCTATATTTTTCGTTTCGTTTATTTAATAAGTTAATTTGTTTTTTGTTTGTTTTGAGATTCAAATAGATTTTGAAAGTGGAGATAGAGAGAGAGAGAAGCAGTGTGTGTGTTGAGCGCAGCGCCGTCTGCTTTTTGCAGTACAGTAACTAAAGTAGGAGCATACCGGTAGTTTTTTGTAGACCTGTCTGCCCGTTTTGTGAGTGCACTGCGCGCGTGCGCACTTGTGGCATTGTTTGGGATGACCTAATTAAAATACCGTCCGCCGTCCTCTTTGAGACACATACACAACGCAGACAGACACCGTTCACAAAAGTATCAAATAGGCTTCAATTTACTTTTGATTGTCTATAATTAACTATAAAAAAATATCGGCGTTTTAACACTACGTTTATATATGTACTTATTTTTACGGTTTGCATATGAGGTGGTCCGCGAAAATCCTTGATAATAAATAGTGGTCCGCATAAACAAAAAGTTTGAGAACCCCTGCACTACAACATTTTTCTTACACAGAAGTTATTTGTCTGCCATAAAGAAAGGTTGTAGTTAGACTGAATGAAATGACAAAGTAATCGTTAGTTTGCTGATGTTTGACACACTTAGATCGAAGAGAAACAGATGAATAGTACGGTAGTCGACAGATGCAAACGGCCCAAAATTCCAGTAGGAGAAACGCGCTATATTTTACATTAACTGGCACGTGAAACGTACCTAGAAATGTACGTTTTATTGGCTTATTTTAACAATGTGATCACATCTCTTCCGATACTATTACAGATCAGCTGTAAGCTAGTGAGCTAACACAGCTAACCTAATCATTTCAAATATATACTGACAAGACACTTACAGATGTAGCACTTCATTTCAGACGCCTACCCGTGCGGGTCCGTGATCTGCACGGGGCGGGCCCCTGCTGAAAAGGAAAACCCCCCCGCAGGACTTGATACGCCCCCTTGATAAATACATGTAATTATAATGAAACCAGCTGCAATGGATCATGGATCCACCAGGGGGTGCAGTGATTAAAAAGCTGCCACAGTGGAACTCATTTGAAATAAAAAATAAACAGCTGATAGATCTACAGTAGAGGTATCTGATATACTGTAGCGGATATTTGTTAAGATCCATATGTCACGGATAGGATCATATTCTGAGCTAAATAAGAGACATGTAATCATTTAAAAAAACATCGCCATGTTTTTATTTAACAAAATAATGTTGTTTAAGTGCGGTTTAATGACTGCAGTTCTATTTCGTATAGGCTTCGCCCTCTAAGGCTATCGCTATTGGGTAATCCCCTGCGCAACCGCGCAGCACTGAAGACACTTGTAGTCCACACGCAGCTGCGAGGTGGGCCCCACCTTCGGACTCACTTCCGGTATAAATAGGAAGGAGGCCTGACAATCTGCTCCCTCTTTTCTTCAGCACCCCGGTACTAAAGCACTGACAGCAGTGATGCAAACACAGGTATGGTGAAAAAAGAGAGAACTATTCGAAGCAGAAAAAAAACAGGGTAATATACCATCTGACAAAGGCCTGTGTGCTATAATGCTTCAATTAACTGGCTATTCTTTATAATATACTCAGATCAATAGGAGACAGAGATGTTAAGTTATAAATCAAGGCTTTTTATTATTATTTACAGGTAGATATTATACACTTTTGACTTTAGTTTAAGGGCTTCAGTTTTTCTTCTTCTTCTTTGCTTGCGAAAGTGTTTCTACTGCTTTACGTCTGCTTTACTTACTGCTTTACGCAACCGACTGGTGCTGCTGCTGCTGCGTCATGACGTCACCGGTGCTTATCAGGCAGGCTCTAGCTCCGAACCGGCCCTGGAACCGCGTTGGTTCCAGGGCCTCGCAGCGGGGTTACAGCGCAGAAGTGCGCCGCATTTGCGCATGACTGATGTGCAACAACATGTGACTCTTCTGTTTGTCTTCTGTTGGTCGCTTGTTAGCAAAGCAGACCCTTCACGCGATAGCAGAGCGAACAGGTACAGGAGGCGTAGAGCGAGGGATCATTGTCCACTAGTCGGGCTCGCGGATGGATACAAAAATATACTTTGGCGGCCGTTAATAGGCTATACGTCGGCGGCCCGCTCAAGTAAAGTCTATGTTTTGAAGTGAGAAGTTCTCCGTCAGTCCGGACCCCCCCCCCCCAAAACGAAAACTCTGCGGTTCTCCACGAATGACACAACTCACCCAAATCAGCGTTAAAAAAGCGGGAGGCGCCGAAAAGCGACTAATTTGCATCACTGATAATGAGTTATGACCGGCACTCACGATGCGAATCCTGCCTGGGGTCGGAGCACGCGTACGCAGCTCTCGCCCAGCAGGTGTCATGTGCTCATTGTGCCCGTCTCCCTCTGGCCGACAGACAGCGAAGAGCGGACGCTCTCGCTACTGCGGCCGAGGAGGATGATTGGCCAGTCCAGTATAGATGGCAAATCCGGATCCTTTTACGGACTCGGAGTCTTCTGAGTCAGTCATTGAAGAGATCCGGATCATACGAGTCATTTGAGTCATATGAGTCAGCATCACCAAGAGCGTAGAAATCCTACCGGTGAAACCAAAAAGTTGTTGCATTTCACGAGCATATTAAACTAACGTTACATTAACCTCCGCTACACAGTGTCTTTTGCTTTAATAAAAAATGTTGATCACAAAAAAAGGGTTATTTTGCGATTTGGCGAATCTGAGTCTGCTGTTGACTCGTGCATGACAACGAGTCTGCTGGATCTCTGGATCTGCTGCTATACGGTTACGGCTCTGAGTCCGCACAAGTCTGCTATGTTTTGCACAGTAAGTCAGGATTTGCGAATCTCTGTTGACTCGTGCACAATAGCCGCGGGAAGTAGGGGTGCTGGAGGCGGGGCTGCGAATGGTGTACATTTGAAAAACTTCATGTTACTGTTGTTGAAATCTCTCCCCACTTTTGTCCGCACCCCCTAAGTAAAATGACTTCCCAGTTCCCGCGGCTATTCTCGTGCATGACGAGTCTGGATCATGGATGTATGGTGTGGATCTCTGGATCTGCTATACGGCTACGGCTCTGAGTCCCCACAACTCACGAGTCTGCAGGAAGTTAAGGAAGTTCCCATGATTCAGTGAGTCAGGATTTGCGAATCTGAGTGCTGTGTACTCGTGCATGATGAGTCTGCCTGGATCTCTGGATCTTTGGATCTCTGGATCTGCTACGGTTACGGCTCTGAGTCCGCACGAGTCTGCAGGAAGTTTCACTGATCCGCGTCCACTCCCCTGAGCCAAAAGATAACTTCTGGCATCTATCCTACTTGCTAAAGGCTAGGCAGATGGACTGGGGTACGTTGTAATGTGATTTGACATGTTATAAGGAGGGTAGCGAGTGACGCAATTTATAGTTTTAATTTGTACGTCACCAGGTGTAGGACTCAAAGGACTCGGGTTAATGGAGAGGGGAGACTCGTCACGACCAGCTCATTACTAGCATCCGGGTTAATGATCCGGATGAATCAGGACTCACCCATCTCTACAGTCCAGGAGTCCTACTCTGTGGACCAAGCCCTTGAGTTCCTGGATCCGAGTGCTGGGCAGGAGTCGGACGACTCCTACCCCGCCTCCATCCACGGATCACCGTGTGGTTCCCCCATCCCGTTTCTCCCCCGGACGGAGGAGACAGAGAGGGAGCCCGGTGCCGGCCTGGCCCGGCTGCGGGACCCGCGGTCCCTCTTTCCGCCATCACGGCTCTACCGTCGATAGGCGGGATCCTGCAGGAACTGCCGGAGATCATCGAAAAGGCAGCCTCCTGGAGAGCTCTCTTGCCGGTGGCAGGAGTGTTTCTCCCGGGTACAGACCGTCAGGAGTGACCCGGTCTGGCCGCGCTTCCCGGCCATCCGGAAGTACCAGGAGGGACCGGCGGCGGCCCCTAGGAGCATGAAGGTGCCGGTGTCCTCGTACGTCCCCCTCACTAAGGGGGTTGACGGATGTTGGTTTTCCGACCGCGCCTCCCCTGGAGTCGAACCTGACGGCATTGTTCGGGTTGAAGCAGGCCAGCACGGTCGCCGCAAGGCGTCCCTTGCTTTCCTCCCCCGGGGACCAGGTTGTCGTCAGCCAGACTGACCGGATGCACCAGTGTGCCTTCCAGGCGTCTGCAGCGGCGAACAACATCGCTCTGCTGTCTCACTCCATAGTGAGACTATCAGAGCAGCCCTCCATGCCCTCCATGCCTTCCGCAGCACCCGCAGCCACGGCGTCAGGGTCGCCCTTCGGTGGCCGCGGGGGCTCGGTCCCACGTCTCCACTCCTCCGCCACCCGACAGACAGGGTCTCCCGGCGGCGAATCGGAGGGGATCGAGGCACCCCCGCTCCTAGTCTGCTCCGCGAGAGCCTCCGAAGAAGCAGGGCCGATACTGACGGTTTGGGGGGGATTTTTGTGAAGAAAATAAAAACGTTTCATTTTCCAACAGTTTGTCTGTGTCATCAGTAACAACTGTTTCTCACATATCCCCCACCCTGTGAAAGCCAGCTGCCTCTGACCTGTCGATTAGTAGCCAGCAGGGCTCGCTGCAGAAGCCTGCTGTTTTTAACCTATCGGTTAATAAACTGCAGAGCTCGCTAACTAAGCCGGCTGACTATTTCCAGGGTTCCTCAAAGGGAGGAAAATCAGGGGTGTTTTACTCCCGTTATTTTCTAAATCCCGAAAAATACCAGGGGAAAAAACCAGACCCATCCTCGATCTGTCAGTATTCCACATGCTGAAGATCAACCAGGTGCTGGAATGTATTTACCAGGACGACTGGTTCACTTCCATAGTCCTGAAGGATACATACTTCCACGTACCCATCATCCCGAAACACAGGAAATTCCTGCGTTTCTCATTTCAGGCAATATCGTACCAGACAATCGTCTGTCGTTCAGATATTCCCTGGCTCCTCGCACTTTTTCAAAGTGTGTAGAGAAGGCTGGAGCCGCTATACAGAGGAGGGATGAGAGTGTGGTTTTATCTGGACGACCTGCTATTGCGGGCTCGCTCCAGGGAGGAAGTCGCTTTACAGACGGGTACATCTCGTATCGCATCTGTCAAGCCTTGGTTTCATAAATTGGAAGAAGATCTGTCCTCTTCCCTCCCAGACAATCATTTATCTGGGAGTGGAATTAAACTCAGCCAGTGCGGCTCTCGCGGCAGAGAGTGGAGAAACTGACAGCTCTCCTCCGGCTTGTCACACCCCGCAGCGTGGTGACAGCCCTCTCTGTGATGCAGCTGCTCAGCATGACGTTAGCTGGTCACGTGGTGATCCCCCCTGGGTCTCCTCCACAGGTTGATTGCTGTACAATCAACATGTGTTGATTCGCACAGACAACAGGCCATGGCAGCCTACCTCAATCGCCAGGGAGGAGTACGATCTGCGCAGCTTCTGAACGCAGCCAGGCGGCTGCTGCTTCAAGGAGATGGCAGCTCAGCTGTTTTGTCAGTGGAAGACATTTGCACTGTTGCATCTTGGTCTTCCCCCTGTTCGTTTATTCAATTTTATTTGAGGGATGTCTCCCATTCCTCTCTGAGTGTCCTGTCAGAGTGAGTGACGTCAGGGATCCAGCTGTGCGCCTCTCGCCTGCCTCTCGGCACGCAGAGAGCGGCCCTTTTTCCCTCTTATGAGAGGGATGTTCCCTTTTTTTCCTCTCTGACACACTTTGTACGGAGTGTCTTGTCAGAGTGAGTGATGTCAGGGATCCAGCTGTGCGCTCTCTCCTGCCTGTCTGCACGCAGAGAGCTGCCCTTGTTCCCCCTCTTTTATCGCTGGACAAAGTGTGACCTTTGTCTCTACTTTTTCACAGCGGCAGGGTTGTATTGTTCCCAGCCTTCGTCCCCTCATGGAGAATATTCATGTTATGCTATATTCCAGGGACTGTGATGCGCCATTCGCATGGCGCAATAGGCATGGGTTATTATTTGAGTAGGTGTGTCTGTGCTTCTGGTACCGGGCGGACCCAGTGGGGCGCAGACTACATCATGCTTCGCCCTTAACCCAATAGCGATAGCCTTAGAGGGCGAAGCCTATATGAAATAGAACTGAAGTTACCTACTGTAACTCCAATGAGTATGGGCGTAGCCCCCACTGGCTCCATGAATAGCTGAAGAAAAGCTGTTTGTGTGGGAGCAGATTGTCGGGCCTCCTTCCTATTTATACCGGAAGTGAGTCCGAAGGTGGGCGTGGACTACAAGTGTTTTCAGTGCTGCGCGGCTGCGCAGGGGATTACCCAATAGCGATAGCCTTAGAGGGCTACGCCTATACTCATAGAAGCTGGAGTTACAGTAGGTTTCTTAGGTAAAAAATTAGGAAAACTTCAGTTTTCAGGGCCTGTGGAAATACACTTGAGTGAAGAGACTTGTGCAGGAGGAGGATTTTAGATGTTGAATAATGTCCTCTAGGTCTTTATCATTAATCAGATGGAATTGTGTCATGGTGTTTGAATTGATTTTAAGTGGACACAGGGACAACACATTTGCTGTACCTGATACAGAGGCACTGACTGCTTGTCCAATTTGCTGAATGTTGTCAGTGAAGAAGGAGGCAAATTCATTGCCCTGGTGGATAGAAATTCAGAGGCTACTGATACTGGGGGGTTTGTTAGTATGTCGACAGTAGCAAATAAGGCATGTGCGTTGTTTTTGTTTTTGGTAATGATGTCAGAGAAGAAAGACTGTCGTGTGTTTTTCAATTCCAAATTATAAAAGCCAAGTCTCTCTTTATAGATTTCAAAATGAACCTGGAGATTTGTTTTTCGCCACCTGCGTTCAGCTTTTCGACTCTTTTTTCTGTTCTCACGGTCATGGCCTTTCTCCATGGAGATATTTTCTTGCCAGACACTTCGTTTACCTTAGTTGGAGCAATGGCATCTATAATTGAATGATCTACTAGCTCATTTACTGAGATGTTAGCAGGGGCAAGTGTGGAAGAAAAATTCTGAGTAAACAGTAAACACTACTGACAGAGCTGCAGCCAGTCCCTATAGAAGTACAGCACCGCCTGTTGAGCTGCTCAATCACAGCCACTTGATGTTGGCTTGATTGGCGTGGAGCTCTGAATGAACAAAGAGAAAAAACATCTAGGAAAACAAATCTGCGCTTTCGAAGAACAATGTTTAACCCTTGTGTGGTGTTCATATTTTTGTTACTCAGTCAGTGTTCGTGGGTCTGGTGGACCCGCTGCCTTTTTGGGCTTCAATTCAACACAATCAAACTATTTTATGTTAAAATACTCAACAGATGTTTACTTCATCCCAATTACAAGCAATATAAACAGCATATATGGTTAATATTTGCCCTTTTACAATTGTTAGATCACATTAATGAATTAAAGTGCTACTTGTTTTTTTGCCCGCTGACCGGCTGGTCCTGTGCCTGATGCTCAATCTCATCCTCTTCTTCAAAGTCACTGTCAGACTCAGAATTCTCAGAAATGTGAACCTCACATTCTGAAACCTCTTCCTCTTCCTCTACATCAGGGGTGTCAAACTCAAATACACAGTGGGCCAAAATTAAAAAATCGGTACTAGTCGAGGGCCGGACTGGTTCAATGTTTATTGCAAAACTTATTGAAATTAACTTATTGCACATATTAAACCTGGAACTAACAAAGCTTAAATTATTGCCTATAAAAACAACATTACACATTAAATAATCAGTTGCATTCATTTCTTATGGCTCTATCTGCAGCTTTTCCGGAGTCATTTCTTATGATTACATTTTTCCACAGGCCAACAACAGCTTCAAAAAAACAATTTCCCTCAAAGAAAAAACCAAACATGCCCTGTTGTTCCAAGAAAAAAAGTGCAAAAGGAAACATCCATTGAAACTCGGTTTGCTGCTCTGTGATACTAGTTCAAGCCAGATACTTGGCATCTCATCTTGAGTGCAAGTTCATCAATGTTTGGGGTGAGGCTCTGAGCTGAGGAAATCCTCAGGATTGAGTGAAGGTGTGCGTGCAATATACCGGCGGGCCAGATCTAATAGTAATTAAAAATTATCCTGCGAGCCGAAATTAAATCCACCAAGGGCCTGAAATTAGCCGTTTGTCAGTTCTCTAATTTTCGCGTCCTCGACTCCTCGGCACTCCGGCAGCAACCCGGAAACGGATGTCGGCGCGCCGTCTCGAAGGAAAACAAATTTCTCTAAAGGCTCATCGAGGATCTATTATCGAGGAAGCTGTCTGGAGGAGCCGTAACCGAGGATACACTGATTTAGAGGAGAGAGGATTCTCTCTGGAGCTATACCCGAGGGTACACTGACGTATTCTCCGGAGTCGATTTCAGCCAACAGTGATGTTTAAAAGAGGCGTGACGCATGGCTGGACTTATGTCAACGAAGCACAGTTCTGCAAACTGTTCCCGTTGTGATTATAAGTTATTTAAGATGATCAAATGTGCATCAGACTTTCTGCCCTTTACCGTTTGTTTACTCACTAATCACATCTCGCCTGGATGTTAGGCTATTTATTTTTTTACGCGATGTTTACATTGAGAACAGCTGCTGAGGTCAGTGCAGAAAGCAGAACAGTGTGTATAATATATATCACTCAAGAATAATATACTTACAAGGTATACATTACACACTTTATTTGTAGGCATTAGTAGATATCTACAAATAAACAGTAGATATTTTTCATGAAACCATATCGTGCTTCACGTGATAAAATATACAAGGGCTGTAGCCTGATATTTATTATATGCTTTAGGAGCTGTTTGTGTTTGTTGTACAATGTGTAGGTGTGTTTTGTAGAGTGTATAGGTGTGTGTGTGAGAGTTGATGCGCCGGGCAGACAGGCGGGTCTCAGTAGTTTAGGGGACCTATCATGCAAAATGCACTTTTTTATGTCTTTTATACATAAATATGTGTCCCCGGTGTGTCAGGGAACTCACGCAGCATCAGAAAATAAAATCCTCTCTTTTTTCCTCCGTACCCAAATCTCTAAAAACGGGGCTACAACAGAGCTGATCCAGATTTGCGTCCGATATGACGAAATATGGGAAATGTAAGCTGGCTTTACACCCACGGTCCTATCAAAAACGTTGCTATCAGAATCAATGCCCGACTGTTTTGGACGTAATATGGTCGGTTCGTGTTTACATTAGCATCGTTAACACTCAGAGCTTACCTGTACTGGATAGAGCATGTGTGTGAAGAAGCAGGAAATAACAAGGAACTCACCTTGTGGTATAACCGGAAAGAGAGAAAGCCTTTGAGCTCCATACTGTTTCCGAAATAATCCTTGATAATCCATGATATGGCGTTTCATCACCGCAGAATCTGCCGGTAGAATCTCCCACATGAGCTCAGCCCTCTCCTTTTTATTTGTTATCAATTCTTTCTTTTTTTTAAAGCTGTATACCCCAAATCAGCACTTGAAACAGGAAGTGAAATAGAGGGATATGAGGCATGGCTAGAATGGGTGATCTGTTTGGTATTTTGAGAAAAACACTTCATAGACATGTTTTTTATATATTTGTATATATCTGAGACCTATGCTATTGCCTAAAAATAGCATGATAGGTCCACTTGAAGGTAGTGTCTGACATATAAATGGTCAAAAATGTACATTCTCCGTTAGCCTACGAGCTCCCCGTTCGAGAGAACGACTATTCCTTCGCAAAGTAGCATCACATTGGATATGCGCTGAACTTGTCCTGGATTGGAATTTCTCCGATTATTTCCCTAGGAGTTCGCAAAAATGTGCTTAAAATGCATGAAAAACACATCTTTCAAAATGGCTTACGTTCTGGGGGGCAGGGCTAATGGAAGCCAATTAGAAATATGTCCGCAATTCCATGAGGAATTTCTGTGCCAAGATTCGTGAAGATTGGAGAAACTATATGTACAAGTTTTGCGTCCGAAGCTCATTTAGCACATAGCAATTTAAAAAAATGTATAGGCCACGCCCACATTCGTCATTCGTTGCGACACTTTAAAAATCAGTTCATACTCACCCCCAGAGTATGTCTAAAAAATATATATATATTTCGTTCATCCGTTCTTGAGTTATACATTTGTGGTGGTTTTGGCGTCCCCTATAGTCCAAAATAAAAAGGCTTTGGTGTGCCTATTCCCCGAGACAGACCGAACCTATCCACCAAAAACCTGTGATATTTGGATACATTGTTGATGAGTTATGAGCATTTCTTTCTAAGCCCCGCCTTTTTGCGAATACGTTTTGATTAATGGCGGCCATATTTATCAACTGATAATGCTCATTTCCTACGGTAATGTGCGTGACCCTCCACCGATGTATACGTATACTAAGTTTGGTGTATCGAAAAACAAAAAATTGAAATTTAAGTTAATATTTCACTGTTTTGAACATTATGCTAATTTTAAAAAAAATCAGGTCAAACTGACTTACGGTGAGTCTATGTAAATGTTTCCGAAATGGGATTGTCATAGGTGGCGCTAGCGAGCAGGTTGGACAATTTGAACCCATTGACTCCAGAATGGCACATTAGGGTTAACTTTTGAAGCGTCCTAAGGCCCTCAAAAATGGGTTCTAAGAACGGGAAGAATAGTGAAGAATAATTCCTACAATAACAATAGGTTCCTAGCATTCTCGTGCTCGGGCCCTAAAAAATAAAGATTGGCTCCCGCAAAACATAATGCGGGAATGTGAGAGCAGACAGGTGTCGGTGCTTGAATTGATCAACAATGTTGCAACCTTGTGCGGGAATGTCAGGGGCAGAAACACAAATCACACACACACACACACACACACACACACACACACACACACACACACACACACACACACACACACACACACACACACACACACACACACACACACACACACACACACACACACACACACACACACACACACACACACTCACACTCATTTTTTAATTTAATCGTTTATTTGAAGAGGGACAATGCACATTGATGAACATTTAAAACAAATAATGCTTTAAAACGTAAACATGCCGGATTTTTGCTTTGAGCTAATTTCCATCCGTAGTCCCTCACATACAACATTTAAGAACATGACATTTATATACATAGCAAAAATAAATACATGATATGCAGAAAAAGCATGAGCAGCATATACAAGCATTAACCACATGGCAGTACAATGTAGTAGCTACGACATATAAAGGGCAAGAGAAGATAAAAGAGCTACATCAAGTGCAAGAGGAGATACCCCTGTAATAAAGTGCATTTAGCGGTGATTGTACGTTTGTTTGTTTCTCAACCATTCTTTTAGTTGACCTTTAAAACTGTTCAAAGTGGGACAATCCCGTAACTCAGTTAGGAGGCTATTCCACAATGAGCTGCCCTTAATTGATAGAACATTTTGACCGTAAGTGGTCCGTCTACTGTGGACTTCAGTCTCCTCTGGTTTCTGACCTAGTGCAGCGTCCAGTGTGTTTTTTGTGGATGAATTCCCCCAAGGGAGGGGGGGCCAGTCCATTTAAACATTTATAAAAAAAACACATACTTTTAAAAGACTTAAAATTGTCAAAACTCAAGAAATTGTGTTTTTCAAGGATGTGTTGGTATGAATTTGGCTTTCTGTCAAAAACCTTGATAGCTCTCTTGTACAGCTGTTCTATAGGTTTCAGGTTTGTGGCACAAGCAAACGAACAGTTTGTCAAACAGTATTCAATATGGGATAGAATCATACAGTGGAGGTATGACTTAGCAGCATTGACAGTTAAGAAAGGCCTAATTTGTTTAACATTTTGCAAGTTGAATTTAATGGTATTGGATACTTTCTTAATATGTTTCTTAAAAGTCAAGTTCGAGTCCATTATGACTCCAAGATACTTGAAGTGGGGGACTAGTTCTATTTCTGCTCCGTTTAAAAACACATTGGATCCTTCGATTTTGACTGGTCATTTACTGAACATCATGCATACTGTTCTTTTTGCATTTAACTGTAAGCAAATGTTGTTCAGCCAGTGTTGAACCTTGTCCAAAGCATTTGAGAGACAGGATGAGATCATTTCAGTGTTTTTCCCATGTACAAAGATGACCGCATCATCGGCATACATGTGCACATTCAACTCAGGACATACATTAGGCAAGTCATTAATGTACAGTGAAAAAATTAACGGTCCAAGAATGGAACCTTGTGGAAACAACAGGGTTGACAAGGTAGGGGGATTTGGTACCGTTGACCAAAACACACTGTTTTCTGTTCGATAAGTAAGACTCAACCCAATGTATTGAATCTGCCGAAAAATTGAAATAAGTCAGCTTTGTAAGGAGCACTTGGTGGTCAACAGTGTCAAAAGCCTTCCTGAGATCAAGGAAGACAGCACCTACATATGGGCTCATGTCCAACATACATTTAACCTTTTCCACAAAGACACAGTTAGCTGTCTCAGTGGAGTGGTGAGCATGAAAACCAAACTGCATTGGGTGGAGTGGAGCGAAACCTTTATCTAAATGTTTGGTGATTAGTTTTGACACCCATTTCTCAGCTATCTAACCCCTAGATTCCACCGGGAGCGTCTGCGCTGCGTTACGGCTACGCCACGCCACGCCGCGGCGTTTTTAGCGATCGCGGCCACTCTAGTCAATGGGTGCTATTCTACCAGACCCGCTGCGCCACGCTGCACCGCAGCTCGAAGCGTCCCAGAAGCGCCTCGGCGCAAGGAATTTCTAAAATATGGGATGAATCCTATTTTTGACGCGGCGCAGCGCGGCGCAGCCGTAGCGCAGGCAGGAAGTGGAACGTTCATCCGGCCCAGGCCCATCCCCCAAATAAACTCGTGTTGCAGACCACCTTTCACAACACTACTCCTTCAAGACGACACCCACAATGGACGAAGAGCGTTTCATAATCGAAGTGGAAAAACACACTATTTTGTACGACATAACCCATCAATACTACAAAGACAACGTCAGAAAGGACAAGGCCTGGTGTTTAGTCGGTGGAGTTATTGGAGTGGAAGGTAAATATTAATGTTTTAAAGTTAATGAATACTTATATGTACAGTCCAGAGCCGTTCAGTAGTTTAACATGTTGTGAAAGTCATTAAAAAAACTTTTCAGTAAACTTGCATTTCACAAGAAGGTAAGATCTTATTTCCTATATCAAAATATAAACATATATATATATAGATATATATATACATATATATAGATATATATATATAGATATATACTGTTTTTTTAACTATACTTTAGCTTGTGAATTTTGCCCAGGGATCAATAGTTTTGTTTAACCCATTATGATGATAATATATTTTAATATTCAATTTATTTTGTATTCATCTTAAAGTATAGCTATCAGAAAAATGTAAAATTAAGAAATAATATTTCCCTCTGAGGTGTATTGTAGTAAATAACAGGAATAAAACAGGAAATTGTATTTCACAAGTGCCATTATACAATAATACAGTAATTCATCAAATATAGGGCTAGTACATTTTGATTTGTAATATTTTTTTACATCATTGAAAAAACAACTACCAAAGTATAACCTTGTATTTATAGTCAGATAAATTGTGAGGACAGACAATAATAATTTGGCAGTCATTTGTCAGACAAAACAATTTATTATGAAATGTATTATCAAAAAAATACATAATAACATAGGATATTAAAAATAAAGAACAGTTTTTTACAAATGCAACAATAACCTGTCTTTGGGAGTACAACAACTAACTTTTTTGCTTTTTCAAATTCTCTGGAATGAAAAAAGAACACATCTTTCAATCATTTTGTCAGTGTAGTAACTTTTGTGTGTTCCAGTAATCACACCATCCTGTCCTGCCAAGACACACTGCCCTCAGGAGAGTTGAAGAATGTGCAGAAAGCCTCCCTCCCTTAAACAGACACAAACATAAACCATTTAACTACGTAGCCTACTTACTTTCTTGTAGAAGTACAAATGTCCAGGAAATATGTCCAAATCAACAACAACTGCGAGCCTGCACACACGACGCTCCGCTTCCGCAACGTTTTGAAACGCACCCGGTGGGTTATGACGCAGGAGGAGGTCGCAGCGTGGCGTAGCCGTAACGCAGCGCAGACCCTCCCGGTGGAATCTAGGGGTTAGAGACACAGGGGAGGATGCTGATTGGTCTGTAATTGGACATCATTGCCTTATCCCCAGATTTAAAAATCGGTGTCACCATGGCCACCTTCCAGGATGATGGAACTTCCCTCGTGCTAATAGATTGATTTACTAGCATACTAATTGGTTTTATTAGACCGTCAATATTTGTCTTTATAAAGTTGGTGTCGAAATCATATGCATCCCTAGCCTTAGAACCTCTTAACCCTAAGATTATATTTTTTACCTCCACCTCTGTGATTTCCTCCAGGTCAAAAACGTGGTGTGTATCCACAATCGGGCTAGGTGAGACCTCAGATGGCGGGAAGAGCTTTGTAATGTCCAGAGCACTATTTATACTAATTTAGAGAGCTGGCCAACACTGCAGGGTCTTTTATCATCATTGATTTTTTATTCTAGTACATTATTTTCCTGTTTGGTATGTTTACCTAACAGTTTATTTAGGATTTGCCAAACGTTTTTACTGTTACCTTTTGCACCTTCAATTATGTTGATGAAAAAGTTTGCTTTGGCCTGTCTTAGTGTTTGTGTTACCTTGTTACGAGCATGAGTGAATTTCTGTCTTATCAGTGGATAGTCCGGATTTCAAGCTCTGCTTTAGTAGTTGGTCTCTAGATTTCATGAGATTCCTGCACTGTAGATTCATTGATTTCCACACCAACACAATCAGATTCAATATTAGCTGGGAGTGCAATCTCCCTACAAGTAAAGGTATTTCTCACATAAAGCAACACACCCCCTCCTTTTCCCTTCAGTCTGTCCTTCCTAAACACATTATATCCTGACATAGATACAAGAGTGGATGGTGACGATTGTTTTAGCCAAGATTCCGATATTCCCAAACAGTCAATATTGGATTCAAGGAGGAGATGTTCTAGCTGTTCATGTTTATTGCAGATGCTGCGGAAATGTAAATGTCCACTGAATAGTCCCTTCGGCTTGCACCGAGGATCCCACACTATTTTAGCTTGATTCACTGTTTGAAACATTTTTGTGCAACGGTGTTTTTTAAATACAGGATTTCTAGGCTTTACCTCTGGGCCGTTTTTGACAGTGGAGCAGTCAAAGCTAGCTGGTGTTTTATGGATCTCTGCCGCTAGGCTGCTAGCCATCGTCGCGGTCCCGCAGTCCTCCGATGGTGTGGATGTTGGTCCTGCTGCTAGGCCAGCAGCCGTCAGCGCGAGACCACAGAGACCCGCCGGCAGAGCTAGCTGTTCAGCTAGCCGTCCTCTTCTGAAGCCAGTCCGGTGGTGTCCGGTGGTGTCCGGTGGTGCGAGAATCTCCGCTGTTAGGCCGCTAGCCCTCGGCGTGGAGACGGCGGTGTGTGGATCTCCGCTGCTCAGCCACCAGCCCTAGTCCTCCGATGGTGTGGGTAGAGGTCCTGCTGCTAGGTCGGCAGCCATCAGCGCGAGACCACAGAGACCCGCTGGTGGTGCTAGCTGTTCAGCTAGCCAGCCTCACGCCCAGGCGTGTGGAGCTCAGCGGCTGGGCCGCCAGCCGTCAGGTCAATGGAAACGACGCCGGGACCCGGACACGGGTGGATATCTCCCGAGAGCGAGAGACACAGCAGAGCCAATAGCCCAATATTCTCCTCTTTTCGTTTTAGACCCTTTTTTTTGTTTGAGAGAGTCTGCCAGGAGTGCCAGAGGAATGAACTGTAGATAATATGCCGACCATGGCCGAAGTGCTTGATATTCAACGATGTTGCTGGTGCAGATAATGATGTATCCTCAACATGTTGTTTTACAATGGGGGCAAGATGAGTGGTGTAGCTACACAGAGGTTTAAGATTTAGGACAATCATACAGAGATAGATTGCTGCCACTGCGCCAGAACTGCCTGCCGCGATCTTGGGAAATGGGCGTCACCCATTTCCCAAGATGGCACACACACACACACAGAAGGCCCAGACAGGTGCACAGGACCTACAATTTCCACAATTTTGTTAGCCTCGGGAAATGTGTAGGGGGGGTGTACAGTGGGTGGTCATTGAAAATGTGTTCTGGATCAGTCATTAGCCCGCATGGTTTTTCAGACCAGTGCTACGCTGACGACACCCAATTAATTTGGTCTTTTCCCCGTTCAGAAACCCAAGTCGTCGCACGCATCTCTGCTTGTCTAGCGGACATCTCTCAGTGGATGGCTGCTCACCACCTCAAGCTCAACCTTGACAAGACTGAACTGCTTTTTCTTCCGGGAAAAGATTGTCCCACCCTTGACCTAAAAATCAACATCGGCCCCTCTGTTGTTTCCCCGACTCAGACTGCAAGGAATCTGGGTGTGACCCTAGATAACAACCTGTCCTTCACTGCAAACATCGCTGCTACAACCCGCTGCTGCAGATACACTCTTTACAACATCAGGAGGATACGTCCCCTCCTGACCCAGAAAGAGACGCAACTTCTGGTCCAGGCTCTCGTCACGCCTAGACTACTGCAACTCCCTCCTGGCTGGTCTACTTGCATGTGCCATCCGACCTCTGCAGCTCATCCAGAATGCAGCGGCTCGTCTGGTCTTCAACCTTCCAAAATGTTCTCACACCACACCGCTCCTCTGCTCCCTTCACTGGCTTCCAGTAACTGCTAGAATCCACTTCAAGACACTGGTTCTTCAGTACCATGCTGTGAATGGATCGGGCCCTTCCTAGATCCAGGACATGGTAAACCATACACCCCAGCACGTGCACTCCGCTCTGCACCCTCACTGCGAGGGGGACAGCAGAAAGCCTACACATCTTCCAGCGCAGACTAAAAACTAATCTCTTTCGACTCCACTTCGAGCAATAAAATTACTAACAAAGCACTTATACTAATAAAGGACTGGCTTATCTAAAGCCAGTTGAGTAGCACTTGAAACGTGTTGGCTCTGTGAAACCTGATGTACCTTCATGATTCTGTTTTCTTCAAGTTTGTATCTTCTTGGTCGAATGCACTTATTGTAAGTCGCTTTGGATAAAAGCGTCAGCTAAATGCAATGTAATGTAATGATATATGTTCTTCACAGAAAAAGAGCCAAGGCCATTGAGTGTGAGTTTGAAAAAATAATTTATCATCGTTTTTCTTTAGCTAAATAATGAAAGCGGGTCCCACAGACCTGAACACCATACAAGGGTTAATCCACACACAAGCCGGTGGGGTTTATTTGAGACATGAGCAGACAACTGTGGAGTCAACACTTCTATCTGTGATAATTACAAGTGATTTGGGGTGAAATATAATAACTAGGAATTGTACCCCAGAGTAAAAATGGATGAAGCTGTATTTCAGGAGCAAACCCAATGTGGCTGTCGGTCGGCCGCTGTGCATTAGCTTCACAACTGTGATCTTAATAAGGGAGCATTAAGCAAATTACCTGTGAAAATGGACAGTCATTTCCAGGCCCCAGGCTGCCCGTTTCCATCTGATTAGACCATTGCAGTCATTAATCTGAAGAGAGCCCATTCTTCAGCAGCTGCACAGTCAGTGTAGCTTTTCATAATCGAGAGTGTTTATTTTTAATGTAATGTTCAGAGTGACAGAGGTTATGAGGCCAGGTAGGACACAGGTGGATATCAAAGAGGACCTGAACTCTGCCCTCTGTTTTGCACTGTGTGAACACATGCAAAACACACATGTGCACAAGTCTGCAAGCATACACAGAAAAAGACTATACTGGTCATGCTAAAATAAAATTACTCATGCATATAGATGAATATCTACCCAAGAGACACATGCTTTTTACTTTAAAGACTTATTCATTATGCAGGCGCAAAACAAAAAACAATAAATACCACATTCAAGTAAGTGTAGCCATAGTTTCATACACTATGTGGAACATTAAACTGGTACTCGAGCAGGTCAAGAATCCGAACATCTGGGAGGAGATGGGAATACAATAATAGAAAAATCAGGGTTAATCAAGTTTCAAGGTTCATTTATTGTCCTTGTGTAACATACGGTTGCACAATGCAATACATTTGTAGTCCCTTTTTGCTAGACAAAGAGAAGGGATTTAAACAGCAGCAACAGAAGGCACTGAAATATTTGAGAACATAATACTTATCTATATATGAATATCCTGCATCTTCACATCAAAACATTTGAAATCAGGTAAACATTGTCCATCAACTTTCATTTCAACTCATCATTGCTCCTAGACTAGCATGTCTTATTGGCTAGCAAAGCCCCTTTGCTTTTTCAGTTCAGGTCAGGGCTCTGTGAAGGCAATTTCTTTCTTAGCAAACTGGGAGAACTATGTCGCCATACTTTAGTGGAAATGGAATACAGTAGCGTAACGAGCTCACACATATAGTGTACAAAACTAAAAGACAAAGAAAATAGCATCGTTAGCAGCTGCAGTTGCTTTCCATTTTAACTTTTATTATCTTTTATGTGGTCGGCAGGCCCGGTTCTACGGGGGTGCATCGGGCCCGGCGCCACGAGGGGGCAAAAGGGGGCATTGCCCCCTCAGTTGTATGCTTTGCCCCCTCACTTCAGCATCATTCATCCATCAAAAAGTACAATAAATGTCACAATTATTAAATAACTTTAAATAATTATTTTCCCCAATATACGTTCCTATGTTTAGATCAGATATGTGAACAGGCAGTCAAGCAACGTGTAAAAAAGCCTCAACCCCAAGCGAGCTTGTAGTCTTAATTCATGTTAGCGTGTGTGCTTAGCTGTAAACACAGTCGGATGGGTGATCAAACGTCCCCGTTTTCCGGGCAGAGTCCCCGTTTTCGGTGGCCGGTACCCGGTTGAAACTCCCGAAAATGCTCCCGTTTTTGAATGTGCATTAAAAAACATAGAGCAAGGTGAAATAAAATGCTACATGTCAGTAAAAACAGAGTAACAGTGTTGTGCCTGTTTGTAGCGTTAGCGTATTTCTTCTTCTACTACTTTTTCTTCTACCTCTAATTCTTCTTCTACTTCAATGTAGGCTACTGCCCGCGAAATATATTATAAATATTGACATAGTACTACAACAAAAGCTTTAAACGAGGTAAGTTACGAATTTATGTTCTCAATCGCCAAGTGTGGGATTGAATATTACATTAGTTTAGATTAGATTTGTACTATAATAATAATAATAATATGTTGTGTATTATATAAACCGTATTGGTACAATGAGCGACATCTAGTGACGAATTGTGGAACATTGATTAGATTTTTCGGTACCACTTTACAATAAGACTACCCTTATAAAGGATTCATAAAGGGTTTATAATTAGGTTGTAAACACTTTATTAATCATTAAGAACCATTTATAAGCCAGTTCTAACATACGTCAACACAGGCTCACTATTTGGCAAGATGACTAAGCCTTATATTGGCTACCTAGCTTAATTTGTCTTCTTCATCAGCCAGCATCCTGGTATCTGTTGTTCACTGAGTTGATTCCCACCCCTTCCATCTTGATGTTTCTTGGCATCTCTTTATGACCATTTATTTATGAGTTACTAACATTTATAATAAGGCTTAGCAGTACAGATAAATGTAGGCTCACTATTTGGCAAGCAACCGGTCACAGTTGCCCTGATTATCTCATGTCTTATAAAAGCTTATTAATGATTTACAAAGTTTTAACAACTTAATTAATAAATGAATTACAAACTATTCGTAAACCCTATATAAGGGTCTTATTGTAAAGTGGTACCGATTTTTCTCATGGCAGTTAGACTCTAGAGACAAACCAGGGGACTTTGCTTTTAATCTGTGTCTGTCCATTTGGTGTAGTATTGTATCCAATATTACATTTGGTTTATATATTAGTCGCTTTGTTATGAAATGCCAGGTTTTAGGCCATGGTTTGAACATTCAATTCTGAAAATAAAAAATCAACCATTTAAGGCGAGACACGGCAGGCAAAAACATCGTTTTTCATGCCCATGTCAATTTTGAGATTTTGTGCTATTTTGATTCCATAACATGTTTTCTTTCAGGCTTTTGGAAGGAAAACGTACAAAATACACATTTAAGTGTTTATTTTACTATAGTTTGTATATTTCCGTCGGTAGATTTCTCCTAAATTCACCAAAAGTTAGCATTCTAACGTGACATAAAGTGCCGCGACCGCTGTTTGCTCCATGTCGTCAGAGGTATCGTTGGAAAGCTCTGTCTCTGCTGCACAATCTCATCGGATCCAAATATGGTCATTTCCTTTGTATCAGCAACCAATCGTGAAAGTACAAAGGGGTCTTCTGACCAAAGAACGAAATCTTATTGGCTGGTGTAAATTTCTGACAACGTGATTCGTTCAGATGCGTCACGTGGTGCGCCATGACACTTCCTTGTTTATATTTGCGCTGAAAATTTAAATCTCAAAATGCCGAAACATCCGCGAAAAAAACGTTCAAAGAGAAGAGGACAACAATTGTCACTTGCACGTAGCAAGGTAGAAGAAAAAACAAATGACCCCGAACCTGAAAAACCTTTACTGAGTGCGTCAATGCGCAAGCTGTCACCCAAAGAGCAGGAGGGTTTAGATAGCACCACACAGCAGTGGCTGATAATTCATGTAGCGCGGCTGAATGAACTGCTCAGTGGGTTGATTTGTCCAAATTGCGCAGGGACAGGGCTCAAAGTCAACATCGATCCGCAAAACCATGGTTTCTGTAGCAGCTTAATCTTAGAGTGCAGTCTGTGTGATGGCGGGTACCGCAAAAGTGTGTACACATCTACGACTGATTCTATAATTTAGGGTGCATTTCACATCAACAAAAAAAGTGTTCTTTCTCAATAAAACAATCAGTGGTTCAAGTTAGTATATTCCTCAGTGTAACATATCCACTAGTTGCAAAGCTTAAACATTTTTTTATGTTATCTATTTTAGATATTTTAAATTTGAAAAAATGAGGTGCAACATAGTTGACAATGAAACTCAAACATTTGATGCAAATAACATAGTTGACTGGACACATTATTAACCATCAGCACTATGTTCATTTCAAGGCAGAAGTGCACAATTCCATTGATAATGATGTGTAATGATTTCTACATGTCATACAAATTGTCAACTAGGTTACCTGTCAACTAAGTTACTACAGTTATTACATTACTGGGTAACTTAGTTGACAGGTAACCTAGTTGACAATTTCCCTATTTTGACCCATCATTTCAATGGTAGGCCTTGCCTGGATGACCACATGTCATTTTCTTGAACAGGTTAACATCACATTTGAACATATAATTGAATTAAAATCATTAAACAATTGTAAACCATAACAATGTACGTAACATTGTTGATGGTCAATTAATATACTCATTGACAATGTGCTATTATACATAAAATATTGTAAAACATTAGAGGACAATCACCACAGTGTGTTCAAAATGTCTGCCAAAGAGGAACATGGCATCATGTGATGCTGGTGACATGGTATTGGGACAAACCATTTTTGAGTTAAAGGGGGGAGTTCTGTTAGTAACATAGTTGACAGAACTTTTGCGGACATTCATATATTAAGATATTTAAATTATTTAAAGGAGGAAATCAATTTAAAAAATGTTATTATTCTTTAGTATTTAGACTTTAAAATAAATGAATACTTTTTTTTATTTACTTTAATGGTTTTTATTCATTATTTTGAAACCAAGACACCCTCAACTGAAAAACGGACATAGCAAAAACTGACAATTTAAGAACATCATGACACATTTCAAGCTAAATAAAGCATAGGATGCACATAATGTGTGTGTGATATTATAACATGCTTTCCAATAATAGGCAAAATATGATATTTTTGAAGAAAATAGTTAGAATAATTATAATTATCATCAATGGACATCAATGGACATGGAATGTACCCTAAATTGTAGACACGTCTTCAAGACGAAACCAGGAAGGATGTTGCTTTTGATGTGAATGTGAGAATGGTGCTCTTAGCGCACGAGTTAGGCTTGGGCTATGCAGCTCTGAAGAAAATAAGCAAAGTGTTGGGGATTCCTGCACTTCATCTCAAAACCTATCAGAGACATGACAAGAGAGTGACAGGTATAGAAACAGGATTGAGACCAAGAAAACTTGAACTATTGAATTCAGAGTATAACTTATCAGGACATTCAGTTGAATTATTTTTTTCTCTTATTAGTGGCAGAAATAGAGAGAGGCCTGGAGTCACTTCACAGGACAAGGGAGCAGGTCAGGCAGGCTTATGCAGATGTGGACCCAGATGTTGCAGAGTTGCTGAGGGAGGATGCAGAGGCAGTAATAAACATCAGCGTGTCATTTGATGGCACATGGCAAAAGCGAGGCTTCACATCCCATTATGGGATCGGTGTGTGCATTGACATCCTTACTGGATTGGTGATAGACTACGAAATCCTATCATGCTATTGCCATGCTTGTGCTCTAAAGGGAAATGCCAAGCAAGAACAAAAGATTACAGAAGAGGAGTATGACAGTTGGCGACAGACACATAGTGATTGTGCAAGAAACTTTGCAGGTTCAAGTAAGGCAATGGAGCAGGAGTCAGCCAAGAGGATGTGGGCCAGGTCTGTGAATCGCCACCAGGTGCGGTACACAGAGATGTTGTCAGATGGGGATAGCGCAGCATTTAGGGAGGTAGTTGCACTGAACCCATACCCTGGGCATGAAGTGGTCAAATTAGAGTGCATTAATCATGCCCACAAGCGAATGGGTACAGCACTCAGAAAAATTAGTTCACAGAAAAAGTTAGGAGGGAAGGGTGTAGGGAAGCTGACTGCAAAGAAATGGTTCAATTGATCAGATGAAGGCCGAAATATGGGCAGGTCTCCTCCACGGCATGTCTACCGATGACAGCCCCTTACACACCAGGTGCAATCCCTCCTGGTGTTGGTATAGGAAAGCAGAGGATAATGGGGAAACACCTGGTAGCCACAAACAACATGCTGGAAACTTTTTAAAGCGAGAGGTGGGGGAGAAGCTTATCCCTGTGTACCACCGCATGTCAAGTGACAGCCTGCTACAGAGAATGCAGCATGGAGGTACTCAAAATGCCAACGAGTGCCTCAACTCCGTGATATGGGCGCGGTGTCCAAAAACGGTCTTTGTGGGAAAAGCAGGGTTGAGGCAGCTGCAAGTATGGCCATCTCTACCTTTAATGAAGGTGCCTCTGCCATGCTGGCTGTTATGGAGAAGTTGTGGCTCCAGAGCACAGCTGTTACTGTCAGCGCAATGAGACAAACTGATTTGCTTAGAATTTCAAAAGCTGAGGCTGTTACATCTGCTAGTTTGAAATATAGGCGCAAGAGTCTAAGCACAGCAAAAAAAGTGAAAAGACATCAGCAGGAGATGCAGGAGGGGCCTACTTATGGAGCAGGCATGGACTAGGGTGGCAGTTCTGCAGTGCATGTGTTACTGTGGTCGTAGTGTGTGTGTGTTACTGTGGTTTTGTTCATCAGGTCATATACTGTGTTTTTCAGTTGTATTGTGTTTTATATGTTCTATATTGTTGTTGGTAAGTATTAGATTAGATATTGTGTCTGTAAATAGTGTCTTCCAATAAAAAAAAAATGGAATTTGACAATACATATCTTTAAAGGTCGTTTTCTCAAAATGAGTTTTTTCTCCTACTCTGAGCCCAAAATGTCCACTTCAGTAGCACTTACATACACCAAACCTTCCAGTTATATTCCTATCAATATTATGAAGGCTTTTACAGAAGGGTTTGTTCATTTATCATTCATAGCCTGAATTATATAACATTTTATACCTAAAAACATGGCGAAAATTGATATTTTAGGGCTGTTGACAGTATTTTCTGATTTATTTAGTGATAAAAAGAGATATCCAAAATCCCTTCTGTAAAAGCCTTCAATTCTAATATGACTACAAAATGAAACAAGAATTTTTAACCTGGCTTTATCCAATTTTAAAAATTTGGTTCCTGAAATGTGTTAAGATATGCGCATATTTAATGAGATTATGGCTAATTTGCATATTTAAACATGCTATTTCTGAAAACTTGTAATACAAAAAACAATTGCCTTATTGTAAGTAATTAACTGGAGAAATTTCTAGCTGATATCTTTAAGTTAAAAAAATTACCCTATTCACCTGTAGTGTCTCGCCTTAATGATGATTAATGATACATTTTTCTTTAATCCTGACGTGACTAGAGTATAATTAAGTAAATCAATCTGTATAGGAAGACGAGTTAAGGGATAGAGGAGAAAAGGTTATGGTATAATTACAGAGCCTGTCAATTTATGAATTGAGGAAATCAATGTTAGTCTTTTAACCAAAGTGCAGCCATCTAATAATGTACTATCTGTTATTAAAGATCAGAGGAAAAGAACAGAATGAGAGGGGTAAATCCGGAATAAAGAAGCAAAGAGATTGTAGAGCAGTGAGAAGGAAAGGAAGTAAGAGAAGACACGTTTAGGTCAGGATGGATATCCGAAAGTGGTTGTCCAACAAGAAGACTGGTAGCTCTGGCAGCAGCAAAGATATTGTGGAGGCCGAGCTTCCCCAGAGGGATTTAGTTCAGAGCGAGTTAACTCCACCAGCCAGAGAAGATGTCCCGGCGGCGGCCGGAGCATCTGGTTCCACAATAAGCGCTAGAATGGGTCAACAGCCGCATCTAGCTCCACCTTTTAATGCCACTGCGCCTGACGATCTTGGGACAGAGAGGCCAGCCCAGGTTATCCTGCAGTCCTACCCTGTCCGAATAATTAATGGCCAAAAACGCACCTTTACCAAGAATTGGTTTAATGGAAGAAAATGGCTGGAATATTCAGTTGTGGCTGATGCTGCATTTTGCTTTCCATGTAGAAAGTTTAACACAGGGTGTAGTGCTAATGCAGACAAAGCCTTCACACAAACCGGCTTCTGTAATTGGAAATGTGCAACTGATAGTACCAAAGGTTTTTCAAGACATGCATCCAGCAAGGAACATTTGAAATGCAACGCTCTCTGGATCGAATATGGTGCTCATAGTGCTACAGGATCTGAGGTCTCCACGCTTGTTAATGAGGGGCAACTGGCAAGAAATCGCCAATATTTAAGTGCGATCGTGGACATCATTGAGTTCCTTGTGTCACACCAGCAACCGCTCAGGGGGACGTTGGATGCTGTGGAGTCAAGAGAAGACGTGGAAAGTGGACTGTTTTTGTCTATGATGGAATATACACTGAGGAAAGACCCGGCCTTAGCAAAGGCATTCAGCACTATTCCGAAAAATGCCACATACACATCACATGACATTCAAAACGAAATAATAGGGCTCATGAGTGAAATAGTGACCAGTGAAATAGTTGAAGAAATAGGAGACAGCTGGTACACTTTAAAAGTGGACGGGACCAAGGATCCAACAGGTTGTGAAAATGTGTCAATCGTGGTCCGTTATCTAAATAAGAACAATGATATGCGTGAGAGACTGCTGGTAATGGCCACTACGAAGCATTGTGATGCCCTAAGTCTGACAGACCTTGTCATTTCTGAGCTAAGAAAGGCAGGCTTAACAACAGACAAAATCCTCAGCCAGTGCTATGATGGTGCAAGTGTGATGTCAGGGAAAAGAGGAGGCGTACAGAAAATACTGCAGGAGAAAGTTGAGAGAGAGGTCCCATATGTGCATTGCTTCAACCACCAATTACATCTGGTGGTTATTCATGCCATGTCATCAGAGAACAGTCTGCAAGTCTTTTTTGATGTGTGTGACATGCTTTATCGGTTTCTGAAAAAAACAACTGTGTCCGCAGTGTACACAGGACAACGCCTGAAAAGGTTACTGGACCAAAGGTGGACCGGTCACCTAGGTACCGTGTCAGTCATAGTCAACAATTATGACGCTGTCGAGCAGTTCCTTGCGGACATTGACAGCAGTGGCCTTCCCACCCAACTAAGAGTAGAGGCAGCAGGTCTCCTAAAAGCAGTTCAAGAGCCCCACTTCAAGTGTACTGCGGTTATGGTCCACAAAATCCTCGCCCTTCTGGACCCTCCTAACAAAGTCTTGCAGGATAAAAAAACAGAACTCTACACTGGAGTGAAGGTTGTTAAAAGTGCGTTGGATTGCTTGAGCATCTCAGGAGTGACTCGGAGTTCCAAGCCATTTGGGCACAGTGTTCCACTGGCAGCCCAGCTGACGCATCAGAACCAGCGGCTCCTCCACCAATGAAGAGAGCTCGCCAAGTCTCTACACACCTGAAGCAGTACGTGGTGGAGAGTACTATAGGTCAGCAGGACATAGGAAGTGAGACAGAGTGCAAGCGGCTCTTCTTCAGCACATTGGACAGTGTCATTGGGGAAATGAACAGGAGATTTTCGGAACGAAACAGCCAGCTGGTCGAGGCGCTTTGTGCCCTTGACCCAGAAAATCCTCACTTTTTGGATGTGCAGAAGGTGACACCGCTGCTTGAGCTCACGAAAACCACTTTGGTGGAATCTGAGTTTGCTGTAGCTCGAAACTTTTTGCAGTCTGAAATGGCCCGCTCTACTGGGGATGTGTGGACCCCCACTTCCATCCTGCAGTGCTTCTCCAGGCCTCTTGCCGCTATGCCAACCGTGCTTACCGCACTGAAACATGGAGTGACTTTTGGGGCATCCTCGGCTACGTGTGAGAGCACCTTCTCAACACTAACGAATGTCTTCAGTCAGCACAGACGAAGCATGCTGCACCCGAGAAAAGCCTGCATGATACAATTGGCGTGTGAGGCGGATCTCACAAAACAATTTCGGGAAAAAGACTGGAAGGAGCGCATATTCAGAAAGTTCAATAAGAAAACAAGGAGGCTGCAACTTTACTGAATTAAGGTAAGATACAATTCTGCAGATTTATTTTGTTAAAAAAAAGCTTGGTGTGTCAATTAATTACATTGCCAGTATTTTTCGTTGTTGTGTGACGACCCCTACTTTACCTGTTGTGTGTGTGTGTATGTCCCTTTAACGTTCAGCACTGATTGAGGGCACCTGGCTGTCGGTACGGTCCTGAGGAGTGAAAGGCCCGAGCCAGAGACTTGCTTGCTCTCTCTGTTGGAGGATCTGTTTTGGAGAGCAGCTACCTGACTTATGATTTTTGTTTCCCTTCACCTTAGTTTGGCATTCAACACTTTGCACGACCACACCATGTTCACACACCCACACATACACTACTGATCTTACTGATTAACACATCCCATTGTGGTAGCTCTGTTTAGTTTAATGGTAATAATAAATATCTTTCCTTATATCGCGTCCGTTCCACGTTTTTGTTATGGCCAAGAGCTAGGCCGTGACAGTTGGGAAAAAAAGTCGCCCCCTCTGGTTTTTTAACAGCCCCCTCAGTCATTTCATCCTGGAGCCGGGCCTGGGGTGCATAAGGGTGCATTGCACCCTCAGTTGAGTCGTTATGCACCCTCATTTGAAAAATGAAAAGTGAAAAATGAAAAAAAAGTGAAAAATATTACATATATAATAATAATAATAATAATAATAATAATAATAAGAAGAAGAAGAAGAAGAAGAAGAAGAAGAAGAAGAAGAAGAAGAAGAAGAGAAGAAGAAGAAGATAGTTGAAATAAAATAAATTACATTGTCTGCTGCATTTATTTGGTCAATTTAAACGGTAAGTAACGTTATGTCAGGTGCGCATGACCTCTGCCGCTGCGCGTTCGTCATCTGCAAGGCATGAATCAAGCAAAGAGCACATGAAGTCAGTGGCTTTGTGGAAGGAGAGGTTCTGAAACAGTTCTGTTTCATATGGGTGTTGAGATGTATCCATAGATCTCTTCATTTTGCTCTCAAAGTGCACCAGATTGATGCTCTTAACTTCAATATTTAAAAAAAAATCTTCCCGGGGGAGCATGCCCCCAGACCCCCCTAGAGGAGGTGAGGACCCCCCTAGAGGGTGTTAGGCCCACTCCCCACTTATAAAAATTGCTCTTTACCACTGCACCCTCTCTAATCTCAGATGCACCCTGAGTCATTTTGTTCTGGAACCGGGCCTGGTGGTCCATTACACCATTACACGTCTACAGAGATGAGAGTCTGGCACACAAATACCTCTTGTATCTCCCAAGATCTTTTGTTTACTCTTTGTTCGCATTGTGCCCCCCATAGGTAAACTGCTAAATTGCATTTACTAATGTTCAGCAACTACAGAAAATGAAAGGTTTTTTAATTCAAAATGTTGTAAAAGCATTCTGGTTTGTGCATTGTTTTGACATAAATCGCATATATGTCCCTCCTCATTTTGACCAGGGAAGCACAGGTTCAATCCCACCTTGACCTCCACTGCAGTCAACATGCCGTTGTGTCCTTGGGCAAGACACTTCACCTTAAATTGCTCCTGTGGGTATTGTCCACAGTATTCAATGTGTTACATGTAATGTGAAATGTAAAGTAAATACAATGAGTTATAAACACTTATAACATTTGACAGTGATTGCCACCTAATGAAATCAGTTATATTATAAGAGCATGGATAGGTCAATGTGAGGTCATATCGGCTTCATATAGTGGATATTCAACCCAGTCTCACGGCATTTCGTGTTATAGTCACGAGATTTCGTGTTATAGTCACGAAATGTAATCTATTGACTCGTGTTCACCAACACGATTTTCCCCTTTTTTTCGTGTCACATAGAACGATAAAAGCAATGTATTTCTATTGGTAGTATGTTTTGTGCCTGCACCACGTCTTTTTGTCCGGTCGGGTCTTGGAAGACCGGAAGCTGTGTGGTTCATAAAAACATTTTCTTACTCGATATCAAGCCAAGATTATTGTTTTTATTTTAAATCGTATAATATCGGACTTTCTTTGCCGTCCGTGAGGAAAATAAATGGGGCTCAGAATACTGAAATATGTATTTTTTAAATCTTTTTTTCCTTCTAATTTATTATTCTTTTCTAAATAACACACTGTTATTTACTCAACAATAACACACAATTATCCTTGTTTTTATTTATTTGTTTAGTTCTATAATCTCTGGCTTTTTTGCCGTCAGGAACTGAATTTCAAAATAAAGTAATTACTAATATTATGTATGAATTTCATAGCGTCATTGCGATACACACCCTGAACTGATTACCCAAGTTCCTCAGCTATGGTTGAAGCTCGGTGATTGGATGTTTTAGCCGCAATCCACGTTGGGATATGGTGTTTATGCGATATGAAATCCGAAAAAAAAACGAAAAAATAATAATACTTTATTCCGAGTGTGCTTGCTTTTCTCTTTGAAAGTCATCACATAACGGCATTGTAATACACGGTTCGGCTGCATTAAATATTACACATCTGCCGTAGTTCTTATTTATAAAGCCCTGATTAGAAGACCTTTGGACAAACTGGGGAGAACTGCCACCGAAACTGAATACGTGACGTGGATCATAAATATATCAGCAATTAACCTGTTAAGCCCTGAGCCTGTTTTTCAGGTCTCAGGCTCGAAAATTACGTGCCCAGAACAAATGACTATATCTTCACTTCTAAAAGGGGTAAATTAATAATCTTTTGGTAACACTTTATATTAAAATGAACCATCAACTAGTTGTTAATTAACATGCATATTAGCAGTATATTGGCTCTTTATTAGTCATTATAAAACACTTATTAATGCCTTATTCTACATGACCATATTCTACAGTAATAAGCCATTAGTTGAGAGTTTTTCCTCAATAACCCTCTAATTAGTGCTTATTTATTGCAAGTAAGGAAGTTGTTGTACATGAGTTTCCTCTGCTCAATATGGGCCTAATAAGGCATTAGTACCACAAGAATAGTAATTCTCCCATAATAACACTTAACAAATATGATCTATTCTTATGTAACAAGACATTAAACTATAAGTGTTAATTGTGTCTAAATAACTCAAAATTAGGTATTTATATCTAAGAACATGTTCCCTATTTTAACCTGTCAAGCCCCATACAATCGCAACATCTGCAAGAAACAGCGTCTGAGGGCTTCTTAACATTTAAAAACCTATTAATGTGTCATACCCACTTAATGGGAAGAAACTCAGCTATCAGACAATATTAACCATTTTTAGCAAAACGAAACATAAGGGTAATAACAAAGGCTCTGAATTAGCCCTGAGCGAAAAAATGCTAACACCCTTAGCACAGAACTCACGTTAAAATACCCTTATTACTTATCGTATCTGTAAAAACAAGATATCGATTAGCAAGCTGAGATTGCACAGATTCGACAGGTATTGGTATCCTTACTGACCGATCCGAACTCGTGACATGAGAAGCTAACAAAGACATCACACCACGTAGCATTAGGTAGCCAACACGGCAATATGTCTTACATTTGTTGTTTTCTGATCAAAAGTTGTCTTCAATGGCATTAAAACGATAAAAACGCTGATGAAGGTTAATCCATAGGTTAATCCAATGTGTCTGTGTCACTTTGAAATGATTTCTGATAATCCATCAGCAATAAAATCTAGTTTTCAGATTTCAGAGCGTAAAATAGGTTTCGCTTTGGGCAAACTGCGTGCGCAAAGCTCTGACTTCTCAATGGTAACGTGTGTGTGTATGTGGAAATTCCCCTTCGATTCTGTTGGCTCTAACAGTTAAAGTGAAGTCTTGTTCATAACCAATAAGCTACAGTAGTAGTTTGACTCTAATTAGGTATTTATATCTAAGAACATGTTCCCTATTTTAAAGTGAAGTCTTGCTCATAACCAATAAGCTAGTAGTTTGACTCTAATTAGGTATTCATATCTAAGAATATGTTCCCTATTTTAAAGTGAAGTCTTGTTCATAACCAATAAGCTAGTAGTTTGACTCTTGACCTGAACAGGTTCCCTATTCTAAAGTAGCCTCCTCTTCACACTTTGTAAATACATTATAGCACACAACTACTGAAATTAACCTCAACAGTAAATGAACAAAGTAGGCTCACGTTGAAATATCTGTTTTATTAATGAACCACTAAAGAGAGGTTCAGACACATGTACCAAAACATGTCAAGTTTCTCCAAGGCTGAGAACACATATGCAGCCTGTACTTTTTAATAAAAACAGATTTTTAACAGATTTTATGTATTTGTGATCATACTGTGTGACCTCGTTGTATGTACTTACACAATAGGTGTACTGTTCTCTCTATGTGTTGTGCTGTCTCAGTGTGAACATAGATTAAACAGCCAGCCAAACTCTTTTGAGAGCCGGGGAATGAGCAGCCATGCTCTTTTATTGACTTATTTGCAGTCCACTGACATTCAAACGGAGTGAAACTATAAAAAAAGAAGTTACAAGGCACTTAATGATCTCATACATGCAAGTGTAACATACACAGATTAACACATAGGACCGCTAAGTGTAAACAAGGTAAATATAGCTAATGCTAGCTGTGCAATAAGCATGTATACAGCCTAGTATGGCTAATATGGCATGTATGCTAACGCTAGCGTCAATGCTAACGCAAATGCTAGCGCGAATGCTAACGCATTTTCTCATTGAGTTTAAACATCTCCAAATGTCATCACATAAACACAATACATGTTACTAATCCTTACAGTGTAAGTGTAAGGCTTAAACTTACACTTACGGTCATTGCTTTGTGACGGACAGGTTGCATAGGGAAAATTTGTAGTAGTCTACTGCCATGCTATTCAGTTCACTTTCTCCTACTTCCTGTACCCGGTTTCCTGTCTAACCTTCAGTATACATTTTACAAAAATATAAATGTGCAAATATGAAACATACAGGTCAATATCACCTTGCTATTGGTAGCTGAACTGTCAATACCCCAAAACATATTCTTAGATTTATTTAGACACAATTAACCTCTTTATCCCGACGGGGCCGAAATCACAACATCTGCAAGCAAAAGTGTCTCAGGGCTTCTTAAGATTTAATAAACTATGAATGTTTCATATCTATTCAAAAAAAACCTCAAAGCTAACGCTGAGCCTGTGAATTAGCCACGGGCAAAAAAATCTTAAGGCCGTTAGCACAGAACTCTAGCTATACCGATCGATATACTTATTGGATCTGCACAAACAAGTTTAGCTAACATCCTGAGATTCCACAGATTATAGAAATATAAGGATCATCACTGAGCGATCAGAACTTGTGACAGGGGAAGCAAATACAGACAACACACGACGTAGCTTTAGGTAGCAAAAAACGGAGATATGCTCACTTTAGCTGTTATTCTGATCAAAAGTCGTGTTCAATGGCATTAAAACGAGAAAAAACGCGGCTGAAGGTTAATCCATAGGTTCATCCAATGTATCTGTCACTTTGAAAAAATTATTGATAATCCATAAAACCATTTTTATGCAAAAAACGGAGAATCAAAATGAGCTACTAATGGTAGCCACCAGAGGCTAGCGCAACTTCCGGTTTTTCTACGCGCCACTATCACTCCTTATTTGGTAACCTGTGTGTGTATGTGGAACTTTCCCTTGATTCCATTGGCTATGACGGTTAGAAAGAGATGTCAATCATCAAAATCGACCAAGGGGGGCCAGAGATATGGAAAATCCGCCCAAATGACCCCAGAAGTGTTTTTTTTTGCTAAATCTCTCTAAAAAGGTCAAATGTCACTTTTTTTGCATCAATCTTGATACAGGGTACTTATTATATGTTGTACTTTGGATTCCTAAAGCTTTTAGTCTACTAACCCATCATCCAAGGGTAGTTTTCACTATAAGTAAAAAATAATTTTTGGACGGACACTATAATTTACAGTTTTTTACCATGTTCAATCTGAATTTTCTTTAAAATAAAAAACATCTATATTGATTCTGACTTTTCTACATCCAACTCAAAGGTTTATCATTACTTTGAGAAAAAAGATAATTAATGTACCCCTTTTAGAAGTGTAGTTATGGTAATTTGTTCTGGAAATGTCATTTTCAAGCCTGAAATCTGAAAAACAGGCTTGGGGTCTAACAGGTTAACACTTATAGTTTCATGTCTTGTTACATAAGAATAGATCATATTTGTTAAGTGTTATTATGGGAGAATAACTATTCTTGTGGTACTACTGCCTTATTAGGCCCATATTGAGCAGAGCATATTAAGACCAAAACTCATGTACAACAACTTCCTTACTTGCAATAAATAAGCACTAATTAGAGGGTTATTGAGGAAAAACTCTCAACTAATGGCCTATTACTGTAGAACAGGGGTGGCCAACCAGTCAGAGGTTAAGAGCCAACATTTTTACTATGTTACTGCAAAGAGCCACATCAAACACACAGTCACAGATGCGCGTGCACCCCCTCCTTCTCTCTTTTGTTCTCAGCCTTTCTCTGTGCTCCTTCACTTTCTTCCTCCCCTCTCTCTCTCACACAGATAAAATGAAAAATCTAAAACTTTACACACGCACACACTCAAAGTCCCTCCCAACACAGAGAGAGACACATAGCTCTGCTCAGATAGATTTATTGTAAATGTCACACACCATAATATTGACAGAAATTGAATTAAACCTCTCCTACCAGTATTCGGAGGCCAGTTAACATAACAACATAACAATGAACATTGGTGTGCACTCACACACAAACTCTCAGTAAACAAAATTGAAAAGGTTTTTTATCTTACTTTTTTATCTTGCTTTAAAAGTGCTTCGTTATTTTTTGGAAAAACTGTGTCTGCTTTTCTGCCTGACTTTTCAAGGTGTTTATCGAAGTTCCGTATACCTTTTGGGAAGTCCTGGTCGATGTTAGCATGGAGTGAGGTGAAATGGCGCTGAAGATTTGAAGCCTTGAAATGGGTTAATGCTGTCTGGCATATAAGGCAAAATGGCTTGCAATTGCGTTCGATAAAAAAACATGAACTCTCCCACTCTACTAAAAACGTCCTATGTTCGTCTTCATATTTTCGCTTAGCTGTGCATTTCTTCCCCTGCCATTTTAGGATCAAACTCAGTTCATGGTCAGATAGTGTTTAATCAACGATAGGTTTTCCCCCCTCAAAGGTGATTGGTTCACTGCATCGCAGGTATTATTGTGATTGGCTCTTGGGCCACATCCAAATTAGACGCGCTGTCATCCTCTCATACTGACACCTGACACCACACATACACACGTAGGGAGAGCCGGGACGAAAGTAACACGGGACGAAAGTAACGGAGCGATTTTATCCGAGCCCAAACAACTTTGAACGGCCAAATTACGTCAGAATTATCAGCATTCAATACTTGACAGACCTACTAAATATCAGGTTTAACTGTCAGGAGTCCGTGTCTCTTCCCCACACTCACACATATAAAATTCGATATGAACTGAAGCGCCGCATGAAACTGGGCAAAGAGCCGCGGGTTGGCCACCCCTGCTGTAGAATATGGTCATGTAGAATAAGGCATTAATAAGTGTTTTATAATGACTAATAAAGAGCCAATATACTGCTAATATGCATGTTAATTAACAACTAGTTGATGGTTGATTTGTGTACCTTAATATAAAGTGTTACCAATCTTTTTTCTCAAAGCAATGATAAACCTGTGAGTTGGTTGTAGAAAAGTCAGAATCAATATAGAAATTTTTCATTTTAAAGTAAATTCAGATTGAACATAGTCAAAAATGTAAATTATAGTTTCCGTCCAAAAAAAAAACATTACTTATAGTGAAAACCACCCTTGAATGATGGGATAGTAGACTAAAAGCTTTAGGAATCCACACTATAACATATAATAAGTACCCTGTTGCAAGACAAAAAAAGGGAAATTTGACCTTTTTAGAGAGATTTAGAAAAAAAAAACACTTCTGGGGTCATTTGGGTGCATTTTCCATATCTCTGGCCCCCGTCCGTCGATTTTGATGATTGACACCTCTTTTTAACCGTTAGAGCCAATAGAATCGAGGGGAAGTTCCTAAAATCCATCTAAACATTACCCATTGGTGAATTAGTGATGCGTAGCCAGAATGCCCCGGAACCGGAAGCTGTCATACACTCTAGTACAGGGGTCTCCAACACGTCGATCGCGAGCTACCGGTAGCTCGCAAGCCCTCAATAAGTAGCTCGCCAAGCAAATCCAAAATGTAAAAAATACACCGAAAAAAAAGGAAATGTAATTAAAAGAATCTACCCTATGCATAAAAGAAACCTCAATCATAGCGAACTCTACAACTCTATATCTATCTAACACCCCTCCTCCCCCCACCCCCCACAATGAATATCGACCAATCAGGTGCTTGATTGATTTGCGGGACCAGCATGCAGTCAGGAAGAAAAGCAATGTGGAGCGGCACCTCACCACACTTCATAAGGAGTTTGACCGTGATTTTTCTTCTGGCAGAATCTACACAACACATCAGCCCCATTGAAAAAGCCTATTCATGCCAGCCTATACAATGAGGGGGCAGAGTTTTACCGTGTGTGTGTGTGTTGCAACTTGCATATATATTTATTGCACTTGACGCACGGCATCATTTCCACTGGGGACAGGGGGGGCATTTCCCCCCCACTTTTCGAAATCCCTTTTGTGTCCCCCCACTTTACAAATATGTTTATTTTATTTTTTTAACGCAAGCCGTCATTGCCACAGAGGAGCACACAGCCTCTGTGAGCGAGCGAGCTCAGCTAGAGAGAGACAGAGAGAGAGAGAGAGCTAGAGAGAGCACACCTTTATCTATTTAATATAGTTGTACAAAATAAAGTAAGAAATCATTCCAATGTGTACTATAGGACATAAAAAAAAAAAAAAAGTTTAAAAGGGGAGTGATTAGTAAAATAGGCATAAATAAAAAGAAAGAATGCTAACTAGGTAACATAAGATAAGAATAAACAAGTTTAAATGATTTGTTATTGGTTGTGATCATATTCTAAAGATTTTTTTGGATTATTGAAAAGTATACAGCTCTCTTTCATCTGAGTGTTGAGAGCTGTATCCATAAATTCATTTTGTGCTCAAAGTGCACCAGATTGATGCATTTAACTTTAACATTTAAAAAAAAATCATTGTTATTTGTGCTTGAGCAACATTTAACTTGAACTTTATTTCAATGAAATTAGTAGTAATTATTGTCCTACATTTTAATTTGTTTTACAGAGATGTTTCACAGCTGCCTGGGCCTAGTGGCCCACAGGCGGCGTTTATCCAGCAGCCAGAACATCCATCTGTGCCTGCCCAGGTCAAAATCTACCGTGGCTCAAGGGCCTTCACCAGAGCCATCACCACTAAGGACCAGAGGACCAGCATGACTAAAGCTGCCTCCACCTCCATCTGTGCCTACCACCAGGTCAAGATACATCTCAGCACAAAGGCTCCACCACAGCCATCACCATCAACCCAGCCAGCAAGGAGGTCTCGTGGAGGTCTCGTATAGCACACGTACCCCCCACCTACACAGCAGCCCATGCACCATCACCCCCACCTACACAGCAGCCAGACCCACTGTTTTGGAAGACAGACAAAGACCTTGACACTGTCTTGACATTTATAATGAATAATTGGTTGAAAGTTCTGATGTTCAATATTGTAAATAGTTGGTTGAAAAAAACATATTTATAATAAATTGTTGGTTGAAACAAAAAGTTTGAATGCTCAATTTGTATTTGTACATGAACCTTGGTATGTAATATGAAGTCATTTTTAAAGTGCCCGTGAAGTGCATTTTTTTGCGCCAAAATGAAATGGCAGTTTCATTTCTTACATATCATTGTACCTGTTCATGGCTAAAATAATTTTTAGGAAGTGCGAGGGACGAGATAAACAACGCAAATTTTTCATCCGTGAACGGCCGTCTGAGCCTACCGCTGCTGCAGACGATAGCGGCTGTGACGTCACAAGATGGGCCCAGTTGTGATTGTAAACATGGCGGAGACTTCGGAAAGTGATACTGGTGCGAGAGAAATGAGTGATTTTGACAGCTTTTCGGACAGGATAGATGAGGAAAGTGGCCATGGAAGTCAATTTAGTTGAGGACAATATTTTGTCATAGATCTAGAGTAGATCTACACACAGGATTGGCCATCACCTGATCATACATTCATCTGTTCATAGCATGATGCAACATTCATGTTCACATGCAGTGTTGTGCTAGTTACTGAAAACCAGTAACTAGTTACAATTACTAGTTACTTCACTACTTACACCAAAAAGTAATGCGTTACTGTGAAAAGTAACTTTTTAGTTACTTAAAAAAGGGCACCCATTAATGCCCTTATACTGTAGCCTTCATTTCAGTACTGTTATTGCATCGGAGAATAATACAACCTGTTGATCAACTTGACATGCATTTGCATCACTGAACTCTGCTAAGCAATGTGGTCTATACTGTTGGGTTGAAGCACCCTTCAGTGGTTGAAGGTTCGAGCCCGCTCCGCGCCGTTCGTTTGATGAGTGGTCTGCTGTAAAAAGGAACGGCTCAGACGCAGAGATATGAGGTTTAACAATAAGCTGATTTAATGGTAAAAACAACAGTACAATATAACGAAGTACTTCGGGCCTTGGCTCTTACTACCGTGCGATGAACGTATCAGACAGTCAGACAGAACAGAGGCCCCGAGTGTACAGAATTCATAATATTTATGCCCACAAACGGAGAGGAGTTGTGTGGGAGGAGTTGTATCGGTTGCTCCTCCCTAGGTGTTCATCCATTGGTGGACTCACTCCTGGGCGAGCCCTAGGCAGTGAATCAGAGTGAGTCAGCCATTGACGAGGTCTAAACAGCGAATCAGAGTGAGTCAGCCATAGGTGTGGGAAGTTTGGATCTCCTGCGCCGCCGATCAGTCCCAGGTCATCTTTTATGGCAGCCATAAAATAAACAATTCTGGGTCGAACGGGGGTGAGGTACCAATCCTTATCTTCGTTTATCCTCAGCACCTGGCCGTACCACTCCGCATCCCAATCTTTCTCTCAGAACAATCTCTGCATAGACTCAATGGTGTCAGTTTTATTACCTTTCTCCTGCAACCCCCCCATGCTCCTATCCGGCCCATTAAAAACCCGGGGGGGCGACTGGATCCTCTACATTCCTACGTCAACGCACACACAATTGACCACATCAAACAAAACAAAATAAGAACACTTGGTCTAGTTTCATAACTATACATTTTACACAGACAAAGTTATAATTATTAAAACGGGTTATAATTATTGAAACAGGTTATATAGGATATACAGGTTACTTTAGGACACAAGCAATTTTCACCCATTTATTAATTATATGCTTTAAATTTGATAACACCACTGTGTTTCCCATCCCCTAAACCTCCAGGGGTGTACACAGTTTAATACTGGCAACTTCTAATTATGACGGTGAGAACATGACCCGGCGCTCTAATTAATAGACAAAATAATTTCATACATAATAGTTCCTGACGGACGGCAAAAAAGCCAGAGATTATAGAATTAAACCAATAAATAAAAACAAGGATAATTGTGTGTTATTTAGAAAAGAATAACAAATTAGAAGGAAAAAAAGATTTAAAAAATACATATTTCAGTATTCTGAGCCCCATTGCTTTTCCTCACGGATGGCAAATAAAGTCCGACATTATACAATTTAAAATAAAAACAATAATCGTGGCTTGATATTGAGTAAAAAAATGTTTTTATGAACCACACAGCTTCCGGTCTTCCAAGACCCGACCGGACAAAAAGACGTGGTGCAGGCACGAAACATACTACCAATAGAAATACGTTGCATTTAAAATTGTTCTGTGCAACACGAAAAAAAGGCGAGAATCGTGTTGGTGAACACGAATCAATAGATTACATTTCGTGACTATAACACGAAATGCCGTGAGACTGGGTTGGGATATTATACATGTTGTCACTTTGAAAATGATGATATAAGCATTTGTTTTTTACTGATCATTTGTCCAACTTGTCATCAGCTCACAGGACTGCAGAAATGACCTGGAAGTGGCCCAAAAGTAAAAAGTGCAATTGATGAAACTGGCTCTACAGTATAAGGAGTAGAGGCACATTTTTTTTTTTTTACGTGTCGTATTGGATGATTGTGTCTTGTGGAGTCTATTTTTATATAACATTACAAGAGGGATTCTTATTATTGCATTATATGCTTATTGTGCTCATGAGATTGCTATGACTATAAAATAAATAAACAAGATCACCAATCCCAAGGTTTGATGGATTGGATAGGAAAACAAAGGGAAAAGTCTCATAAGAAAGTTTTAGCCTGCAATAACAGAGTAGCAAGATCAGGTGCAGACACTGGCAGAATACAAAGAGTTATTCATAAACAGGACATCGCTCCGGCCTTGAGTTGTATGGGAGCTTTGCTCCCACACACAGCTAGGAAGCAGCATTATGAAGATTCCACTATATCTTGTTGGAGGGCCACCCTTTGGAGTGGTTCGAGCCTGCTCCGCGCCGTTCGTTGATGAGTGGTCTGCTATAAGAGGAAGGACTCAGACACAGAGATATGAGGTTAACAATAAGCTGATTTAATGGTAAAAGCAACAGTACAATATAACGAAGTACTTCGGGCCCTGGCTCTACTACCGTGCGATATACGTATCAGACAGTCAGACAGAACAGGGGCCCCGAGTATAAGGAAGTTAGAATATTTATACACACAAACGGGGAGGAGTTGTGTGGGAGGAGTTGTGTCGGTTGCTCCTCCCTAGGTGTTATCTACTGGTGGATTCACTCCTGGGCGAGCCCTAGGCAGCGAATCAGAGTGAGTCAGCCATTGCTGCCCTGGAGACCGTCTTCCACTCCGTACAGAGCGTGGGAGGTTTGGATCTACTGCGCCCGCTGATAAGTCCCAGGCCATCTTCATGGCAGCCATGGGGTAAACAATTCATGGGGTCAACATGGGGTGATCATAACAATCTTTATCTTCGTACCTGGCAGTACCGTCTTTGTATACTCTAAGTCTCTGCACAGTCTCTGCACATGACCTTGCTACTTTCAATGTTGTAAGTTTAAACACTTTCCCATGCAACCCCTCCCCACGCTCCTGTCCACCCTATTAAAACCCGGGGGGGCGACTGGGTCCATCCATTCCCAAGTTACGGCACACACAATGAGCACAGCAAGCAAATAATACTACAATAAGGATATTGCCCTAGTTTCATAAGCAGTTTCATAAGCATACATTTTACACAGACTATTGGCGCCTAAGATATGTCGGGCCAAGGTTATAATTATTGAAACAGGTTATACAGGTTACTTTAATCTGCAGAAAGCTTCAGAAAAAACAAATTACGTATGATGGCACCAGAGTAGGGAGGGACTTCCACAGGCCGGCCGAATGCAGGATCGTGTTGCCAAGAGACTTTTTTCTAAGTCTGCGCACCTACCAAAGAGAACCAAGTCTAAACCATGGTATCTCTTCAGCTAGTCTTGACCAATCATAAATGTACGGGCAACGCCCTGTGTAATAAAAATGTATGCACACACGAGGTTCGAGGCTCTTGTCCGGAAATAGACTTACAGATTACAGCTTTGCTGCCTGTAATTTCTATGACGTGACGGAGTCCTTGGCCGAGTGAATATATGTCTTTTGCTCTCTCATAATAAATAGTTAAACTTAGAAGTCGTCTGTCTTTCCTGGAATTTTTAACACAACAGTCTCTCACCAGTCACACAGTAACTAAAGAACTGCAAAGGATTTCTGCTTACCCAGCAAGGACCTAACAGTTGACAATATAATTTCTTTATTCATTTCTTTTTTATTTGCCTTTTTTTGCCACAGTGGAAATAACGAGACATGCCCAGGGAGAAGTGTCCCAGCTCTCCCTGGTGTAATTGGTGCTGCCTTCATCCTGATGTGTCACTCACCCACTGCAGTAGATTTACAACTTCATCTGGTGCGGGTGAAGCAGTTTCCCCTGACAGCTGCTGTTTCACAGCACTACAGCTCCTCCAACCAGGGAGGATGGAGGATGGATTCATGCTGTTTTTTTGTGTGTTTCACAACCTAAAAAATATTAAGATTTTATTTATTAAAACTTCTTCTTAACCATTCATTTAAAGGGGACCTATCATGCAAAATGCACTTTTTGATGTCTTTTATACATAAATATCTGTACCCAAATCTTTTAAAAACGGGGGTACAACGAGCGGATACAGATTTGCTGCCGATATGACGTCAAATCGGCGGCAGACCCACAGAAAATTGCTATCAGAAACAATGCCGTAATCTCGTCTTTGTTTACATTAGCAAGCCTCGCTAACACTCAGAGCTAACCTGTACTGTAGAGCAGATGTGTTTAAATAGCAGGTCTCCCTTGAAAAAGAGATCAATGATCTCAAGGGATACACCTGGGTAAATAAAGGCTTGAAATGAAATTAAAAAAAGGAACTCACCTTGTGATAAACCCGCAAGAGAAAAAGCATTTGAGCTCCATACTGTTTCAGAAATAATCCTTGATGTGGTTTAGAACAGGATGGCGTTTTATCACAGCAGAATTTAACTTTATCTCTGGTAGAATTCTGATCAGGCATTAGCTCCGCCTCTTCTTCTTTTTTTTTTCAAGCTAAGGACCCAAAATCCGCGTTTCTCTAACAGGGCTGCAAAAGAGGGGTATGAGCAGTAAGAGCAGTGTGCGAAATACGGGGGGGTCCGGGGGAGCTCGACCCCCCCGATTAACACCTGAGCCCCCCTGAAAGCCTCAACAGCAAAATTTAGGGGGGGTCTGAAATTATAATATTTATTTGTCACTTGCAATGGTCACTAAAATGTTTTTAAGCTTACTATGTCCAGTATTCATAATTCAAAACATTTATTCACAAATATCTGATATTTTGGCTGTCAAAAGCAGAGCCAGCCGCGTGACGCGGGTACGCTGCGTGACGCGGACACAAATTATGCAAATTAGCCACGCGCGGCAAAGAGGAGAGAAAGACGTTACATTAGAGGACTAAAATGTCTAAGAGAAAGCTAAACCAAAGTGTTTCACTCGCGCACTTTGGCTTCACATCCAAAAAAGTGACACCACGAGATGACCAAGAGACACCCAGAGATGATGCTGATGATGCAGCAGCTAGCACAGCACTCGCTACCAGAACCGTTAGCGAGTCGGGGGCTCCTGTCCCGCCCAGTCACTCCCCAGAAGGAGGTGAAGTTGAGGCGGAGCGCTCAGAAGACGCAGCAGTTGCGGAGGTAGCTGCTACTGCTGCTAGTGACTTTCCGCCGGCTGGTTGGACAACGAAGCAGGTGGGCGAATGGAAAGACCGCAACCCTTGGCTTGAAATTAAGGCTGGAAAGTTAGGATGCTTAGTGTGTAGGAAAGCAAAAACGTTGCTACTCTCAGAAAAGGGACCGGGTTTACACCTCTCGGAAGAATGGATCAATGGTGATGTTACTAGCCCTGATGCAAAACAGCTACGAAAGAAGATATACAAACACAGGGACAGCCAGGCCCACGCGAGGTCAGTGGAAATAGTACAGATGAAAGACAAAGAAACCCTCCCAAACTGTTTCATTGATGTACAGTCCGATTTACTCAAGAAAACAACAGTCTCGTTTAGAACAGCTTACACCGTAGCAAAGGAAAGGCTATCTTATAAAAAGCTCAACCCCCTCATGACAATGCAGGAGCTGAATGGAGCCGAAGTTGGGAATATCCACAAATCTGACCATGCATGCGCAGAAATAATAAGTCACATTGCAAAGGAAATGCGCCGCAAGTTCGTCTCTAATGTGAAAGAAATGGATTCAAAGTATCAATCACAATTGATGAAAGTACCGTTCACGGTCGTCCCTATCTAATCATTTACGTAAGATGTGATGTCAGTGGTAAGGGGGATGTAGATAATGTTTTCCTGGATATAGTGGAACTTACAGATGGGGTCGATGCTGAATCAATTTATAACTCGATGATGGCGAGTCTATATAAAGCTGGAATGGATGATGACTTTTTGAAGACACACCTAATAAGCATAGCCACCGATGGGGCTGCAGTGCTCACGGGAAAAGCCAGTGGGCTTGTCGTCAGACTCAAAAACAATTTTCCGAACGTGCAGTCTGTACACTGCCTGGCGCACAGACTAGAACTGTCAGTCAAAGATGCTCTTAAAGAAGTGGGTGGCACTAATCAGTTTGAGATATTTATTTCACATTTATACTCACTCTACAATCAGTCAACCAGGAATTCCAGATTGCTGAAAGAAGCAGCGGCCGAGCTCAACATGGAAATACTGAAAATAGGTCAAATTTTCACCATCAGATGGGTTGCCAGCAGCTTTAAAACAGTAAAAGCTGTATGGAAAGATTTCCCCGCACTAGCACTCCATTTTAAAACATCCAGTGAGAACGCATCACGTAATGATCTTGAGAGGCAAAAATACAAGGGACTTCTCAAGCACCTAACCAACTCAGGATTCGTGGAAGATTTGGCTGTCATGAAAGACATCCTGCGTGAACTCCAGAGCCTGTCTCTCAAGCTGCAGAGAAGAGAAATGACACTTGTGGACTCAAGTGTCCACATCAAACAAACCATCAATGTTTTGACCGCCATGAAGACGACCGGGGGGAGATCAACGAAGAAGGCTGAACAGGGCGTCTCATCGGGCTTTTTTAAGGATGTAGAGCTACAGAAGGCAGGGGGAAAATAAACAAGCCTCGTTTTTATGAATCGGTGGTTGCTACTCTAACCAAGCGCTTACCGGAGTCAAGCTTGGTCCAGACGCTCAAAGCTCTTGATAAGCGCTTTTGGCCAGGAGAGCAGGAAGACTTGACTTTGTATGGCGAACAAGAAGTACACCGTCTGGCTAAATCGCTCGGAGAACCAGCCGGGGAGGCCGTGGGGCAGTTTAGAGACTGGAAATTGCAGGGCACTCCACCGGGCAAAACACTGGAACGGCTATGCATAGCAAGTCGTACTTACCTCCCCACGTCTGCTGAGTGCGAAAGAGGCTTTTCCGCCGTGAATAACACCGACAACCAGAGCCGCAACAGGTTGCGCGAGGAGAGCCTGTCTTCGCTTCTGTTTGTGGACCTAAACGGACCCCCTTTGGACAAATTCGACCCAGTGCCGTTTGTGAAAAGCTGGATTAAAGCAGGACATCGTCTCTCTTCTTCTTGGAAACCAGGACGGCAACGAGAAGAAGTCGAGCCAAGGCATCTTTGGTCTATTCTCACTTAAGGTAAAAGACAATTTTTTCAATCTTTGCTGTGCATAAGATGAGCGTGTGCGTATGTCCTGTGTGGATTCCGGGGTTAAGAAGAATAGCATAATTAGCCTTGGCGTTCAAGTTGGTGTGTGTGTGTGTGTGTGTGTGTGTGTGTGTTTGTTGTGTTGTGTGTGTGCAGGCCTGCCCCTCCCTAGACGCAGATCACGCAGACTGTGTGTGTGTGTGTGTGTGTGTGTGTGGGTGTGTGTGCAGGCCCGCCCCTCCCTACACGCAGATCACGCAGACTGTGTGTGTGTGTGTGTGTGTGTGTGTGTGTGTGTCTGAGACCAGCTCTGCTCCCATTTCCTCGCATAGAATCGAAAACAGATGGCTCTTTAACGGTCGCGTATTCATTCATATGAACGTTAGAATATATAATTATTTGACAACGCCCCGGTTGAGAAACGCTGCTACTACTGATTGTCTTGGATTGCATCCATGAAATATTGTATAGGCCTACTGCATATTGACAAATCTTCGACCGGTATATTGCGCAATAAACGGGAGATGGGGACCCCCCCGATTATTGACGGGTATTTCGCACACTGAGTAAGAGGCATGGCTACAATGGGTGATCTGTTTGGTATTTTAAGCAAAAAGCTTCACAGACATGTTTTGTATAGGTATGGCCCTACAATATATTTTTCCAATATAGCATAATAGGTCCACTTCAATTATTACAATTGTAGGGGAGCAACTTCCCATTTACATGCAGAAAATCCTACAGGAAAGAGAACCCCCCTCCCCCTCTTTAATACTTCCGATTAAAGAAAATGTTTTGTACTTCTTAAAAGGCTTAATTAGAAGATGTTTAGGCCTCTGGTTATACGTTTTCGGTTTAATGTTTAACTTCAATGAATGCAGGCAACTACATAAAAACACCTTTGTAGATTAAGGTGTTGGGTGTTTTCAGGAATAAATGTAGAATTAATGAACGCTGTGGTTTACCATAATTAGCTACGGCTGATGAGAATCTGTTGCCCAAGACTACAGCATGTGTGTCATCCACACTGAAAGCATAACACTACATGACTTAGTGATCTCAAGGGAAGGACTGAAAATACAAATGCATTCTAAAGCTTTTTTTTTTGCGATATCACTAAATTGCTGTTGTATCTGTGTTCATTAAATAGAAACAGGGCATCTGAGTCAAGCTCTTTAAAGCGTTAGAAAATGGACTGTTGAATGAAACATGTGAAAAAACTAGAATGAGGTGTCTCACTTTAATCGTACGCATATGGGCTTAGATATGTCTCATAATTTTTTGTGTGAACATAAAAATAATGTGTGTAAATATGTGATTTGTAAATGTAAAACACCATCCACAAATTCAAAAGATTTGCAAACTCACAAATAAATTTGCAAATGTAAAACGGATCTGCAAATACGCAAAAATATTTTTAAAATAAAAAAAAGATCTTTGAATATCTCTTTAACATTTACAACTTTCGATCAGGCATTTGTGAATCCATTTTGTATTTGTCGACCAAAAATGCGCTTGTGGATCTCACATTTCTGCTCGTGGATCTCAAATCTCTGCTCGTGGATCTCAAATCTCTGCTTGTGGATCGTCTTTTTACACACACGGATTTGAGACAAACTTGCCGCGGTCTCGGCTAAAATCTACTTGTGTCACTCGGTTATTTTCGGAAACCACGTGATGGGCCTGCTGATGACGACATTTCCGCATGGTTTTCAAAGTAAGAGCATGATGGTTTGTTTTATAGAGAGGCAAAGTCCCTCCCCTTCCGGGGACCTCCATGGGACCTTATTTCGTAAAAAGTATGTATTGAAGTCAATGGAGAGAGAAAACGTATCTCTTGAATCCCGTTTGAATTGTGCCACAAATTACACATATGATGTTTGTCAATCTTAAAAAATAATTTCCATGTCAAAAAAGTCACAGTTTCGTAAAACTGTTGAAATATAAGACTATGAAAAATATGCAACTAGAAAGACTACAAATCCCAGAATCACGGTCCCGCATGCTGGCTCTTACGGAACCGACTAACTCCCCTTTTGTGTATGTACAGCTCTCAACATGCCCAGACTTGTAGTGATTTTCACCTCTTTTTAATACTTTTCGCCTCATTCTGAAAGAAAGAAGTGAAATGTGCCAACGTGACGGCCGTCTTGGTGTGTGGTGCGAGACGGGAGATGTAGTTCATTGAGCGGTTTCACACAAAAAAAAGTGTTACTTCACAGTTTTACGACACATTTTTTTTTTTTTGACTTGCAAAATTATCTTTTAAATTGACAAACATCATATGTGTAATTCGTGGCACAATTCAAACGGGATCGAAAGATAATCTTTCTCTCGCCATTGACTTCAATACATACTATTTCCGAAATAAGGTCCCATGGAGGTCCCCCGGAAAGGGAGGGACTTCGCCTCTCTATGCACAGTTGTTTTAATGAAGCGGAACATTAGATGCATTCTTTATCACCATCATCATCATGTTATAGTGATACACTTAGTTTGTGTTAGTTTATTGGTTCAACTTTCTTCATTGTTTTTTGTGTATTCAGTCAAGCGGGTCAAAGTTACAAAGCACTTCACATCTTATTAATCGGCCTAGTTTTACCTTACCAGTGCATTGGTAAGGTAATCTGTAGAAAAGCACCGTATTTAGGTCAGCCTTCATAGTAAGGCTACATTAAATGTTATAATATTCATCGTGTCCTTTCTACTGTATATGCATATATGCCTTTGCGTATTTGCAGATCCGTTTTACATTTGCAAATTTATTTGTGAGTTTGCGGATGGTGTTTTACATTTACAAATCACATATTTACACACAAATTATTTTTATGTTCACACAAATAATTACGAGACATATCTAAGCCCATATACGCAACATGAACACAATTTGGTTGAAGCATTTCTCCAAGAGGAGTATCCCATTTGTAGCTTCTTCAGTAAAAGAAAGTTTACTCTTTGACCCTATATATCTTTTAAACATACATTAATCACAGAGTGATAGCATGCAGTAAAAAATACCCTGACAGGAACCTCTGTGCAAAACGAAATACCTGCACAGAGAGTAATAACTGCACAGAGTATTACGGGAGCGTGTCTATGGTCCCACATTTCTAAGTAATATAACTATATAACAGAGAAAAGTATGTGTATGCCTGTCTGAAGCCTCTAACCCTAACCCAAAATGCTAACATAAATATGTAAATATTTAATATTATAAAAGTAGGGTATATATATATATATTTATACAGTGCACTCCGCAATAGCGCCACCTATAAAATATTAGAAATGTGGGACCATTGGGCTGTGGGAACATAGGGATGACCCCAGTATTAACTGCAGAGAGTAATACCAGCACAGAGTATTGTACAGGGAACACCATGTAATGTCTCTGGCAGCTAGTAGATTAAATTGCGCTCAGTAGCTCAAATAGATTCCTGGCTTTGGGCCCTTGTTAAGATAAAATAAGTAAAACATACATGAGAGTAGATCTGGCTACATGAAATATGCTGTCTTTTAAATAATGAATAACTTCTGTCAATTTCACTTTCTGTGCTGCTACTTAGTCCCATACACTCACGATTCCCCTTTCAATTATTTCCAGTTTGGACAAGCTGTGGTTTAACCTGCGCTGTGCAGAACAGCCACAGCAGGCTCTTCAGAACTCCGGCTTCCAAATGAGAGCCACTTGTCAAGGGCACACTACAATACGTTATTAATTTGTCCTCCGACAATAACTTCCTGGGGTCTTCCCCACCATCTTCATTAGCACAGCTCAATCTCTTGCCATTTGTGTTTACAGAAATCAGCAGCATCAGGCGCCTGCAGACAGCCAATTGAATATTTCGCCCCCTGCATCTTTTCAAATGACCATGTAATGCCACCGCTGTTGCTTAGATGTGATCAGGAAGATATTTCTTAGAGAGTTAATGAACACAACAACGCCTGCAGATGAGATTGCCTCATCACATTGTGTCTCCAGTCTGCAGTACTTTGTATTCAGGAAAGGCCACAATGGCATTTCTATCATTCAGTGTAAAGTACAATATAATAACTACAAAGCATAAACTCAGGGTGTGAAAATGTTTTCTGTTTCTTTCCTGTTTCTTTATTTAAAGCCCATGCCAGAATCAAACCAAAAAGTGTAGAAAAAAAGACGAATGGTTTAATGCTGTGTAAAAGCCTCAAGAGGCTGCAGGGTCCATTACACACACCAGCGGAAAACTAGCCATCGGGGGGGGGGGGGACCTTTACTAGTGGCCTGAGGGCCGGTCTGACCAACTTAGCAACTTATTAATATTCTTTTTTGCTAAGTTTCACACTTCCAATGTGTTTGCTTGTTCGCGTTGAGGGTCCGCCACATTAAGTGCTGTTCCAAACCAACAAGTGGGGAGGGTGTTACAAAAACAAAGAATAAAGAATTTTGAAGTTTATATATGAATTATTATTGATTATATATTGTCAAAAATATGCTGATGAAATCGTTGTTAGGAACAGTTACGGCATTTCCTCTTTCTGTCAGAGAGAGGAGAGTTCGTCCCCCCCCCCTGAAAAGAAGGGAGACTCATTCCGCTACGAGTGTGGCTACAGACGGAGTTCACTCTTTGGGTAGGGGGCAGGGGGCAGATTGGAATTGTGCCCTTGTTTATGATAACATTTTTAGTCTCCTGGCAAAACGGAAGGTTAAGATTGTCAGAAGGTGTAGCAGAGAGGAAGAGGACAAAAAAAGATAGGAGTCCTAGTTACAGTTACAGCTAAGCGAATGTGTGCCAGGAATGGTCCAGGACGTTCATGAACGCATAATACACTAGCTAGCTATCCTCATGCTTAGCAACATCAGTTGCTAACAGTGGAGAAACATAGCGATGATGATGTCATGACTTGTTGCAATGTGTTTTCAACTAGTAAAAAGCATCAAACTGTGACCAGAGTGTCAGCCCAAAATCAGCAGGGATAAGCTCCAGCCCCCGCCACCCTGTAAAGGATAAGCGGATACAGATAATAGATGTGTGACCCACACAAAAATATGTGGTTTGTTTTAATTTAATATAATGTTTGCTTTAGTATATGTTTTGCTAAATTAACAGTGTTTTATTAAGACAAATATGTAAAACCTGTTTGTTACTATGGCAAGGCAAGTTTATTTATATAGCACATTTCAACACAAGGCAATACAAAATGCTTTACAAAAATTAAAGACATGAAGAGCATTAAGAAACATATTATGAAATGACATTTAAAAACACTAATTTAAAAGCAAAGATAAATGAATAAAAGTTACAGTGCAGTGTGAGATACACACATCTGAAATGTTTAGGTCTGATGCTCAATCACTGCGAACTTTTTAGCAGAAATAGTTTTCTATGACCTCCCTTTCCTTCTACTTTCTTGTTTAACTTGTCCTTTAGTTATTTCAAGTGTTTCATGCTAAAAGAACCCCCCTTTGGAAAATTCTAATCGTTTTTTTTTTTTTCCGTTTTAAGAGTACGCTAAAGACCTTCCAGAGTGCAATGACATAGATATGCTGTGTCTCTTCACCTACATTTTGGTTCTTGCTCTTTCACTTAAATCCTAAAAACTTGGATCATATATTTAAAACTAAGGTTATTACTACTACTCATTCTTCTAAATCTTTTCTCTCTCTACTTCTCATACTCTCTACTTCTGTAATCTATTCTTTCTATTCTCTCTTTATCCAAAAACCTTTTCCCTCTCTGACCTCTCAAGGTTTTATTAGAGGGAAACAGGTTTGCAGAGTGGCTTATTCAGGCCGGGGAGTGTTATGACCGTATTCACAGCTTATCTCCTTACCTCTCGTCAATCCCAACTAAGGCACCAGTGGGGACCTTGCTCCCTGCGTTTTGCCTCTCCACCTCTGTTTCTTACTCTCTTACTTGCTACCCTTTTCCCTCAACCTATCCTAAGGGAGTGCTTGTTCTTCTTTCTTCCTTCTGTCTGTCTGTGTCTGTGTATTCTCATGTTCCGATTAATCCCAGTTTCCCCCAAATCTGTGTTTTGTGTCTACATCTACGCCGGGACCCGGAGCCGTGTCTGATCCGGTCTGCTGTGGTCGTGTGCCCTGGATCCTCTATCCTGAGTTCTGGATTAAGTCGTGGACTTCGGGTCGCGGCTGGGCGTGTCTCTGCGGTCCTGCCTGGGTCTCGTCATGCTGCTTCCCTGATGGCTCCCACAGGATTGTTTTTGACATCTTCGTGGATTCATCTTCTTATTATAGACCCCCCCGCACGGCAGAGTTTCCGTTTACGCGAGTGAAGTCTAATCGGACAGGAGAGAGAGATCAGAGATCAGCTGCTGCTGACGGAGAAAAAGAGCCCTGCCTCTCCCCACCTCTGCTGCTAAATCCACCGCGGAGAATAAACAGAAGGGCAACCATGGAAACCATGCTCGGAAGTCTTCTTCGCTGCTTTTGGTGTATTTTGTGGCGGAAGTACAGCGCCACTTACAGGCCCGGCATATGTACTACAGCGCAGGGGTGGACTGGCCATTGGGAATACCGGGAGTTTTCCCGGTGGGCCGGTGCTGTGCGTGGGCCGGAGGGCCAAAAAAAATAAAATAAATAATAATAATAATTTTTTTTTTTTTTACCTAAATCCTACCGGCCCACATTTGTAAGTGTTCCGGCCACTCCCTTTTTTTTTTTTTTTTTTGCTTACCTAAATCCTACCGGCCCACACTTGTAAGTGTTCCGGCCACTCCCTGGGTGTAGCCCACAACCCACTGGGCTGGGCGGGCCGTTTTGATTTTTTGGCGTTTTTGGCTACCTATGTTCTATCTATCAGATAGTTTCACTTTCACACATCAGGCCCGTAGCAGCTGTCACTGCGCAGTGAACCATCAGGAGTGAGTGACTGAGAGACCTAGCTGGCAGTTGCTTACAGATGGATAAACAAGCTCCAAAGCGTAAAGGCGGTGCACAAAAACTTAGGGATAAAAAAATGAAAGCACTTGAGGAAGGTTCAGCAAAATCAAAACAAATTACAGACTTTTCGTTTGGTCGTGCAGCTGGTTCTAGTTGTAGTACAACCACCACCGGAGAAGCTGATGTAACGTTAGCCGACACAGCGGCCATTCCCAGTGGCAGTGAGTCCAGCAATGAAACCGACACAGCACAGCTGCATCCAGAGCCCAGTACCAGCAGTGATATGATGGTAAGTTAACGTTATGATTGATGCTGAAAGTGAAAATCCTCATTTGGCTTGATTTTTAATGTAGCAGATGAGGTAATATTAGCTAGCAGCCTATTTCTAGCTAGCTAATGCGTTAGCTAGGCTATTGCCTACAGTACATTGTGTGTTCACAGGGACAGGGTAAAATTAACACCATTCACTGACCAAATTCTGGTGAAATATGCAAGCTGCTGGTAGATTTGCTTCACTCATTGACAACGGTAATCTATTTGAACATTATAGCCACTTGACTTGGCTGGTGAATCAATGAGACTACTATGATGGCTTATACTGTCCTTTGTTTGATTAGCTTAAACGTTAGGTTACCTTATTAATACTAAAAATAATAAAGGGTACATTATTTGTCAACCTGCCTAGACTAAAGCTACTGTCTGGTGGAAATTAGCCTGTTACTGTCTTTAAGACTTTACTTGGTTTACATACATAATAATAACATGGTGGTTAACATAACATACTAATCAATACTAATCACTTATGTAGGCTGAAGATGATCCTGCTGCTGACACTGACAGAGATAGTCAAGGCCAGGATGTCAGTGCCACCCCAGTTGATTATTTCACCAGGCCGAAGTCAGACACATTAGACCTATTCTTCCGTTTTCACCCCCAGCAGAAGGCAGACAAGGCTATAGTGCAGAGGGCTTTTTTTTGCAAAACGGCACAAACAGGAAATGGCTATCATACAGTGAAGCCAGAGAAGTACTCTTCTGCTCCCTTTGTATGGCTTTTGCTAATCCTAGAGATAGCAGCTCCTTTCATCACTGGCATGACCAACTTCACACACATACATCAGAGAGTCGAAGAGCATGAGCAGAGCTAGTTAGCTAGCAGGTTTATTGTTTGGGTGCAGTCACTTTTGCCTCCACTTGCTGTTCAAATAAATGTTGAAAGAAAAAGTAAATCTGTTTACAGTTCTGTTTCATATGGGTGTTGAGAGATGTATCCATAGATTTAGTCCCTAATTTTGCTCTCAAAGTGCACCAGATTGATGCATTTAACTTCAACATTTAAAAAAAATCTTCCCGGGGGAGCATGCCCGGACCCCGCTAGAGGAGGTGAGGTCCACCACCTGCCCACACCCCCTGTCAAATTGTCCCACCCACATTGAGGATGTTTCCTACGCCCATGTTTTATTCCATGTGTCAAGTCAGAGAAATTGGGTCTAAATGTTATTGCATCAATGATCTGTTAACATTAAAATCACTAAATATATGCTGTAACTATTTTGCTTAGGCAACTCAAGGGCTCAGGTAATGTGATTACTATATGAATAATGGTCCAAAATAACATAAAATGCATAGGGTTTTTTCGATTTCGGTTCGTTTGTGTTACCGTTCTTGTGTGGCTCTAACCTTAATATGACTGTTGAAACTCAGGTCAGAGTCCATGACTACACCTAGATTTCTGGCTTTATCTGTTGTTTTGAACATTGACGAATGAAGCTCAGCGCTGACTTTTATTCGTTCCTCCTTGGCTCCAAAAACCGTAACAAGTTTTATCTTTATTTAATTGGAGAAAGTTCTGACACATCCACTCATTGATTTGTTCAAAGCACTTACTCTTGAATTGGAGCATATAGTCTCCTGGTGAAATGGTTACCGTATTTTCCGGACTATAAGTCGTTTTTTTTACCTGTCTGGCTGGTCCTGCGACTTATACTCCGAAGCGACTTATATATGAATTTTGTCTGACTGCGTTCAAACTCCGGCCAATAGATGGCACTGTATACAATCGTGACAACTGAAAACGGGGGGTTACGTATTGTAAACCTAGGTCTATAAGCACAGGCGGAGCCCTCTACTGGACTCTATGATTTGTAACTTCAACCAATGTTCCCATTAAACATGAAAAAGACATCAAAAAGCTTTCGGAAGCAGTAATGTTACCAAGCAAATTAGCATTGCTAAAATGTAAGGGCCATAACAAAGCTGATAACTTCTTAGCTTGGGGAAACAATGCAGCAGACAGAGCAGCCAAAGCCAAAGCAGGGTACATACCACATTTCCAGATGTTGGTCACCAAAGCACCAGAGTTACTCCCAGCAGTCACTGACGACACTCTCAAGGTAGCACAGGAGGCAGGTTCCCCACAAGAGAAAACACTATGGTTGGAAAGGGGGGCTACAAACAAAGAAGGGATTTGGTACTCTCCAGACGGTAGACCAGTTCTACCTCCAGAGTGGATAAGATCCATGCTAAAAGAAGCGCATGGCCCCACTCATTGTGGTAAAACTCAAATGAACAGACATCTCACGCATTGGTGGCACCCATACTTACCTGACATGATAGCGAACCATTTGGAAGAATGTGTAATCTGCCTCACCCACAACATCAGAGCAACAGTGAAGCCTCACCAGAGAAAGTTTCCTTTACCTAAAATGGCCGGAGAACAAATCATCATTGACTACACAGATATGATTGATAAGGTTAGAGGGTTCAGGTATCTCCTAGTGGTGGTAGATGCATATTGTTGGGTTGAAGCACCCTTCAGTGGTTGAAGGTTCGAGCCCGCTCCGCGCCGTTCGTTTGATGAGTGGTCTGCTGTAAAAAGGAACGGCTCAGACGCAGAGATATGAGGTTTAACAATAAGCTGATTTAATGGTAAAAACAACAGTACAATATAACGAAGTACTTCGGGCCTTGGCTCTTACTACCGTGCGATGTACGTATCAGACAGTCAGACAGAACAGAGGCCCCGAGTGTACAGAATTCATAATATTTATGCCCACAAACGGAGAGGAGTTGTGTGGGAGGAGTTGTGTCGGTTGCTCCTCCCTAGGTGTTCATCCAATGGTGGACTCACTCCTGGGCGAGCCCTAGGCACGAATCAGAGTGAATCAGCCATAGGCGAGCTCTAAACAGCGAATCAGAGTGAGTCAGCCATAGGTGTGGGAAGTTTGGATCTCCTGCGCCGCCGATCAGTCCCAGGTCATCTTTTATGGCAGCCATAAAATAAACAATTCTGGGTTGAACGGGGGTGAGGTACCAATCCTTATCTTCGTTTATCCTCAGCACCTGGCCGTACCACTCCGCATCCCAATCTTTCTCTCAGTACAATCTCTGCATAGACTCAATGGTGTCAGTTTTATTACCTTTCTCCTGCAACCCCCCCATGCTCCTATCCGGCCCATTAAAAACCCGGGGGGCGACTGGATCCTCTACATTCCTAAGTCAACGCACACACAATTGACCACATCAAACAAAACAAAATAAGAACACTTGGTCTAGTTTCATAAGTATACATTTTACACAGACAAAGTTATAATTATTAAAACAGGTTATAATTATTGAAACAGTTTATAATTATTGAAACAGGTTATATAGGATATACAGGTTACTTTAATATACAGGATGGCCAGAGGCCATACCATGTCGCAGGGAAGATGCAGACTCAGTGATCAAGTTTCTTATCACTCATTACATCCCCCTACATGAGTTCCCCAGAAGGGTGAGGTCAGATAATGGCAGCCATTTCAAGAATCATCATTTGCAGACAGTTGAGAAGTCCCTTGGACTCAGACACAACTTTGGATCAGTGTATCATCCACAGTCGCAGGGAAAGGTAGATAGAATGAATCAGAGTATCAAACAGAAGCTCAGTAAGGCCTGTGATGGCACAGGCATGAACTGGTAAGACGCACTACCTTTGGCCCTTCGCAGTTCTGTAAACAGAGGCACAGGCTTCTCTCCTTTTGAGCTAACACATGGTCACCAGTTTCCTGGACCTGGATCATTAGCAGTAGGGAAAGAAGTAGAAGAGATGGATAGCAAACCATACTACCAGCAACTTAAGGGCTTAGTATCAGATTTCTCCACCCAGGTTGCCGACGCCAAAGGGGGACCGGAGAAGCACGAGGCTAACACCGCAGAATTCATCTGGCTGAAGGTCATCCGTCTGAAGTGGCTCAACCGAAGGTTCACCGGCCCGCACAGAGTGACTCAGAGAACATCACATGCAGTTCGCCTCGAAGGAAAGGGGGAAACGTGGTATCATTGGAGCCAGTGCGCCGTTGGAAAACCTCCAGCAAGGACGTTAGACCATCAGAACTGACATCGCTGCAGCAGGACGAGAGAACGACACATCTGACGACGACAGCCCAGCAGAAGCAACGACCCATACAACAGATGACAAGGACAAAGACACAGAGGTAACAACAGGCGATCTTGGAAAGGGGATTACGGCCGGCGAGGAGGCGGACACGAGTCTACGGGACCCCGCCCCCTGAAACACACGGCTCCATATAGGTCCCGACTTTTTTACTCCCACCTTTAGGGGCACTTTCTAATAAGTAGCAGCATTTTTATGCCCACCTATAGGGCCTCTTTCTAATAAGAGTAGTAGGTTATATATAACGAGAGGTTAGCCCTATAGTTAAAGGGCAGTGAAAGTCTCCCCACTCACCAGACCTTCTACTTAACAGGTTCTGGGAGCACAGTATTTACCATTACAGGGTACTATTTTACACCCTAGTTTTAAAGAATCTCCTTAGGAGATTTTAGCATTGTGTTCAGAAGAACCTAATTACAATAACACGGAGCACTGATTAAAGGTACTCAATAATGACAGACTGTGGATTACACTTCCTTATTGTTTGTTGGTGTACTCTGCTAGTGGGAATCGTGGTTTACTTGGGACACTGTTTGTATCTTGAACACCATTCTTAGTTATATGGCCCATTAGCGAATAGTCTTATTATTTGATTGGGTGTTAATTCCTTGCGTCCTAGTAAATCTCCTATTATTAATAACAGAAATAACCCTTGTTGTGTTACATTGAAAATAACAACCTAACCATGTATGGGAGTTGGAGATGGTTGCCAGGGCTAGCCCTGGTCACGATCGTCACCCTTGCCTTTATTTTTGTTTTAATGATTCCATTGACCACCCAGACTCCATTCCCCCGCCAGAGGAGTCCGTAACTAGGGTCAAACGGGCCAAATATGAGGTAGTAGTTACCAAAATGTCTCCTAAACAAACCTTCACTTTCCAAGCAGGTAGTGATGGAATAGTACAATGTGCTCCGTTTAGCTAATCTCACTAGGGACGCTGTAGAAGGACTCGCTGAACAGCTGGGGCCGACTTCCCTTATGGCAGTTCAGAATAGAATGGCCCTTGACATGCTGTTAGCTGAGAAAGGGGGTGTGTGTTCAATGTTTGGTGATATGTGTTGTACTTTCATTCCAAACAATACGGCTCCGGACGGTTCCGTCACAAAGGCTTTAGAAGGCCTTCGCACACTATCCAAAACTATGCATGAACAATCAGGGATACACAACCCCTTGGAGGAATGGTTGACAAACATGTTTGGTCAATGGAAAGGTTTAATAATGTCTCTTTTGATTTCTATAGCTACTTTTATTGCCATTTTAGTAACATGTGGTTGTTGTTGTGTGGCTTGTATCCGCTCATTGTGTGTTAGATTCATCAGTTCCACCATTGAAGGAAAAGCTTCCCCTCCCCCTCCGTACCAAATGCCCTTGTTGGCTTATGCATCGGAGGGAGAGGACAGTATGATGACTCAGCAGACAAGGACGCAGTTTTAACATACTTTGGTCTCCCTCCACTGTCATAAGAGGTTGTTATGGTGGGCTGTTCCCGAAGGTTTAAAGTACTCTAAATCCCAGCTTCTGATGGATTTATATAATGTTCGGGGACAGACACAGTAGAAAAGAATGACAGTGGTTATGTTTCGAATGCTTTGTGTAAGTTGATCTCTTGAGGTGAGATCAAAAGGGGGATTAGTAAGTAACCTGTATAACCTGTTTCAATAATTATAACCTTGGCCCGACATATCTTAGGCGCCAATAGTCTGTGTAAAATGTATGCTTATGAAACTGCTTATGAAACTAGGGCAATATTTCTATTGTTGCATTATTTGCTTGCTGTGCTCATTGTGTGTGCCGTGACTTGGGAATGGATGGACCCAGTCGCCCCCCCGGGTTTTAATGGGGTGGACAGGAGCGTGGGGAGGGGTTGCATTGGAAAGTGTTTAACTTACAACATTGAAAGTAGCAAGGTCATGTGCAGAGACGGTGCAGAGACTGTGCAGAGACTTAGAGTATACAAAGAGAGTACTGCCAGGTGCGAAGATAAAGATTGTTATGATCACCCCATGTTGACCCCATGAATTGTTTACCCCATGGCTGCCATGAAGACGGCCTGGGACTTATCAGCGGGCGCAGTAGATCCAAACCTCCCACGCTCTGTACGGGAGTGGAAGACGGTCTCCAGGGCAGCAATGGCTGACTCACTCTGATTCGCTGCCTAGGGCTCGCCCAGGAGTGAATCCACCAGTAGATAACACCTAGGGAGGAGCAACCGACACAACTCCTCCCCGTTTGGCGTTGTCAGCAAACCGAGCATTTTACACGAGCCGCACCACACCACCACACATGGTTGCCCTTCTGTTTATTCTCTTCGGTGGACGCTCTGGCTCTTTTTCTCCCTCCCCGAGGCAAGCGTGTGCTCCTGCTTTAAATCTCTCCGGTAGTCCACCAGCAGATGAAAAACACCCACCTCTCCGCCTCTTCCAAGGGACGAGGAAACCGTGTGACAGTTTTCGTTCGATTTCTTTTCCGCCGGTCAACATGTCCGTTAAAGTTGAAATCTTCCGCACAAAATTAGAAAAGTGCCGGTCAGAGGTCTTCTTTGTTATTTATTGAGCTTTAAAACAAATTGATAACGACTCTATATAATAATATAAGAATAATAAATGGAGCCTCTCTTTTCCTCCCCCTTTTCTGACAGCCCAGCAGCTGATCTCTGAGCAGGAGAGGCGGGGCTATTGCGTCATCGTTATCAGGAAATGATCGTATAGGGCGTAGACACGGAGCCGTTTGGCCCCCCAGAGTTTCGTCCGCAGATCTACCCACCTTGGGACCCGTTATCGGTTTCTGCGTTTCCATGTCGGCCTCGTGTGGCCGAACCGTCTATATCAGTGGTTCTCAACTGGTGGGTCGCGGACCCGTTTCAAGTGGGTCTCAGATGTGTAAGTCAAGAAAAAAAAGTCAAACTTTTATTTTGAAGGCCCGATTTTCTAACGCTGTGCATGCAGTAGGCGTTGGACTGGAAGTACCGGAGACCATAAAAGGTTTTGAAAACTTCTGTCACGTAGTGATCATCTTCTCAATAAAACATCTTTGCTGATGTTTTTTCGAGTCTTCTGGCCAATCAGAATCAAGATTGTTGCCGGAAGTCCCCACGGAGAATAACTTTGCGGTAGAACTGTTCTTTATACATCCATGGGTACAACTTCAGATCAAAATGATGATTGATGATTGACAGGTCACAGAACAATGGGAGCTATCTACCATTACCCATAATTTAAAGTAATTCACACAGACTATCTCCTCTTTACTCTTCTCTCTGTGTGCAGCCACACATGGAATCATCTCCTCAACAGATGTTAGGTCAGTTTGAGGGGAAGTGTCTTTGACTAAAGCATTGCTTAATGTCAAAGCACACAGTAAAGCTTCAGGCGTCACTTAAACTATTAGGAACCCTCCTTTTGTAATATGTTTGCACTGTAAAAAGTCTGACTTAATCAGCCCTTCATTGCAGCAATACTAAAGAAAACCCAGAACATTCAGCAGTAATTAGTGACATAATGATTTTGTCCTCTACTTGTGAGCTCCATTTTGTTCAATCGTTCTTTCAGAAAGAGGATTTTGGTTGAAGACATTGAACAGGCAGGAGGACTTACACTCAACAGTGCTCAGTTGTTATGTGAATATGAAGGTAGTGTGCAGGCATCAGGGCTGAAATATTCACTCGCGGACCGTCCAGAACAGAGAGCCTGTTCTCTTCCTTCTCACAGAGGAATTTTACACGGGAAATTTCACAGCTGCTTATTTTTAACAATATCTATGTCAATGTTGGTCAAGGTATTATGAACATCTTACTTAAAGTCGGGCTGAGCGTGTGGGACAGAAACTCTCTCTTGAGGGAACACGAGGATTTTAGCCTTTGCAGACCATTCACATGCACAAAAACCTATAACACACTACAGGAAAGGGAACACACAAAGAATAGGGCCTCTATAGATATCTGATTGATAACAATGCATTGCATTGTGCTTTATTGTCTTGTATTGGACTGATGCTCATATCAAGTGTATTTTCTTGAGAATATTTGCTATCAATTAAAGTATTAACCAACAATATAAGTTGAACGAACCATAATTTTATTCAGCTTTGAACAGTGGCTACAGGTATTATTTTATGCATGTATAGAGCCCATACAGATGTAGCACTCCAGATAGGACTCCACCCAGCGGATTCCAACCAAAAACCCAGCAGATCCCAGTGGCTGGGGGCGTTGCCAAATTTCCCTATTTGTTCAATTACAGGATTTAACCATGAGATGGCGCTTCATTCACAAATACACAAAGACAACTAGGTGTTGTAGGCCTCAGTCTGTTTGCAATGTTTGCAGCTCTGCAGTTGTGTTTGCTGAAGAGCATTTAATCACTTATTTGTTATGGTTTTCACAGGCTACTATAACGAGAAAACATCAATATTTTAGATCAAATAAAGTATATCTAATCTTATTATCTTAATTGTAATTCAATAATATATAGTCTTTATATATTAAATAATCATAATAATAATGTGAATGTTTACACTTCTTTATTTTTTATGCTCATACTTTTACCTTTACAATAGTTTGCTTTAATATGCAGTATATTTTTTGTAATATTGTTGTGGTGTACACAGTACAGTAGATCGAAGTAAATCAACTCATACATTATCACGTATTATACAGTAATGTGTTGTATTAATAAGTAATATCATACAATAACCCCATTATAGCAGATGCCACATTGAATGGATGAACACATTTATGCATCAATAATTACAACGGAGTATTTCTAAATATAAGTTGTACAAATGATATGTATTTAATACTAATAACATAATGATTCATTTTACTTTCAGATGATAATACTTTTCACTTGGGCTATTGACAATTTGCTTCCAACACATCTTTTTACCTAGGTAAATAATCGGAATACTTCTTCCACCTCTGATTTTAACCTGTCACTGTTTTTAAAACTTTAATTAAATGTTTGATATTTCCAGAGACCCTTTCAGACCGGCAATGCTGCCCTGCATGTAATTCCGATAGTCCATCGGAATGTGACAAAAGTCAGAAGTCTCCCATCCCCCTTGGGAGACTTTCTCCACACATTCCGATGGGCGATTAGTTTTAAACAAAGAGTCCGCAACATAGGCTACTACAGTATCTCTTGTTAACAGAGGGGGGATGGTAGAGCTTTGTCACACCGTTTCAGGGTTAATGAATAGTGGATAGGAGAATTCATAAGGATTTAGGAGAAGAGACTGCAGTGCTTTGAGAATCCGACTGCACTTACACTATCGACGTATTTACGATGCGCCAGCGGACGTCATGAATGTGCGTCTGCTGCTCCCACTTGTTGTACCTGGCAGAGCAAGAAACACTCCAGCCTTTTATTTAAACTTGTTTAAAACATATCTAAATAAATATGTGTGTCCCAGGCCATAAATGCAATTATGCTGTCAGTTTTCAGATAAAGCCACCACACCAGCTTTTATGGAGAAATCAAGTTATATAATAATTAACCAGAGGCATGTTTCTCACTATTTTATGCATAGAAACAACAGGCTACTGTGTGTGTGAGGAATCAGGTGTTTATTTCATATGAGTTTCATTGTGGCAGCGTCCATCACTGCTCTCCCTGGTTGCAATACACAAAGACAGCTAAATGTAAGCTTGTCACTCAGAGGGGGGTGGGGGCCATGGCTGATGGGCCATTAGGTGTGTAAACACACAGCTGATCACCTCAGAGCTGCCGTTTCATTCAGACTATTTAAAAAAAAAAACGTCTGATTTTAACATTGCACAACAATGAACTCAATGTGTGATTGTTATAGCAGTAATATTAAACACTAATAATACAGTAAACTATTAACAATAGTATAATATTATAGCCCGTTTGCCCATGGTGAGATGACGAGGCTTCATTAAAAATAAACCTCTTTTTAGTGAATTACTGAGTTTGGGCAAGTTAATAACGTTGTAATGAAGTTGACTACAGTATATTCATATTTGTCAGTGCTTTCATGTCAATTCGGCGAACATGAACATAAATGATCGTGGTGAAGATGATGATTAAATTAGGATTAAAAATCGGTAGTGAGAGCTGCTGCATTTCCTCCCGTCGGATGTGATATAAAAACAAACCGATTATTTTTGTAGTTGTAAACTCACGTGGATTAAACTACATTTATTAGTGCTTTCATGTCAATTCGGCGAACATATGATACATTAAATGATCGTGAGGATGATGATTAAAAATCGTTTGTATGAGCCGGTCTGCATTTCCTTATGAAAAAACATGGCGATGGTTTTGTACTTACGCCAACGTGGATTAAACAACATTATTTTGTTAAATAAAAACATGGTGATGTTTTGTAAATGATTACATGTCTCTTATTTAGCACAGAATATGATCCTATCCGTGACATATGGATCTTAACAAATATCCGCTATATCAGATACCTCTACTGTAGATCTATCAGCTGTTTATTTCACATGAGTTCCAGTGTGGCAGCTTTTTAATCACTGATCCATCACTGATCCATGATCCATTGCAGCTGGTTACATTATAATTAAATGTATTTATCAAGGGGGCGTATCAAGTCCTGCGGGGGGGTTTCCTTTCAGCAGGGGCCCACCCCGTGCAGATCACAGACCCACATGGGTAGGGGCATCCGAAATGAGGTGCTACATCTGTATATCGGAGATGTGTGCCTTCAGCTATTTCTGCCACAACATCCTTTCTAACATAAATATGCTTAGGTTTAGGTAAAAAATAATGTTGTTAAGGTAAAGGAAAGGATCATGGTTTGAGTTAAAATAGACTTATCCTGGCAGAAAGCACAGAGGGCTAACTTCTCCCACGTGCACACGGCCCTAATGAGCTTCACCAATAAGATGAGGCAAAACTCAGGGGGCACTGCTGCTGCTTGCTTATAGCTTTAAGACCACGGTAACAACTAAAGGCCACACGTTAAAATAAACTGTAATAACTGGATGAAATGTTGAGTTTCTATATGTTTCATTGGTCAGAGTTTATTGACAGTTACAGAATATCAGCGAACATGTCACTGTAGTTCTGATTGGTTGGGAGTTGGGATGGGGGAGGTTCCTAGAGGGAGATAGGGAATGCTATGAGGGATCTAGCAGTGTGTATGTGTGTTAGAGTACTAAGTTCTCATTCATAACACTCCGTTCGATGTCTCACTATGGGATGCGCCTCAACGCGTATGCATCAGAAGCATCAATCTCATTACGCCAATCCTGATTGGCTGGTGATCTTGACGACTACGTCAGGGAATCCACCCACCCTTTAAGTAGCTTGCGCTACGTCGCAGCGTCATTCAAACACCTCTTCTCGCTTCGGAGCACATCTCAAAAATATCAGTAGCCGGGCTAGCTTAACTGTCCACAGACTGAACCACAAGCTAACCTTCGGTCGCCGGACGCTTGCCGGCTACTTTTGCTTCGCACAGGATTTGATTTATTAACACACCAGTTAATACTAAAATCTGCCCCGCCGTTTTTTCTTCCTAAATAACGGTAAGGTTTTGGTTTTTTCAAACGGTAACATACCTGTTACTGGTTTGTCCCTCCTCGTCGACACCCCGGCGAGCGAGGATGGACCCTTCTCTCCCTCACACCAGAGGAGACGGAGGCTCGGAGGCTCGACTCTGCGGCTGCGGGTTCAAGATTTCGAGCACGGACTCACACCAGGTCTGCTCGTCCTGCCTTGGGCTGAAACATGCCCAGGAGGCTATCGACGCCCCCGGTTCGTGCGGACACTGTGCCCGCTTCACCACCAAGAGCCTCCGCCGACGGCTAGCGCACCAAGCTAGCCTGTCGGGCAAGACCCCTTCATGCCTGTTGATTTGCCGGCCGGCAATCGAGGCATGGTGGCGACCGCCGCGGGAGTTGAGCCCCGCGCTGTGTCAAGCTGGGGCTCAACGGCGGCGGCAGCCGCGGGTATGGAGCCCCGCACTGTGACAAGCTGGGGCTCCCAACTGGACCTCACCGTGGTTCCACCCGCGGAGGATGTCCTGGAGCTGGATCAGGGGCGGAGCTTCAGGGGGGGCTGTAGGGGCAGGGCTCCCCGGGCCCGGGACGGTCGGGACCCAATGGGGGCCCGTCGCCGAGGCAGCAGGCTCCGCCCCCGAGATATTCGCCGGCGGGCCCTGCTGCCTCGCGCCACTGAGTGCACTGACGTTCGTGTTCATATTAGGTATAAAGCACTGTAGCCTATAATATGAGTTGAACTTGTGCTGCTATTTTCACACTCACATTTAACATTAAAACATGAAAAATTGCAAGTGAATCCCTTCTATTGTCTCCAAATGTATTTTGGGTAAATTCGTCATAAACAGCCGTCCATCAACATCATACGTAAATGAACGTCATCATCAATCACTTGTCATTCAACAGAGCACTGCCTAAGCATGAGCAGTTATAAACATAAAAGTGGAGCTACAAAACGCAAAGAAAAAGATCAAAAGGACCAAGGAAAAGCCAAATTGTCCAAGCTAGATGGATATTTTTTTCGCCCTACTCCTCCTCCTGCGGGAGATGAACCTGAAGTTGTTGCCACTGCCAGCCGTGTTTCATCCCCGAACGACTCTGTTAAAAATGTCCCTTGAGTGAAGCAGTTCTATGACACTGTAGAGACGCTCTACAACTTTTTTGGTCACAGTATCAAACGATGGGCATTGCTCAGTGAGTTAATGACGCCAGAGAGCAGAACTATCACATTAAAACGCTTATGTCCCACTCGCTGGTCATCTCGCCATGATGCGCTTGTTGCGTTAAGGCACAGATATGGAGACATTATAAAAGCCCTCGTCAAAATATTCCTTACCAGTGACAAAAAGGATGAGCGCAATGAAGCAAGTGCACTCAAGAATGCCATAAGCAAATTTCGCTTTCTATTTTTGGTCAACATGCAGACCAAGATTTTGGAAAGCATAAATTGTGCTTCACAGTTACTGCAAGCAAAAGACGCGGATATTCTCAAAGCATCTACTCTACTGCAAAATGCCATCAGTGTTTTGGTGGAGTATAGGGGACAATTTGATGAGGCGAAGTCCGCCACTCTTGCCCTGGCTACTAAATGGGGAAGTCAAACACAGTTTGAAACAACCAGGGCCAGGAAAGTTAAGAGACACTTTGATGAACTTTCTGAAGACAGCCGCCTCACTGACGCAGAGAGCAACTTTCGGGTGACCGTTTTCAATGCATGTCTCGATATAATCATCCAGCAACTGTCCCAAAGATTCACCAGCTTAAATGCAACTGTGAACATGTTTGAGGCAATTCACCCCAACACACTACTGCAAGCAAAGGATGAGGATTTACACCAAGCTGCCCAGCGGCTTATAGAGCACTACAGTCGGGACATCGCCGCCAGGTTCCCTGGCCAGCTGCTTTCTTTCAGAACCTGTTTCAGGGACCAAATACAAAAGCTAAAATCTGTCGCGGATCTGGTAAAAATGCTCATTGTTTACAACCCAGCAGTAACATCTACATTCAGTGAGGTTTGCACAGCCTTCATCTTATTTCTGACTCTTCCTGTCACCGTGGCAACCGCCGAGCGCTCTTTTCTCCAAATTAAAACTCATCAAAAACTATTTGAGGAGCACGATGGGACAGGAGAGACTGAGTGGACTGGCCTTGCTGTCCATCGAGAGTGACCGAGCCAAGAAATTGGACATACAGCGGATTGTGGACGAGTTCGCGGAGCGCAAGGCTCGCCGAGTACCCTTCAAGTAGTGCTGAGTACACTTCAAATTTAATTTGTACATTAGCCTACTTGTACGTGAATGTATGGGCCGCCGTGCCAATTTTACACTGCTCTGCTCTCATGGTGGCTGCTGGCTGTCCATGGTGAATGGTGTGTCAGAAATGTAGTCATTTTATTAGGCTATGTTTTCGTTGTCCTTGTGGTTTGTTAGACTTTATGTCATGTTATATCATTATTATCTCTGATATATATTTCGTTTCTATATCCTTTGTAGAAACGAAATCTTAAATATTACACCTTTTCTTTAGTTACTTTTCTTTCAAACATTGTTTTAAATTGTAATCTTACTGACTGAGCGACTTTTTACGCACGAGCGTCAGATTACCACCCCGGACTCCCGATATTTTTGTCAAGCTTTATTGGGTTTAAAGGGCCCGGTCATGTGGCCCCGGCCCGGGTCTGATATGTGCCGCCAGTGAGCTGGATTACGTGGAGGAAGATGAAGAGGATACCTCTGAGTTCCTCTTATCCGACTCAGACGAAGATGTCATCTTCGTCTGAGTCCCGCCTCAGCATGGACTTGTAGGCCGTGTGCCAACGCGCTGCGTCCAGGCTGGACATCCCCTGGCCTGAAGTAGCCAAGGAGACCTCCAGATCTCGCTATGAGGAGAAGAACTTGCCCCAAGCCGCGAGGATGACGAGGCAACTTCTCCCAGTCTTTCCAGAGCTGCTGGACGAGGTGTCTGTCTCGTGGAGAGACCGCCCTTTCAGCACAAGGCCCCAATCCAGGGAGCCTCCTTTGGACTTTGAGGGCATGGAGAAGCTCGGCTTGCTCCGCATGCCGCCTATGGAGCCGCTTGTGGCAGCCCACCTCCAACCGCGGCTGTCTTCGGCTAGCAGGAACCCCACGCTGCCGACAAAAGCAGACCGTTTCCAGTCAGCAATGACCGAACGGGCTTACAAAGCGGCAGCTTTGTCCGTCAGGGCGCTCAATGTCTCGTCAATGCTGACCGCTTACCAGGCGGAGCTCTGTGAGACATGACGAACAAACCTGAGCCTGCCGTGTGGGACGAAATCACAGCGATCACGGACATTTGCCTCCGTGTGCAGCGCTGTGCAGTCCAAGCCACGGGCAAATCGCTGGGGATGATGGTGGTGCAGGAGAGAGCCAGGTGGCTTAACCTGACGAACCTTCCGGACCGGGAAAAAGAGGACGTCTTGGACATGCCAATTGTCCCCGAGGGCATATTTGGCACCGCTCTGGCTTCAATGCAGCAGCGGTGTGAGGCCAAAAAGAAGGAGGATGAGGCTCTCCAGCTTTGTCTTCCCCGAAAGGCCCAGCCGCCCCTCCAACGGCCCCGCGACAGACCTTCACTCAGGCTGCCTCACGTCCTTCCCATTTCAAGATCCCGAAACGGCAAAAGCCACAGCCCGCCCCGGGTCTCCCGCCCAGACACGAGGCGAGGACGAGCTGGCCAAGAAAGTCCCCGGTTCCGGCAGCAGCCGCACAGGCACAGCCGGCCCAGACCTTCGGCCATCAGGTGAGGAAAAAGAAGGAGCAGCCTGACAGCCTTCCCTCCTCTCCTCGGTGAAAGAGCTGGAAGTTCCCTGTTTTCCAGCCCCAGAACGTGTTCCACACGTGTTCAAAGCTCATGTGTTTCCGGGGTGCAACCACCCCCATCTTCCCGCCGCCTCGAGTGATGTCAGAACGTCATCCTCAGTTCGCGCCATGAGGGAGATAGACTTCACGTCAAAGACAGCAGTTCTGCTGCTCGTTCAAGTCACACAAACACATGTCTTGTTTTAATAAAACATTTTCCACTGTCGTTTCCAGGCTTAAAGCCAAGGGCGCAGTCAAAAATAATGAAAAGAAAAACAATAAAAACAATAAACAGTCAGGTGACTGCTCCACTTCTGAGAGTGGCTGTTGCCTCTCTCAGAATGCGGACGGTAACCGAGTCTGTGAACGCATCATCCGCGCGCATGCGCAGTGTCGACCGAGGTTGTCAGCCTGGGATACCACCGTGTTCAGACACTAGAGGGCCCCATAACACAACCAATAAAGACACAGAGAGCAAACAACAGAGAATGATCACATCTCCACTCGCTTTGAGAAGCGAAAGGTGGAAGATGCTCACAGCTCTGCTTGGGTTTTCAAGACGATATCACGGGGCTACAGACTCCAATTCGCTGTCACCCCCCCTCACTTCTCGGGCATTGTGCATTCACAAGCCCGGGGAGCGTCGGCTCATATTCTAGAGCAGGAGATTCTCTCGCTACTAGAAAAGAAAGCCATATCCATGTACCCTCCGAACAGAGTCAGAGCGGCTTCTATTCCAAATACTTCCTCGTTCCCAAACGGGGAGGGAACGGAATTCGCCCTATCCTAGATTTAAGGGCTCTGAACAAGTATCTCAGAAAATACAAATTCCGATGCTCACTCACACATCTCTGCTGCGTCTCGTACGTCAGGACGATTGGTTCACATCAATCGACCTGAAAGACGCGTATTTTCACATCCCAGTATATTATCCACACAGGAAATATCTGAGGTTCGCTTTTCAGGGTGTCTGTTACGAGTACAGAGTGCTTCCCTTCGGTCTGTCTCTCAGCCCACGGGTGTTTGTACGATGTACGGAGGCAGCAATAGCCCCGTTAAGGCAACAGGGCATTCGCCTGGCAACCTATTTAGACGACTGGCTCCTTCTTGCACAGTCGGAGCAGGAGGCTATTACGCAGACGAATACCCTCGTGAAACACCTGCTCGACCTGGGTTTCGTAATAAACACAGAAAAGAGCATGTTGTCCCCAGCCCAGACTGTACTCTTCCTGGGCTTACGTCTAAATTCGGTGCCCTTTACAGCCCGCCTGTCAGCAGAGAGAGTGAAAGCCTTCAGGGCTTGCCTCGCTCATTTCCAGCCACGCAAATATGTTCTCTTCAGATCATGTCTGCGGTTACTGGGGCTCATGGCGTCAGCCATCCTGGTGGTACGACTGGGCCGCTTACACATGAGGGAGTTTCAGCGCTGGGTAGCTGCCCTCAGACTGGACCCCGTGCGTCATGGCGCGCGGAGAGTGATGGTCACTGTGGAATGCGTAATGGCACTGCGCCACTGGCTGCACCCGACTTTTCTAGTACGGGGCGTACCTATGGGTGCTGTCCTATCGCGGAAAGTGGTCACCACAGACGCATGTCTGACGGGCTGGGGGGGTATATACGAAGGTCGACCTGTGAGGGGTCTCTGGAGCAGAGATCTCCAACGGTCACACATAAATTATCTGGAGCTTTTAGCGGTGTTTCTCACCCTAAACGCTTTCTGCCTTTTCTCAAAGGACATCATGTCCTCGTGAGGACAGACAACACGACCACAATATCGTATATAAACCGTCAAGGGGGTTTGCGTTCTCTCCAGTTACACATGCTGGCACGCAAACTGATTTTATGGAGCTGCGGACGTCTCCTCTCTCTGAGAGCGACGCACGTACCGGGAGTGATGAACCTCGGGGCAGATCTGCTGTCCAGAGGTGCACCACTATATGCAGACTGGACTCTACATCCAACAATTGTGAGTCAGCTGTGGGTGCGTTACGGCCGGGCCGCGGTAGATCTGTTCGCGTCAAAAGAAAATGCTCAATGTCAGCTGTTCTTTTCAATGCGCGATCTAAACGCACCGTTAGGCGTGGACGCGCTCGCACACGTTTGGCCTCCGGTCCTTCTGTACGCGTTCCCACCCCTGGCTCTAATACCCCAACTCTGGCCAGAGTGAGAAACATCGCCACACACTGATCCTAATAGCTCCGCACTGGCCTGCAATGTACTGGCTGGCGGAGATATATCAGCTGCTGTGCGGGCAGCCGTGGCAGCTCCCGTTACGCAGGGACATACTATCTCAGGCGGGGGGGACGATTTTTCACCCACACCCAGAGCGCTGGCACTATGGGCCTGGCCCGTGAGTGGTATAATTTGAGTACAGTGGGGCTTCCTCAGAAGGTGATAAACACTATTCAGAGTGCAAGGGCTTCCTCCACCAGGTCTCTCTATGACTGTAAGTGGAGGGTGTTTGAGGAGTGGTGCCTTCAAAAGGGACACATCTCTTTTCAATGTCCTGTCGGTGTGATTCTATCATTTCTACAGGACCTGATTGATAAACACAGAGCTTTCTCTACGATTAAAGTGTACCTGGCTGCTATTGCCGCATGCCATGTGGGCTTTGAGGGAAAGACGGCTAGCCAACATCCCTTGGTCTGCCGTTTTATGAAAGGGGCTCGCAGGCTCCTCCCGTTTCCAGGTCACTGGTGCCCTTGGGACTTGGCAGTGGTTTTAGATGGGCTCACTCGACCTCCATTTGAACCCCTGGAAGAGCTGACATAAAACACCTGTCACTGAAGACAGTGTTGTTACTGGCTCTGGCATCTGCCAAGCGAGTCAGTGACATTCACGCGCTCTCTGTACATCCTTCATGCACTCAGTTTGCCCCGGGGCAAACGAGAGTGTTGCTGAAGCCCAACCCTGCCTTTGTGCCCAAGGTGGTTGGCTCATGCACCCCCATTGACCTTGAGGCATTTCCTTCACCGCTATGTTCCTCTGAAGAACAGCGGCCGAATTTGCTGTGCCCAGTTCGTGCTTTGCGCACCTATATGGACAGGTCAAAAGAGTTTCGATGCAATGACCAACTCTTTGTATCCTGGGCTAACCCTCATAAGGGCAAGCCCGTTACCAGGCAACGGCTCTCCCACTGGATTGTGGAAGCGATAGCTCTGGCTTATACGAGTCAGGGTTTGCAGGCACCAACGGGCCTGCGTGCTCATTCTACTCGTGGACTGGCTACATCCTGGGCTTTGTTCAAGGGTGTTTCCATCCAGGACATTTGTGCAGCAGCGAGCTGGTCTTCACCGCTCACTTTTGTCCGCTTTTACAGACTAGATGTCTCTGCTCCAAGTGTGGCCCGTGCAGTGCTGGGCCCCGTGTTGGGACAGGGTTCTACCTGTTAAGTACTGTTTTGTTTTGGTGATTTTCGAGATAAGCATGTCTAGCAATACGGGAGTCTCAATATCCCATAGTGAGACATCGAACGGAGTGTTATGAATGAGAACTATAGCTTACTAACGTAACCCCAGTTCTCAGAGTAACATGAAGTGAGATGTCTCACCAGACGGCCCTTCTTGCTGAGGCGAAGCGAGAAGAGGTGCTTATTTTGAATGACGCTGCGACGTAGCGCAAGCTACTTAAAGGGTGGGTGGATTCCCTGACGTAGTCGTCAAGATCACCAGCCAATCAGGATTGGCGTAATGAGATTGAGCTTCTGATGCATACGCGTTGAGGCGCATCCCATAGTGAGACATCTCACTTCATGTTACTCTGAGAACTGGGGTTACGTTAGTAAACTATAGTTAATTTTGTTTTGGTGTGGTTACAGCCAACAGTAACCTGTGTTCAGTGACTACTACATTCAAGTCTCATGGAGTTCCTGTAGTGAGATGATACAAAACTTTAGTAACAAAATTGACCTTTTTGTATCAAATAAAAGTAGAAGATGATATGATGTGTTTGGGTTATTTCCTTTGTAAAAGTAAAATGTGACAATTTTTTTACATGTTAATGCTTCTGTAGCTGCCTTTGTTTCTGAGTGCTTTTTAATTGGCATGTGTGATACTTCAATTTTTAAAATGGTAAAAATGTAAATGTAAACCACTACAATAGTGTAATCCTGCATTATATCTTGTGTTTTAATTTTGGGAATTGCTCGGGCAGTTAATTAATCTAAATACATTGATCTGTGTACCTGAAGTGAACTATTGAAAGATTCACCCAGACGAGTGGGCAGTGTAAACACTAGTTTGTTTTGTTCATTGATTTCCATTTGGACCCTCAGGCTGAAACACAACCTGAAACAAATCTGCCACTGTGCTCGTCTCCACGGTATGTGCCGCACTACTGAAGTCACTAAAGGCTGGATCCGCCCATGGCTGTATGTGTACATCTCTATACATACATCTTCTAATGATATGCAAATATAATGATTTTTAATCCAGACAGCTGGTAAAGGTGGAAATTACTATTGGATCTGATTGATCACACATTATTAATTTAACCCTCCTGTTGTCTTCGGGTCAAATCTGACCGATTTACTACTTTCATCAATCATAACTTTTTTTGTTTTACATTCGATTGCATTAAGGCTTTATGATATCCTTCACAGCAGACATTTGAACATATAAAATTGCTGATCACCACTTTCATTGAATTTTGGATGATTTAGTCAACTTAGTCAACACCCATGTGTTCCCGGTAAAAATGACCGCCATAAAGAAAAGGAATTAGTAACCATCCGGATCAGATAAAACAAACACCCACACACACACATACTCTAGATGTGTCCCCCCCCCCTTATGTGCCCATCCCCCCATGTGAATCACACCTGGCACACACAAACACACAGAACAATTTGATACATTTCCCGCTCTTATGTGCCCATCCCCCACATGGATCACACCTGGCACACGCAATACATGTTCAGTGTCTATTCTTTGTATATTTACTGCAGTTTTTCATGTATACCAGTAGTCTGATACAATATTTACAGTTTGAAAGGGTTTTTAATGAAATTTGGTGATGATTAATGGTTTTTGTGTTAATGTAATAGCAGTTAAAACAGGACCGGTCAAATTTGACCGCGAACACCAAAGTAAGGGGGGGAAAACGAAGACAATAGGAGGGTTAAATAAAATCACAAAACATGTCAAGTGATACATGATACCCATAATTAGTAGCAGTTGCGTTGTGTTACCTGTGTGCAGTAATCAGGTAAAGTGTGATGCACTAAAGACTCCAGGGGAACACACACTGACAGGTGCAACAAACAGAGAACACGTTTCTTCCTGCCTCCTTGGGACCAGCCCTAGAAAATATAACTCAGCAAAGTGCAAAATCACATGACTTTCATTTCATTCAGTATTTTATTGACAGTGTGACACAATGAGGGCATGCTCTCTGCTGGAATTCAAAGCTGGACAATGGATTTAAATATATGAAAGGAATAAATAACAGCATGAATGATACTGAATAGTTGTACAGCATAATGATGCTTTGTACGAGAGGTGGATTTTTTAATCATGGTTAGGTCTGTCGATCAATATCATCACCGACCTGAGAAAACATCAAATTGCGTTCATCATTTTGTTGGTCTGATGGGGGCAGAAAATTAGCAGAAGGAAAAAAATGTTACAAAACGATTCTCAATTTGCAGCCAGGAAATATGAAGCATTTCCCGTCATGTTTCTGGTGACGTTTAATTCTACTTACATACTCTCTTGTTTTGGTCTTAAAGCTCCTGAGAAAACACCTGCCTATTTTTCTGCTAAATGTTTCATAAGCTTCCCTTATCTTCAATGGCATTTCACTGGAAACCGCTGTCTGCTACAGCTGTGAATGGAGTTGTGTGAGCAGAGAGATAGAATCAGAATCAGAATCGGTTTTATTACCGAGTAGGTTTACACATACGAGGAATTTGCTTTGGTATGTGGTGCATACAGAGACACAGAAAGAAGAATAAGAATACGTAGCAAGGACTGTGATGACTATTAAAAACAACTATTTTAAGACTATTATAACAAATTAACAATATTTACCTATGACGAATACTATAAACTGTATCTAAAGTGGAGAGGCTCAGGACCCAAAATGCATAAAGCATTTTAATAAAAGGTAAAAAATACAAGAAAAACACAAAACGCTCCCTTGGAGGAAAAAGGCAAAAACACAAAATAATCACTTTGAGGATCAGAAATTGAGAACATTGGGGATCAAAAATGCTAAACAAAAACACTTTCTTGGAGAATCAAAAAACTGAACACAAGGAGTCTATCAAAGAAACCTTACTCATGGCTGGCAGACTTGGTATGACCAGAAGAACTGGCACAGGGCAAGGGGAGACGCAGAGTATATATACACACAAGGTAATGGGACACAGATGGCAACAATTAAGCGAGGAGCTGACAATCACACTGGAGGGAAAACACACAATGGCAGGAAGGGCTTTGGAACGGGAGGGAAAGGTGACTACAAAGACTTGGGTTTGCTTACATGGAATGTCGGATGGACTCGGAGTGACCTAGGCAGGCGCAAGCAACGGACACAGGCTTAAAAACGCTTCGACACAGGGAATGGGCCTACAAACCTTGGTGCCAGCTTCCTGGAGGCTACGTTCAGGGGTAAGTCTCTGGTCCTCAGGAGCAGGACAGCGATATCAATCAGCCATTTTCTTCATGCATACGCCGCCGAGTCAGGCTCTCCACATCGTTAGCCAAGGCCCGCAGCGCCTCTACTTCCTGCAGCGGTTACTCAGTTTATTTCAGTGCAGCTCTGGCAGTAAACAATGACCAAACCGCCTCTTCAGAGGCCCCGCTAAAATTCATAACTGTGCCTGTCCTCGGAGCTAAGTAGTAGCAGGCATGACAGTGCCTCGTCGGTGACGCACATAGCTAACTGTAGTGTTTGAGTCTCTATTGGCCATCCCAGCTAGAAATGTTTGGTTCCCAGAATGTTCTTCTGAAAGGTAGGATAACGTTCTCTAAAAACATTCTTAAAATGTTTGGTGATAACCTTCTTAAGATGTTTTTGATAACATTGTTAGAACATTATGCCCTACTATTCTTGAAACATTTTCAGCTGGAAGTTTTATTTTGGTTCCCAGAATGTTCTTCTGAAAGGTAGGATAACGTTCTCTAAAAACATTCTTGAAATGTTTGGTGATAACCTTCTTAAGATGTTTTTGATAACATTGTTAGAACATTATGCCCTACTATTCTTAAAACATTTTCAGCTGGAAGTTTTATTTTGGTTCCCAGAATGTTCTTCTGAAAGGTAGGATAACGTTCTCTAAAAACATTCTTAAAATGTTTGGTGATAACCTTCTTAAGATGTTTTTGATAACATTGTTAGAACATTATGCCCTACTATTCTTAAAACATTTTCAGCTGGAAGTTTTATTTTGGTTCCCAGAATGTTCTTCTGAAAGGTAGGATAACGTTCTCTAAAAACATTCTTCAAATGTTTTGTGATGACCTTCTTCAAATGTTTTTGATAACATTGTTCGAATATTATACCCTACTATTCTTAAAACGTTTTCAGCTGCAAGTGTTTTTGTTGTTCCCAGAATGTTCATCTGAAGGGTAGGATAACGTTCTCTAAAAACATTCTTAAAATGCTTGGTTATAACATTTAAAAAATGTTTTTGATAACATTGCTAGAACATTATGCCCTACTACTCTTAAAACGTTTTCAGCTGCAAGTTAGATTTTTTTATGTTGCCAGAATGTTATTATTTTAGAGTAGGATAATGTGCTTTATCGTTCTGATTTATCAGAAGTCTTTTTTTTTTTTAAAGCTGCGACCAGCAGCTAGTACAAGTCACTGTCGGTGTCACATATACTGGAGGGGACATAAGCAATGCGCCAGAATCAAGGTGAGACTATCCGCATCTTTTAAAACTTTACGCAAAAGTAAACGCCTTCATAGAGTTGTTTATTGCCGTTTCTGTAGTTTAAGAGGAAAAACACGGCATGTCTCTAGCTGAAACAGCTGAGAAGTTATGACGCTTTGAACACAACGTGATATTTGGGATCGTGTACGGCACATGGGTCTCAAAGGGTTAAGCCCGGTGCCCCCGGCAACATCTTGCAAGAAACAGCGTCTGAGGGCTTCTTAACATTTAACAAAGTATGAATGTGTCATACCCACTTAACGGGAAGAAACTCAGCTACCTGACGATATGAACCATTTGTAATGAAACAAAACACAAGTCTAACGCCGAGCCTCTGAATTAGCACTAAGCGAAAGAGTGCTAACGCACTTAGCACATAACTCACGGTAGAAATATGTTATACTTCATCAGATCTGCACAGACAAGATATCATCTGAAAGCTGAGATTCAACGGATTCCAATGGTATAAGTATCATCACTGTGCGACCAAAACTCGGGGCAGCTAAAGCAAAACCAGACAACACACAACTTCACTTTACGTAGCCAAAACAGCAAATACGTCTTACCTTTGCTGTTTTCTGATCAAAAGTTGTGTTCAAGGGCATTCAAACACAGATAAACACTGCTGAAGGTTAATCCAATGTCTCTGTGTCCCTTTGAAATGATTACTGATAATCCATCATCATATTTATGGCAATAAGCCTAGTTTTCAGTTTTCAGAGCGTAACATAGCTTTCGGTTTGGGCAAACTGCGTGTGCATCACTCTCACTCCTAAATGGTAATGTGTAGGTGGATTTAGGAACTTCCCTCTCAATTATATTGGCTCTAACGCAGGGGTCGGCAACCTTTTTGATATGAAGTGCCATTAAAAAAAAAAAAGTTTTATCAGCGTGCCGACGATCGTGACTTATCAACAGGGGGAGGGGGTGTGAGGAGTTCTACGCTCGTGAACTGTCAACAGAAGGGCGGGGGGAGCCTCGCTGCGGGGAAGCAGTGTTTGGACCTGTCAGCGCAACTTACATGATGCCGAATTTAACAAACAAATTTAAATAATTGGTTTAAACGGCATAATAATAAGGGCGATCGTCCGTTCTGTGATTCTCCAGAACACACAGATGGCCAGTCCGCCGTTTGTAGCATATTATTTCGATGAGAGATGAGCAGATCGCCACTGGGCTTTCAACTAAAGACACAGCCACGTAAAAACTGCGGCATTTGTACAGCTCCTTATGGGTAGCCTACTGCAATTTGTGAAGTGTGGTGAAACGATCAGCACTGCACCACGGAGGAAAGCGGCAGAAAGTCGCCTGGAGTTAAAGAGAGCGGGGCTGTGTTGCGTGCATGGCTTCCTTCTGCAGGTAACAGGGAGACGTGCTCAGGCGGCGGTCTCGTTCAGGATCCGAAAATAAAATTTTAATATTTTGCACACTTATTCCGATTATTCCTAGTGGGCCACTGGTTACGGTGCCACGTGCCAATGGTGGCACGCGTGCCAGGGGTTGCCGACCCCTGCTCTAACGGTTCAAAAGTGGTGTCAATCACCAAAATCGACCAATGGGTTCCAGAGATATGGCAAATACACCCAAATGACCCCAGAGGTGAGTTATTTTTTCTAAACCTCTCTAAAAAGGTCAAATTTCACTTGTTTTGCATTAATCTTGATACAGGGTACTTATTATATGTTATAGTTTGGATTCCTAAAGCTTTTTGTCTACTATCCCATCATTCAAGGGTGGTTTTCACTATAAGTAATGGGTTTTTTTTGGACGGAAACTATAATTTAAATAGTTTTACTATGTTCAATCTGAATTTACTTTTCTTTTTAAAAACATCTATATTGATTCTGACTTTTTACATCCAACTCACAGGTGTATCATTGCTTTGAGAAAAAAGATTATTAATTTATCCCTTTTTAGAAGTGAAGATATAGTCATTTGTTCTGGGCATGTCATTTTCGAGCCTGAAACCTGAAAAACAGGCTCAGGGCTTAACAGGTTAAGAAGGTTATCAAAAACATCCTAAGAAAGTTATCACAAAACATTTAAGAATGTTTTTAGAGAACGTTATCCTACCTTTCAGAAGAACATTCTGGGAACCAAAATAAAACTTCCCGCTGAAAACATTTTAAGAATAGTAGGGCATAATGTTCTAACAATGTTATCTAAAACATCGACAGGACATCTTAACAAGGTTATCACCAAACATTTTAAGAATGTTTTTAGAGAACGTTATCCTACCTTTCAGAAGAACATTCTGGGAACCAAAATAAAATCGCGCTGAAAACGTTTTAAGAATAGTAGGGCACAATGTTCTAACAATGTTATCAAAAACATCTTAAGAAAGTTATCACCAAACATTTAAGAATGTTTTTAGAGAATGTTATCCTACCTTTCAGAAGAACATTCTGGGAACCAAAATAAAACGTTGCGCTGAAAACATTCCTTGAACAATTCATGTTTTAGAACCAAAAATGTCTAGCTGGGAACTCACACATGCCACCGCATGAATTACGTGCTTGTTTGTTTTTTTCAAAAGGAAAATGTGGTGACACAACCCAGTCTCACAGCATTTCGTGTTATAGTCACGAAATTTAATCTATTGATTCGTGTTCACCAACACGACTTTCCACTTTATTTCGTGTCACACAGAACGATTTTAAAAGCAATGTATTTCTATTGGTAGTATGTTTTCGTGCCTGCAACACGTATTTTTGCCCTCGGTCTTGGAAGACCGGAAGCTGTGTGGTTCATAAAAACATGTTCTTACTCAATATCAAAGCCACGATTATGTGTTCTTAGTTTAAATCGTATAATGTCTGACTTTTTTTGTCGTCTGTGAGGAAAGAAATGGGGCTCAGAGCCTCAGAATACTGAATCTGTATTTTTTTAAATCTTTTTTTCCTTCTAATTTGTTATTCTTTTCTAAATAACACACTGTTATTTACTCAACAATAACACACAATTATCCTTGTTTTTATTTATTTGTTTAATTTCCATAATCTCGTTTTTTTTTGGCGTCCGTCAGGAACTGAATTTCAAAAATAAAAATAACCGGAAACAGCCGTAGGCCTATAAGGGACATTTCGCGCATCATCGAGTTTAGGATGGCCGAAGACACTACACTACCCATAATCCCCAGCTATCGTTTAGGACTACAGTCCCCCGTGATTAATCTTCAAGCTCTGGGGTTGGATGTTGAGTGGCAGTGCACCAAGGTTACGCCGAGCGTCAAACAGCTCTTTGAAATGGAACGAAACCACGGCAGACTAACCAAAACTGGAATCGAACGTCCCCCCCGTCCCCAGAAACTACACATGCTGGCTATTGTGTTTTGCAAAATGTTCTATGGGACGTCTCTACTGGGAACGTTTTCGTTTTTCCCACAATTAGAAGTTGCCAGTATTAAACACATTGGTGTGATCAAATGTAAAACATATAATTAATAAATGGGTGAAATCGCTGTATCCATAATGGGAATTCAGGGAAGGTGATTGTGAAGTGCCAACAATCAGGAGAGATATTTGATAGTTGGTGCTTGAGAAGACTAAACATTTATCTGCAATTGACATGAATGGAAACGAGTAATAAAATATATTCATTACTCTTTATTCTCTACTAATAGTTAATTAAAGACTGTGTATAATGGCTATTTTGCCCATCCCTATCAAGATTTCAAGATTTTCTAAGGTTTATTGACATATCATATACACAACTATGGTGTAGTTATGCAATGAATGAAAAACTTGGGTCGCAGGTTCCTCAACAGTGCATTACAAGACATCTATCAATATGTGTGTATACCTCCACCATTAAACTGTCATATTCTGCACATTTCTTATACTATCTACATACATAAGAGTATAACATTGCAGGAAAGCAATATATTAGACGTTAATATTTAAAAGAAGACCTTAATCTAAAGTATTATTTAATGTTTAAATAAAGGTTAATTCGTTTTTCTGTTTTGCACATCCTCCTATTAATATCTTTGTACATCCGGCACTAAACTGTTTTATTGTAGAGATCACTTATAGTATCTTCTTGATTTTTTATATTCTATATTTCTATCATTGACCTTCTACTTTCCCCCTATGAAAGTATGTACTCTTAATATTTTTTTTAATCAAATATAACACATAAAAACAATAATTCAATAACGTGCTTTAACCACTAGGCGGTGCACACAAGGTACACACAGCCATAATAACTTTTTATTATTAGTGTAGGACACTTATGTATGTATAACATCTCAAGATGTGTAGTTTTATTCATGTTTTCACATAATTTTACAGCATATTGCTATATTATTTCAGACTCAGTATTTACATTCTCATATTAAAAGAAAATCAGTAATATCTTCAAAAACTACAAGTCCTTTTATATCAGTTGTGCACCGTCATGGTGTAAATATAACCTATCTACCAATTAGATCAAATGTAAAAGTCAGCCGAATTAATGTTGATACTGCAAGGAGAGAAATTGAAGATGTTGTTTAATTGCTGATATATTTATGATCCACGTCACGTATTCAGTTTCGGTGGCAGTTCTTCCAGTTTGTCCAAAGGTCTTCTAATCAGGGCTCTATAAATAAAGAACTACGGCAGATGTGTAATATGTAATGCAGCCGAACCGTGTATTACAATGCCGTTATGTGATGACTTCCAAAGAGAAAAGCAAGCACACTCAGAATAAAGTATTATTTTCTTTTAAAAGAAAATGTTTTTCGGATTTCATATCGCATAAACACCATATCCCAGTGTGCATTGCGGCTAAAACATCCAATCAACGATCTTAAACCATAGCTGAGGATCTTGGGTAATCAGTTCAGTGGCTGTGAATCGCAATGATTCTCGAAATGTCCCTTATAGGCCTACGTCTGTTTCTGGTTATTTTTATTTTGAAATTCAGTTCCTGAGGAACGGCTAAAAAGCCCGAGATTATGGAATTAAACGAATAAATAAAAACAAGGATAATTGTGTGTTATTGTTGAGCAAATAACTGTGTTATTTAGAAAACAATAACAAATTAGAAGGAAAAAAAGATTTAAAAAATACAGATTTCAGTATTTTGAGGCTCTGAGCCCTATTTCTTTTCCTCACGGACGGCACAAAAAAGTAGGACATTATACGATTTAAAATAAAAACAATAATCGTGGCTTTATAATGAGTAAGAACCTTTATATATACAGTATATGATAAGAACATGTTTTTATGAACCACACAGCTTCCGGTCTTCCAAGACCCGACCGGACAAAAAGATGTGGTGCAGGCACGAAACACACTACCAATAGAAATACATTGCTTTTAAAATCGTTCTGTGTGACACGAAAAAAATGGGAAACTCGTGTTGGTGAACACGAATCAATAGATTAAATGTCGTGACTATAACACGAAATGCTGTGAGACTGGGTTGGGTGACATCAGATTTTTTAAAACATCCTTTTTAAACAAATGCAACAACTTGTGTTTTATGACAACTTCTGCTCAATTCTGTTTGTTGTAAAGGACTTTGGCACAAACCTGGTTTGTTTTTTAACACTAGAACCGCCAGGGGTCGCTTTATACCTATAACCGCCAACAGGTAAAATGTACCCGCTATTAGAATGCATTGATTTTCAAGGTACAATGTTCTTTTATTTATCATACTAGAACACAGGGTTAAGAGTGAGTTTTGATCGCTCAGTGATGAAACTTATACCAATAGAATCTGTGGACTCTCAGCTTTTCATATTTGTATACTTCATGCAGATTGCATGAAGTATAAAAGATCGCTACGGTGAGTTATGTGCAAAGTCTCTCTCTCTCATTTTTTCAATCTGACTTCATATTGACAATTTTTAACAACAGAGGGTGCTACATAACGACACTTTCAGGAAAAGTCACGGACTGGGAGACTTGAATATTTTATTGAAAAAAAAGTTACATACAATCAAAAAACTGCTGCGGGTAAAATGTACCCTTTGGCAGTTCTAGTGTTAAAGCGCTCTACAAATAAATATGACGTTGACCGTGTTAATATTTCGCATCACAGGAACGTTTTACATACAAATAATAACCTCCTGAAAACCTATAAAAAACGTTCTGTCATCTCAGGCCTCAATAACATGAAAACAACATGCGAGCAGAGCGTCAATCAGAGCGAGCAGAGCGTCGAGCAGAGCGTCGAGCAGAGCGTCTCACCTGGCAGTGCTTTTACTCATCCGCCTCGCGAAAAGTGAAGGGCAGGGCTGCCTCTCTTCCGCCGGCGTGGAAAGGAGGATTTGCACCGAGGGCATGGCGGAGTGGCCTGAACGTTCTCCGCGGCTCGGGCCTGTTTTCTGCCTATCTTGTACTGCTGTAGCGGAGGCCTGCTTCCACCTGTCCTGTTTCTGCTGTACCGGAGGCCTGCTTCCACCTGTCGTGTGCTGCTGTGCTGAGGAGATTTTACACCGGGGACATCGCGGGGAGACCAGAGCGGCTCCACGTTCGGGCTGGGGCCTGCTTTCCACCTGTCCTGTTTCTGCTGTAGCGGAGGCCTCTACCTGTCGTGTGCTACTGTGCTGAGAGAGGATTTACCCCGGGGACATCGCGGAGAGACCGGAGCGCCTCCACGTTTCGGGCTGGGGCCTGTTTTCGCCTGTCCTGTGCTGTTGTGCTGTGGAGGATTTGCCCCAAAACATCACGGATGCTGTGCTGGTCTGGGAAAATGGCCCTCATAGTGTTTCTGCTGTGCCTGTTAGCTGTTTTGGACAGTGAGAAGTTCTCTCTCTTCGCTTGCCTGCCATGATGGTTCTTCAGGACTGCTTTTTGAGCTCTCGTCACACTTTCGCAGACCTTGCTGGTGATTTTAAGGTAGATGACAATTTAGGTGTGTCGATTAAGAGGAAAGATGCCTGTTTTTTTTGTTATTATTGCTATCTGGTAATGTACAACTTAATCCTGGTCCGCCCATTAGTAGTAGTCAGATCGCTACTCCTGCTGATTTTAAAGCTAGATCTGGGTTGGGATTTATCCACTTGAATGTGCGCAGTCTTTTACCTAAACTAGATTTTGTTCCCATTTGGGCGAACTCGACTGACGCTGATGTCATTGTTTTATCAGAAACGTGGCTAAATAAATCTATTTTGGCCTCTGACATATCCTTAAATGGTTATAATGTATATTGTACCGACTGACCTAATAAAGGTGGTGGCGTTGCCATTTATGTGAAGAATACGTTTAGTGTAACCACATTGGTTTCCAAATCAATCAGTAAGCAACTCAAATTTCTCTTTGTCTTCGTTAGCAAATATTTTATCTAAACGTGACTACAAGGAAATAGTGCTACTTCGCGATTTTAACTGGGACTGGTTAACTACAGTTTCAGAGGATTTTAAAAACCTTTGTATCTCTTTAAATGTTACTCAGATTGTAGACAGTCCTACTCGCCCTAACATTAAGTCCCCAAATAAATCCTCCTTAATTGATCTCATTTTAACTAATGCTCCCCATAAATACTCATCTGTGGAAGTATTTGCAAATGATGTGAGTGACCACTGTGTTGTAGCCACAATCAGGGACACTCAGGTCCAAAAGGTTAAACCTTGCATTATAATAAAGAGCGACACAAAACATTTTGTGGAGCAGGGTTTTGTACATGATCTGTTTGGCTTTGATTGGGTAAATCGATCTGTGTGCTGATGTTGAAACTGCATGGTCTTATTTTTATCTTGGTTTTATGGAAATGATTGATAGACATGCACCCCTGCGTAAATTTAGAGCGAAGGGACGAGACAATCCTTGGTATTCTGCTGAATTGTCTATTTATTTATTTAATCGTTTATTTGAACCGGGACAGTGCACATTGATGAACACTTTAAAACAAAATAATGCTTACAAGTGTAAATGAGCCGGATTTTAGCTTTGAGCTAATTTCCATCCGTAGTCCCGTCACATACAACATATAAGAACATGACATTGTGAAGAAGACGCCTTCATCACAGTTGGCATAGGGGCATGGTAAAAGGCACACTGAGGGAAACACATTAATAACTTTGCTGGACATTGGTAAAATAAAACCCAAGTCATTATTGGTAGTGATGTTACATATTGCGCCGAGGCTTCGGAGCGTGTGTCGAGTAATCCCCGAAGCTTTTTGTGAAGCCTGTATCGAGGCTTGTATCGTTTTGGGCCAGTGACGTCATCGATGACAAACGAAGCCTCGCTGCCTGTCGATACCACGTGACTGCTTCAGGAAGCGCTTCAGATCTTGGCGCGATCTTCGGACAGATAAAAACCCATGGGATTCGATTCAAGATGTGTGAACCTTGTGATAGAGGAGAACACTTGTCGTTTGCCAGTTTTGGTTGTACGATATTTTTGCAACTCGTTAGAATGGAGCCAGCAAAGAAGAGAAGGACTTCCCCTGTGTGGGAACACTTAGATCTGATTTCTCCCAATAAGGTAGGTTGCATACATAGTATATTACAACAGATGTATTATGTTAGATTTTGTATGGTTCATTTTTTTACTTTTTCTATTTCATTCAAAGGTGAAGTGTTTAGTGTGCTCCAGGGAACTGGGTTACAATAACAATACTTCATCCATGCTAAGGCATTATCGTGCCATACATGAGATCAAGGAGGGACATGGAGGTGGACCTGTTCAAGGTTTGTCATTTCATATTTTGGAATAATATATTTTATAATTTAACCATGTTAACTTCACTTTATCATGCAAATAAAAGAAAGTTATAAGATACTCATTCTTAACAAAGCTTTCCTTTTCCCCCCCCAGCTAGGCCTACCAGAAAACAGGATCTGGATGAGGCCTTGGTCAACCTGATTGTGAAGGATACACAACCATTCAGTGTTGTGGAGGATGTGGGATTTAGGGCATTTGTGGCCTTATTGGATCCAAACTATGTCATCCCCACACGGCAGGTGTGTAAGACTTCATGTATAGAGGAAAATTGTTTATTTTTTCATGGCATTTGACAATTAACCAGTGATTTCCCCTCTTTTAGGCTATTAAGGCTATGGTGGATGCCAAGTGTGTTCTAGAAAGGAACAAGGCCATAGCTGAAATGCAGAAGGTGGCTGCAGTGAGCTTGACCTCTGACATGTGGACGTCCATCAATATGGATGCCTATCTGGCTGTAACCTGCCACTTTGTTGACGATAACACACGTCTTCATTCTGTGTTGTTAGGAGTGCAACAATTTCCCCAAACACACTGCTGAAAACCTGGCCAGAGTGAAAGCCTCCCTCATGGAGGAATGGGGAATCACAGACAAGGTCACTTGCCTTGTGACGGATGGTGCAGCCAATATGATTTCCTGTGGCAAACAATTAAAGCTACGTCATGCAATATGCATTGCACATACACTGAATTTGATTGTCAAAAAATCTCTTGACATGACCCCTGTGCTGTGTGATATTCGGGCCAAGGCAAGAAAACTGGTGGGATATTTCAGGAGCAGCACCCTTGCTAAGTTATGTGCTTTGACCTTTCTTACATTGGTTAGTAATGAATAATAATGCTATGTTTATGTTACTGCTACTTTGACAATTAAATACATCTTTAATTTTGTGTTAAAGGAGAAGCTTGTATCGGTGCAAAGGCAATTGGGAAGGCCCACACTGAAGCTCCTGCAAGAGATGGAGACCCGCTGGAACAGCACTTATCACATCTCTTCGCTCTTTCACGGACATCTCTCAGCGAGAGGTTGAGGGCATCGTTAGGAGGATGAAGCCCTCCACCTGTGTCCTGGACCCCTTCCGTCAGCTCTGGTGAAATCTTACATCTGTACCATGAGCCCCATGATCACTAAGATCGTAAACATCTCTCTCCAGGCTGGCCATGTCCCCTCTGCCCTAAAAACCGCTGTTATCAAACCCCGTCTCAAAAAACCCTCCCTTGACCCGGGAGTCCTGGCCAACTACAGACCCATATCCAACCTCCCATTTCTATCAAAGGTGCTGGAAAAACTAGTTGCTGCTCAGCTCCAGGACCATCTAAACTCCAACAACTTATTTGAGAAGTTCCAGTCTGGTTTCCGCTCAGGCCACAGCACAGAAACTGCCCTGGTCAGGGTCACCAACTACCTGCTGATGACGGCTGATGCTGGCTCTCCCTCTCTCCTCATCCTCCTCGATCTCACTGCAGCTTTCGACACCGTCGATCACGGCATCCTCCTCCATCGTCTGCACTCCACCATCGGACTCTCTGACTCTCCCCTTGACTGGTTCAGATCATACCTCACCGGGAGAACAGAGTACGTATCCTTGGGCGAGGCAGAGTCGGGTACCCACGACGTCACCTGTGGTGTCCCTCAAGGATCAGTTCTCGGCCCCACCCTTTTCACACTCTACATCAGGGGTGGCCAACCAGTCAGAGGTTAAAGTGTTTATGACACGATTGCTGGTATATGGCATTAATATGTTCTGAAAGGCTTAAATATTCATAAAATATAATCAATTTCCCCTAAATATAAACCAATAGTCTTTATTTCACGTTATTTTGTATATTGTCGCTAAAAACATACCATCTGAGCAGACCATGAAAAACCGTTAGTGACGTCTGCGCCAGAACTGCCAGCGCGTGAAAAAGGTGAAGGCTCTTGTGTGTATTCTGTCTCCGTTTTCGTCTTTAAATCAACATGCCTTCTCGCTGTGTTGCGGCAAATTGCTCAAATACGAACAAAGATGGAGTGAGTTTGTTTAAATTTACGAAAGAACTTAGTTTGAGAAGCCAGTGGACCGCTCAAGTACAGCGAACTCGCCAGGGCTGGAGTCCATCAACATCGTCTGTGCTGTGCAGCGCTCATTTCACCGAGTCATGTTTTGACAACAAACCGTTGTTGAAAGAGTCTTTAGGATTTAATGTTCAGCATAAAGTTATTCTGTTGCCAGACGCTATCCCTTCACTGTTCAAGAGACCCAAACAGAAATCCCCGGTCAAAAGAAAGACATTAGCTATAGCTAAAAGACAGCGCCTTGAGGTAGGTGTTTACGTTTGTCTTTTTTGTGCTATTGATTTGTTGTCAATTGTTGTTGTCCCTACTTGAATATCAGGGTTTCCGTTAGCCGGTAATTACCGATTTTTAGCTGGTAACATTTATAGAGAGAGAGAGAGAGAGGGAGAGAGGAAAAGAGAGGATCCGTTTCTGCCGTGTTATTATCCAAAGTTATTACATGGTTTAGTTGAATACTCTATTCTGATTGGTCAATTCAGAACACGTGACACGTTGTTATTCCAGAACAGACAGACCGCTGTCAAGGACTTATTGACCGTTGTTAAGGACGCTTACAAAGAAGTTCGGTCGATTTAACTGTATACAGTTTGGCCGAAAAGCAAACTGCATGCAGTTTGCTTTTCAAACTGGGACAAGAAAAACAGCGGAGAAGTAACGGGGCAGAAACCCTCCTTTTTACGCAACGGTCCAGACATAGACATCAAACGGCGACACATATTCAGTTGCCAGTTACTTTGGCATTAGGGCAGGGATATCTAGATACTTTCCAAGCTTTGACATAATGAATTGTGCTACTTTTAAAGCAAGCAGCGATGTTTTCAAATCTGTAATCAGAAAGCTCCTCAAAAACGCTATCGAAGCAGTTCCTGCCGTTGCTACGTTAGTTCAAACAGTAACAACGGACTATTTTTCTTAGCGGATGCATTTCATATTAAATAAATAATAGCGTACTATTTTTTAAATCAATAAAAACATTTTCTAAATCTATAATAGCATTTCAATTAATATTGGGAGTCATATCGTTACTTTGTTGAGAATGTGGCCATGTAATAAGCGGGATAATGTGCAGCGACTTGGTCATTATGGGGAAAAGAACACCCTTCATGCAGATCTAGATCCCTCCGCTTCGCGTCGGGCTCCTGATCAGCCTGTCGGGTGTTCTTTTCCCCATAATGACCGCGTCGCTGCACATTATCCCTTACTTAATGTAAACTTTTTATTGCTTTTTTTATTGCTTTTTATTGTTGTATTCAATCACAGGTTTTGACAGAAGTTCTCAGTTCTGCACAGAGTCAGGTTGAAGAAGACGAAAGTTGCCCACATGATTCATGTAACGTCAGTGACTTTAGCTGTCAAGCCATGTTACCACCCGAGACCAGGAGTGTGGCAGTCTCTGTCAAGATTAAAGGCAAAAGCAAAAGGTACAATAATTTTTAATTCTCAGTTTAGCTAAAAACTGAAAATAACTTGTGGATAATAATCGTCAGACATTGAAAGAATGATGATTTAATATTATATCTGGTATGTCCTTGTCATACACGAATATAATTATGTTACTTTAGGTACTCAGACTGCCTGCAGGCCACAACTGGTCACTATGGGTACTCAGACAAAGGAGTCCTGCTTACGGGATGAGTATGTTGACCACGAGGACATTGTTTCCCTTTCAAGCGATAGGCCAGAGTCTGATGCATCTGAGTTCATACAGTCCTCAGCGGGGTCATCGGATGGCGAGTCGGACATGGATGCTGGACATGATAATGGTCACAATGAAGAACAACGACCGAGACATCAGGATAACATATACTTGATATATTGGAACTGTCTCCTTGGTTTATTTGCATGGTGCTCCTGTCCATCATGTGGGTCAAAGCAAATCGTAAGCAGACGTCATGAAATAGGGACACTGCTTATTGTAACCATCATTTGTCAGGACTGTGGGCGAAGAAGTCCATGGCACAGTCAGCCATACTTAGGGAGTTTTGCTGCTGGAAACATCATGTTGTCTGCATCAATACTTTTTGCAGGTGCAACTGCTACCAAGGTCCTGCGTGTACTGACTCATATGGGTGTTGCCACCATAAGCACCAGATCATTCTTTAGGCACCAGCAAAGCATTTTATGCGAGGCTATCCAGCGATTATGGCGAGAGCGTCAGACATGGATGATGAGTGCTCTTCAAGCTGATCATGAAAATATAGTGTGTGGAGGGATGGCCGTGCTGACACTCCAGGCCATAGTGCCAAGTATGGGACATACACCCTGATGGAATTGCAAAAAGGAGCTGTGATTGATGTTGAAGTTTTTCAGGTAACAGTTTGGGCTTTCCAAGAAACTCAATATAAATATTCTTTTAAAAGTTCATATCATTGCCATTTTTGATGTGTGGTACAAAGACATTTCAATGATTGTTTTAATATTTATCACAGAGTAATGAAGTAGGAGGGAGCTATCACATGGAACAAGAGGGACTTGTAAGAGCACTGCAGCTATTAGAGAAGAACTTTGTGGAAGTTGACACCCTTGTTACTGACCGTCACATGTCAATAAACAAAATGTTGAGGGAGAACCATCCAGCTATCGAACATTTATTCGATATTTGGCATGTTGCGAAAGGTAAATTGACAGTGACAAACAGTTGAATAATTGTGACATGTTGAAAGTGAGATTTACTTCCAATATTATGTTGTAGTAGTTATATCTGTGTTGCTAGGAACATTCAAATAGTACATTCACCTTTTTTATTACAGGAATCAAAAAGAAACTTCAAACCTTGGCCAAAAACAGGGACTGCCAAACATTGAAGCCATGGGTTTCCAGCATTGTTAACCACTTGTACTGGAGTGTTGTGTCCACCCCAGCAGGTGATAGTGACCTCATTGTGGCCAAATGGAAGTCTGTTGTGAGCCATATCCAAAACAGACACAATGGCTTTGGAGAGCCATTTGCTTCATGTGCACATCCAGACTTGAATGGAAGGGAAGTGAGAAAACCTTGGCTGACCCCTTGTAAGTAACTACATGTTATACAACATTAATGATATTGTGTTAAGCATTTCAAGTACACACAATATTTGGCCAAAAATATTATTGTTGATATCTTGTAAGTCATATGAGATTTATGACTGATATAACATTTATTGCCTCATACTGCTTATATTTATGATCCAACTTTGATATTTTTAGGTACTAAAATAGCCGTCGAAGTGGAGAAGCTACTCTGCAACACCAGGATGTGCAATTATATAAAACGCCTGTCACCTGGTCACCAAACATCAATGGTGGAGGGTTTTCACAGCCTGGTGAATCATTTCACACCAAAGATGTTTGCCTTCTCCTATTCTGGAATGATGTGCAGGTAAAGATAATGTGTGCATTATATTAGTGCATCATACACAACTTTACACGATTTTGTTAAAGAGATGTGAAATGTTGAGTAATTGAAATCGAACATAAAGATAATGTAATGCTTTTTATTGACAGGACAATACTAGCTGCTCTGCACTTCAATGAAAACTCACAGAGAGCTCAACAGGCTACACGTGCAGGAAACCAGATGTACAGCCTTCACTATCCCAAATACAAACAAGGTGGACATATAGTAAGAAAGGTTCTGGATAATGCAACTTTTGGTAAGTAATATTTAACAAATGGAACATAATTATCCTGTCTGAACATGCACCTTTTAATTTCTTGAAATGCAAATTAATACATAATACATTTTGCTTCATCGACCAGACCACAAGTGAAATATTTATATTTAATAATAATCTATGATATATATGTTTTTCAGAGTATGTCCGAGATTTACAGGAAGTAGTTGTAAGCATCTGCCTAAATGAGGTCGAAGACGAGGTCCATGATGAGGTTCATTTTGAAGAACCACCCCATCAGAGAGAACCACTTAATGCTAACTTTGTGAAGCCAAACAAGGCTGAGGCAATACAAGCACATGTTACTAGATTTAAATGAAAATGTGTCCCATTTCATAGGAGCTCCAAAGATGGGGTGGGGGTAAAAAACAAAGACAAATAATAATAAGAACACATATATGCTTTATAAATGCTTTATTGAAAAAGTACAAACATAAAACATGTAAAATACTGTCTCTGGTTTATTTACAGTGCTACATGCCATTCCTGGACAAACTGTTATTTATTTTACAGAGGTGTCAGGGAATGGGGCAGGTTTCAGTCATTTGAAGACTTTTAGCTGGCCTCGGTAAAGCCTGTATAATCTGCAGAAGGGAATGTTCTCCTGATTTTGTTGACTGCACATGATGGCACTGGCACACGCACCCTTCTTCCTAGATGTTGATAACACCAACGGATGAATTGTCTGTAAGACGTGTAGCGCTTCCATCTGAAATTACATTAATAAAACGTAAAATTCCAATTTAAATAATACCTTGTCTGTATTATTTTCCGCAATCTATTGAATTTTTATAACAGTAATTTCTGAATAAAATATAAATGTCCAGATTTACTACATGTATTAAATAGTGGTGGGGAAAGGTACATGTAGATGAAACCTGGTGTAATCATCTATTGTTTTTTTTCCAGTATCAGGGAAGGGTTATGACATGAGTTTTATTGAGTGTTATTTTATACTGTATGGTTTAAATACGATGTAATCCATATGTTAATGCTAAACATCTATATTGGTGAAAGTCTGAATAAAAGTTGTTCTTCATGTCATAAAATATTTGCCACATTTTTAACGAATGTCAAAATAAAGTCTCTTGATGTACTTTGGGATTTATATGTTTCATTGTAGTACAAACACATATATCAACATACACAGCACAAACAATATTGAAAGATACATACTCATTTCCATCATCGACCCCAAACTGCTCCTTGTAGCCATAATAAGCAGTCAATAGAACTTCTTCATTGAGGCACACTGACTCGAATCCACGATGGTCAATGACGCAGCCAACATCTCTCAGTTTTTCACGGACTTTATCTTGTTCCTGACAGCAAACAGATTCCTCCACTGTCAACATATCGACACAATTTCCACAAGTGCACCTGTTAACGAAAATATAATATTGTAGTCCATGTGGAGGAGGTCTATTATTTATTGCTCCACCACTGTTAAATGTTTGGTTATAACCCTGTACATTTATTTAAGCCAGAAAGATCTACAGATAAATTCTAAAATATAACGGGAATTACTTACCACTCAGTATTCTGAAGTCTGCCTATATCTTGTTCTATGACGACGGCCGCATCAGCTTGCGGTAAACCCTCCGGACCTTCCGAGTCAGACTCTGAGCCTGAGGCAGTCTCTGCCGTGTCGGAGAGTTCATCCAAGTACGGCTCGAAACGATACGGTTGAATTTGCTGATGCTGCTCTGATGTATCGGCCGTATAATTTACATCACCGACTTCAAAAAAAAGGTCTACACTTGAATCAGAGTCGCTAAAACTGTTGATTTCTTCCACCTCTAATTCTGGATAGTTTGTAGCAGTCGCCATGGTTGTTTAGCCTCTCTGTACTCTCGCGAGCCATCTGGTTCTGGCGATGACGTCACGCAAGATGGCGATGGATTAGTGGAAGAGCTGACATCAGAACCTTAAATCGGCATTTCGGGAGCCGTTTTTTTGAACTTATACACAATAAACTTATATTTTAATCAATTCATTTGTTTTAGTTCTATGTTATCTTTGTATGTTGGGACTTGTTAGCTCCATGAAAACACGTGTCATAAACACTTTAAGAGCCAACATTTTTACTATGTTACTGCAAAGAGCCACATCAACCACACAGTCACAGATGCGCGTGCACCCCTCCTTCTCTCTTTTGTTCTCAGCCTTTCTCTGTGCTCCTTCACTTTCTTCCTCCCCTCTCTCTCTCACACAGATAAAATGAAAATCTAAAACTTTACACACACACACACACACTCAAAGACACTCAAAGACCCTCCCCACACAGAGAGACACACATAGCTCTGCTCAGACAGATTTATTGTAAATGTCACACACCATAATATTGACAGAAATTGAATTAAACCTCTCCTACCAGTATTCAGAGGCCAGTTAACCTAACAACATAACAATGAACATTGGTGTGCACTCACACACAAACTCTCAGTAAACAAAATTGAAAAGGTTTTTTATCTTACTTTTTTATCTTACTTTTAAAAGTGCTTCGTTATTTTTTGGAAAAACTGTCTGCTTTTCTGCCTGACTTTTCAAGGTGTTTATCTTCTGCTTGCGAAGTTCCGTATACCTTTTGGGAAGTCCTGGTCGATGTTAGCATGGAGTGAGGTGAAATGGCGCTGAAGATTTGAAGCATTGAAATGGGTTAATGCTGTCTGGCATATAAGGCAAAATGGCTTGCAATTGCGTTCGATAAAAAAACATGAACTCTCCCACTCTACTAAAAACGTCCTATGTTCGTCTTCATATTTTCGCTTAGCTGTGCATTTCTTCCCTGCCATTTTAGGATCAAACTCAGTTCATGGTTAGATAGTGTTTAATCAACGATAGGTTTTCTCCCCTCAAAGGTGATTGGTTCACTGCATCGCAGGTATTATTGTGATTGGCTCTTGGGCCACATCAAAATTAGACGCGCTGTCATCCTCTCATACTGACACCTGACACCACACATACACACGTAGGGAGAGCCGGGACGAAAGTAACACGGGACGAAAGTAACGGAGCGATTTTATCCGAGCCCAAACAACTTTGACCGGCCAAATTACGTCAGAATTATCAGCATTCAATACTTAACAGACCTACTAAATATCAGGTTTAACTGTCAGGAGTCCGTGTCTCTCCCCCACACTCACACATATAAAATTCGATATGAACTGAAGAGCCGCATGAAACTGGGCAAAGAGCCGCATGCGGCTCGAGAGCCGCGGGTTGGCCACCCCTGCTCTACATCAGGGGTACTCAAACTTTTTTGTTAAAGGTCCACTTGTGAATTTTAAACAAGGTCAATGGTCCGGATCAATGCCAGTAAAGTCCCCACCCCCCCCACCCCCGGAGCGGAGCAACGAAACTGAAATTAAGAAGCAGTTTCGGGCGCACTATGCATGGGGCCCCCTTGAGGGGGTTTCCCGACATGTTGTTGCAGTAAATTAAAGGGTGTTTCATGTTGTCGTTGCTGTGGACCTTCTTAATCTTTTTTTATGTTTTTAAAAAAAAAAAAAAATTTAATTTTGAAATTGTTACGTTTATTCTGGTTTGTTTTGTGTTTGTATCTTTTATTTTAAATGTATTTAATGTTTTGTGAGCTGAGCTGTGTGATTTTATATTTGATGTATCTCTCTGTACAGCACTTTGGTCTGGAGGTTTTAAAGTGCTATATAAATAAAGTTGGATTGGATTAATCTACTTTATTTGGGGGCCCCCTTCTGGTCCAAGCACTTGCCTGTCGGTAAACGGCGCCCCTGTATACACACACACATTCAATACATACATACAGTATGATGGCTTGAACTAGTGGGAGAAATGGCATTGTTTGTCTGTAGCCAATGCCTTGAACCTTGGCAAAAATTGCATCAGAAGCATTAGAAAGTCAAGGTAAACTTGCGGTTAACTTGCGGTCTGCAATGCGTGTCACGCTTGCGCACACAAGTAAATATATATGCACGTTCATTCTCACAACGCGTCAGACACAAGAAAATATACATTAAAGGGGACCTATCATGCAAAATGCACTTTGTGATGTCTTTTATACATAAATTATGTGTCCCCGGTGCGTCTGGGAACTCACGCAGAAAATAAAACCCTCTCTCTTTTCCTCCGTACCCAAATATTTTAAAAACGGGTACAACGAGCGGATAGAGATTTGCTGCCGATCTGACGTCAAATCGGCAGCGGACCCACAGAAAGTTGCTATCAGAAACAATGCCTGACGTGTTTTGGACGTAATCTCGTCTTTGTTTACGTTAGCAAGCCTCGCTAACAGTCAGAGCTAACCTGTACTGTAGAGCACATGTGTTTAAAAAGCAGGAAATAAAAAAAGGAACTAACCTTGTGATAAACCCGCAAGAGAAAAAGCATTTGAGCTCCATACTGTTTCAGAAATAATCTTTGATGTGGTTTAGAACAGGATGGCATTTTATCACAGCAGAATTTAACTTTATCTCCGGTAGAATTCTGATCAGGCATTAGCTCCGCCTCCTCTTTTTTTTTTTTTCAAGCTAAGGACCCAAAATCCGCGTTTCTCTAACAGGGCTGCAAAAGAGGGGTTTGAGCAGTATGAGGCATGGCTACAATGGGTGAACTGTTTGGTATTTTAAGCAAAAAACTTCACAGACATGTTTTGTATAGGTATGGCCCTACAATATGTTTCCAATATAGCATAATAGGTCCACTTTAATTTACATCAGAATCAGAAATTCTTTTTTTTTTTTTTTTTTTTTTTTTATAATGGGACACAGGGTTCTGTCCGGATTGATTTGCAGTTCGGTCCGGAGTTTGAGAAGCCCTGCTCTACATGCTCGCCCTTGGCTCTATCATCAGCCGACATGGAGTATCATTCCGTTGTTATGCTGATGATACCCACCTGTACCTCAGGATCAACCCTACCTCCTCTGCAGCCCTGCCTTCACCCACACTCACTGCCTGCCTGGAGGAGATACAGGCGTGGATGAAGCAAAACTTGCTCCAAGACCGAAGCCATTATAGTTGGCACCCCACACCAGGTTCGGTCATCCACCATCACCACCATCACCTTCTCTGGCCAGGACATTACCCTCTCCTCAATAGTCACCAACCTGGGTGTGAAAATGGACGCCCATCTGACCTTTGAGGCTCACATTAAACAGCTGTGCAAGAACTCCTTTTATCACCTCAGGAACATCGCCAAACTCCGCCCCACACTCACTGTCTGACGCCGAAAAGCTAGTCCACGCCTTTGTCTCCTCCAGGCTGGACTACTGCAATGCACTCCTCATCGGGATCCCTAACAAAAGCATCCAGAAGCTCCAGTACATTCAGAACAGCGCTGCTAGGATCCTGATGAGGGTGCGCAAATATGATCACATCACCCCCATCCTTAAATCACTACACTGGCTCCCCGTGGAACTGAGGATCGAATTCAAGGTCTCCGTCCTCACCCACTAGTGTATCCATGGAACTGCCCCTCCCTACCTCAAGGAACTCCTCACCCCCCATACCTCCTTGCGGACCATCCACAGACCGTGGAAGCTTTTAAAAAAGGCCTCAAAACCCATTTATTCAAAAGAGCCTTTCCCTAGACCTTTTATTTATTACCACCCTTTTATTTTTATTGTTTGTTTTTTATTGCTTTTTATTCATTCTACCGTGTTGTGTACTGTTTTTATACTGTTCATGCTCACTGCTTGTAGCACTTCGGGATTTGAAGTCAAATATGAAGTGCTTTATAAATGAAACCCATTATTATTATTATGCTGCAACGTCTGGTGGACTTCAGAGAACCAGTTGGTGCGGCATTAGCCAGTTTGAACACGGAAATCACCACACTGACCTCTGCTGAGTTCACCACCATAAGTGGGTGCCTCTCTCGGCTGTCAATGATTCAATGATGCCACCATTGAGCTTTCTGAGGAGAAAAATGTATCTGGTTCCAAGGTTGTGCCCCTCCTCAAAATGCTGGAGCAAATGCTTCAAGAGGAGATGGCAAAAACCACAGTAGCAGTGGCCAAAGAAATGGGAGAACATCTATTAAGGCAGCTAAGAGAGAGGCTCCACACACTCCAATCAATGAGCATAATGTCATTGGCAACACTACTGGACCCTAGGTTCAAACTGATCGGATTTTTTAGCCCTTTAAAAGCTGCAGAAGCCACAAAAAGGCTTGTGACTGAATGTGCTGCACTAATCCGAACACCTGAAGCTGTGCAGCCCCAAGAAATCCACATCTCAACCTGAACAAGAAACCCCAGGTAATTTTATTAATTTAAAGCAATTTGAAGTAATTACTACATCCACTGACACTCTGTGTATACTTTTCAGGAAACAAACTCTGGCATAAATTGGATCAGACTGTAAAGCTGTCCAGGAAGACCAAGAATGCGACAGCTGACGCAACTGTTATAGTCCAGCGGTACCTGGCCGAACCAAATATCGGACGCTTGGAGGACCCTCTGAACTACTGGCAGACACAAAAACATGTGTATCCAAACCTGTATAAACTTGCAGTCACTTTTTTGTGCACACCTGCTTCCTCAGTCCCGTGTGAAAGGGTATTTTCAAAGGCAGGAGAAGTTGTATCAAAGAAAAGAAATCGCCTAAGCCCGAAAACTGTCGAAAAAATATTGTTTTTAAACAAAAAACAATAAAATTGTTCCATGTATCACAAGCATTTTCACTGCCCTCTGCAAAGTCACAAGCATATGCACTGCCTTCTGGCAAGTTAAACCCTTCTTCTTTTCCAGGTTTCGAATATATATTGCTTCTTTTGTCTTTATAGAAGGCAGCAGACATTTACATTTATTTATGTATAGATATAACAACAAGATACTATATTGATACATTGTTTTTATTATTATATACAGTCATTTTAAGACACTTACTGGTGCAAAATTCTTTTCATACAGGATTACAAATACATTTTACACTTTTGTATCATTATTTCCAGTATTTTTAGTATGTCAAATATTACAAATAATATTTGGCTGTTTTACACCTGTTCACCAACAGGGGGTCTTGTGTGCCCATGATGAAGCCTCATGAGATGAACCTTTTAGTGAACCGATTTGCTGGAAAGCTTCAAAGCTTCATAAGGCTTCATCTCGCCATCACTAATTATTTGTTCAAGACAGCTTTATTTGAAGTCATAAATAACAATGCTGTGCCAAAGTAACCTGCTTACCATCTCGTTCAAGGTTGTGAAGTCCAAACAGAGCAACAGAAAACTGCAGCCTTAAAGCCGCTACACACCAACCTGAGACCAAAGAACGCGTACCGAAGGCGTCCCGACTTTTACGTCGCCTGCGTCGGCTACGCCGCCCGCCTACGAACACACCGCAAATACTTCAGTTGACGAGTGGCAATAACTGTCCTTACCAGCAGGCAGCGGTAGTGTGTATTCGTCATTCAAAAGAAGCAACAACCGGAAGACAGACTGCGTTTTATACACCGAGAGAAGAACAGACTGCGTGATATAAACAAACAACAAATAGCGTCTGGGTTCCATTTTCACTCTCTCTCGTCGATCGAAAACATGTAAACATAAAAAAGAAACTCTTGCGTCCGGATGAGATGAAAATGAAAAAGATTAGCCGTCTGTGTGTGCCTTCTTAATAGTTTGTTTTGGTCCCTCACTTCCGCTTCGCTTCTCATGCACTGACTCGCTAAGCTGAACAGCCAATCAGAGTGATTTCTTTGTCCCGACTTTCTTTGGCCTCCCGCGGCCAATTCAACATGTTGAATCGGCCGCGGGAGGTGTGAAAATGTGCCGTAAAGGGACGACGGTGCGGGACACACCAACCTGAGTAGGGCGCCGCGAATGCCCGACTGCTTCTGACGGCCTCTGACTCCCAAAATCGGGTTGGTGTGTAGCGGCCTTTAAGTAGAGGCTCAATCAGTGGAAACACCTGTGCTCAATTGGAGCATACCATGTAGTGCATGGGCACGGGTGACAATTTTCTTCCAAGTGTTAAAAGTGTTATTGTTTAAGGCCTCTGTCGTCAGAAATGTAGAATATGTTGACCTATTTGATTTATTGTGTTTACTACATTTTGAATATGTTTGTAGATGATAAGAATAACAGTAATTAAGGGTATACATAGTTGATTGTCATATGGGGAGGGGCTTAACATATATAAACCTCTGGCCACAAGTGTTTTGGAGTTAGTCTGACTGTGGCTGTAGAGCAGAGAGGTACCAGTTATATTTCTTTGACCTGTGCATATATATTGAGGTTTGTTTTTCTTTCTATTTTTGGACTGTAGATCCTTGTTACTTTGTGTTCTTTCAGCATTTTGGCTGTTAATAAAAGCACCTAAGGATACATGTTTTGTGACTCTAGCCATCTTATTTAATTCCTAGTTTTTTCAACGACCCTTTTTCAGGCATGAAAATCACTCACCTTTCGGCGAAATTCGCCGTTTTGAAACCAAAATAGGTGACCTACGTGAATCGTGTAGATTCGATGAGAAAATATTTAAGGGGGGGTGGGGGGGTAGGTTCAGAGGCCGTAATGGTACGCACCGTTGGGTGACGAGTGGAAGACGAGACCCAATCACTGCCGCTGAGAGTCTCTCAGCGGCAGTGATTGGGTCTCGTCTTCAACGGTGCGTACCGTTACGGCCTCTGAACCAGCCCCAGAGATTCAGTGAACTGCGAACAGGTGCGCATGCCAAAAGGGACCTGATCATTGGTTTACAAGTAGTTCGCTTCGCTCGTGCTGACCAGAGCGGGATCCAGACCACCATCAGAAGCTGAAAGCACGCCTGGCCTCGGCGATTCCGCACAGCATGAATCGCTCCCGACTCGGGGAGGTAGTGACGAATGTGTAATGTGAACACAGCAGGAGAGAACGCAACGTTAGACAGCTAGCACTAAAGCTCCGGTGGAAAATGATTAGCTAACGCTACCTTTAACGTTAGCCTAACATTAGCTAGATATCGTTACTAAAGTTAGATGCTAGCTTGTATAGCTTACGGTAAATTACAAAAAAGAAAAACTGGTTAATGTTAGTGCTACTTTCTAAAATCTCTACAACTCGTTTTTCCAGGACGTGTTGATGATTTTGAGGTTGTTGGGGTGAAGCAGCCTTCAGTGGTTGAAGGTTCGAGCCCCCTCCGCTCCGTTCGTTTGATGAGTGGTCTGCTGTAAAAAGGAACGGCTCAGACGCAGAGATATGAGGTTTAACAATAAGCTGATTTAATGGTAAAAACAACAGTACAATATAACGAAGTACTTCGGGCCTTGGCTCTTACTACCGTGCGATGTACGTATCAGACAGTCAGACAGAACAGAGGCCCCGAGCGTACAGAATTCATAATATTTATGCCCACAAACGGAGAGGAGTTGTGTGGGAGGAGTTGTGTCGGTTGCTCCTCCCTAGGTGTTCATCCATTGGTGGACTCACTCCTGGGCGAGCCCTAGGCAGTGAATCAGAGTGAGTCAGCCATCGACGAGGTCTAAACAGCGAATCAGAGTGAGTCAGCCATAAGTGTGGGAACTTTGGATCTCCTGCGCCGCCGATCAGTCCCAGGTCATCTTTTATGGCAGCCATAAAATAAACAATTCTGGGTCGCACGGGGGTGAGGTACCAATCCTTATCTTCGTTTATCCTCAGCACCTGGCCGTACCACTCCGCATCCCAATCTTTCTCTCAGTACAATCTCTGCATAGACTCAATGGTGTCAGTTTTATTACCTTTCTCCTACAACCCCCCCCATGCTCCTATCCGGCCCATTAAAAACCCGGGGGGGGGCGACTGGATCCTCTACATTCCTAAGTCAACGCACACACAATTGACCACATCAAACAAAACAAAATAAGAACACTTGGTCTAGTTTCATAAGTATACATTTTACACAGACAAAGTTATAATGATTAAAACAGGTTATAATTATTGGAACAGGTTATATAGGATATACAGGTTACTTTAAGGTGAGGGGACTGACAAGGCTGAAGGGTAAAGTGGTCCACCGTTCTATCAATAAGGCTAAACTAGAAGTTAGTGCTAACACTAATACAAACATTATTTTTGCAGAATGAGTGTGTTAGGGGAGAAGGATTCAGCCATTGTTAAACAGCTGGATGCTGGATTGAAATGCAGCTGGAACTGGTCGTGGCTAAAACTGGAAGGCAAGGTCTCAGTAAAAGAGCAAGAGGTGTCCTTTCATCTAGGAGATGTATTCATCAAAATCAACAGGCAGGGATTCGCAGAGTACACTAGCACTTTGAGATTGTTATTTTTATTATAACAATAATAATAATCATTTATTATTATTCACAATCAGCTGCGGTCACTGGCAGCATCATCAACTAAACATGGAATACACTAGCTTTAAATTAATTACATAATTTGTGTTCTAGGCAATGGTCCTTGGAACCTTGGCGGAGCATTCCATCCCGTTTTCTAAGGCTCCTGGAAACCACTGTATTGTGTGTTTTAGGCTATCTTTGCCAATAAAATGTATTAAAATCTGAATTACATAACATTGTATTGGCTGTCAGTCATGATGGAAGAGTAGACAAGTTAAGTTACAGCATGTCCACCATCTGCATATGCATTAAGCCATTTGCATTAAGCCCTTACTACATTGTGCCTCATATACTGTAAATGTTAGACCCAGTGACAGGCTGGCATGAAATGTCTTGCATAATACTTAGTAAGGAGGCCATAATATTTTTGACTCATGGCTGAAGTTAAGTTTCTCCAGCTCTCCCCAGGTTGGCAAAAAAATGCATCTCAAATTGCATCAGATTGATGCTTTAAAATATGGAATATTCAAAATGTTCTTCCGGGGGAGCATGCCCCCGGACCCCCTAGAGGGATAATATCCTTCTCACCTTTTTCACCCCTGACCCGTTTTCATGCCTGCTTTTTGTAACAGACATTTATATACATAGCAAAAATAAATACATGATATGCAGAAAGAGCATGAGCAGCATACAAGCATTTACCACATGGCAGTACAATGTAGCAACTATGATATATAAAGTGCAAGATAAGATAAAAGTGCTACATAAAGTGCAAGAGGAGATACCCCTGTATAAAAGTGCATTTAGCGGTGATTACACGTCTGTTTGTTGCTCAACCATTCTTTAAGTTGTCCTTTAAAACTATTGAGAGTGGGACAATCCAGTATCTCAGTTGGGAGGCTATTCCACAATGAGCTGCCTTTAATGGAGAGTACATTTTGTCCAAAAGTTGTCCGTCTAGTTGTCCAGCGCACAAACGCAGAGAGACTAACTTATGGCAACACAAAAGAAAACATGGGAGCGGTGGAGATGAGGAGGTGTCGGCTTTCTGACGATTTACTCGGAAGGCTTCAGTAGAAGCTGCTGGGAGTCCCAGCAGCTTCTACTGAAGCCAGTCCCCAACTCCGGGGACTTCCGGCCGGGGACTTCGGGTGGCAGTATACACCGTGAAGTTGTTTGCGGCCTGCCAGTAAACCCAAAGCAGAAGAAGAAGAAGTGACGTCAGCGGCTTCATTTGCCTTATCCTCCCTCAGGGACTTATTCCGGTGTGAATGCGATATGTACTTAGTTCAACTAAGTTCTGATGAACCTTTGTGGGAAAAGTACTGCGGTATGAAAGCGCCTAATGGCACCTCCTCCACTGGCTACTGACGTTAACTCTCCTGCAGATTCCAACATGGATTTGCATCTATAGCGTTGCATAAGCATGAACAATAGTTTGCACTTAATTTTGTATAATAACAACTCGATGCTGTAACTGCAGACTATGAGTTTAAATTGGGTAGGCTACATATCTAAGATTGTAGAAAGATAATTCATTGCTCACAGTAAAACAAACGGCGAAATACATACAGAGGAATTAATATAAAATAGGCGCATTATTAACTTATTCTTACATAACCGCTGCGTTATAAAGTAGTAGGGAATAGTTTTAGCGGAGGTATTTTACCGCACAACATGCACGCTAGCAGAGCCTCTGAGCCCCGCGGCCGCATCACGGTGCCCGGCCAATGCTTAGAGCGGCACAGGGGAACAGTTTGCGGAGTTGATTCTTAATACGTACTCTTAACTTAACCACTTTTAACAGAATTGTGTTGGTAGGCACTTGATGCAAACTTTGCCCAACACCATTTGCGCAAAAAAATAGACTACATGAGCACGACAGGGCTGAGTCTAACTTTAACAGCAGTAATGGCGCTTGCATTCATTAAAATGTCGATGTTTCGTTCAAAACAGTGAATACAAGAAAAGTAAATAACACTTGCTAGTTAAAAAGCAGTAATTAATTACTCAGGTGGCATGCTTACTTGTTTTATGATGGTTGGAAGAGGATCCAACGCAAACACGTGTCCAACCTCTGAAGAATCGCTGCAAAGAGGAACAGGAAGTCTCACAACGCGGTATTCTCGTTTGAGGGCGTGGCATGACCGTGGCGTTAACAAAAGCATTTTTATGAAGTTTTCCAAAACTTATTTATAAGAAAGTTCAGAAAATGTGATATTAATTTACAAATGAATGAGTTCTTAAAACATGTTCTCATTGTTGCTTAAGTGTTACTTATTTAAACGCACATTGAAAAAAAAACTAATTTAGGGCAAGTAAATTACATAAAAAGATTGAGTTTTGTTGACTTCACCATCGGAACTGTTTTTACAGTGCAGTCTCCTCTGGTTTCTGACCTAGTGCAGCGTCCAGTGTGTTTTTTGTGGATGAATTCCCCCAAGGGAGGGGGGGCCAGTCCATGTAAACATTTATAAAAAAAACACATACTTTTAAAAGACTTAAAATTGTCAAAACTCAAGAAATTGTGATTTTCTAGGATGGTACAGTGGTGGTATGAATTTGGCTTTCTGTCAAACACCTTGATAGCTCTCTTGTACAGCTGTTCTATTTGTTTCAGGTTTGTGGCACAAGCAAACGACCAGTTTGTAAAACAGTATTCAATGTGGGATAGAATCATACAATGGAGGTATGACTTTGCAGCATTGACAGTTAAGAAAGGTCTAATTTGTTTAAAATTTAGCAAGTTGAATTTAATGGTATTGGATACTTTCTTAATATGTTTCTTAAAAGTCAAGTACGAGTCCAATATGACTCCAAGATACTTGAACTGGGAGACTAGTTCTATTTCTGCTCCGTTTAAAAACACGTTGGATCCTTCGATTTTGACTGGTCGTTTACTGAACATCATGCATACTGTTTTTTTTACATTTAACTGTAAGCAAATGTTGTTCAGCCAGTGTTGAACCTTGTCCAAAGCATTTGAGAGACAGGATGAGATCATTTCAGTGTTTTTCCCGTGTACAAAGATGACCGCATCATCGGCATACATTTGTACATTCAACTCAGGACATACATTAGGCAAGTCATTAATGTACAGAAAACCGTAATGGTCCAAGAATGGAACCTTGTGGAACCCCAACAGGGTTCACAAGGTAGGGGGATTTGGCTCCGTTGACCAAAACATACTGTTTTCTGTTCGATAAGTAAGTCTAGTCTCCTACATGAGAGAAACAAGGCCTGGGTAAAGGCTAGGAAATCAGGCTTAGAGGTAGAATGGCTTCGTTTTAGGCAGCTAAGAAATAGCTTCACATCGCAAATCAAAAGTGCTAAGTCGAAGTATTATCTGTCAGTTACCACAAAAAACCTAAATAATTCTAGAACATTTTGGAAAGCCATCAAATCGATATCCATCAGTGAGATCCGTAATGAGCTACCTCCTTGCCTTACCACAGCATCTGGCACTATATCGGACAGGGCCCCTATGTTAAATTGTTTTAATGAGCATTTTGTGTCCTGTGGCTCTCTGTTTGATTCTGTTGCTAACTCCGTCTCGGTGAACACCACCGAAGCAGACTCTGAACAATGTGATTTGGAAAACCCTTTTAATTTCTCTCCTTTTACTATTGATGTTGTTCATGAAGCCTTAATCAAGTTAGATCCTAAGAAACCGGCTGGCCTGGACAACGTAGAGCCTTTCTTTTTAAAGATAGCTGCAGATTTTATTGCACTACCTCTTACTTCTCTTTTTAACCTCTCCCTCAGCACAAACACAATTCCAAAAGTATGGAAGTCAGCTTATGTCCTGCCTTTACTAAAAGGAGGGGAGGCCACCTTATCAAATGATTATAAAACCATCTCTAAATTGCCAGTTCTGGCCAAGGTTCTTGAACGCCTAGTGAGTGAGCAGGTAAAGGTGTTTTTATGTAAAAATGACATCCGATGTAAACATCAGTCTGGTTTCAGAAAGCAACATAGCACCATCACTGCGACAATGAAAGAGGTAAATGATATTGCGGGTATCTTAGACAAAAAGCAGAGTTGTGCAGCTCTGTTTATTGATCTTTCCAAAGCGTTTGATACCGTCGATCATCATATCCTGAAGCAGAGGCTGGCCAGTATTGGCATATCCAGTCATGCAGTGGGTGGTTTGTGAACTACCTCTCTGGAAGGTCCCAATGTGTTCAGTTTGATGGGCTCACTTCTGAGTGGTTAAATATTACAAATGGTGTACCACAAGGTTCTGTTTTAGGTCCACTTTTATTCTCCATCTATATCAACAGTTTAGGTCAAAATGTGGATGGAGCAACTTTACATTTTTATGCGGACGATACCGATGTATTGTTTTTAATATTATCCATACGCAGCTCGCGGAGCTTAAGCTTATTTTAAATGTTGATAAAACTAAAGTAATGCTTTTTTCAAAAGCCAAAAAGACACCGGAGACCACTTTGGATATTGTTACTACGCAAGTACTTGAAGTGGTTGCCTGTTATAAATACCTTGGTATCTGGCTTGATGATTGTCTCTCTTTTAAACCTCAGGTCAATAATCTGCTTAGAAAGCTAAGGGTGAAGATAGGTTTCTTTTTCAGAAACAAGTCCTGTTTCTCACTTGAGGCCAGGAAAAGTCTCTGTGACCTTTTTACCTGTGCTGGACTATGGTGATTTGATCTATATGAATGCACCTGCCCATTACCTAATCAAGTTAGATGCCGCCTATCACAGTGCACTGAGATTTGTAACTAACTGTAAAGTATTAACTCATCACTGTACCCTGTATGCCAGAGGCTTGCCTTCCTAACTGTACAGAGGCTCAGTCACTGGTACATGTTCCTCTACAAAGCCATGTTGGATAAACTACCTTCTTACATCTGCTCTCTCGACGAATTGAAAGTAGCTATTGCCTGAGATCTCATGATGTGGTTTTATTAAATGTGCCAAGTGCTAGGACTGACTTAGGGAAAAAAGCTTTTAGATGCGCAGCTCCACTAACTTGGAACAGTCTGCAAAAGGAATGGAAACTGAGCAATTTGGTTCCACTAAATGTTTTAAAGCACGGATAGATGCTATCCAATCGGAAACTGTTGGAACCTGTAAATGTCACAGCTATGTAAACTGTAGTCGCTGTAAATATGCTGTATGATGTCCTTTTTGTTTTTCGGTTGTTTTATGTTTTATATGTATTCACAACACAGTCTCACTCCCTGATAGTCCAATAGCGACGCTTGGTCAGGGTCTATGGCGTGCAGTTGTGACGCGCCGAGTCTCCTTCAGCTTCATAAACGGACGCAAAGAGCTTTCAACTGATTGCAATGTATTCCCATCGGCGGCGTATTTGACGCTCAGGGAAGCACCGCATCGGTCCATGTCGGCGGCACTTAAAGGCAATGTGAGCGTCCATTCCCATTGGATAACGGAGGATTTTACACCCGGAAGTAAGTATTCTCTTTACTGTCGATTGATTTTACAGTGATATCTGCACTACTCATCAACTCAAAAACACCAGATTATCCTTGTTAATTACACAACATTGATTGGTTTAAATTGTGTACAATGCTTTTGTATTTTTCCCCTTCGATTCGGAGAAACAAATATTTTTTCGGAGTTTAGGATGGCAGAAGACACTACACTACCCAGAATCCTCAGCTATCGTTTGGGAACAACATGTGCTTTGCTTGACAAACCCCGTGATTAGTCCTCAAGCTCTGTGATTGGATGACCTCCAACTGCATTCCATATGAAAAAAAACGTTTCGTAAAAGATCAAATCATACTTTATTCAGCAGTGCTTGCTTTACTCTTTGAAAGTCATCACATGAATGCATTGTAATAAATGGTTCGGCTGCATTAAATATTACACATCTGTCGTAGTTCTTTATTATCTACAGAGATCGGGCCTCAGAATAGACCGGAAACTATTCTTTTACCGTTCTGTTTTAATTTCACAATAAAGTTAGTAGTAATATTTTGTTTTGATATTATTGTTTTTTATTAACTACTAGACCGCTGGGTCATGTTAAGACCATCTTTTCTGTGTTGCTGTGGGTTTTTTCATCGCTTTTGTGTTACAAATATCAAAACAATAACAAAATATATCCGTCGTAAACTAAACCGGAAACAGCAGTATATTTTATTTTGTTAACACTGTAAACTTGACAGCTTTTTAACCCAAACCACCTACTGGTTAAAGCACGTATTACACGTTTAGAGTATTGCAATGCAGGTAGATTGTGTTGCTTTTTAATGACTGTTTAAAATGCCTTTTTCTTAATGTCTTTCATTTTTGTAAAGCACTTTTGAATGTGTTATATTTTATGAAAACATTTAAATATTAAGAGTACATACAAAATAGGAGGAAAGTAGAAGGTCAATGATAGAAATATAGAATAGAAAATATCAAGAAGATACTGTAAATGATATCTAGAATAAAACAGTTTAGTGCCGGATGTACAAAGATATTAATAGGAGGATGTGCAAAACAGACAAACTAATTAGGCTTTATTTAAACATTAAATAATACTTTAGGTTAAGGTCTTCTTTTAAATACATGTAAGCAAAAAGCTTTGGGGGTATCTGATAATATTAAGCCTGACAAAGTACTTAACGTTTAATATATTGCATGGTTTGTTTTGGGACTTGACAATCAACATTCCTGCAATGTTAACTATGTTGAAGTACTTATTTTAACCGATATTATACATATTTATTATACTCTTATAAGATGTATGTAGATAGAATAAGAAATGTGCAGAATATGACAGTTTAATGGTGGAGGTACACACATATTGATAGATGTCTTGTTGAGGAACCTATGACCCAAGTTTGTCATCATTGCATAACTACACCGTAGTTGTGTATAAAACCACCAGACTCAGGGACAGCTTCATCCCACAGGCCATAAGACTATTAAACACCTGAACTTTGAAACATCCATAACATTCATCTGGCTGCTACTTAGAAATTATTTGTCAAATATATCATATTCCAATCACTTGTATAGACTCTTATTGCACTATTTCACTTTTTTTCTTTTTGTATTTACTTGCACTATTTTTTCTGTGTATCTGTTTTATTGTGTTGCACTGTTGGAGGAGCCTGTGACCTAAGGGGGGGGGGGGGGGGTAGGACACGTTCGATTCCTGTTTTGGTTAGTGCCGTCGATGGGATTCATTCCATTTCAAAGTGCTGTTTGACGCTCCGCGCACTGCCACTCCAACATCCAATCACAGAGCTTGAGGACTAATCACGGGGTTTGTGAAGCAAAGCACATGTTGTAGTCCCAAACGAAAGCTGAGGATTCTGGGTAGTGTAGTGTCTTCTTCTGCCATCCTAAACTCCGAAAAAATATTTGTTTCTCCGAATCGAAGGGGAAAAATACAAAAGCATTGTACACAATTTAAACCAATCAATGTTGTGTAATTAACAAGGATAATCTGGTGTTTTTGAGTTGATGAGTAGTGCAGATATCACTGTAAAATCAATCGACAGTAAAGAGAATACTTACTTCCGGGTGTAAAATCCTCCGTTATCCAATGGGAATGGACGCTCACATTGCCTTTAAATGCCGCCGACATGGACCGATGCGGTGCTTCCCTGAGCGTCAAATACCTCCGCCGATGGGAATACATTGCAATCAGTTGAAAGCTCTTTGCGTCCGTTTATGAAGCTGAAGGAGACTCGGCGCGTCACAACTGCACGCCATAGGACCCTGACCAAGCGTCGCTCCTGGACGTTCAGGGAGTGAGACTGTGTTGGTATTCATGTGGAACCTACTTGCAGCAGATCACCCTTGAAAAAGAGATCAATGATCTCAATGGGATTCACCTACATAAATAAAGGTTTGAAATGAAATGAACATCCTGAACACATTTTCTGAATGTTGCTTTGATAATGTTCTTCTTTTGTTATCATGTAACATTGAGGGAATGTTTTATAAAAGAATATCTATAATATGTTACCCCAACAACGTCCAAAAAACATCCTCAGAATGTTGCAGGCAAAACGTTCCACCTTTGTTAACATATCACATTAAAGGAACGTTTTATAAAAAACTTTGTCATCTCAGGCCTCAATAACATCCTTAAAACATTTCCTGAATGTTGCTTTGAAAATGTTCTTCTTTTGTTATCATGTAACATTGAGGTAATGTTTTATAAAAGAACATCTGTAATGTGTTACCTCAACAACGTCCAAAAAACATCCTTAGAATGTTGCAGGCAAAACGTTCCACCTTTGTTAAAGGAAGGGTCCACTCATTAGATAATTAATAAAAACTTCAGTATTTAGTGAAACATTATGTTTAAACCATACCCTGAAGAAATCAGCGATATTCCCCGGCAAATAATGATTTTATAGCTCTTTTTTATCAAAACCTGTATATTCCGTCAGGCAGCTGCCATTTTGGCCATTTTCAGTAGTCACATGATCCAAAAAAACTAGGTCGTGACGTCATCTATGCGTTCACTTTGTAAACACACGAACAGCTTGTTCGACGAAAACATGGCGGAGTATTTGAGTTCGGACTCGTCAGCCGAGGAAGAAGTTTTGAGCAATGTGGAGAGATTGGATGGGGGAATTCAGCCATATAGGTTCGAGCCAAGTGGCCAGAACCGTCAGGAATCGTGACGATGAGATGAACAGCGCGGTGATCTTGCTGGAGACGATCCCTTTACTCGTGCAATTGATTTCGGGGGGCGAGTAGGGAGACCTGTACATGAATGGTGTACTTGCAGTCGGTGTATAGACATGGACAATCTTCTGATGAACATATGTTGTCATGAGCTTGAAGAGCTTGAAAATAAACTGGTCACCGACGACTTGGATTGCATATGTTTACACAGGGAATTCGGCACTGTGGTGTTAGAAGAAGCTGTATTGAGAACAGCACTGGTTGCCATGAAGGATGTGAAACGCACCTCTTAGGTTGAACCAATAAATGAAAGGTGGGTACATTTAACGGGTACAGCCCTTTCTTCTTAGCATTATATACTTTACAATTAAAATTAACATATGCACAATATTTTTAAATTGTAGTGCCGATTGTCAAGCATGTCAAAAATACAATGCCAAAAGAAAAGGCCTGATGATGATGATGATGATGATAAATCAATCGTGAATATTAAATAAGAAAAGCGTTCATTTCAGGCCAAACATCTTATTTGTTTAATTCATCATTAAAAAGTAATAATTTCATACATATTTCCTTAGATATACCGATATTTCACAGTGTAAATATATACATATATTGCTACCACAGATTAATTATTATGGTGGCATGATGTTGACATTGACTATGAAATTAAATGTATTAACCAAAACACGAGGACGTGTATCAGGCAACATAAATCACTAAAGAGATATATACAGCCAAAAAAATCTGAATAAATATATACATGAAGTGGACATTTTTCTCAATGAACAGGTGAAAACAATCAAAATGCCCTAGAAGCACTCAGATAGCTGTGAGTATTTTTGACAGAACTGAGACTGGCTGTTAAAAAGTCAAAATGAAACTTAGCTTATCTTGAAATATAATTTGTGATAGGAACACCTGTTCATTACGATAAAAAATATATCCTATTTGCAACAAAATACAATGAGGCATATTTCAATGGAATTGTGAGAACAATGGAGAGTAACTAGAGTCATTTTGTCCAAACGCATAGTTCACGTCACGTCCGGTAAAATAAGTCATGTGACTCGTCAAAATGGCGCCGCCCACAGGGTTGATGTTATTTCGGTAATTAATCAGCTTAAAATCACTGATAACGTCATCAGATTAAAAAAAAAAAATAAAGACTGGCAGAGACTGGTCTGTTTTATCGTATGATAATTATTTAAAAATGCGTGTCATGAGCATTGCCTCCCTTTAACATATCACATTAAAGGAACATTTTATAAAAAACTTTCTGTCATCTCAGGCCTCAATTACATCCTCAAAACATCCTCTGAATGTTGAAGTTAAAACGTTATGTCTTAGTTAACCTTAAACCATATAGGAACATTATTTAAAGGGGACCTATCATGCAAAATGCATTTTTGTACGTCTTTTATACATGAATATGAGTCCCCGGTGTGTCAGGGAACTCACCAAGTGTCAGAAAACACAACCCTCTCTCTTTTCCTCCGTACCCAAATCTCTAAAAACGGGGCTGATACAGACTGATACAGATTTGAAATTGTTCTGACATCAGAAACGGGGAGCTCCGCCTATATGGGCAACTCTCCACCTATCAGGAGGAGACAGCCACGGCCATTGCCGCTTGAAAGCGCTGGAGATGCTGTAGTACATATGCCAGGCCTGTAAGTGGCGCTGTAGTCTGCCACAAACCAGCGAAGAAGACTTCTCACAGAATCAGCCCTTCAAAAACAGGGCTAAAAAAGAGCAAATAGAGCGAAATGAGGCATGGCTAAAATGCATGTTCCGTTCGGTATTTTGAAAAAAAAACTTCACAGACATGTTTTATATAGGTATGGCCCTACAATATATTATTCAAATATAGCATGATAGGTCCACTTTAAAATTATAAACATCCTCAAAAGGTTCTTTGAACATCAGATTAAAACGTTTTCTTTAAAACATTATTAGAACCTGTAGGTAACGTTAGCCAAAGTTGTGAGAACGTTCCCTGCTAGCTGGGGTCCCCTGCATGTGCTAACAGTTCAAATTGGGCATGGAAAGCCTCCCAGTCTGACCTACCAAAGTACTTGGGTGTTTTCGCCATCACAACTGCTACTGGTGATGGGCGCCGCCATTGTTGTTTACATCCAGAGGGGCAATGGCTTGAAACACGTAGGTGCGTAGGTTCCTGCTGTGTCCAGGAAGGTTTCTCATTTCTCTAATTCCCCTCCTCGACTCCTATCCTCGTGTCTTAGTCCCGCCCACAGGAGATGCAAGCGGAGGAGTCGAGGAGGGGAACCGAGGAGAGGGGAAGCAGCAGGCGTTTAGAGAAATGAGAACTCCTCTCCTCTGAGCGGTCATATTAAAGCGACGTCCGTTAATTATTACGTGGCAACAGCTGCATCAGCTGTCGAGTGTTTTGTTATAGCGCTGTATTTTATAATCTCTGTTCGATCAGCTGAACATTGTTCCCCCACATATTTACTTTTAATTCAATTTGCAACAAGGCATAGTATGACAAGAATGGATGAATATGTTCAACACATACTAGCATCTCTTCTGTATTGTGCAGCACTAAAACATTAGTATGAGAAGTACCCTACAAATAAAGGGAGACATATACATTAGGCTTATATACGTTTGATATATTCACACATGCACACACACAAACACCTAAAAAACCCAATGACTGTCTATACACTATACACAGTATGTTTACCTTTTTAAACTAGTAGGCTTAATGACATGATCATCAAGTCACACCTCTTTGACAAAACACCTGCACCGAATTCCTAATCAATTACCGAATCATGAGGGACCTGACAGGCTATATAAGGTCCAGGCTGACCTCTGAATTCTATCTCAACCACAAAGGAGATATTGAGAACAATTTTATACTATGAAGACCGCAATTGCGTGTGCCTTATGGCAGTGGCACCAGCTGCAGACCAACAAATGTCGTGAGGAAAGACGCCGTTCCCAGCGCTGGAAAGCGAGAATGCGCAATGCCATCCTGCTTCATCTTGAGGTATTTATGAGTGTTTGTTTAAAAATGTTTTAAATGGTTGAAAAATAGCTGGCTTTTTTCATTGGAATACAAAAATGACCAACTACTACTACTACTAAAATCATGACACATAAGCCTTAGAGTCAGAGAAAAAGCATGTTTGTCAAAGAGAAAGTTGTGTTTTTGATTATGTAGTTGTATTTATTCAAGAAGGGACCATGCACATTAGTTAACACGAGCACTTGAGACCATCAAATGTGCCAGATTTAGCCATGGCTTAATTTCTTATGACAGAATATTTATGTGCAGTTTAAATTGCGGGATAAAGGAGTTTAGTTTGCTGGATAAAGGTATTGACCTCTGTACATTTTATTCTTCCTGTAGGTTCAACACCCACACTCTCGATCTCCCATGTACAGACGTTTGAACAGCAGTGTCCCCCTGCTAAAACTGTACTTCGAGGGTGATGGGTGCCTGCTGAAGGACTAAAGGATCAGCCGAGACTCCTTGGAGGCCTTGATGCGGTGTCTGGGGTCTGAGAGGAGACAGGCCTGGGGACACCACATGACTGTCTTGACGACCGTGTACTGGCTGGCACACGGTTTTTCATACAGTGTAGTGTCCCGGGCCTTTCAGGTACTAAAGTAACCTGTATAACCTGTTTCAATAATTATAACCTTGGCCCGACATATCTTAGGCGCCAATAGTCTGTAGTCTGTGTAAAATGTATTCTTATGAAACTGCCTATGAAACTAGGGCAATATCCTCATTTTCTTCATTGTGGCATTATTTGCTTGCTGTGCTCATTGTGTGTGCGTGACTTAGGAATGTATAGGACCCAGTCGCCCCCCCCGGGTTTTAATGGGCTGGACAGGAGCGTGGGGAGGGGTTGCGTGGGAAAGTACTTAAACTGACAACATTGAGACTATGCAGAGACTGTGCAGAGACTTAGAGTATACAGAGACGGTACTGCCAGGTGCCGAAGATAAACGAAGATAAAGATTGGTACGTTCACCCCATGTTCACCCCATGAATTGTTTACCCCATGGCTGCCATGAAGATGGCCTGGGACTTATCAGCGGCGCAGTAGATCCAAACCTCCCACGCTATGGCTGACTCACTCTGATTCACTGCCTAGGGCTCGCCCAGGAGTGAATCCACCAGTAGATAAACACCTAGGGAGGAGCAACCGACACAACTCCTCCCACACAACTCCTCCCCGTTTGTGTGTATAAATATTGTGAGTTCTGAACACTCGGGGCCTCTGTTCTGTCTGACTGTACCGATACGTATATCGCACGGTAGCAGAACCAGGGCCCGAAGTACTTCGTTATATTGTACTGTTGCTTTTACCATTAAATCAGCTTATTGTTAACCTCATATCTCTGTGTCTGAGTCCTTCCTTTTATAGCAGACCACTCATCAACGAACGGCGCGGAGCAGGCTCGAACCTTCAACTACTCCAAAGGGTGCCCATCCAACAATTTAGTGACCCCGACGTGATGAGTAGGGTCTCATAGAAGGAACACCGGCAGCCAGCGGACGAACGGTACAGGGAAGACACCTCGAATACCTCTGACAACTAAACCAGGGCACCCTACAACTGAAAGGTGAGCAGATACCTGTTATTATCAAAATCTGTGATTGGCTATACTACAACATTTTAGAGTTGTCAGCGGCATTTTCAGTGTTTTAGTCTTACGGTAGAAAAAACAGTACTACAGAATAACACTTTCCAGTCTCAAAGAGGAGCTGCAGTTGTGTTATATGTGGGGTATTTCAAGAGGAGAAACGCAACTTTCAAAATCAATTTGAAACGACCGGATCTCGCAAACTCTTGCTGTGGGGTTAATCTAGAAGACTAAACGTGACGATAAAGAGATTCTGTAGACTGGGTTTCGACTCCTTGCCAAAAGCCACATCGCCGAAAGGGGGTGTTGAAGCGCTTTTGGAAGTCTCTCCATCTGTTGAAATAAACATCGCACTATAAAAGTCAACTAGACTGTACGGGGAATATATTAACTGTGTAACGAGATTTCAGTGGTTATAAATTTGGTAAAGGAATCCCAGCTGCAAATACTCAGAGAAATAAGATGACACACACAGTAATTCTTAGACGAATTCTGGGGTTGGGGCTCATCGACTAACGTACACAGGCAACCCTTAGACGGATCTGGGGCGACGTTAGGTATATTTATTTTGAGTGTGATTAACTGTGTAACGAGATTTCAGTGGTTTTAAATTTTTAAAGGAATCCCAGCTGCAATCATCGTCCGAGATTTCAGTGGTTATAAATTTGGTAAAGGAATCCCAGCTGCAAATACTCAGAGAAATAAGATGACACACACAGTAATTCTTAGACGAATTCTGGGGTTGGGGCTCATCGACTAACGTACACAGGCAACCCTTAGACGGATCTGGGGCGACGTTAGGATATTTATTTTGAGTGTGATTAACTGTGGTTGTATATATAATATTTTCAACATCAATTTGAAAGGACCGTCCCTGAAAGTATTGTAGAATCTTATTTGTATCTGATAGCATATACGTGACGATCAAAGGTTATTGTAGACTGGGTTTCGACTCCATGCCTTGGCCGCATCCGTAAGAGGGTGTCGAAGCGCTCTTGGAAGTCTCAGTAACTGGTTGAAATACACCTCGCACCGAAAACTATCAGACTGTATACCTGTGGGAATAAAACTACAATAATTAGTAAATTATAGTACGCAGATATCTGGTATTTTTTATAAAAAACTAAAACCTTTAGGAGAAGCAGATACGAACGAAGTCAAAAATGGAAGGAGAATTTGAACGTGAAGAGAGAGAATTAGGAGTCCCTGTTCCGGGGAGTTTAAGGGAACAGTGGGGACAAGCAGAGAGATTGATACTTAGCGGACTTAAGCCCGGAGATCATAAAAAGGCGAGCAGGGATCTCCGTTTCTTACACGATCAGATGATCGCAGAGAATAGAGTAGAGGGTGACGAGGCAATAAGTCTCCTAGCCACAGCACTCAATACATACGAGCGACAGTTGGTTCGGAAATTAGAAACTCTCAACAAGCAGAAGGCAGGTTTTATCAGGGCTTCTAAACTTAACAAAGAAAGGGAGCTAGTTGACAAGCTAAGGAGAATAGGCCATAACGCAGCTTAGTTATGAATGGAGTGGCAGTAACCTGCTCTCTGAGCAAAACTCCCGCCAAAAATCTGCCCGCCATAGCAGCCCCACCCAGTCCTGCACCAGCCCCTCCCACAGAAGTGATAGAGCCAGTCAGGAAGGAGAAGCCATATGGTGGGCCCCTCCCAGACATCCCAGAGGGCGGTCCCCTCCTCTATCCAGATTTATACAACCCCTTTAAGACCCGACCCCCTCCCTATACGCTTCCCTCCACCTCTAACCCCCCCTCACCCAGTTCCCCTCCCATGACAAACCTTCAGATGCTGTCTACAGACGCATCTTCTGAATCAGAACTAGAAAAGGAGGTCAGAAGGGGAGGGAATTTCAGAATGACAGGAAATGTCTCTCTTCCCAGATACCAGAGAAGGGATAGCTGTAGCTCAGTTAACACACAACTGTCAGACAGTGGGAAACCTACAGAATCAGAATAAAAATGGTGCATACCACCATAACTACTCCTCATCAGCTAGCAGCTAAAGAGAGCAACACCCCATCAGTTACAAATGCCAAACTTTTCGAAGAACGATGAGTAGACTGAGGACATGTTGACTCCGAAGACAGGTACCAATGAGGAACCTACGGTAGCTGAATTGATAGCAATCATAGACATAAATGATAAGGAAGAAAATGAACGAAAGGATGCTTACGAAGAGCGAGTGTGGAGGGAAGAAATAGCACTCAGAGAGAGAGAACAGGGTGAGATTGAGTGTGAAAGAAAGGACAGACATGAGAGAAAAAATGGGACTAGGCATAAGGCCCATGACTCAGACACAGAACATAGGGGACGCAAACCACACAAAGGATAGACACAGCGCACAGAGCGCATACTATGTCCAGAGAAACCTCCCCTAGCCTCTCACCACGGAGAAGCGGTAGTTTAAATGGAGAACCATTTGCAGAGAGATCCACACAGATTAGACATGCTCCAATAGCGCAACGAGCCTCTTCTGAGAGAGAATATATTGACCAGGACGATGACTTGGACAGTTCGGACTCAGGCGAAGACAGACAAGGCTCAGTATTTGTCTGCACTGACTAAGGAAGCAGAACCGAACTGTAGACACCGTAAAAAGAACAGAGTTCAGATTATAACCATGACAGGACGGATTTCAGAAGCTGACCAAGAGACAGTAGCTAAATTACCTCAGATGGTAAGACGTAGCCAGAGACAATGTGACAAGAATCCTGACGAACAGGTTGTTTTGACTTGCCACTAGTCGCTCTCCCAACTGGAGGGTCGACATACCACCCGTTCACTATGGGTGACATTCATGCACTGGTTGACAGAATGCCCCTACCTACGGAGGGAGGGAGAAATTGGATGAGGAAGTTTGCTGATATCACAACAGGGCAGAGTATCTGCATTGGGGATTTCAGGCGAATTTTAGCCCAGCAGACAAGTGCGTATGAAGTTCAGCGAGTTGAAGCTAGGGTGGGAACAGGAAAGTATCGGGACGATCTTCCCATCATCACGAACAACATACACAGCCAATTGAGCACCGCCATGAGAGAGCATTTCCCACAAACAGGGGGCGGGTATGGGTCGCTAGCATTCACATTCACTCCTGGAGAGGCTGCAGCAACCATGTTGCTCAGATCCAGGGAGCAGTACACTACAGCCACTGATTGTAGTCCAGACAATAATGATCAACACAAACAGATGTTCCGCAAAGCAATTCTTGCTGCAGTTCCAGCAGAGATTAAGGCTCTTATGGAAGACAATCCAGAGGCAGACCATCTGCCTACACAGACGTGGGAAAGGCACTTGGCCCACCACATGGGTAAATACAATAAGGTACTTACCAAGACAAAGACAGAGGAGGAAGAGTTAAGAGTCCAGCTCCTCCGCACACAGCTAGAATTAGCCCGTAAGGCAATACAGACCGAGAAGAAAAGTGCCAAACAGCTTGTTGTCCGCTCAGATAGTGATGTGCCGAAAGCCCCCGTGGCCCGGCCCAACAGCCGGCTCCGTTCTGGCCTTTCCCTGGGGTGTATCCGCCTCCGGCTCCTGCTTACAATGTGGCTCCGTATGTCTTTAATCCTGCTACGCAGACACAGAGGGGTGGTGGGGGTAGGGGAGCTCCCAGAAGGGGTTCAAGGACCAACAGCCCAGAGGGTGTGCTTCACGTGTGGTCAGTCTGACCATTGGTGGAGGGAGTGCCCGCATGGCGCACCACCACCACAAAGAGGAAGGGGACAAGGGGGACAAAGTGGCGGACAAGGAACCAGAAAAGACATGCAGTATTACCAGCAGAACCATGGGGTAGCACAACAGGGTCAAGCTCAGAATGGACATATGGCTCCGAACGCAGTGGCGATCCCTGGTGGACAGTACGTGCAGTATGATCCGGAGAAGGGGTATTACCCACAATGAGGGGGCCCAGGGAACCCAGAATGTACGGGCCTGGCGGATCCTTACATGAACATGACTGTTAAGCAGATTTCACTGCCGTTTTTGGTCGATTCTGGGGCTCGATATTCTACTATCAACACTCCTAAATTCGACAAATCCAGTTCAGATGATACTGTCGCAGTCATGGGGTTTTCGGGACATATAGAACATGTACCGCTCTCAACACCGCTGACCACTAAGATAGCAGGCCAGGTCTTTTTCCATCAGTACATCCTTGCACCCCAAAGTCCGGCCAACCTCATGGGCAGAGACGTTTTGATCAAAGCCAATGCCTCTATCCTCTGTTCCCCTGATGGTCTCATCATTTCATTTCCCGATGGTACTAAGTTGAACTGTTCATTGTCCACAATCAGAACAGGCTCCCAGATGATGATATCCCAGTCTACAGCCGCAGAGGCTACCCAGTATGCAACTATATACTGGGGCCTGCTAGACCGGCCACAGGAGAACCACGGACTTTTTTCTATCTTTCAACAGTGGAAGCCCTGGATCAATCTCCTCCGCCCTTACGGCCCTCCTCCTGACCCTCCCCATCTTACTCTGTACTATGATAGACAGGATGACCAAACCTACGCCTATGCCTTTAGATGGCTAAGTGGGAGGTAGAGGCAGTAAAGTTATATATTGGCCAAGCAGGGGTAGCCGCAGCAATTGATCTAACTGACGAACAACAATATTGGTACCGTATGTCTTCTGAAGCCACCCCACACATTTCCCTAGCCATTAGGAAAGGTTACGAAGCCAAAGAACTGGGTCCCATGGTCAAAGCACTGTTAGAGGGAGGACTGGGAGCCCACACAGATAGCATCACTTACCTTCTCTCCTTCACACAGCGCCTATGCACTTAAGATTCAGACACAGGAATGCATCTTTATGGAAAGGCACGAGGTAGACAGACATCATGGTAGGGAGAAAACAGATCATCCATTTACAGCAGACATGATACGTGACCTCCCTCCTGACTTGTGGTCAAGCGACTCTCATGACGTGGGTTTTTGTTCAAAAGCTGCTCCAATTACCTTCACTGTTGATACGGAACTTCCGGTTCATCTCTCTCAGTACCCGTTAAAATCGTTGGCTCGAGAAGGGGTGACCCAGGCAGTGGAAGGTCTTAAGAAGGCAGGCGTTTTGGAACCCTCCCACAGTGATTGGAACACACCTATTTTACCAGTACACAAGCCCAATGGGGACTACAGAATGGCACATGATCTTAGAGCTATCAACGCTATCACTACTACTCCTTTGATACCAGTTCCAAATCCCTACACAGCCATTTGCAACATTACTCCAGAGCACACGTGGTTTACATGTATTGATCTTGCAAATGCTTTCTTCTGCATTCCATTGGCAGAGGAAATGAGACCGATTTTCTCATTTACCATTGACAAAGAGATTGCAGTACACCAGACTTCCTCAGGGATTCAGTTTATCCCCAGGAATTTTCAATAAAGTTTTGAGGGAACAGTTGGACGGGGTTTCATTACCAGAGGGAGTGGTTTTGATACAATATGTGGATGACCTGCTTATTGCAGCCCCTTCAGCAGCCTCTTGTCTGGAAGCCACTCGTAATTTACTGGTGCGCCTGCACACAACAGGGTTCAAGGTATCCAAAAAGAAACTGCAGTGTACCCGCAAGGAGGTTGCATTTTTGGGCAGGCTCATCTCTCCGGCAGGTACAGGCATGTCAGCATCACACCAGGAGCTCATTTTGAGCCACCCGAAACCTAAGACTGTAAAAGACATGTTATCTTTTCTGGGCCTGACAGGCTACAGCCGACATTACATACCTGAGTACAACCCAAGGACTGCAGAGCTCAGAGCTCTGATCAACGACAAAGGTATCAGAAACTTGACAGCAACACTTGACTGGACTCAGACAGCAGAATCAGCATTCATCTCTCTGAAACAATCCATGTCCCAGGTAACAGCACTGGCTTCTGCATCATACATGTTGCCTTTCTTCCTTGACATTTCTGAGAATGAGAATACCGTAAACGGAATCCTATTTCAGAAAAAGGGGGGATGTAGGTCAATACTGATGTACATTAGCATAACACTGGATAGAGTGGAAAACAGAGAACCTCCATGCACACGACATGCAGCAGGAACAGCTCGGATTTTAAACAAAATTTCACACATCGTGATGCAGCACCCATTGACAGTTTTGACACACAGCATTGTCTCATTTGTTAACTCCAGCGCATTCACCATGTCATCCACCAGACAGACAAGACTTGAGAAAACTTTGACAGAAGCACACATAACCTATTCACATGAGGGCGTGAATAGCGCAGACAACATGGGCAGTGGAGAACCACACCGATGTGAGGACAAGGTCATACAGGATGTGAAGTTGAGAGTGGATCTCAGGGAGGAACCAATCCCAGATGCAGAAAACTTATTCACAGATGGTTGCTGCTTTAGGCACCCCATCCATGGGCTCCAGGCAGCCTATGCAGTGGTAAGTCAGACAGGCATAAGAGAGTTTGAAGAAAGAGCAGCTGAAAGGGTAACAGGGAGAGTCTCAGCACAGTTGGCAGAACTAAGAGGAGTCACTGCAGCGTTAGAACTATCAGATGGAAAGGAAGTTAACATCTACACAGACTCAGCTTATGTCCATGGAATAATTCATGTTGAAATGCGCCAGTGGATGAGAGCAGGATTTGTAACTTCAACCAATGTTCCCATTAAACATAAAAAGACATCAAAAAGCTAGCGGAAGCAGTAATGTTACCAAGCAAATTAGCATTGCTAAAATGTAAAGGCCATAACAAAGCTGATAACTTCTTAGCTTGGGGAAACAATGCAGCAGACAGAGCAGCCAAAGACAAAGCAGGGTACTTACCACATTTCCAGATGTTGGTTACCAAAGCACCAGAGTTACTCCCAGCAGTCACTGATGACACTCTCAAGGTAGCACAGGAGGCAGGTTCCCCGCAAGAGAAAACACTATGGTTGGAAAGGGGGGCTACAAACAAAGAAGGAATTTGGTACTCTCCAGACGGTAGACCAGTTCTACCCCCAGAGTGGATAAGATCCATGCTAAAAGAAGCGCATGGCCCCACTCATTGTGGTAAAACTCAAATGGACAGACATCTCACGCATTGGTGGCACCCATACTTACCTGACATGATAGCGAACCATTTGGAAGAATGTGTAATCTGCCTCACCCACAACATCAGAGCAACAGTGAAGCCTCACCAGGGAAAGTTTCCTTTACCTAAAATGGCCGGAGAACAAATCATCATTGACTACACAGATATGATTGATAAGGTTAGAGGGTTCAGGTATCTCCTAGTGGTGGTAGATGCATATACAGGATGGCCAGAGGCCATACCATGTCGCAGGGAAGATGCAGACTCAGTGATCAAGTTTCTTATCACTCATTACATCCCCCTACATGGGTTCCCCAGAAGGGTGAGGTCAGATAATGGCAGCCATTTCAAGAATCATCATTTGCAGACAGTTGAGAAGTCCCTTGGACTCAGACACAACTTTGGATCAGTGTATCATCCACAGTCGCAGGGAAAGGTAGAAAGAATGAATCAGAGTATCAAACAGAAGCTCAGTAAGGCCTGTGATGCCACAGGCATGAACTGGTTAGACGCACTACCTTTGGCCCTATTGTCCCTTCGCAGTTCTGTAAACAGAGGCACAGGCTTCTCTCCTTTTGAGCTAACACATGGTCACCAGTTTCCTGGACCTGGAGCATTAGCAGTAGGGAAAGAAGTAGAAGAGATGGATAGCAAACCATATTACCAGCAACTTAAGGGCTTGGTATCAGATTTCTCCACCCAGGTTGCTGACGCCAAAGGGGGACCGGAGAAGCACGAGGCTAACACCGCAGAATTCATCTGGCTGAAGGTCATCCGTCCGAAGTGGCTCAACCCAAGGTTCACCGGCCCGCACAGAGTGACTCAGAGGACATCACATGCAGTTCGCCTCGAAGGAAAGGGGGAAACGTGGTATCATTGGAGCCAGTGCGCCGTTGGAAAACCTCCAGCAAGGACGTTAGACGACATCAGAACTGACATCGCTGCAGCAGGACGAGAGAGCGACACTCTGACGACGACAGCCCAGCAGAAGCAACGACCCACACAACAGATGACAAGGACAAAGACACAGAGGTAACAACAGGCGATCTTGGAAAGGAGATTACGGCCGGCGAGGAGGCGGACACGAGTCTACGGGACCCCGACCCCTGAAACACACGACTCCATATAGGACCCGACTTTTTTACTCCCACCTTTAGGGGCACTTTCCAATAAGTAGCAGCATTTTTATGCCCACCTATAGGGCCTCTTTCTAATAAGAGTAGTAGGTTATATATAACGAGAGGTTAGCCCTATATTAAAGGGCAGTGAAAGTCTCCCCATCACCAGACCTTCTATTTAACAGGTTTTACTGAACCTTATATTTAACAGGTTCTGGGAGCACAGTATTTACCATTACAGGGTACTATTTTACACCCTTGTTTTAAAGAATCTCCTTAGGAGATTTTAGCATTGTGTTCAGAAGAACCTAATTACAATAACACGGACCACTGATTAAAGGTACTCAATAATGACAGACTGTGGATTACACTTCCTTATTGTTTGTTGGTGTACTCTGCTAGTGGGAATCGTGGTTTACTTGGGACACTGTTTGTATCTTGAACACCATCCTTAGTTATATGGCCTATTCGTGAATAGCCTTATTATTTGATTGAGTGTTAATTCCTTGCGTCCTAGTAAATCTCCTATTATTAATAACAGAAATAACCCTTGTTGTTGTGTTACATTGAAAATAACAACCTAACCATGTATGGGAGTTGGAGATGGTTGCTAGGGATGTCCCTGGTCACGATCATCACCGTTACCGTTATTTTTGTTTTGACTGATTCCATTGACCACCCAGACTCCATTCCCCCGCCAGAGGAGTCCGTAACTAGGGTCAAACGGGCAAAATATGAGGTAAAAGTTACCAAAATGCCTCCTAAACAAACCTTCACTTTCCAAGCAGGTAGTGATGGAATAATACAAATCGACCTGTGCAAAATTGCCCCCTGCAGAAACCTCGACAGGAATATTCCTACCTAGCCAAATACGTCTGCTTAGCCCCTGCGGTATGTAACAGAAGCGTCACAGATAGGGTCAAAGGCGATCCTTACACTTACAGAGGCAGTGCATTTGCCAAAGGCGACCCCTATCTGTCCGTCACATACACCTACGGTTGTGCCTGCGAGTCCTGGTCCGGTGTCCTAGCAAATTCGGGTCCTGATGACTGGGGATACACGCCATCTTACCGATCAGCGGCAATTGTTAGATCCCTCAAATATAGAATGAAGTGGTCAGGAGAAACCCAGACGTCCCGTGCTCCGCCAGGTTTTGTAATCCGGTGCTCATAACGCTAAAGAAGGTCGTGCTCTCCGACGCTGGACTTTATGTCCTCGCGGTACATGCAGGAAGGGTTCGCCACAAGGCCTCTTCGAAATTAAAGTTATACCAAAGAGAGAGCAAAACCGTCGTCAGGGAGCATCTAAGGTTAAATACTTGTCTAAAGTCACATGTACGGATAAATGTACGGGGGATTATAGCCAACTTCAACCTCTAGACATCATCCAAATGGCCACAGGATACATAGATGACAATTTATGGCTAAAATGGGTTGTCCGAACAGCCCAAGAACAAATGGCAGGGGATTGCCTAGCCTGTGCTACAGCCCGCCCGCAATTAGTCACTGACCCTGCGCCCCTATTTTCCACAGATACCTGGGGTTACAACTGTATGTTACAACTGACCAAGATGGCTAGTCCTCCTAACTGCACCACCCTGGCCAAGGTTTTCCCTCCAATTGACAATGGTACTAGGACAGGCCCATTCACGCCTAACAGAGGCGCCGGTGGGTACACATGTTTCACCATGGTCCAAAAATCTCCGCGTTTTGACCTAGGAAATATCTCTGCGGATTGGTGTAACCACACCGTGTCTGGTACTAGTATAGGACATTGGGCCAGGGGTGGTCTCTACTATTATTGTGGGGGCCACCGCCTGTTCACCCGTATCCCCGAACTATCTGTGGGGTTGTGTGCTATGGTGCGCCTCCATGCACCCCTAATGTTACGAGGCGAAAAACTGGTGCACACGGACCCTAAAGCCTCCCTCAACATCAACCTAGTCACTCGACGTAGGGGACACGTGTTGTCCAAGCGCTACGCCCCAGGCCCCTTTGATTTATCTGCCAACTCTCCCACTTACATGGACTCCATAGGGGTGCCACGGGGTGTTCCCAATGAGTATAAACTCGCTGATCAAGTTGCCTCAGGTTTTGAGAACATTCCTTTCCTCGCAGCTATCTTCCCTATCACCCCTAACAAGAATGTAGACAGGATCAACTATGTACATTACAATGTGCTCCGTTTAGCTAATCTCACTAGGGACGCTGTAGAAGGACTCGCTGAACAGCTGGGGCCGACTTCCCTTATGGCAGTTCAGAATAGAATGGCCCTTGACATGCTGTTAGCTGAGAAAGGAGGTGTGTGTTCAATGTTTGGTGATATGTGTTGTACTTTCATTCCAAACAATACGGCTCCGGACGGTTCCGTCACAAAGGCTTTAGAAGGCCTTCGCACACTATCCATAACTATGCATGAACAATCAGGGATACACAACCCCTTGGAGGAATGGTTTACAAACATGTTTGGTCCATGGAAAGGTTTAATAATGTCTCTTTTGATTTCTATAGCTACTTTTATTGCCATTTTAGTAACATGTGGTTGTTGTTGTGTGCCTTGTATCCGCTCATTGTGTGTTAGATTCATCAGTTCCACCATTGAAGGAAAAGCTGTCCCTCCGTACCAAATGCCCTTGTTGGCTTATGCATCGGAAGGAGAGGACAGCATGATGACTCAGCAGACAGGACGCAGTTTTAATATACTTTGGTCTCCCTCCACTGTCATAAGAGGTTGTTATGGTGGGCAGTTCCCGAAGGTTTAAAGTACTCTAAATCCCAGCTTCTGATGGATTTATATAATGTTGGGGGACAGACGCAGTAGAAAAGAATGACAGTGGTTATGTGTCGAATGCTTTGTGTGAATTGATCTCTTGAGGTGAGATCAAAAGGGGGATTAAAGTAACCTGTATAACCTGTTTCAATAATTATAACCTTGGCCCGACATATCTTAGGCGCCAATAGTCTGTGTAAAATGTATGCTTATGAAACTGCTTATGAAACTAGGGCAATATCCTAATTTTCTTCATTGTGGCATTATTTGCTTGCTGTGCTCATTGTGTGTGCGTGACTTAGGAATGTATAGGACCCAGTCGCCCCCCCGGGTTTTAATGGGCTGGACAGGAGCGTGGGGAGGGGTTGCGTGGGAAAGTACTTAAACTGACAACATTGAGACTATGCAGAGACTGTGCAGAGACTTAGAGTATACAGAGACGGTACTGCCAGGTGCCGAAGATAAACGAAGATAAAGATTGGTACGTTCACCCCATGTTCACCCCATGAATTGTTTACCTCATGGCTGCCATGAAGATGGCCTGGGACTTATCAGCGGCGCAGTAGATCCAAACCTCCCACGCTATGGCTGACTCACTCTGATTCGCTGCCTAGGGCTCGCCCAGGAGTGAAACCACCAGTAGATAAACACCTAGGGAGGAGCAACCGACACAACTCCTCCCACACAACTCCTCCCCGTTGTGTGTATAAATATTGTGAGTTCTGTACACTCGGGGCCTCTGTTCTGTCTGACTGTCCCGATACGTATATCGCACGGTAGCAGAACCAGGGCCCGAAGTACTTTGTTATATTGTACTGTTGCTTTTACCATTAAATCAGCTTATTGTTAACCTCATATCTCTGTGTCTGAGTCCTTCCTTTTATAGCAGACCACTCATCAACGAACGGCGCGGAGCGGGCTCGAACCTTCAACTACTCCAAAGGGTGCCCCATCCAACAGTACCCCTCTCTACCAGGCATGTGCACACATAGACATCAAAGTGAGCTTGAGCCCCTGCCCTTTTTCTTCCTCCAGAGAAAGTGCCCTTTTTCCCTCCTTTTTTTTAATTTTTATAAATGAATATATATCTACTGCTGTTTGCGCACAGTTTCCCTTTCCAAAAATATATTGATTGAATACAAGATTAAAATATCAAGGTCGGGAGATTAGACTGTGAATTTCCGATGCTCTCTCTACCCTCCCTCCCTCCACGTCTCCTGCACAGCGGTGCGGAGAGTCATCGGCAGTCACTTCAGACAGACAGGTAGCAGCACCTCCCACTTTACTCTCCCATGTTATGCCGGCTTTTCTTGGTTTATTTTTAAGTTGAGTGGTGATGAACAAATTACTAAACTAACCAGTGAATACAGTAAAATGTGTATCTAATAACGTCATCACAATCGCCACATTGATATGCAAATTGGGCGTTAACTAGGCATAATTAAAATACGCTAATTTGCATGCAGTTACCAAGGCATTGCAGGTGAAAAGCTAGGATAAAACTAAAAAACATATCACCTCAGAACTTCCCCAGATACTTACGTCAAGTCAGTATTTTCCCCTGAAATGTTATGTTTAAATATGCAGATTAGCTTTAAATCTATAGATGAATTCAGACATGGTAGTAAAAGGAACACCATTTATATGTGTTTCTTGGAAGTTTTATTTCCATTCGAGTGCAAGAAAACATGGAAGCAAAATAGACCAAAATAACAAGTAGCCTACATGAAAAAACAATATTTTTGCCTGTAATGTCCTTAAACAGTAACTTCATCATTTTGATTGTTGGCTGCTCATATAATAACTATTAATTTTACTAGTTTGTTGTCTGCTCTTGTGCATTGTGAATAAAGAAGACCATTGTCTCTGTTAGCTGATTATTTTGTAGAATTCTGTTGAGTATTAAAAAATTGCATGAGTGTGAGGGTATTAAAATTAATTGGTCAGTAAGTCAGAGATGTGCAACTATATTTAACTTTTAGTTTACATTTTTTTTTTATAAATGATTATGGGAAGTGCCCTTTTTCTCACTTGAGCACCCGCCCCCCCCAAAATGTCTGTGCACGTCCCTGCTCTCTACGGTCCACAAATTGGTCCAACAGGGAGTGGAGGACATCGCTGCTCTCCGGCATTCTTTGATCAGCCTGCCTGCTGGTCCAGAGCTGGAGGAGGTCAGGCAGGGCTTCCAGCAGTTGGCCAACAGCCCGGCATTCCGTGCATGTGTGGGTGCAATTTACGGGTGCCATATAAGGATCAGGGCCCCATCCGGACCCAGTGGCCAGGATTACGTTAATAGGAAGGGCCGTTTTCTACAAACGTTCATAGGATTTCCGGGCTCAGTCCACAACACCCGTGTCCTGAAACACAGTGCCCTATATCAAGAGGCTCTTTACCCTCCTCCAGGGTACTTCATTGTGGGGGATGGTGGCTACCCCTGCATTGTACGACCCATCTATATTGTCACACCGTATCGGGAGCCACTACAGGGGAGGGTACAGAGCCGCTTCAACTGCTGCCATGCAAAAGCGCGCAGCATAATAGAGCGCGCTTTCGGGAAACTGAAGGGGCGATGGAGGTGCCTCCTGTCTAAGGCATTGGAGGTGAACCATAACTTTGTCCCTGCTGTGGTCACTGCCTGCTGTGTCCTACACAACATCTGCCTTACTGCAGGAGACATTATTGAACTGGAGGAGGAGGAGGAGGAGGAGGAGGAGGAGGAGGAGGAGGAGGAGGAGGTAGAGAGGTCTCCACCTCGTCCTGTGAGGTGGAGACATGCAGTAACTTGACTCAATTTGTATTGATATATTATTTAATTAATATAACATCCTTGATATTGCATTTGGATACTTTACACACGGAAATTAGATGTCCTTCAACATGGCGCGCTGAAATCCATTTCCGCGTCACTACCGGAGGACCGAGGATTTGAGGTGTCAAGGAGGGGAAATTAGAGAAATGAGAAACCTTCCAGGTGCAGAAGGAGGAAGTGAAGAGCCATGTTGACAGCATCGTCTACCAACCTGTTGGCTCTGTAGGCGAACTGCAGGGGGTCCAGGAGGGGGTCCGTGATGGTTTTGAAGTGGGATGTAAACACCAACCAGTATGAATGAAGAGAACTCATGTGGGGAATAGTAGGGTTTGCAGTTGATAATAAACGTTTCCAGGGTGGGAGAACAGTGCAGCAGAATCACAGTTACATCGTTACACCATCCACTGTTAGTATAAAAACATTCCCCCACCTTTCGCTCTGAACAGCTGGATGCTTGATCCACACTCCGTGAGGCACAAAACGGAAGATGAAGAAAAGTCTCTGTTTTTCCTCGACAGCAGCTTAAGTTCTTCCAGTTTATTGCTCAGAGGATGCACATTAGAAATAAATATTCCGGGTGTGAACTCATTTCACTGCTTGTATACAGGTAAGCGCTTGTATACAGGTAAGCGAATGTCCAATAATTCCACAGAAGAGCAGAGAAAAGTGGGAAACAAATTAGCTGGAGTTGTTCCTCTGATGTTTAGGAGCAGGTTGTAGTGCTGCCGGAGCGCACCGGAATGCCGCTCCGGCACTTCAAAAATTGCCGTACGCATCAGGAGCCATTCACATGCCGCGTTTTTTGCGTTGCTGTGTCCCCGTGGCGATCTGTTCATCTGCCATACTGATCATACAATAAAGCCATCGAAAATAATATGATACAGTACATTACAAGAACTTCTCGGTCTCTGTCTCATTCAGGCTCTTTTTGGGTTGAGCGAGAGTGAGCGCACCAGACACGGGGATTGTTGTTGTTGTTAGCATAGATGCTAGCTAGCTGCGCTAACAGATATAAGGAGCTGTTTGTCGAAGGTGGAGGAGAGTCCTCTCCTGTCAGCCTGAGAGGCTCAGATAACTACAGCTCAGTGAGGTAAAGGACTCTCTGAGAGTTTAGATAGTTAACTTTAGTCAAAGTTATCTCAGTGGGTCTCAAACGTTTGGCCACCATTTATGTAAACAAGTATTTCCAAGGCACACTAATATGATCATTATAGTAAAAAATAAGAATAAATAAATGAGAATAAATGAAAAACCGCTAAAAATCATTTCAATTCATACTACAGGACAGTTAAACAAAAATACAGTTTAAAATGGGAGTGATTAGTAAAATATGCATAAAGAAAAAGTTAATCTGTATACAGATCTAGTCTTTTGCTTTTGCACCAGATTGATGCATTTAACTAGAGGATGTGAGGTCCATCCCCCACATAAAACAAGTTCACATGGATAGGATACTAAATACATTTGCACACTTTTTATATAGTAACCTATGTCCATATGGTTGTGTTTGGGTGGTCATGCCACAACCGTGCGCATGCATGCATGCGCCAGTCATAGGTGCGCTCCGGTACTTATAAAGATAGCACTACACCCCTGTTTAGGAGCTTCTCTCTGGTTGAAAGAGCATGGTATACTAATAGTACAATCTGAATTAACGCAAAATACAAGCGGACCACAACACAGTGGCAGCCATCCTCTGCACCATCGTAGTTGATGTACACTGTTATATATTGTACATATAGGCTTTCATAATTAAAAGTATTTTACCTAAAAAAAACGTTCATTGAATTCAGATTATAATATTATGGCAATACATATATATATGCACAGCAAATTAATGAGTAAAATAACATTTACTGTAAGTATTTCATCGGAAAGTAGAGAAGTCCTGTCTTAATGATAACACTTTCAGAAAAATATGTAATGTTATGAAACCTGCATGAAATGTGCTATTTTTTTACCTGGTCGTCTTGAAACATGACCATGGGAGGTTTGTCATACTGCCAAACAACAGTGTCAGTTTAAAATATGGGTCATGTCTGAAAATATATGCTAAAAAGAAAAAAAATGAGCCGCAGCACGGAGGCCTGTGGTGTGAACACAGCCTCGTCTTCAGTCTCTCAGTCAACATGTTCCCTTTTTGATGCTCCATAACACTAGTTGAACAGGTTCTCCTCAGCATATGGTGTGACTGTGACTCCCATCAGGTGGTAAATCCTGCAGTGAGAACACATCTACACAGTACAGAATCTGTGGACACAAGAAATGTTTTGCAATTCACTACAATGCTTGACACTTGCGACATCTTCTATCTTCTATCAAAAGGTGACTGTTGTTATTCAGTCACTCGTCACAAAGGGAACATTCCTATCCTCTCCTGTCGTCTGATAACTGGCACGCTGACATTCACTTGCCTGTTCAAAGTTCTGTGTCATCACGGAACATTTTACAAGTGTGCCGCCTTGACAAGTAAACAAAATACTTGAGATGGCAATGCATTGCTGTTTTGAAAAGTTTGACTGACGTGTCTTCTCAAGCGCGAAGGACAAGGCTGAAACATGTCGCCATTATCGCCCAATTCATCACTAATTGTAGTGTTGCCAGCAAAGTGAACCCGGAATGTTAAGTACACCAACGTTTTATTTTAGAAATGTAACGTATGGGCAGTGGCGGCCGGCCCATAGGGGCGCTAGGGGCGCCGCTCCCCCTCTTCCCACATGTTTGATTGTCATTAAAAAATAAATAAAAAATATATTTAAAAAAATTTTTTTTTTAATGAACAAGGTAAATATTATATAGTTGGTATCAATAAAATGTATAATCTAAAATAAAATCTCGTTTAAAATTGTGTTACGATGTCTAAAGTTACTGATAAGTCACATGTTTCCTGCCTGGCCGCGTTACCCTCTCTCGTCTGGGCGCTAAGAAAGGAGCTCTCAGCCCAAGCAGCAGCAGCCAACACATTGCTGACTGGTGCTATCTGTAAACTATGCCGCCGAAACATAATTTCAGCCAATCAGCGTCGTCAGATCTGATGGTCATAGGGCGCCAATGTCAGCGCCCGATGCAGTCTGTGAGTTGTTTGGACTCGTATCCAAGGTGACGCTACAGTAGTTGATGAGGATGGCTGCGTGTGCAGGTGGAGACTCCGGACCTCGGTCCCCGCCCAATAGAGAACCGCAGTGACGCGTCCTAAAACCCGGAAGTAAACTCCTTCCGGTTCCTTCGACAAAAATGCAATTTCTCCATAGGATTTTGGAAAATAGCTCGAAATAAGGTCTGTGGTTGACACACATTTAAGAAACGGATCACTTTTTGTTCAGCCGGATAATATCCACATGTCTACCCTACTTTTATAAATTTCTAATCATAAATCTAGTCGCCAGAAGCAAAATGCTAACGTTATGCTATAAACGAACTACAGCAGGGTCGCTGCTTCAACGTCACGCCGACTTAAGATCCATATTCAAAAATACACGTTCAAAATTGTACAAGTTGAACAGTTTTAACAGTTTGCAAGAGTGCCGGTACTTGCCTTCCTTAAACCTAAAGATCTCCATCTCTCTCTCACACACACACACACACTCACACACACACACACACACACACACACACCACACACACACACACACACACACACACACACACCACATTATTGTATATAGTTGAGTTTTGACAGCATCCATCAAACTAGATTTTTTGCCTTAATGCTCTGTTTTCTAATATTTCTGTGTTTCTGAACCACGTCTGTGTCTGCATATAATGTTCGTATTTAGTCTCCTGATTTTAAATGGGAATTAAATCATTTGAGTGTTCCCAAAGCACCGGTGTTCTGCAGTTTGTGTGGGCCTACTGTACTGTTGCCAAGGGCGCCGGAAGCAGGGGGGCCATTGGCCCCCCCACTTTACAGCCCTGCCCCACATTTTCGCAGCAGCGGATGCCGCGGAACACTGTACACATCCCGTTTCAATAATTCCCCTCTACTCTAAAGTTGCATCTAAAAAGAACGCCATCTGATCTAGCTGTGTATATTTTGTTATTGTTGATTGTTATATTCAATCTCATTAGCTACAGTCATTTTTGAAGCTTGTAAATGGAAGATGACAGCTCTCACTTGCCACTCTGCTCTTCCACAGCGCCGCTCCCCCTCCCTCCGCTGAAATTATGAATGTAAGGTGTATAGTAATCATAGATAACACGGCAGGGTCCGTTACAGTTTGTTTTCATCTGATTTCAAATAAACAAAGTCTTGGCTTTCAGAATATTAAACTTGTTTCGGCAAATTCAGATGATAAATACAACTTTGAAGCTTGTAACGGCATAATTACAAGCGGAGAACGGAGTAACTTTACGTCACAGCAGGCATAACAACTGAAAGTCTGAGAGGATGTTCAGCATGGGGAGGAAGAGATAGTCACAGAAAACAGAACAAGAATGGACCACTCTACCCTCTGCTCACTCCTTTCCTGTAAATTAAACTATACAGGTCCAGCCCAAACATGACAGCGCAGTTGCTCCATCATTCCATCTCTCCTTTTTTCCTGCTCAATACGCTCTTGTTTGACAAGCTGAATGTTGACTGGTGTTTGACTGACACTTTTTTTGAACACACTGAAAAGTTCCAGTTATTAACTCCGGTATTTACAAAGCTGCCATCTCCACATTTGGATTTGATGGATATCCATCGATCTGATTGATTATTATCGGAGCAAATGATCAAAGTAGTAACGGAGGGAAAATATTTTCGTTTGGATTACTGGTCTGGGGGGAGCTCGCGAGTGTGTGTGTGTGTGTGTGTGTGTTTGTGTATTTTTGCCTTTGTGTGTATTGTTTTTGTTTCCCGGGGAAAACACTCACGAGAAACACCGGCTGTTGCGCGCGCTACTAAAGAGACGCGTTATCATGGAAACCAAACAATGGTGTAGCTGTATTGAAGTCCGAGTGGAAACAGTAACATTTGGAGCGTTATGTTAGAATGAAACAGGTCGTGACTCACAAATCAGATTTAGTCAGAAATCGGGGAGAAATGCGGTATAAATATGACCCCGGGAGGAAATCGGGAGTCTCCCGCGAAAATCGGGAGGGTTGGCAAGTATGTCACATACACACGCACTTTTTGGCCCCCCCACTTCTGAAATGAATCCGGCGCCGCTGACTGTTGCACAGTTTACTGTAGAAACTATGTCCAGGACAAGGTATTTGGAAGTTTTGGAAGATTCATAGCTAACCACACTGAAGATTATGGAGGTATTGATCAGTCTTCTCATACCTCTAACATCACCAGAAGTCATAATTTAAGGGGTCATTTCTAAAAAAAATCTTCCGGGGGAACATCCTCCCGGACCCCCCCCCCTGTGGTTTATTCACCATTACAATAGCCCCACCGAAAAAAAAATTCCACAAGCCGCCACTGCGTATGGGTACCTGCACATAGAAACTGCCCAATGCTAACTTGCATGACTATGTAGGGCAATTTGCACAGTTTGCATAAATTGCCCATATGCAAGTTAGCATCCAGCAGTTTCTATGTGCTGGGGACCCGTACTATACATTTCTTACATAAATCTTCGGTGTTCTCAAGATTTCCGGGTTCACAATAGGACTATTAGCATGAAAAAGAAGTTAGATTTGTGTAGTTCTCCTGTGGAAGCCTTGCATTTCACACAGCACATTACAGTCCATACATAAAGGCCTGACAGTGGTGAAGCGGCCCTCCAGAGACGCACTGCGCTAGTTGATGGCCCATCCTCTGCATACCGCTTCCTTTTATTGGAGACGACTTCTGAATGGCAGCCTTTCTCTCTTGCAAGAATCTGAAACTGAGTCTTCCTGTCAGCAGCCGCTGCACACCCTGCCATGTATCACACCTCTGAATTAATAAGTTCCCAGGCACAACAAATCCATGTCACCTATGAATGTAGCTCAGAGATAAAACATCGGAGCCAAAATGATAACGACGTAATAGCACAACGATATGAGCTCAAAGTGAGAAGAAAAAAATATATTTGTCCAGGCGTGATAAAGTATCCTGAGGTGCTTTTACATAATATTTCACAGCAAACACTTCATTATCTGATATCTAATACTACACTGTGCTGAGAGGTAAAACACAGCACAGTGGAAACTGGGTCACACTAGATTTTAATAGTCAAATACTGTAACTCACTTTATTATCAGATGATATTTTAAAAAGAGTTTCAGGGGAAACAGAAGGCGGAAAAAAAGAAATAGATAAAAGGTGGTTGGATAAGAGTTCATCTTTAGAGTGGGAGTTACATGGTGGGGCGGTTTCAGAACTCATAGCATAACACTTTTTAACCACATATCTGTTCCTTCCTAAGGTTTAAATCTTTGTTGGCATTTAGAAGACCTTTAAATCATAGCTGTGTACCACAGAACACTGATGAGAAGCTTCACTATGGTTGGAAACACTTGGAGCAAATCAAAACAGTTTTATATTGTGATTAAATACTTTGGGGCATGTAAACGCACATCTTATCACTTAGTTTAGTACCCATGTGAACACATATGTTGGAATCTCTAATAAAAAGGTTCTAAATCAGCAGTTCATGTACCCGCATAATTTGAACTGTATTCACATTTAGAGTTGATACTAGCAGTTGCTTATTGAAACATTTAACCATATTGGACAAAGACTTTTAATTATTCATTGCGGTTTTCACTGCATGATACGGCACAGCTTTAATCAACTCTAATTGCTCCTTTTCTTTTTTTCTATTGGCAAAAGTTTGGGATAGTTCCAACAATTCTCTTTATACAACTACGACCGAGATTTTAGGCGTGCTGAGGCGATACCAGAAGGTAGCGAGCTTCAACAATGCAGACTGAAGAAACACACTCCTCGATGTCAGTTTTGGTAGTTTAATGACAAGGATGACGACACCCTGAAACAGATCAATACAGCATGATGAGCTGACAAAGTACTACATACATGCCTGTCATCACCAACATAACACAAATACATAATACAGATACATACATGAGTGAGTGAATGAACGTCTCAACTCGAGGCGGAGGGAAGGAACAATAATCGACCTAAGATGGCCGCTCAGCACTACCAGGCCAGAGCACGGCATATCCGGTCAGCGACAGCAGTGAGGTGCTGCCCTCTAGTGGCCGGCGATAAACTCTTCATCCCCCCCAGACCGGAAAGCTATGTGCTGGAATAGATTAACGGTCTAAATCCCGTATCCAGCTGCCGGACTCGGGTTCGTAACGTGCAGGCGGCCTCCTCACGCGGCCCGGCCGAGTAGGCTGGGGCAGCGCCGGCGGCGACTGCAGCACCGTGAGTGGTGCGCCCAGGAAGGCACCCGTAGGAACAGTGAGGTCAGGGGAAGCCTCATCAGCAGGCGCCGGCGGGGAAGCGCCCATAGCCGAGTCGTGGGGTCTATCAGCCGGCCGCCGAGCAATCCCCTGGGGCGTCGCCCAGCCCGGGTGGACAGGTTGGGGCTGATGTCCCAGGGCAGCGGGCGGCGGCGCAGCCGACTACTCACGGGCGCAGGGCGTGGCCGGCGTGTATGCACGGAGGAACCGCCGGTTGCGCAGTGTCAGACATCCCGAACCGTCAACCCTGACCCGATACTGGTCGTAGCCCAGCGACTCACCACAATCCCTGACCTGTCCCATTTGTGGGGGCTCGGGCCTTGCTGGTTCTGGAGGAATACCCTTTCGCCGAGTGCCAATGGGCGGAGCGGTCTTGAGTGAGTTCCCAGAGACTCGGTGGTACGGACATACGGGTCGGAAGAGCGTCCTCCTTTGCCGCCCATGCCTCGCGCCATAGCAGGCGGATATGCGGGTTTGAGAACTTCTCGAGGCGGTTCACGAAGGAGAGCGATCCACGAAGGGGGCGGCCGAAGATGATCTGCGCCGTCGAGAGGTTGCAGTTGGGGTCAGGCGTGTTTCGCAACTGCAGCATAGCACGCAGGAAGCGGTCCTGATCAAAGCTGCCCGACGGGCCAGTGTTGGACATCAGGAGGCGCTTAGCAGACTTAACCGCAACTTCCGCCCTCCCATTCGACTGCGGGAAGCTAACGGAGGACACACGGTGTGTGACGTGCCATAAGCGGAGGAAGTCCTCAGTGTGGCTCGCCTTGAATTCCGGACCACCGTCGCTCGAGAGCTCCTCCGGTACGCCAAAGGTGGCGAAGAACGAACGGAGGTGTTGGACCAGGCCAGCTGAGCCTGCCAGGGCAGTACCCGCCGTAGAGCTCAGGACCTCTACCCAACCCCAAGGATGTCAACGATGTTGAATTAAAGAGTGTTTTCAGTCCTCCGTCATTCATTAGCTCGATCAGCTGATCGTCTTGTTGTGATGGGAGCTGGTCTCGACCATCGTCATTTAGAAATGGATCACGCATCCATCCTTTGCCATTCCTCGGGTCCTTTGCAGATGGAAAATAGCATTCAAACGCATCAGACAGCGATAGCAGGTGGCTGTGTATCAACTCGCCAAGTCCCTCGGCTTCTTCCGAAAAACTGGATAAGTTGCTGAACATGTCAAAAACACCCCTGTTGATGCGATGTGCCCAGGTTCCCAACTTGGCTTTGAATCCGGCGACTTTGTCTGCGAGCCTGAATGTGTCAACCATCCTCCCCTGCATTGTCAGATTTAATTGGTTCAAAGCCATAAAAATGTCACTCAAGTAGGCTAGTTTTGCGAGCCAGCTCTTGTCACTAAAGTGCGCGGCTAAAGGTGACTGCTTGTCAGAGAGGAATTTCTGTAATTGCTCTCTTAACTCGAACACTCTCGTCAGGGCTTTCCCCTTTGACAGCCACCTCACCTCTGTATGTAGAAGAAGGCGTCTGTAATCAGCATCCATGTCCTCGCACAATAATTCAAACACCCTCGAATTCAGGGCATGGGCTTTGATGTGGTTAATGACCCTTATTGCATCATTCAGGACCGTGTGCAGTTCAGGAGACATTTTCTTGCTTGCCAGCATCTCGCGGTGTATCATGCAGTGAGTTGCCTCGCATTCCGGTGCCACTTCTTTCACCCTGGCAGTGAACCCCGACAACCGGCCGGTCATCGCAGCAGCCCCATCAGTGCAGACCCCGACACAAAACGCCCAATCCAGTCTGCCTGCAATGTATTCATTCACCACTCTGAATATTTCGGAGGCGGTGGTTGAGCTTGGAAGTGAAAGACAACAGAGCAAATCTTCCTGCACCTCGTCTTGATGCACATAGCGCACATAAACTAACACAACTGCCTTATTTTCCACATCAGTGGATTCGTCCACTTGAATTGCGTACCAGTGAGCTGCTTTTATTCTGTCCAACAATTGCCCTTCAATATCCTCGGCAATATCATCGATCCTCCTGGCAACAGTATTGTCCGAGAGTGGAACAAGTCCTACCATCCCAGCTGCTTTTTCTCCCAAAAGTTCACGGCAGATGTCTTTGGCAGCGGGCAGTATCAGCTCCTCTCCTATTGTAAAGGGCTTTTTAGCTTTGGCTATTCGGTGAGCAACCAGATATGAAGCCCTTGTTGCAGCGACGCTCGATGACGTTGTGGACTTTAACACTTGCTTCTGCCCATCCAACTCGCGTTTTTTCCTTTCAAAAAACTCAACTGGTTTGTCAATCAGAAAAGGATGTTTGGTTGACAAGTGTCGTTGAAGTTTCGATGGCTTCATTGCTTCATTACAAAGCATTTCGGCACACACAACACACAATGGTTTTGGCGCCAACGAATCGCCCGTTGCAACAAATCCATATTTGATATACGAGGAATCGTATTTGCGATTAAAGCTCGTTTTTTTCTTTTTGGTAGCATTTTCGGGTTGTGCCTCACCATCTCTTTTATTGGAATAGCCCGCAAAGAAGCGGTTCATGGAAGTTTGCTGAGGTCTACTCATCTCTGCACCTGCGGTCACCTCTACACTCACTGACATCAGCACCCTGACACTGACAGCGCTGTCCAGTCCGGTCGGGTGCTGGTGTCCGGAATAGTTCGCTTGACGGATCATTAGTTCCGGCGGTGTCAAGCGATCACAGAGCTGCAGAATCCGTGTATGGTTCGTTTTTTGGTTTTTCCGTTTCAAAACCGAATAGGAAAAACAAAAAAACAGGGGGATGTCCGGTCGCCCACATACCTATGGAGTTGGCCAGATGTGTGTAAATTGTTCATGGTAATTTGAAACAAATGCCGTTGTTGGACACACACAAACACACCGAACATACACACACAGCGGAGCTGAGCAGAGCACATACACACATCATGCGCCTTTGTGACCGGACATTTCCTTCATACAACGAGTAATAGGGGGAATAATCGGGCCGTTCGATGTGTGTGTGTGTAGGCTAGAGGTGTGTGTGGTTGAAACGTAGCAGCCTGCAGTGGGGAACACAGTGAAGGCGGTGTGTAATGTATGCACTGCCATTTCCCCACATAAACATAACAGTCTGTGATGAAACGGTTGTCTCCTGTGTGCTCCACTTCCTATTGGCGCACCGGTAACTTTCTCTGCGCACGAGAGGCTGAGACCTTATGCTAACCAATTTTGATTTATTTTGTATGTTTTGGAGGAAATGATACGACTGGTATAGGTGCGAAAAATATAATTTTTTTTTTATAAAATATTTTTATATATTTATAATTCTGCAAATATTACGATAAACTCACAGCTATTTCGCGGCCCGGCAGTAACACCTCCGACCGGGGGTTGGGAACCCCTGCAGTACAGTACAGTCCGGCAGTGGCTCAGTCAGTAGGGTACAGTACAGTACAGTACAGTAGGTCGCCAGTTCAAGTCCCCGACCAGACCTAAGTATGGAGTGTGGACTGCTACTTGGAGAGGTTCCAGTTCACCTCATGGGCCCTGCCATGGTGCCCTTGAGCAAGGCACCGGACATCCCCCCAGAAAGAGCTTACATGACTGAAAAACGATGGTTGTTAACAAGTGGCTGATTAGGACTACAGAAGTTGTCGAGGACGTTGTACGTCATTACGCCGAACACGTAAACACTCTGCTAAGTTTGTTTGCCCCTGTTCTGATTGAGAGCAAGTACCAGCGCTCTTGCAAACTGTTCAAACAAACGCTTCAATTTGTACAATTTTGAATCTGCATTTTTGAATATCGATCTTAAGTTGGCGTGACGTTGAAGTCGTGCGACCCTACGGTACTCAGCTGTAGTTCGTTTATAGCATAACGTTAGCATTTTGCTTCTGGCGATTAGATTTATGATTAGAAAATTATTAAAGTAGGGTAGACATGTGGATATTATCCGGCTCAACAAAACGTGCCTTTAACTAACAGGTTCGTTTTCCACAGACCTTATTTAGAGCAATTTTCCAAAATCCTATGGAGAAATCCCATTGCTTTTTTTGTCGAGGGAACCCATGCGCAGCTTACTTCTGGGTAAATATGTCATCCCTGCACCACTCTATTAGGGGACTGGGCTAAATCATTTCTTGTCTGGTGATATGGTTTGAAGGACAGTATCTGACATGATTGGACTAAATATTAATTTGCTCTGGACCCGGGAAGACCTGTGCTCTAAACACAGTCTGTAGGTACAACAGATCCACACAGTGATACCCTTCTCTGTCACCTGGTGCTGATTTGACCATAAATACTGCACTATCAAAAATGAGCAGCGCCCCCTCTCACAGCAGGATGTAAATTGAATTTGTTTAATCTGGTAGGAAATCCATGTAAAAGCCAAAGTGGCATTAAGGGCCGGTGTTGCTGTACTGAGTTTGATTTAATAAGGGAATTACGATGGTGATTGAGGTCATCTTCCTCGTCCTCTTCTTTTAAACCTGCTCTGACATCCGAGCTCTTAAGACTGTGCAATTCCACTCCCACACACTGATGCTGACACCTTCATTTGCTTCTGCCATGCAGGTTTACTGCTCTGAAATCCTTTCCGAGAGGATTATACACATGCCTATTTTATACAAATCCAATTCCAATAGAAATATTTTAGCCATTGGCAAAAAAGAGAAATCTTATTTCATTGAGTTTACCTCCCACATAAGGTGTGCTCATCCTTGAAAATAGAGACCAGACACAGGGAGAGCTTCCTGATAATTGCTTTTTTTACACATTTATTTTCCTGCGCCGTATTTACACACAGGCTACAGGAAAGAGAAAAGGAATCCCAAGTGAAGTTATTAAACACAGGTCACAGCCGCTGCCTTCTAACTATGACAGGAACTCTGCCTCATCATTCTTTTTATTCATCTGCATGCCGCTCAAGCTTTCTGCGGACGCACTGAGCCGGCAAGTTACTGCTGCAGCGGAGCATTCATAAGGTGAAGTACCTGGCTGCTCCCGGGGGGGGGGGCAGCCAGGTTCTCTAAAACAACAAGCACTGGAGCGGGGCTCTCCACTCCTGTCTAATCACAAAGAGAGGCTGCTCTAAAAGTGATGAGCGAGCGTTCCTTGCTCATAATTTTTTCAGCTAGACACAGGTTGTCACTTTGGCTCTGCAGAGTCAAAAATACAATTCTAGACTTTTTCCTCCAGACTCTCATAGTTTGAGCTCTCACTAGACATCTTTATTACCTTTCCAGTGCAGGCTTTGCTGCACACACTGTTCCTGTTTTGGACAGTCCAAAGACATCTTTGTTTTTCTGTGTGGATTGGAGCAACAGAAAACATTGCAAGGATCGCAAGATTTGAAAATAAGGATTCATTGTTGAATATAGCTGATGAAACATGTTAGTCAATAGAACTGCAAGTGTTACATAGTTATTGCGTAAAATAATGCAAAACAGCACTGTCACCTGTTATTAATAATAACAGAAACATAACCTTGGCATACTCCAATAATATCAATATATACAAAATAGATGTTCAAAGAATATTTAATCTGTCTTCTCAACATAAATATTGTTCCTAGACATAATTATCTGCTTGAGTGTCTCTCGTATTTCCCATTAACAAAGTTTAGGAAGCTCTGTTCTTCTAAATAGCCTATAAAAAGGACTCTTTCATGTGTATCTGCTGGAAGTAGGGCTTTTTGCAGGTGTGGAGTTCTCAGGGAGGATCTCCATTAGGTCTCTTGACAGAGAGACATTTTAATTAGCATTGCTTGCAGTTTGGGTCACCAACATAGAAATCCATCTGAGACTGTTCAATATTTAATTAAATGGCTCTTGCTTTACACCTTTGTTCACCTCAGAACACAATTCCCTGCAACACCTTGTATTCAGCTTCCCAATGAATCAGTGCAAAACACTTAATGAGAAACAGCTGCCACAGCAAATACTCAATAAATCCCACAAGCATCAGTTTGCTGTCCTCTTCCGTAAGGCTATTTAAAGTGATTTACAGAGGTTTTGGAGATGTTATATTGTTTCTGACAGAAAAGCATCAGTGTTGTCAAATGCTGAAGTTTATTTTGAAGGTGTGCAAAAGAGGGGAGGGGTTAACTCATTACTACCCCCACAAGCTAATTTATTATCCCACAAAACAGATGCAGGTCAAGTGTTTATCTTAGAAAGTAAGTAACACAACTGTATGTAAACCCATTCTTATTCATTAGATGTTTAGAGCAACGGACGCAGTATTATAGCAAAAACGTTACAGGTGTGTGTGTGTTTGTGAGGGGGGGGGTATATTGGATGGGTAAAAAAAACAGATCTTCACGCAGGGGCTTGTGTCCGTGTGAATTCAAGAGTTGAGTTATTTTGCTGACGATGTTGTTCAGTATCGTAATCTGTAGCTTTACTTACGTTACAAATGTACTTCTGACCCATGATCTTATTTCTATCCCTAACATTCCACAACCTAAACGTAACTGTTTTACATTTATCAGATGTAATCAAATAAACCACGTACATACCATCTGCCTCATTATACACTTAATTTTCTTTTTGGGGGTGGCTCAGGGGGTAAATGTGTGTGTTCGATCCCCATCCCCTGCAGTGAACATGTCAAACTGTCCATGAGCAAGACACTGAAGCACAGATTGCTCTCATAGGCATGTGAATGGTATTGAAGTGAATGTAAATTGCTTTGGAGGAAAGTGTGATCTAAAATGACATGTAACGTAATTTAACAGAAATATTACTTTATCAAAAGAATCACATAAAGTATAGAGTGATGCAGGAATGGGACCTTAAACCCAGAAATGAGTTAGCATTTTACCATTGGCGGTTCCCTTGTCTCAGTTTTGTTAACATAGATTTGTTAGAAGCTGGAAATAAGGTTTGTGATAAACACAAACAAATAAACACAAAATGTTCACGTTTTGTTGTATGACAAAATATGTCAATAATTACCCCACTTTGGAGCTTTGATGTGTTATAAAAATGGTTTTGCTAACAAGTTTCTTTTATAGCCCAACGTTAGCTATTTACTTTTTATGTATGCCTAAGAAAAAATCATTTAAGTAATCTTAATATCTGGAGATAATATTGCTGAACAAAACTTGTAAGTATCATAAATGTTTGTTTGCCACAGAGATTATTTTCTGCAATATTCCAAAATCCAGTGGAGAAACCCCTTTCATTTATATCGAGGGCAGGGAGCCCGAACCATGCTAACTTCCAGGTCGGCCTATAAAAGCATCTACGCTCATTTCAAATGTGTTGTGTTTGTGCCTCTTTGTTTAGTGTGATCTCAGAGTGTCCTCTCTCCTGTTTGATTGCAAGGATTATATGAAGGTTTAGTCTTTAAAGTCCCGTTTCGTTTTGCCCATCTATCTTGTTAGCATATAAATGGCTTTTTGTAATTTACAGGCGAATCTTGGAAAAGCTTTTTTTCTCTCCTCCTCTTCAATCCTTGTTGTTAACCTTTTCATTCAGTCCAAATAAACAGAAACAGAAAATCCTCAGGATCCCTGTCAGGAATTTGCTTCACTTCAGATGTCTTTGCAACACAGAACCCTTTGAGTTTGACTTGCCCCCTATGGAGGATACAATCACCAATTATTCACACATGCTGCTAGTGAGCCCACAGAGCTAGTGTGTGTGTGTGTGTGTGTGTGTGTGTGTGTGTGTGTGTGTGTGTGTGTGTGTGTGTGTGTGTGTGTGTGTGTGTTTGTGTGTGTGAAAAGACAGTATAAGGATGCCTCAGATGTCCTACAGTGAAAGCCCTTATCTTGCATTTACACATAAGGACTTTTGGCAGGCATGACTTCATGTTTAATCTTTAGCCTCCCGATATGTTTAAATCCAAAACAGGAACCTATAGAATGAAGTGTGAACAGAACATCTAGCAGCTTTTCACAGATACACTTCACTCAAGGGAAGATATCAATAATCAGAGCTAAGGCAGAACGCTTTTTTCCTGCAGGATGGCAATGTTTACTCAACCCCACCCTAACCCTGACATTAACCGTGTTGGGAATTTAACCTTAATATAGTTGCACTTTTACATCCGTTGGGAATCATTTTGAAGAATAAATATACAATAGCCACATGAGTACCATTATCTAAGAATAGCAGAGGTAACGACCTCAGACTTGTACTCTGAAAAAACTGAAGCGCTGACTTTAATTAAATGTATTAGGTCAAGAGATTTTACATAACTGCATTAGGTTAGTTGAAAGCAATACTATTAAGTTTAAATAGATTCAACTTAATAGTATTGCTTTCAACTAACCTAATATAACGTTTACGTTTTTTCAGTGCATACCTAGTTAGAACAGTTTACCGCTACTAGGAACATTTCTTCCTAAGTGCAAGATATTTTCATAAACTGTCCCACAGTAGTGATAAGTCAGTGGATTAATGCAGAATCAAGCACTTTTAAAAATATGTCTGCCTCCAACTGATAAGCAGGCAGCATGTAAATAAAGTTATATCAGCATTGCAGCTTCTTCCGTTGTGAGGGAAAGCTGTGTGACAAAATTGATAAACCATTAAAAAGAACATGTGGCTGAGTAATGTGATTAGAGATGTGATTACAATGCTAACACGTGGGAACATCAACACAGTTAATGTGAGTGGAGCATTAAAGAGCCGCTGAAACAACTTTATCGATTACTCTGAAGGTGTTGAATTGCAGCAGTGAGGCATGAACATGATCACAACACAAGAAATGAAAGGAAATACTTAAGAAACTGACCTATCCAGTTTGTTTATTTCAATAACTGGTATATGTGTAAAAACAGTAGGATGCAAATTATGTGGCTTCTATTTGGTTGGATTTTAGTAGTGTACATGGAAGTGAAAGCAACAGCTACTAGAATAGTTTTGGCTTTTTAAACATGCTAATTATTTTCGTCACTCAGCTGTTTGGCTCTACTTGTCAGTGAACTTTGGTTAACTTCAAACAAAACCACCTGAGCAGGTCTGTAATGAATGACTGTGCCTCCAGGTGCGGATAATAGAAGGTTGATGAATCAGCGCTGCCATGGAGGTGTTAAAAAAGGTCTTCATCACTTACCACCTGTGGGCACGAACTATTATTACCAGGCAGCTGATTTACATTTCTGCAGTTTATTATGAAATGATAATTAATGAACCAAACAAATTACTCTTCTCTGTTTGGCCCCCAACACAGCTGGTAACTGGCTGCTGTTTGTTTGGCACAGAGATGTAAAATAGAGATAGTTGAGTCAGATTTAAGCAGAATTCAAACAGAATAAATACAGTTATGTAAAAGACTTGGTCTTAGCTATGTCAAAACACAAATCTTTGAACATTTAAATGGTCCATAAGCATTCAACAAAACTGGAGACATACCGTATTTTCCTGACTATAAGTCGCGTTTTTTTTTTTGGTCCTGCGACTTATACTCCGAAGCGACTTATATATTGTATTTTGTCTGACTGCGTCCAAACTCCGGCCAATAGATGGCACTGTATACAATTGTGACAACTGAAAATTGCTGTACCACCGAAGAAGAAAAAAGTCACGGCAACCGGGAGGTTGCCGTGACTTTCTGTTCACCTCGTCATCCTGTTCACCCATGCCGTGAAAGCATTAATATTCAGTTTAAATAGGTTCAACTTCATATTATTGCTTCTAACTAACCTAATACAGTTATGTGAAATTAGTTTACAAAGTCAAGATTTCAGTTTTTTCAGTGTGTGTGCCATGAAAAGAACAATGTGTGAAAGTAGATATGCAAGGATCTGAGTTCATTATCACTCTTATCATCTCTACAAGGAGACTTTATAAAACCGTAGGCCTCAGTGGATTTGATCAATCTTGCGCCTACATTTTTACAACTATTATCATCAAATTAATCCAGCTGTCCTCATTTGTTAATTCCCCAAGTGACTCACTATATGTTGCTTGTCTGTAGTATTGTCTGTGTCTCTCTCCTGAGCAGTTCACCCACCTCCCAGTGAATTAAATGGTTTCAAATGAAGAGCTGCCAGCAGCTATTCACTGAGTGCACTCCTCCTCCTCCTCTTCCTCCTCTTCCTCCTCCTCCTCACTCTTCAACATCTCTTACAAAATACAAAGGTGACCTCAGAGCCTTGTGTATACCTCAAATCAAAAGGAACTGCAAGAAACAAAAACCTGTCAAGGACTTTCATTGATGTTTCAAGTATCCTATGTCTGGATAAAATGAAAATAAATAAATAAACGTGTTGTGTTCTGTACTACTCTCTGGTTCTGATGATTTATTATCACTATCATACCGTCAGAGCCTGGTTTTTAAAGGCTGCTGGTTACAAATAGTTATATTGACTTACAAATGTATCACTGAAATTTCTCAATATCTTGGATAGATGAGCATTATCATAATTGTTGGGGAAATATTTTCCAAGGTCCATAGCTTTGACCCAGTTTATCAGTTCATACTGTCCTGACTGAGCACACGCACCTGCAGCCTTGGCTGCTGTGCTCTCAGTGTTTTGTCTCCCTGTTCCTGCCTGTTGGCGTCAGCTGATAGAGGTGTTATGATTCTATCTTGTTATGCACAATGTTGATTATTCTCTCTGAACTAGCTAAATACATGGGTCTGGGGTAGAGTTCTTCAGAATTGACGTGGCAACTCTACCGTGAAGTCAGAACCTCTGGCTCTTGGACTTGTTTTGTGAATTCTCCGGCCGAAGATCCAAATAAACCATCAGTGTTTGACATCAAAGCTCCAGCTCTCCCCGTGTCTCCTTTGAGTCGGTGACTCCTCCTGCATCGCTACACAGAAGTTTCCCCCACAATAATGCATGTAAATAAGCAACATGGCTGATAACCAATAGTGAGACAATGAGACACTCTTGGCGTTTGACTGAGGTTCCGAAATGGATCCATTCAGTATTATTAAATGCCCCCTGTTAGAATATTAACTGCTCAACAGTTATGAGACAGGAATAAATGGACAAGTACATATTCTCTGGTCAACATATTGGTGCAACAAAAATACTGAACATACTTCATTACTTATTCACAACTGACTAGCTTGTATGTGAATAAATGTCTTAATGTACTGTATTTACCAGTGACGTGTGGTGAGGTTCATGGCTGGTGAGGCACTGTCTCTTTCAGAGTCAGATTTACAAATATTATATTTTGACCTTAATGGAAATATTCTGTTATTTTCAAAAGCTTTTTTAGTCTGATGTTTCGATTCATTTTAAACAGACCGCTCAACAAAAGGATACCCAAAATCTAAATATTGGATTGTTCTCTCTTAGTAAGATCCCATTTTCATTACAATTGTGGTCTTACCTTGACTTGAAGATGAAGTCCATGCTATCCTTCTGGACAACAATCTCTATAACTTTTTTGTAAAAGTCCTCCTTATCTTCCTCTAGTTTCAAAAGTCTAGCTTGTTGTTTGCGTCTACCGTCTCTGCGTAGAATAACAGTAGCAACAAGAACCTGTGGGCTCATGTGCACCCCCTTCAGTCGGCAGATGTTATGGCTGCCTCCCCTGGTGCTTTCTCATTGCTGTTGTATGATGAGACCAGCGAGCCTAAATATCATATAAACGTGAAATAAGTTATTTAGAGACTATGGATGGCGAGGAGGAGGCGAGATTCACCCTCGCGTCCCGGGTGGAGAGATTCTCTCCCTCCGCCGAGACGCTTCCTCCCCCCACCAGTCAGCTCCCCGATGACGGCGCACCCGATGACGGAGCACCCGATGACGGAGCACCCGATGACGTAGCACCCGACCCGGCCGCTCTCTGCTGCGGAGCAACCTGTCCCCGTGAATCACCCTGATGATACCTGCCATGGCTGCTATTGGGGCCTTCGTCCTCAATGGCTGCCGCCACGTCGCCTCCACACACTGCCAGATATCTGACAACGGGGGCGAGATGAAGGCCGGCTGCGCCGGATGCACCAGGCCGTAAAATCCCTGTCGAAGGCGGCTTACTGGCCTCGGTGGCAGCGGTGGAGGGAGCGGTAGGCCCACACGCTCTGCCGCCAGGGTCATCACCGCCGGGAAGTCAAGACGCGCAGATCTGTGTGCTGGACCCTCCTGGCCGCCGGACCCGGAAGTACCAGACAACGAGGCGTCCTCGTCGTCTTCCTCCCCCGTGAACGTGGCCACCCGGCCCCTCGGGATGGCGAACACAAATGACACCTCGTCATCCTGTTCACCCATCTCCACCACCTCGAGGTCCTGATCCTCCGCCTCCTCTGGCGAGCCGAACTTCACCCGGAAATGATCCCCACGATGTCGGCGGCTTAGCCGAGGGATCATCCAGCAGGTGTTGCAGGCCGGTGACTGGCTTAGGTCCTCCTCGGCGTGGTCCGGCCCCAGGCATTGGAAGCACAGGCGGTGTGGATCAGCCCCCGCGATTAGGCCAGGGCATGTCGGACAGGTCCGGTGTTCGAGGAGTCCATGCTTTTCTTCTTTTTCCTTTCTCGTTTACTGCTCAGGTTGTTTAATCCTGCTCGCTGAAGAGAAAAGGATGACAGTCAGGAGGCGAGGCCTCCTTTTATACGGTGAGATGCGCGTGCATTTAGGTAGGCCCGCCCCGGGGCCGGCTACGTTTATTGAAGTCTCAGTGGATGAATGCTTGCATGATATGATCAAAGGGTAGTACCCATAGAGTCCAGTAGAGGGCGGAGCCTGTGAGAGATATAACACTCCAAATGCTAATATTAGTATTTGTCTGCCTGATGTTAAGTAGCAGTAGTTTGCTAACATGTTTGACGAATCAAGTTCTTTAACCATAATGTGAGATGAATAAAGGTACTTCTCTTTCAAGGTACAGTTGAAATGATTGTACTTTTGAGTGTGATGAGTTAAAGGGGCCCTATTAGACTCCTATCTTATGATCTTTGGGATCTTATGATCCCTGTGTTTCTCTCCCACAACCCCCCACTGAAACGTCTCCATTAGACTCTGTTGTTTACTTATGTAGCATAGTCACATCACTATGTAACACTTGCGCTTCTATTGAATAGCGCTCCAATACATTGTACGTGATAGGCTAGGGGGTGGGATATTTCTAAGCGGTTGACCAGTCACATCAGAGCTGGCCAGCTATCCAATCAGAGCAGACTGGGTTCGGGTTTCAGACAGAGGGTGAAAATAGGTGCTGCAGCACAGGCAGTATGTGAACAATTTAAAAAAAATAGCATTTGATGTCTGTTATACATAAATATGTGTCCCCGTTGTGTAAGGAAACTCACAAAGTTTCAGAGAATACAACTCTTTTCCTCCTAACCCAAATCTCTAAAAATGGGGATAACGGAGCTGATCCAGATTTGCTGTGTCATGACGTCATTACTAAAATGTGGGCTGGCTTTACGCCCAGGCATCGCTAACACTCAGAGCTAACGCTGTACTGGAGAGAGTATGTGTAAAAAAGCCGGATTTTAAAAAGGAACTCACCTTGTGGTAAACCCGCAAGAGAAAAAGCATTTGAGCTCCATAATGTTTCAGAAATAATCCTTGATGTGGTTTGGAACATGATATGGCGTTTAACCTGTTAAGCCCCAAGCCTGTTTTTCAGGTTTCAGGCTCAAAAAATGACATGCCCAGGACAAATGACTATATCTTCACTTCTAAAAGGGGTAAATTAATTATCTTTTTCTCAAAGCAATGATAAACCTGTGAGTTGGATGTTGAAAAGTCAGAATCAATATAGATGTTTTTATTTTAAAGTCAATTCAGATTGAACATAGTAAAGAAATGTATATTATAGTTTCCGTCCAAAAAAAACCCATCACTTATAGTGAAAACCACCCTTGAATGATGGGATAGTAGACTAAAAGCTTTAGGAATCCAAACTATAACATATAATAAGTACCCTGTATCAAGATTGATGCAAAACAAGTTACATTTGACCTTTTTAGAGAGGTTTAGAAAAAAAACTCACCCACCTCTTTTGAACCGTTAGAGCCAATAGAATCGAGGGGGGGTTCCTAAATCCATCTAAACATTACCATTGGTGAATGAGAGTAATGCGCAGCCAGCATGCCCAAAACCGGAAGCTGGGGTACGCTCTATAGAAAACTACGTTTATTGACATAAATGTTATGATGGATTATCAGTAATCATTTCAAAGTGACACAGAGACATTGTATTAACCTTCAGCAGCATTTATATGCGTTTTAATGCCCTTGAACACAACTTTTGATCAGAAAACAGCAAAGGTAAGACGTATTTGCCGTTTTGGCCAGTAAAGTGAAGTTGTGTGTTGTCTTTGCTGGCTTTCGCCGCTGTGAGTTTTGGTCGCACAGTGATGATACTTATACCATTGGAATCTGTGGAATCTCAGCTTTCATATGATATGTGCAGATTGCATGAAGAAGAAAATATTGCTACCGTGAGTTATGTGCTAAGTGCGTTTGCACCCTTTCGCTAAGTGCAGATTCAGACGCTTGGCGTTAGACTTGTGTTTTGTTTAGGTAAAAATGATTCATATCGTCAGTTAGCTGAGTTTCTTCCCGTTAAGTGGGTATGACACATTCATAGGTTGTTAAATGTTAAGAAGCCCTGAGACACAGTTTTCGTGAAAATTGTTCCGATAGCCCCCCGTCGGCTTGACAGGTTAATCGATGCAGCATTTAGCTGTATCTGAGCAGATTGGACAGCTTGCTCGTCACAGACCTCACTGTTTGCCTGCGTGTTCCAAAGGGGGCGGGGCCATCATCAGCCCAGTTCATATTTAAAGCTTCAGTCACAGAATCAGCACTTTAGTAACAGGGCTGAAACAGAGGGGTATGAGGCAGGGCTGGACTGGCCATCTGGCATACCGGGCATTTTCCCGGTGGGCCGACGTGCCTTTTGGGCTGACACGTTTTTTTTTTTCTGAAGTCCCGGCCCATAAGACGGGTAGATTGGCCCTCTGTTTAAATGTTTTTAGTAATTGACCGGCCCATTCAAATCTTTAATCACCTCCCCCTTTGGGCCGCTCGGTGTGCATCATTAAATCTCGCCCCCAGGAGGTGAGCCGGCTTTTGAAGCCAAACTGCCTTTTTTTTCGAGAAAAAAAAAAGTTCGAGTTAGAAATGGAGAAGGCGAAGGCGAAGACGAAGGCCAAGCGAAAAGGGGGAGCAGAAAAATTGCGGGCAAGAAAAAAGCAGGCCCTTCGTGCTGATGCTGCCGCTTGTGTCAAAATAACCGACATGTTTAGTACAGGTGCAGGTCCATCTTCAGCACCCGTGGCCAATATTGGTGGTGAGGAAGATGATGAGAGGGAGAGAGATCAGCGCGAGTGGGGAGAGGGAGGAGAACTCGCGGTAAGCAGAAGCTAAGAAAATTAGGAAAAGATTATTATTAAGGTTATGATACTCTAGTTCTGGAACCCATTAATATCCCCTTGATGAAGCACTAATAAGACAATATTATAAGAGAAACATTCGTTAGCCTACAAGCTAGTAAGCTGGCTTTTTTAGGTTTTCCCTGGCAAGTTAAAATATAGCTTAATGGGACTCTGATACGTTGTCTCATTGAAAGAATGTCATTATTTTGTTAACCACCATTCATGAACAATTACTGTCAGCTGGCAGCTTGTTTTGTTTAGTTTATTTACTTATTTGGTTATAAGGGCAACAGTGGTCTTTTGGGACCTGAAAAAAATGTTTATAGTCAGCTTTTTGTGGTAGTTTTGATTGACAATATATAGAATGAATAATATAGAAATAGATAAAATTGAGGCACACATGTAGTTTTGACCATTAACTGTGTGGTATTGTTATGTCAATGCCTATTTGTATGGACCTCTATCAGGGAATCCATTCATTCTGTATCATTGTGTTGAGCCAGGTAGCATCCCCAGAGGAGGAGAGTGTCAGCGAGAGTGAGGAGAGCAAAGAGCAGGAGGACATAGATTACTTTGCCCGCCCCGAGCCATCTATGTTACAGATGTTTTTAGAACAGCACCCACAACAACATACCAGAAATCCAGTTGTGCAGAAGGTATTCACCTGGAAAGATGGCACCAGCAGAAAGTGGCTTACATATTGCAAGGGACGTCATATGTTGTTTTGTTTTGTATGTCTGGCATTTGGGAAGAGGACTGACACTGGCACATTTATAACTGGAATGTCAGATTGGAGGCACGCACACCAGCGTACAGAGGAGCACGAAAAGAGCATTACACATTCAACCTGTGCTGAAGCTTTTTTCTTACGGTGCTCTAAAGCAGACATCGAAAGCATGTTTGCTGGCAGTCAGATGTCTGCTCATAGGGAACAAGTCCGAAAGAGACGTCAGGTTTTGGAGCGTGTGGTGGATGTGGTGAAAGTGCTTGGGAAGAGGGGGCTAAGCTACAGGCAGGTGGAGAATGAGGGAGCATATTTGCTAGCTGACAACACCGTGGACCACGGTAACTTTTTGGAGCTCATCCTTTTATTAGGAAAGTATGATGTCTGCTTAAAAGAGCATCTGGATGATTGCGTAGAGAAGAGCAAGAAATTGCACCAATCCAGTGGAACAAAAGGTAGAGGGTCTCTCATCACCCTACTCTCCAAAACTACTGTTAACTCCATAATAGAAAGTATCTCCAGTGATGTCCAGAAGGCCGGAATGTTTTCTGTTCAGCTGGACACAACACAAGACATAACTTCTCAGGATCAGTGTTCAGTAATCTTAAAATATGTCAATGAGACTGTGCAAGAGAGGCTTGTAGCTTTAGTGAAGTGCCATGCATCCACTGGACAATATTTTGTGAACTTGCTCTCAGAGGTCTTAGAGCATCTGAAACTGGACAAGGGCATGTGTATAGGTAATGCAACAGATGGAGCATCCAATATGCAAGGCCGGTACAAAGGATTTTCTGCACTGATGACCTCCCAGTCACCCACTCATGTCCATGTGTGGTGCTATGCTCATGTACTTAATCTTGTCCTGGCTGAAACTACCCAAACTGTCATCGAATGTGGAACACTTTTCAACCTAATCAATGACATAGCAGTGTTTATCAGGGAGTCAAATCAGAGGGTCAATCTGTGGGAGAAACAAGCCCAAGACAAGAGCCACAGGCGCCTCTCCCCAATTGGACAGACAAGATGGTGGGCAAAGCACGAAGCTGTCAGAAAGGTGTTTGGAAATTTCAATAAACCAGAGAAAGGCCTCTTTATTGATGTAGTGCTCACTCTGGCAGCCATAGAACAGAAGGCAAATGAAAAGCCAACTGTACGGGCCAAAGCACAAGGCTTTAAAGAGGGCCTCCTGAGATTTGAGACAGTGTTAACAGCACAGATATTCCTGAGACTATTTGAAAAAACCACTCCGCTGTCCAAGTACCTCCAGACACAAAAGCCCATCGAATGGTGAGTGCCACACAAGAAAGTCTCAAAAGCATCGCCAGGGATTTCTCAACTGTGAAAGCAGCTGCAGACACGTTTGCCAAATGGACAAATGAAAACATTGAGGAGAGGGAGGAAGGAACAGACATTGAAGTGGCGGTTGCACTACCTCAGAAAAGAACAAAGAAAAGAAGCAGGGCTGAAGAGATGTCTCCAGATGAAGCACTAAGCGATGCAGAGAGAGCATATGAAGTAAATGTACTCAACGCTATTCTGGACACAGCAATCGAGACAATCCACAGGAGGTTTATGACACATGGAACTCTCTTTGCTGACTTAGCATGGCTGGACCCTAGGAACTTCAGTCAGATCAGAACCACGCCGCTCCCAAATACTGCACTCAAAGACCTCAGTAATTGTCTTATCAGATTTGACAGCAGGGCTACAGTGGAGAATCTACAGTCAGAGCTGATAGGTTTAGCTGGACAGTGGGACAGGCTTAAAGCATCACATGTGGAAGAATATAAGACCAGAACGGTGGAAGATGGATCAGAAGGAAAGGAAGAGGAGACTGAAATTGTGCATAAAAGCTGCTCCTCCTGCAAAAATTGCCCACTGTGCTGCTATGAGATACTCAGGCGGTTCAACATGTTGTCAGATGCTTATCATGTCCTTGGGCTTGCATATAAGTTCCTGCTGACCCTTTCCCTAACTCAGGTGGCCTGTGAAAGAACATTTTCAACGCTCAAGTTCATAAAGAGCCGACTCAGAAGCAGTCTGTCAGAGAACAAGCTGGAGACTTTTTTGTTGATGGCCACTGAGAAAGACATCCTCATGGCATTGGACTCCGACGTGGTCATTGATAGGGTTGCTGAGAAGAGTGACTTATTGAGAAAGATGCTTTTGTAGCTTAATAAGGTGAGATTAAGTAAATAAAATGATTAAGAAAATTCTCATTGTAATTAGCCAGCTCTGTTTTCTTAAATCCTGAACTTCACCCTCTCTTTGACAGGATGCCATCACTTGCCTTTTAAAGGATTCATCCAAAGAGGTCACCTGCATCCTTTTTGACTCTCCCAAAGCCCCCCAACTACACTCACACATGCAAACAGACACACAGACACACAGACACACACACACACACACACACACACACACACACACACACACACTAACTCCTACCCCGAGGAATGGACGCTGGACATAGTGCCCCTCTCCACAACAAGCATTCATTTTAGTTATTTCAGTCTAGTATATAAGTTACTTTGTGTGTACAGTATATATATACAGTATATATATCTTGCTAGTTGTGTACTTTTGTAATTTATGTGGGATTTCTGTCAAATGTTGCTTCAACTCCCTTTGTAAATTTAAATCTGTCTCTTTCAAACCTATTCTCAGGAAAAAAAATAAAGACAGTGGATAGTATTTTTGGTTAAGCCTGTGTTCCTTCAGTTCTGTGTGCTCTGTGAGGTTCTGAGAAACCAGCCGCCTAAGACTTGCACTATAGCCCCTTGCGTGCGTCAATCAATCAATCACATTTTATTTATATAGCCCAATATCACAAATTACAATTTGTCTCAGAGGGCTTCACAGTGTGTACAGGTACGACATCCTCTGTCCTTAGACCCTTGCAGCGCTCAAGGAAAAACTCCCCAAAACAGACCCCACAATTAACAGTGGAAAGTAGGAAGAAACCTCTGTGAGAGCAACAGAAGAGGGATCCCTCTCCCAGGACGGACAGACGTGCAATAGGTGTCGTGTGTACAGATGAAAAAGGCAATACAATTACAGCGATTAAAAAAAGGATGGAAAAATTAAATGAAAGCGTCAATGTATATAAAAAAGATGCCGTCGACTCATCCTGTAGACTCATCTGGTCCTATCTCTATTGTGTTGTCATAGAAAGGGGAGGCAGGGCACTATAGGGTCCCCCCCCCTAAATTCACTAGAAGTCATCATTTAAGGGGTTATTTTTAAAACTTTTCTTCTGGGGGGGGCATACCCCCCCAGACCCCCTATTAGTGCTCGGTCACTGTTCGCTTTGTGAGAGGGTTTGAAGGTCTAATTTCTAATGATTGATAGTTACACATACTTGTGGTATGTATTAGTTTTGTTTGCCCCTGGTACGTAAAAAGGATAATAATAGCGTTTTTTAAAAATTATACTGAGTTATTCTTCTTGTCAGGAACCGCTACTATTCGTTTGTTTTATGGATTTGGGCCGGTCTGGGTCTAAATGCCAGGGCCGCCGAGTTGCTGTCCCAGTCCAGTCCTGGTATGAGGCATGCTACAATGGGTGATCTGTTTGGTATTTTGAGCAAAACACTTCAGACACATGTTTTGTATAGATATGGCCCTATAATATATTGTTAAAATATAGCATAATAGGTGAGCTTTAAAGCATGGAGACATGTCCCAATAGAGACACAAAATACAATTATGAAAGCTGAAAATGAACATAATAGGGCCCCTTTAATGATTTGCAAATCGCATTAGATATAACACTTAGCCAAAAGCAAAATAGTAAGATGTTTCTACTGTTTTTTGGACTACTCTGTAACATCACCTGAGATCCACCTTAAATTCAATGAAAAATAACAATATAAAGTTAAAGCTCATTTATCCCAGATCAGCACAAACCCTTAATCTAATATAAGGACAGTCCGAACACAGACCTCTGTTTCTGCTCTGTGTTTGAACATCATGTTTCCTTTAGCTCAGTTTCCATCAGAACTCTGGTCCAGGTAGCTTCAAAATTGTTCCTGTCTGATGGCGGCAGCCCCCCGTTAGGTATTTCTGGCTCAATATGTTTCGTAAAGACGACGATTGCCCTTTGGAAAAATTGATTTATTAATGAAACGGGCCACATGTCCTCCACGATGTTTGCTGCAACTGTTTGTCTCTGCTATGAGACTCTGACATTTCATTTCTGTCTCCTCGTCCATGAACTCGCGAGTGTAGGGAAGTGAAAAGGGACGTTTGATTTATTTTTCTGTCCTCCCGTTATTCAGATAGTTGAAGACTTTAAAATCATTTCATGTGTAGTAACTGTAATGTTATTACTGCTGAACCAACAGTAACGCGTTACACTGCTGCGTTACAGACAAATGTAATCTGATTACTATAACACGTTATCCCAACACTGCTTACCACCCAATAATTGCCTATTCAATTTCAATTTCAGGTTCATATTTGTATTCTCTGTCTCTACTGGGAATTGTCTCCATGCTTTAAGGTTCAAAAAGCTCTTTAGTTTTATCATACTGCCTGTGCTGCAGCACCTCTTTTCACCCTCTGTCTGAAACCAGAGCCCAGTCTGCTCTGATTGGTTAGCTGGCTGGCTCTGTTGTAATTGGTCAACTGCTTAGCGATGTCATGCCCCTTAGCCTAACACGTACAATGTGTTGGAGCCAATAGAAGTGCGAATGTTTCTTAGTGTGGGAGAGAAACTCCCTCTGGAGGGAGCACAGGGATTTTAGTCTTTGCAGACCATTTACATGCACAAAAGCCTATAACACACTACAGGAAAGGGAAAAGCATAAAAAGCATAGGGCTTCCTAAATCAATAATATGAATAGTCAGAAAATAGTCCAAACACTTTTTCTCAAAGATCCTGACACTTCCACATGTGAGTGGTGCAGCTGGTCGTACAGCTTTCTCCTCTGCAAAGACGTCCTTCAGTATTTCAGATTTTGCAGTGGAAGGCTCCCAGACTGCTGCATGCTACAAGCTAGGGCAATAAGGAGTGACGGCGACAAGGAGAGGAGTGTTGTCGCCTCGTACTCAATCCCTGTGAATTCATTTGGGGGAGATGGAGGAAGTCTAATCAGTCTCGCAGGATCACCCGTGGATCCTGCTCTATTCACATCAGCGGCATCTGCTCCAGCTGCATGAAGCACGGCACTCTGCAGCGCCGCTCACGCTCTCAGGGCAGGATGACGAACGCTATCCGTGCCCTCTCCTCCTCTCGCTCCTGTCAAAACACTGTGTAATTATGTTGAAAGTTCCAATTTAAGGGAAGAGGCCCATTCTTTCCCTCTCTCAAGTCCCAGCTGCTCTGCTAAAGCCTTGTAAAACATGTGAATTCCAACCAAAAATAAACCTTTAAATTATGCTTTATAATACACAATAGACTGAACCTTTAAAATAGGTTGAAGACTCATGTCCAGTTTTGGTCTCTAATAGGAAGTGTTCTTTGTGAGATTTGCCGGAACTACATTGTTCACTGTATTATGTATTACTTTACTTTACCTTCTCGTTCTGTCATCGCTGATATTCAATGCAGACAAGGTTAAGAGAAAGATTTTTGCAATTTTTCAACAAGTCCTCCAACTCATACGACCAAATAGGTCGATTGTTCAAGCCCTTATTATGACCTATAATCACGTTTTAAAGTTTTCGTCCTCTAGTGCTCCCGTTGATTGCAAACGCTACGGAGGGTCGTATATTCACAAATAACCCTCTCTGGAAAATCCTAAATTGTAGGATAGTTTGGCCATTAAAATGCTTTTTGATTAGATTTCTAGCGAGAAGTGTATATTGTACTTTCAGAATCCACGTCCAGTGGATGTGTAGGATCTATAGTTTGATAGATATTACGAAGATGATTTGAGATCTCGCCAGGAGAACGTGTATATGCGGCAGCCTCCATGTAAAGTTAGAGTAAACACTCACGGGGTGAAAACAGTATTTCCGGTCTCGAAGTTTTCATAATAAAACCGTATTCCCCCCACTGTCAAATGATTTTAAAGCAATATCTGCAGTAGTCATCCACTAAAAACATCAGTTTATCCTTGTTAATTACACAACATTAATTGGTTTAAATTGTGTACAATGCTTTTGTGTTTTTCCCATTGGTTTTTCCCTTTCGATTCTGAGACACATTTCTTTTTTCAGAGGTTTTGAAAACATCGAACTTGAAGCTCGGTGATTGGATGTTTTAGCCACACAATGCACGTTGGGATATGGTGTTTATGCGATATGAAATCCGAAAACATTTAAAAAAAATAAAATAATACTTTATTCCGAGTGTGCTTGCTTTTCTCTTTGAAAGTCATCACATAACGGCATTGTAATACACGGTTCGGCTGCATTAAATATTACACATCTGCCGTAGTTCTCTATTTATAGAGCCCTGATTAGAAGACCTTTGGACAAACTGGAAGAAATTCCGCCGAAACTGAATATGTGACGTGGATCATAAATATATCAGCAATTAAACAACATCTTCAATTTCTCTTCACACAATACGTCTCCTTGCAGTATCAACACTAATTCGGCTGACTTTTATATTTGATCCAATTGGTAGATAGGTTATATTTACACCATAACGGTGCACAGCTGATAGAAAAGGACTTGTAGTTTTTAAAGATATTACTGATTTTCTTTGAATATAAGAATGTAAATACTGAGTTGAGAGAATAGTCAGGGGTTTTGGGTGATGGGAGACACATCTATGGAATCACAATTTCAATAGCTTACCATTAAATGACGGATATACCTTTCTGTCTGTGAGGTTTTACAAATCAGATATTAATGTGTATACACATTAATATCTGATATATGACATTATATATATCATATATATCATATATATATATATATACATTATCAGCTATAATATTTCTGTAGAACTACAATATGTGAAATAGTATAGCAATATCCTGTACAATTATGTGAAAACATGAATAAAACTACACATCTTCAGATGTTATACATACATAAGTGTCCTACGCTAATAATACAATGTTATTATGGCATTGTATGCTGTGTGTTATTTGTAACATCTTCAGAAACTACCTTTCCAACTCCTCATGCAGTTGACTGTTACAGGTCTATACAGGTTCATGGTACAATGCATAAGCTTCAAATCGAGAGACTGAAACTGTATTTTTCTTTACCGTTCTGTTTTAATTTCACAATAAAGTTAATAGCAATATTATGTTTGATATTATTATGTTTTATTAACTAGACCACTGTTTTTTTAACCCGCACCGCCTCGTGGTTAAAGCACGTTATTTAATTTTGTTGTTGAACATGTTATATTTGATGAAAACATTTAAATATTAAGAGTAGCCTACATACAAAATAGGGGGAAAGTAGAAGGTCAATGATAGAAATATAGAATAGAAAATATAAAGAAGATACTGTAGTGATCTCTACAATAAAACAGTTTAGTGGAGGACGTCCAAAGATATTAACAGGAGGATGTGCAAAACAGACAAACTAATAAGGCTTTATTTAAACATTAAAGAATACTTTAAGTTAAGGTCTTCTTTTGAATAAGAAAAAAACTTTGGGGGTATCCACAGATAAATATTAAGTCTGACAAAGTACTTAACGTCTAATATATTGCATAGTTTATTTTGGCACTTGACAATCACCTTCCCTGAATTTGACTCAGGTGTAACTAAAGTCTGATTTAAGGGTTGTTTATATTTCACATCATTAATCAGAATCTGCAAAGTAACTAAATAAATGTAGTGGAGTAAAAATACCAGGTTAACCTCTGAATTGTAGTGGAGTAGAACAAAGTAGTACATGCTGCTGTAACAAAAACATTTCCCAACTTGGATCAATAAAGTATCTTATCTTATCTTATCTTAAGATGATCGATGGCTACTGCCATATTTGCAAAATGTGCCTCTGAACCTTGACAAGTGCATGTTTCAGGCTTATCAATGAACAACAGGAGGGGTCACAGACATAAGACCAGCTGTTAAATAAAGCTCTTCTGACCTTAGCTGTCATGTGGGTATATTAATGCTGCCCATTATGGACACAAGCGATTTTCACCCATTTATTAATTATATGTTTTCAATTTGATAACACCACTGTGTTTCGTATCCCCTAAACCTCCAGGGTGTACACAGTTTAATACTGGCAACTTCTTATTATGGGAAATACGAAAACGTCTTTTAAAACTACAATTCCCAGTAGAGACGTGCCATAGAACATGTTGCGAAACACAATAGCCAGCATGTGTAGTTCTGGGGGGGGAAGGGTTGGAGCTGGACCCGTCCGAGTCCAGTTTTGGATAGTCTGCCGTGGTTCCATTCCATTTCAAAGAGCTGTTTGACGCTCGGCGTAACCTTGTCGCACAGCCACTCCAACATCCAATAACAGAGCTTGAGGACTAATCACGGGGTTTGTAAAGCAAAGCGGATGTTGTAGTCCCAAACGATAGCTGAGGATTCTGGGTAGTGTAGTGTTTTCGGAAACTCTGTAGTGTCTAAACTCTGAAAAAAATATTTGTTTCTCCGAATCGAAGGTTAAAAACACAAAAGCATTGTACACAATTTAAACCAATCAATATTGTGTAATTAACAAGGATAATCTGATGTTTTTTAGTGGATGAGTAATGCAGATATCACTGTGTAATCATTTGACAGTGAGGGGAATACTTCCGGTTTTATTATGAAAACTTCGAGACCGGAAATACTGTTTTCACCCCGTGAGGGTTGACGCCAACTTTACATGGACGCTGCGTAAAGACGTACACGTTCTCCTGGCGAGACCTCAAATCATCTTCGTAATATCTATCAAACTATAGATCCTACACATCGACTGGACTTAGATTCTAAAAGTACAATATACACTTCTCGCTAGAAATCTAATCAAAAAGCATTTTAATGGCCAACTATTCTACAATTTAGGATTTTCCAGAGAGGGTTATTGTGAATAAACGACCCTCCGGAGCGTTTGCAATCAACGGGAGCATGTTGTTTCTTACACGACCACTAGAGGTGCTACACTTTAAAACGTGACTATGGGTCGTAATAAGCTGCTGAACAATCGACCTATTTGGTCGTTTTTTGTAGGAGGACAGGCTGCAATTTTTACATGTTCATCTTTGCAGAAAAAGTGGTGGAAGTGGAATGCAGCCTCTTGTATAGCAAAGCATCAAAAGTATGTGTTGTCATTTATAAAATATTAATTTGAAAAGTAACTTGTAAACATAAATGTATAAAAAGAAAAGCACCACTTTGAGCAGACTGAACTACAAAAGGCCTACGATCAGACGTTTCTACTGTGTCTTTTTAAGTTGATTTGAATACTAAACGCTGTTTATATTCTGTCCACATGCAGCAGACACAGAGCCACAGTAGCATTTATTGTATTGGCTATCTGATGAATGTATCTCTTTACTCCTCTTTAAGCTGTGTTGGTCCTCCTAGGAATAACATTTGCTCTTTAGCTCCACTTCACCAGCTAGCTCACAAACAATACTTAACTCTGACGATCTAGCTATGTTCACGACTTAACAGCTGCTGCAGCTGGAAACAACAAGAGAGATGAGAACGAACCAACGCAGTAAAGGTTTAGTCTGTTAACCAAAACAATGATCTAAAAGAGGTAAATACCCACAGAGGGGAAATGCAGATTTGAGTGATAATTCTGTGTGGGTTCAACACTACAAGGTCACATGCAGTCTTTTAAAAATATGAATTGGCACAGGTTGAAGTTAGTCTATTTGGTGAAGGCCACACAATGAAGTTAAAATGAATCATCATGTGAGGTAAGGTGTATCAAAAGGCCTAAGTAAGAATGTAGGAACAACATATCTGAATAAGCATATTCCTATTGTAGGAAGGAAAGCTATTGTATTGTATTACATTTCAATCTGCAATGTAATTTATTTATTTTAATACTGTATTGATGCAGAGGTATGAAGTAGCATACTCTTGTGATGCACAGGTAAAATAGCTTTAGAATTGCATTTTAGTACAGTTATAGGTAAATTCACTTTCCAAAATAACTTTCCCCCACTATTCGTAACATGTTACGTCCTACATTGAAACAAAGTCATAGCCTGGACTTGACCCTATTTTCTTACATGTAGTAGTCATTGAGACACAAAGCTTCGTACACATATATAATTTAAAAACACTCATATCAGTAAAGTATTACCCTTTGCAATATACAGCACTGAAGCGTTCCCTTTGAGCACCTCGTCTAAAAACAAGTTATTTCGAGTTGTTTTCTGGGAAGTGGATGTAAGGAGAAACTTTGAGTCTGCCTCTAACAGCCAAGTTGGGTGAGTAGATTTCTGCCAGAAAAAAATGGCAATCATCTGGTGTGTGCTCATGTTATTTTTCACAGAGATAGTGTTTTGATTGCCTGGGGGGAGGAAATGGTATTATTTACTCCAAAATTGCCTTGCTTGATCCGCATTGGTTGAACTAGCAAGCTGAGACTAAATATGTCTTATCTCTTCTGCGTCTCACAGGCTGCCTTTCTGTAGAGCTGAGGAGTGAGACGGCAGTCTAACAGCTGAACAAGTGAAGTCTTCCAGTCTTCAGCGAGATGGCTGTGTCAAAGGGCTGACTGGAAATACTTGAACACAGCACGGCCCACACACATGTCTCCTCAAATGAGTTTCCTTCAGGACGAGATGGATTTCAGTGGTTTAATGCCTCTTGAGAGTGACCACCAATAAGAAAAAGAAGAACAAATCTGTCTACTTAGATCCTCTCCTCTGCTCTTTTAGCATGGTATTCACCACGAAAAAAAAGTGATGGACTTCCTCACTGGCACCAACAGGCGGCTGTGCTCGTTTCTAAATGTGGGCAAAGCGTATAAAAAGAAGCATGTTATGTTTCTGCATGGGGTTCTTGGTTGTTGTGTTGTTTCCTGTTGTTTTCTCCTTTTACCACTCACTACTCTGTCTCTCCTTCTCTGCAGGGCTGGTGTGTGACAGGGGGCGTGGCTGGTATTCTCCTGGCTGCAGATGAGGCACACCTATTCCCACTCACCTAATCAATCTTCTCTTTAAGAGCCTGGCCCTCACCTCACTACTCTGCCAGAGAATTAAATGCTGTTCGACGATCCAGTGTGCCTCTCTGCAGCCCAAGCCTAGTTTTGTTCACTTTGTAGTTTTTGAGCAACTTTTTGATTTTTGCCTGGGACGTTTTCCCTCTGCTTTGTTTTTGGACCTTTCTGCAACCAGCCAGCTCCCTGTCTTCAGTACCTGCCTTGGCCTAGCTTTCTTTATTAAACACCTTGAAACTTAACTTGTGTCAGTCTCTGCTTTGGGGTCCTAAGTAGTATCCAAACGCCTCAAAGCAGTCGGGTAGCAGGTGTGAGATGAATCACGCCGGCTTTTAAAGGCATTGAGGGAATAAAATGAACGTATTACACATTTCCTGGAACGGATACTTGGGCATATGCAGCAGTCTGGATGAAAATCTAAAACAGAAAAGGCCTCACTGAAAAAACTGGAACGTTGATGCGAGCCTCTCCGCTCACACACAGTAAAAAGGGGACGGAAGGAGACAGGATGGGTGCAACAACAGGGGGTTTATTGTCCAAAAGATCACAACACAAATCAACGTGGCCAGTGCGGGTCTTTATGGGTCCGTTTCCGCGGCCAAGAACGTCCTCCCAGGATCCGGCCTACTGCAAGACAGACCAGAACCAGGTTACCACATGCTTTTATCCAGTGACTGATTAACCACACCCCGCTGCCACAGTTGACTTTTATTAAATGTATTATTTTAACACATTTCACATAACTATATTAGATTAGTTAAAAGCAATACTATTAAGTTAAAAAAGTAAACTGAATATTATTGCTTTCAATGATACAGTTATGGGAAATCTGTTGACTTAATACATATAAATATATTCAAATTTTCAGTTTTTTCAGTGCTTGAAGCAAGTTCTGGTGTCATCGCAGCAACCACGGCAGAAATATCCCAAGAATGGATACATCATGCTTTATTTTATTTGAATTTCAACTGAATTTCACTTAAAGTGTCATCCACATGGAAGTGAGACATCATGATAACTCGGCAACAAAGCACGCTCCATAAGGCAGTGGAGCCCCCTCCGTCAGCTCATCACTGTGGTAATTAATGGCAATAAGCCGGGGGCATAACGGGAACACCCCTCCTCATTTACACTTAACCTTACATATCAAATGGCAATTAATTTGTAATATGCGTCAGAAATCGTCTAATTACCACATATGCCGATACTCTGAGTCGCCATTTGGTTGAAAGAGGATGAGTGAGCTGTTAATGATGCTCAGTTCAGGGCCTGCTCTGCACAGTCTGCTGTGACCCACACTCTGCTCTAATTACAGCTGTACTGTACACGCCTTCATCATCACTGCTGCAGGGTGACGACCGCAGCCACCGTCAGGAAGTACTTCTGGTATTTAAAAAAAGATATCACGCTGCATCCAGTTTTTGTAATTTTTCTTTCTACACTGTAATATTCCAGATATGATTTGCATTATATGTCATATTGAGGGTTAACCTGCTGGGGGTATGATGTTGTCATTTTGGTTAACAAGAAATGACATAAGGGGGTCCAGTTTTATATATCTAAAGGCTGAAAAAGACATTTCAAAGAGGCCCAATTGATAAAACGTTAACCTAATGAACTGTTCAGTAGCAGGGACCACACCAACTATTGTTTAAAGATGTAATAAATGGGGTACAATGATTAGATGTATGGTGAATAATGAAGAATTACATGTGTTGGTCTCAGTGGAAGCAAAGTCCAGGCAGAGGGAGACTCAGAGGTCAGAGGTTATGTCATAAGACCTAATGAGACAAGAGAGAAGTATGCACAAGTTGAATAGGAAGCGACGATAGGAGATGGGTAAAGAGGATGAAGGGATGATGGTACGTAGGGATGAAAGAATGTTCGTACAGTGCATCTGGAAAGTATTCATACCCCTTAACTTTTTTCACATTTTGTTATGTTACAGCCTTATTTCAAAATGGATTAAATTATTTTTTTTCTCAACATTCCACACACAATACCCCATAATGACAAATATAAAACGTTTTTAAAGAATTTTTCGCAAATGTGTTAAAAATAATAAAATGAAATATCACATGTAAATAAGTATTCACACCCTTTGCTTTGACACTGAAAATTGAGCTCAGGCGCATCCCGTTTCCACTGATCATCCTTGAGATGTTTCTATAACTTGACTGGAGTCCACCTGTGGTAAATTCAATTGATTGAACATGACTTAGAAAATAATACACCTGTCTATATGAGGTCCCACAGTTGACAGTGCATATCAGAGCACAAACCAAGTCATGAAGGAATTGTCTGTAGACCTCAGAGACAGGATTGTATCAAGGCAAAGATCTGGGGAAGGGTACAGAAACATTTCTGCAGCATTGAACGTCCCAACGAGCATATTGGTTTCCATCATTTGCAAATGGAAGATGTTTGAAACCACCAGGGCTCTTCCTAGAGCTTGCTGCCCAAACCAAACTGAGCAATGGGGGAGAAGGGCCTTAGTCAGAGAGGTGACCAAGAACCTGATGATCACTCTGACAAAGCTCCAGTGTTCCTCTGTGGAGATGGGAGAACCTTCTGGAATTGGACCGATGAATGGCAGAAGGGTGGAGGATCGGAGGGATGTGGCTAAGGATGAGGTATACTAGGAATGGATGAGTGTAAGGGAGAGGGAGGATGTGATGGCCATGTATGAGTAGTTTTACTGAAGAACAAGATGAACCTTTATTTATCCCCAGGGGGAAATTCAGTTTTCAGTTGGCTTATATATATTTTTTGGTACCACTTTACAATAAGACTACCCTTATAAAGGGTTTACGAATAGTTTGTAATTCATTTATTAATTAGGTTGTGAACACTTTATAAATCATGAATAAGCTTTTATAAGACATGAGATAAACAGGGCGACTGTGACTGGTTGCTTGCCAAATAGTGAGCCCACATTTATCTGTACTGCTAAGCCTTATATTGGCTACCTAGCTTACTTCGTCTTCTTCATCAGCCAGCATCCTTGGTATCTGTTGTTCACTGAGTGGATTCTCGCTAAGTAGCCAATATAAGGCTTAGTCATCTTGCCAAATAGTGAGCCTGTGTTGATGTATGAAAACTATGTTAGAACTGGTTTATAAATGGTTCTTAATGATTAATAAAGTGTTTACAACCTAATTCATAACCTAATTATAAACCCTTTATGAATCCTTTATAAGTGTAGTCTTATTGTAAAGTGGCACCTTTTTTTAATACCCACACACAGTTATACACACAGTTTACAGGAGGGTGCACACATGCACATGCATTGTGTACAGAATAGGGCCAGAGCAAAGAGACTGCCAGTCTGACCGCCGCCAGGGAGCAGTTAGGGGTTTGCTGCCTTGTTCAAGGGCACCTCAGCAGTGCCCAGGAGTACTGGTGATCAGAGGTGGGGTTTCCTGCTTCCAAATATAAAATAACTAATAACTGTAAAAAAACACTGTCAAGGTTTAAAGTTCTAAGACAACATTCAACAACGTGATATTAACAAGGTAGCCAGGTAGCCAGAGCCAAAGTAAGACCTGCTTTATTGTTATTTGAAATAGTGAGATGTATTGTGAATTGGACCTCTTTTTACAACCTGTTGTGTTAACATAAAGTTTATGAATCACAATGTCTCAGATTAGAAATTAGACTTTTACTAGAGTTTTAGGATTCAAGAATCCGCCATGAAAACATCATCCATCTTTAAAGGACTCGATTTCTCTGACAACAGGAGCTGATAAGCACTAAATATTATTTTATTCATGAGGATTTGCTTCGTTGTGATATCATTACCACTCATCATTTATGAGAAAAGCTCATACGTGATTTCTTACACCAGCAAAAGATTACTCTGTGTGCTACCCGGGGGTTTCCTCCAAGCTGTCACTCACTGATGTTCTCATTAAAATGAAAATGGATTTTGAGCGCATAATGAAAAGTCTCTTCACACTGGGAAATTTGAAACGTTACAAACAAAGTCACCCAGTCTCTTGCCTGTTGCTGTTTCTGCCAGCTGAAAGGCAAAACAAAGGCTGGATTACCTTTTGACAACTATTTAAACAGCAGTGCCCTCAGGTATTTTATGTAATCCTTTGTTTGAGTTTCCCTCTCGGTCACAGGAAAGCAATTATTTTCATACAAACAGTAAGATGCTCTGATTTTATCTAGCCATTCTTTGGATCATCTAATGCATTTCTTGCAGTGTAATAAGTGTCTTCAATGACAATCACTCCCCTGTGAGTCACTTGGTGTTTGCTACATATTTTGGACAACACAGTTAAATACAATCTGAAGACATGGAAAATCCCAAGGAGAGATTGATTTAGTTTAACCTTTAAATACATTGTCAGTGTGCAGCGGAGAGATGAATGAAGTGAGTCTGAGGTTCAAAGTTTCGCTCAGGTTTGCAGCATGCTGAAGCACCAGTGGGACATCTCTGCTATTGCTTATCAGTGAAGGAATCACAATTCCTTTCCAGTGATATGCTGTTTATTATATTCATACACAGGAGAGGTATGTGGGTATGGCATGTTTCAAGTAAAGATACGCGCTTGTTGGTCATACCTATCTGCACTCATGATCATGTTATCAAGTACATACACACGCCGACACGATATGCTCACTTCCATTCTGGGTCTAGGCGACAGAAGGCCTATAGAGACTGTTTTAACAGGCAGAAAACCCTCCACGCTCGGAGAAAACACATACAGCTGCAACTCAGCGTACACATACAGTGTGTGACATTCAGGAAATCGCCAAACATCGCATTATTTGTTCCCAGACACAAGCCCTGGAATAATTAGAGGCAATATTTCCCTTGCACCCACACCTTTACAGCTCTTTGAAAACACGAGTACCCTGAAAATGCACATGCAGGAAGGAGAATCTGACGCAGCTAGCAGTGAATTGATGTGCAAATTGGTAGAGTTCGAGTTACTTGTATATATTAAATATACTGTGTGCTTTGGCTATATTCTACACAGTGTGATCAGGCTCCAGTAGCTATGGTTCACAACGACATATTAAGAATGTGTGGGTGCTGGAGTAGTGTCAGAGGGATAAAAGGAAAATGATGTTGTGTTAGCAGGAAATCATTAAATGGTTGTTCCACTGACCAGAGCCTTTGTTTGAATCTTATTTAAATGTCCCATGTCATGGCCATTTCTACTGATCATAATTCCATTGTTGAGGTCTACTAGAATAGATTTACATTGTGCAATTTTCCTTGCTGAGGGGGCAGCAGCACCCCCATCTGCGAGGCTCCACTCAAATCCCTCCTGTGGTGAATGTCCTGCAGGAAAGATACTACTCGAGCATTGGCAAACAGCTATCCACATGGATAAAGCAACCTAAAAAGGGAGGACAGACCTATCAAAAGAGAGTTGGAAAATATCAGCGAAGTGTTTTAGGAATGAAGAGAAAATGTAGCCCAAAGTTTAACTTCTGCTCACGGCTAGGGTTGGTAATCGTGAGCTCTCATTGGCCACAAGGTTAAGATAATGTGTCAGTACGTCTAAACGGTAAGCAGAAGGCTAAGCCCTTAGCAACATTTTATCTTTATAGTTTTCTGTAATAGTAGCCTTCTTGTGACCTCACCGCTTCAGCACACAACGACAGCTGGGTGGCTATAGGCTAAACTCTTGGCATAATGTTCTCTCTTAAACACTTTGCTGATATTGTTGCAAGCCTTGAATCACAGTATGTAATCTCAAGAAGCTTTACAGGCCCACACGTTTGCAAAGGAAACAGGTAGCTGATACAATGCGATCAATGCTGTATGAAATAAATGACAAGTACTCGTGCAGGTTAATGTATGAATGACCTGCCTGGATGGAGGAGCTGAGGACAGGGAAGAGAGGAACGCTGCAGGAGAAGAGCTTTTGTTTTCAAACCAGCAGTTTTTGGCCATTTTCAGAGAAAAAATACATTGTGGTATCGATTGAATTACAATCTGCTAGTTATTATGGCATTTCTGTTATACATAACATATAGTTAAAACATCCAAGATACAAAAACGGTATCCCACAAATGTGGCTTTATATTGGATAAAATTCAATGTATTACATATTCTACCACAATGCTGACCCATGCACAAAATGGGAACACACCATTACAGGAAACCTTTATACAAATTATAAACATCTCTAGGTTTAAACTGTTTTTTTCCCAATATCTGGTATAATGTAAGTACGTTAATAAAATATATAATTAATATTTTTGGTCATATTAGTGCAGACAAGTTACATATCATATCTTCGACTAGAGAGCTTGAGATGCTTGGTAATTTTGAAATATATATATATACCTGAGCCAGCGTTTTATTGTTTGCATTGCAAACCTTGAATATTTCTTGGACAGTGCTCGGCCACTCCTGTTGTTTCAGAGTATAGATTATTGTTTTCAATAAAACTGCTTTTTTTCTAGCAACAGATTCAACTTATGAAAGAAAGTTGGAATAGGTTCTTTAGATCACGTCCAAGTTGTCTACCAGCTTCATCTTTGATTGAATCAGGTGAAATGAAAAATCGATTAAAGCTGTGGAGAATTTAGGTATAGTATAAGGCAAACGTTTTCATTTCATTTTTCATACTAGCGAGACATGCAGGAAATGAAAAAGGAGAAGGAAAACGCTGACTCCAACATCGGAGGGAAATACAAAGGAAAACTCTAACTCGCTTATGTTCTTCCTGTGGAGTATAAAATATATATTGACTTAGGTTAAAGCAGTTTTATGTTTAATCAGTGTAATCATATGAGGCTGACTGTGGCACCAAACGGAGACGTGGATAAGAAACAATGATAGCCGTACCCAATGATCCAAGAGGAGCCACTCTGAAGAGTAAATTAAGCCTCGTTCAGCTCATCAGGGAAGAAAGGATGGAGCGAGGGGGTTTTGGAAATTACTTCAAAATCTGTAAATTACCAAATGACTAAAAACTTTAGAAAAAGAAAACCCATTGTTACTGCTCCCAGGGCAGTACAGTTTGTCAAGTAACTCTGACAAAGCTAATTAAACGGCCTCCTTAGTACATGTGGGGAAGGTGTGTTAAAGGGTCATAAAAGGTATTATAGCTTTCACCTTAATTTAGTACAGCAAAACGTAAGGTACTGGACTCTGGTGATGGACTATGGGATTGCTGCTGTGGGCTTATTAAAACACATTGACATAATGTATACTCAACAGTTAGGTGTTTGGTATAAACATGGCCACGGTCAACAACAGATCGGTGTAATGACTTGAATGGTAAGCACACAACAAGTGAGAAGGCTCTGAATGAATATATTAGAATAAAAGTTAAAATAATGTTTATTGACTGGATCATGAGTAATCATAGACTGAAATAATGGCCATGGAGAGGTGGTAGCCATTTATGGATAGGGTTTACTCACTTTCTATAGATCTGTTGTGAAGCTTGGCAGACCATAAGCCATCTCAGCTTCACTATGAAGAAGAGTACAGTATAAAGGTGTTGGAGAAGTCATGATGATTTCAGTGTAAAATGGGTATTTCTTGATATATTTAGGGACTTTTGGAGCTAGTGCTGCTAGCTACCTTCATTGGAAAAGAGATGACACTGGGAATGCATTTCGGTTGGGTAATTTAAAACATCTAGTTAATCTTGCTTGCTACTGACTAAATATGTATGTTCATTCAACTGATCAACTTGTTTTTGTGATATCTTGTTTTAACAGTATTAAATTGTATTTTACATTTTATTATCCTATATGAACTCTTATCTGTACTGTCCTGTATTTCACTCCTGTTGCTGCTTTAACTCCTGAATGTCCCTACGGGGATCAATAAAGGTCCCTCTTATCTTATCTTTCTCCAATGTTCCCTACCAAAGCTGTAAGCAGGTATAGAGAGTAACACTGCATATTATGAGAAGCTACAGGATCAATCAATTACAACACATACATACTGTCCATTCATTTTTTCGGGCATAGCAAAGTGATTGATTTCTTGTGCAACATCAGAGGGATGTTGGCCGTGTCTCAATTCAGGGGCTGCGCCCTTCGGAGGCTGCATTTGTAGACCTCATACGTCAATTCCGCCAAAAGAAGGCTGTCCCAATTTTTTAAAAAGACGAGACTCCTCCAAATGCGGCCTTCTTTTCCCGGATTTGAAGGATATATCTGATGTATCCTTCGCGGTCTACCATATCCCAGGGTGCAATGCGCGCAGGGAAGAGTGAGTTTTTTTCAAATGAAATGGCGGTCCGGTCTCCCCAGCAGAGTGGATTTAAAAGCAGCAGCAAGCGGAGGAATCACTAATAAATGTGAGTATTGGGTTTTAACTTACTTTACATTAACTAACGTCACACACGTCAAACCCAAGGGGCATTAAAACGTACATCTTTGTTAAATAATACGGATAAATACGTGACGTTAGTGACGCTAACTAGCTAGCTGGACGTACTGCACTTATTCTTAATTCAATCCAGAAGTTTACTAAAGTCATACAGAGATCTTGGCTCTGTTATAGATAAGTTATACTTTATATTACATAAATGGACCAAAGTGAAAACATTTAGACCTGTATAGCCTACAGTACGGTGGGATTTATAAAATGCTACCCTGACGTGTAGCTGCTGTTGCTTTATTTATTTCTCTGTTTTGCTGTTTATTAAACTTTGGGACAACATTACAACCTTTGTGTTCAGCTCATGCTGCTTTGAGGTAGGGCTAAAAAAAAGCCTATTTTCAATATTTCCACCAGATTTGATCATCTTTTATTTAGGTTAAAGTTTATTTAATTTATCCTAATCCCATAATAATAAGACAATCACAAATAGACAGCAGCCTTTAGCTTGATGTTAGTTTGTGCCGTGCTGTCAAAGGGATGCACGTGTGACTGTCTTCATCTCTTTAGTTAAAAACCAAAACAGTACATCATTTTAAATGATCCTTTAAGGATTGACTGAAATGCTTAGAGTTACATTTTGCAATAATACTTTTGCAACCCTGTGTTTAATATGATTCATTCACTTTGTCTCTTGTTTTTCTCTGTAATTAGGACAATTCTGGAGAAATGGATCTGCTGGAGAAGGACCCCTAATCTGAAAAGTGCACAGCGGATCATCAGGACAGAGCCTCCATCCACCTGGACCCCCCGAGGTGCTGGAGAAAGCAAACGCTGCACCCCCAACTCCTGACTGACTTCCCGCGTCCCTGACATGTGTACATACGCAGTGGAATAATAGCATATCTCTAGGTCATTCAACTGTCTTAGGTTCACTTTAATTTTATTAATACAAAAAATAGGTCATAGAAAATGTTTAATTGTGTATTTCAGCAGAGCGGGGGGTCACGGTGCTGCTGGACCAGGAGGTGCTGACCTGGTGTCAGTGGGACATCATCTGGGCTGGTTTAGGGGAAGAAGGAGAATATAAACTGTTATGATCACAGCTATTAAGATTAGAACACTAATATTGTTAAGAATCAATCTATATAACATGCTTTTGTTCATTTAAAAAAACATATTGTTTTATTAGTACAGAAAAGTTAAGACTTATTTTAAATATGAAATAATATGATTAAATTACATCAACTATATATCATTTACTTGTTAACTTACTAATGTAACATTACTGGGGGCTAAAGGAACAGCTTCATTATTACCTGCCCATGGTCCTCTTTATTCCATCGCCGTCGGTGATCTCCAAAAAATGGTTAAAGTAAAAAAGTAAAAGTAAAGTTTCTGGATCCTTTTCAGCTGAGTTAGCTTGTAAGCTAATTTGCTAGCAGGCTGCTGGAGCGCAACCGAACAGCGCGTATCACGTGACGTAAATACGAAGCACCAGCCTACCCGGTCTACGTGGGCTCGGTCCTCCGTGGACCGCGTAGGCTGCATACTCCGAAGGGTGCAGCCCCTGAATTGAGACACGGCCTGTGTTTGGCTGTTCAGCTCTTTCGCTAAACTCCATAGCAGCAAGCCCTGACCAGCTCTGTTAAAAGCGCTGATCTATTGCTTTTTCATAGGAAGAGATGTCTGTTACTGGCCACAGAGAATCCACATCCTGTTGGAGCTGAAAATAAGCAATTTTCTACTTGGCTTAGGGCCTCCTCATAGGATGCATACAGTATGTGACCTCTGTTTGACAGTTTTGCTGATGTGCCTGCTGAGGCCGGCATGTATAAATGAATCTCAATTTCCTTTATTAATTTCAAACGTCACTATACATTTGCTTCTAAGTGGACCTGACCCAACATTTCAGCTCACTACCACACAAAGGGGAGGTCCCTCCCATCACTTCCACACACACTACATTTTTGCAGATGACATTGAAAGTTACCTTTGACCTCCTTCTAGTGCGATTAACTGTAAATGTCACTACTGTTGGGTTTAAGCACCCTTCAGTTGTTGAAGGTTCGAGCCCGCTCCGCGCTGTTCGTTTGATGAGTGGTCTGCTGTAAAAAGGAACGGCTCAGACAGAGATATGAGATTAAACAATAAGCTGATTTAATGGTAGAAACAACAGTACAATATAACGAAGTACTTATATAACGAAGTACTTCGGGCCTCAGCTCTTCCACCGTGCGATGTACGTATCAGACAGTCAGACAGAACAGAGGCCGCGAGTGTACAGAATTCACAATATTTATCCCCACAAACGGAGAGGAGTTGTGTGGGAGGAGTTGTGTCGGTTGCTCCTCCCTAGGTGTTCATCCATTGGTGGACTCACTCCTGGGCGAGCCCTAGGCAGTGAATCAGAGTGAGTCAGCCATTGACGAGGTCTAAACAGCGAATCAGAGTGAGTCAGCCATAGTGTGGGAAGTTTGGATCTCCTGCGCCGCCGATCAGTCCCAGGTCATCTTTTATGGCAGCCATAAAATAAACAATTCTGGGTCGACGGGGGTGAGGTACCAATCCTTATCTTCGTTTATCCTCAGCACCTGGCCGTACCACTCCGCATCCCAATCTTTCTCTCAGACAATCTCTGCATAGACTCAATGGTGTCAGTTTTATTACCTTTCTCCTGCAACCCCCCCATGCTCCTATCCGGCCCATTAAAACCCGGGGGGGCGACTGGATCCTCTACATTCCTAAGTCAACGCACACACAATTGACCACAGCAAACAAAGGAAAATAAGAACACTTGGTCTAGTTTCATAAGTATACATTTTACACAGACAAAGTTATAATTATTAAAACAGGTTATATAGGATATACAGGTTACTTTAATCCCCCTTTTGATCTCACCTCCAGAGATCAATTCACACAAGCATTCAAAACATAACCACTGTCATTCTTTTCTACTGCGTCTGTCCCACAATGAGCGGATACAAGGCACACAACAACAACCACATGTTACTAAAATGGCAATACAAGTAGCTATTGAAATCAAAAGAGACATTATTAAACCTTTCCATTGACCAAACATGTTTGTAAACCATTCCTCCAAGGGGTTGTGTATCCCTGATTGTTCATGCATAGTTATGGATAGTGTGCGAAAGCCTTCTAAAGCCTTTGTGACGGAACCGTCCGGAGCCGTATTGTTTGGAATGAAAGTACAACACATATCACCAAACATTGAACACACACCTCCTTTCTCAGCTAACAGCATGTCAAGGGCCATTCTATTCTGTTTCAGCCATAAGGGAAGTCGGCCCCAGCTGTTCAGCGAGTCCTTCTACAGGTCCCTAGTGAGATTAGCTAAACGGAGCACATTGTAATGTACATAGTTGATCCTGTCTACATTATTCCATCACTACCTGCTTGGAAAGTGAAGGTTTGTTTAGGAGACATTTTGGTAACAACTACCTCATGTTTGGCCCGTTTGACCCTAGTTACGGACTCCTCTGGCGGGGGAATGGAGTCTGGGTGGTCAATGGAATCATTAAAACAAAAATAAAGGCAAGGGTGAACACACATTATTTCTGTTATTAATAATAGGAGATTTACTAGGACACAAGGAATTAACACCCAATCAAATAATAAGGCAATTCGCTAATGGGCCATATAACTAAGAATGGTGTTCAAGATACAAACAGTGTCCCAAGTAAAACCACGATTCCCACTAGCAGAGTACACCAACAAACAATAAGGAAGTGTAATCCACAGTCTGTCATTGTTGAGTACCTTTAATCAGTGGTCCGTGTTATTGTAATTAGGTTGAACACAATGCTAAAATCTCCTAAGGAGATTTTTAAAACTAGGGTGTAAAATAGTACCCTGTAATGGTAAATACTGTGCTCCCAGAACCTGTTAAATAGAAGGTCTGGTGAGTGGGGAGACTTCACTGCCCTTTAACTATAGGGATAACCTCTCGTTATATATAACCTACTACTCTTATTAGAAAGAGGCCCTATAGGTGGGCATAAAAATGCTGCTACTTATTGGAAAGTGCCCCTAAAGGTGGGAGTAAAAAAGTCGGGTCCTATATGGAGTCGTGTGTTTCAGAGTAGACTCGTGTCCGCCTCCTCGCCGGCCGTAATCTCCTTTCCAAGATCGCCTGTTGTTACCTCTGTGTCTTTGTCCTTGTCATCTGTTGTATGGGTCGTTGCTTCTGCTGGGCTGTCGTCGTCAGATGTGTCGTTCTCTCGTCCTGCTGCAGCGATGTCAGTTCTGATGTCGTCTAACGTCCTTGCTGGAGGTTTTCCAACGGCGCACTGGCTCCAATGATACCACGTTTCCCCCTTTCCTTCGAGGCGAACTGCATGTGATGTCCTCTGAGTCACTCTGTGCGGGCCGGTGAACCTTGGGTTGAGCCACTTCGGACGGATGACCTTCAGCCAGATGAATTCTGCGGTGTTAGCCTCGTGCTTCTCCGGTCCCCCTTTGGCGTCAGCCACCTGGGTGGAGAAATCTCATACCAAGCCCTTAAGTTGCTGGTAGTATGGTTTGCTATTTCTCTACTTCTTTCCCTACTGCTAATGCTCCAGGACCCGGAAACTGATGGCCGTGGGTCAGCTCAAATGGGGAGAAACCTGTCCCTCAGTTAATGTGTTCATAAACAAAGTCCGACACCGGCTATATCAACCTGTTTCAGAGGAAGGTGGAGTCCCCTGTGCCGTCTTGACTTGCCGTGTCTTCTCTGTCAGAGGCAGAGGTTTCATCCTTTTTTTTTTTTGTCCTAAAAAATTTGACGCGTTTTGCAACAAAGTCAAGTATTTCTTCATCTGTAGGTGTATGTGTTGATACAGGTGTTCTTTAATGTCATGAGGGGAACTGGGTGAGGGGGGGTTAGAGGTGGAGGGAAGCGTATAGGGAGGGGGTCGGGTCTTAAAGGGGTTGTATAAATCTGGATAGAGGAGGGGACCGCCCTCTGGGATGTCTGGGAGGGGCCCACCATATGGCTTCTCCTTCCTGACTGGCTCTATCACTTCTGTGGGAGGGGCTGGTGCAGGACTGGGTGGGGCTGCTATGGCGGGCAGATTTTTGGCGGGAGTTTTGCTCAGAGAGCAGGTTACTGCCACTCCATTCATAACTAAGGCTGCGTTATGGCCTATTCTCCTTAGCTTGTCAACTAGCTCCCTTTCTTTGTTAAGTTTAGAAGCCCTGATAAAACCTGCCTTCTGCTTGTTGAGAGTTTCTAATTTCTGAACCAACTGTCGCTCGTATGTATTGAGTGCTGTGGCTAGGAGACTTATTGCCTCGTCACCCTCTACTCTATTCTCTGCGATCATCTGATCGTGTAAGAAACGGAGATCGCTGCTCGCCTTTTTATGATCTCCGGGCTTAAGTCCGCTAAGTATCAATCTCTCTGCTTGTCCCCACTGTTCCCTTAAACTCCCCGGAACAGGGACTCCTAATTCTCTCTCTTCACGTTCAAATTCTCCTTCCATTTTGACTTCGTTCGTATCTGCTTCTCCTAAAGGTTTTAGTTTTTTATAAAAACCAGATATCTCTGCGTACTATAATTTACTAATTATTGTAGTTTTATTCCCACAGGTATACAGTCTGATAGTTTTCGGTGCGAGGTGTATTATTGGCGGCGCGTAAGGCTCAGGTTTGGGAAGGCTAAATAACTTGTTTTACCTGACGCTGCCTGCCTCCGGCGTCTATAGAAAAGAGATCAACTCAGTGAAAGCTGCGCCTGATCAGAGCTCAGCGTGCGGAGTTTAAATCTATCAAGTCATATTACAGGATAAAGGAAATACAGTTTAAACTGCCGTATGAAGAGAAGACGCCGACGTGTCGCACTTATCATTCATATCACATCATCGATCATATAATATCATAATATATCATATATTTCCTTGTCTAAGTCAGCTTCTCGAGCCGTATCTGACCGTGCAACACTTACATTGTCACATACTGTATGCAGAAGTATTATTTTAAGCAACACATTAGGTTGACGAAACACTCAACTCAAATGTAATTAAAGTCAGATCCACTCGTGTCTTAGATGGGCAACAGTGATAACATAAAACTGTTGTACGCTTTCAAACACTCGGTAGTTTATTTATTTTTTAACCAGTTGCTCTATATTCACCTTGCAGGTGCAACTATGTGGCTTGTATCCTTTATTATATGTTTAAGTCATGGATGTTTAAAGTTCATATTTGTCTAATATTAATTTACTTTTCATTAATGAAGTATGACGCTGCGCTGTTAGTACACTTGTCCCTTTCACGTGAACGCGCTCTCAGCTGGAGAGAGAAACCCTGGCTCGATTTACCGAGTTGATAACCAGCGTCGTAGGACCGCTTAGCCGTTACGTTAAGCCCGCGCTGATTGGTCCAAATTGACCAATCCACGGACTTCCTCACACACACACACACACTCAGTGCAGGCAGCTCTGCTGATTTCTCCTCCCTGGCTGCAGGCTGATAACAGCCAGTTGGCATCAAGGCGAAATTCTCTCTGCAGACCCATTCTCACAGCGCCTATCAACCTTTTTCTTACTCAATATCGACACTTAATCACACTCAAAATAAATAACCTAACGTAACCCCAGATCCGTCTAAGGATTGCCTGTGTACTTAGTCGATGAGCCCCAACCCCAGAATTCGTCTAAGAATTACTGTGTGTGTCACCTTATTTCTCAGAGTATTTCAGCTGGACTTCCTTTAAATTTAAAACCACTGAAATCTCGGACGACGATTGCAGCTGGACTTCCTTTAAATTTATAACCACTGCAATCTCGTTACACAGTTAATCACACTCAAAATAAATAACCTAACGTAACCCCAGATCCGTCTAAGGATTGCCTGTGTACTTAGTCGATGAGCCCCAACCCCAGAATTCGTCTAAGAATTACTGTGTGTGTCACCTTATTTCTCAGAGTATTTCAGCTGGACTTCCTTTAAATTTAAAACCACTGAAATCTCGGACGACGATTGCAGCTGGACTTCCTTTAAAATTTATAACCACTGCAATCTCGTTACACAGTTAATATATTCCCCGTACAGTCTAGTTGACTTTTATAGTGCGATGTATATTTCAACAGATGGAGAGACTTCCAGAAGCGCTTCTACACCCCCTTTCGGCGATGTGGCTTTTGGCAAGGAGTCGAAACCCAGTCTACAGAATCTCTTTATCGTCACGTTTAGTCTTCTAGATTAACCCCACAGCAAGAGTTTGCGAGATCCGGTCATTTCAAATTGATTTTGAAAGTTGCGTTTCTCCTCTTGAAATACCCCACATATAACACAACTGCAGCTCCTCTTTGAGACTGGAAAGTGTTATTCTGTAGTACTGTTCTTTCTACCGTAAGACTAAAACACTGAAAATGCCGCTGACAACTCTAAAATTTTGTAGTATAGCCAATCACAGATTTTGATAATAACAGGTATCTGCTCACCTTTCTGTTGTGGGGCGCCCTGGTTTAGTTGTCAGAGGTATTCGAGGTGTCATCCCTGGACCGTTCGTCCGCTGGCTGCCGGTGTGCCTTCTATGAGACCCTACTCATCACGTCGGTCGGTCACCAAATTGTTGGGTTTAAGCACCCTTCAGTTGTTGAAGGTTCGAGCCCGCTCCGCGCTGTTCGTTTGATGAGTGGTCTGCTGTAAAAAGGAACGGCTCAGACAGAGATATGAGATTAAACAATAAGCTGATTTAATGGTAGAAACAACAGTACAATATAACGAAGTACTTATATAACGAAGTACTTCGGGCCTCAGCTCTTCCACCGTGCGATGTACGTATCAGACAGTCAGACCGAACAGAGGCCGCGAGTGTACAGAATTCACAATATTTATTCCCACAAACGGAGAGGAGTTGTGTGGGAGGAGTTGTGTCGGTTGCTCCTCCCTAGGTGTTCATCCATTGGTGGACTCACTCCTGGGCGAGCCCTAGGCAGTGAATCAGAGTGAGTCAGCCATTGACGAGGTCTAAACAGCGAATCAGAGTGAGTCAGCCATAGTGTGGGAAGTTTGGATCTCCTGCGCCGCCGATCAGTCCCAGGTCATCTTTTATGGCAGCCATAAAATAAACAATTCTGGGTGCACGGGGGTGAGGTACCAATCCTTATCTTCGTTTATCCTCAGCACCTGGCCGTACCACTCCGCATCCCAATCTTTCTCTCAGTACAATCTCTGCATAGACTCAATGGTGTCAGTTTTATTACCTTTCTCCTGCAACCCCCCCATGCTCCTATCCGGCCATTAAAAACCCGGGGGGGCGACTGGATCCTCTACATTCCTAAGTCAACGCACACACAATTGACCACAGCAAACAAAGGAAAATAAGAACACTTGGTCTAGTTTCATAAGTATACATTTTACACAGACAAAGTTATAATTATTAAAACAGGTTATATAGGATATACAGGTTACTTTACTACGCACAGCAGTGGAGCTGTGATGTTAAGGATTGACATACGTTTAAGGCTTGGAAATACAGGATTACATCAACCCTGAATCTGGCTACTATATAAGAGTCACCCAGTGGTGGAAAAAATATGTTACTTAATGTGAAAATACTGGAACAGAAGTAAGTATTATTAGCAACAAATTCTAAAGTGACTATACAACATTTTTAATATTCATGTATTTCTACAAACCCTAAATCACGTTACAGATAGGTATTTGAGTCCAATAGTTACCAACTGTTTTGGGATTTTTGTTTGTAAAATATTGAGTATTAAATAATGTTACCTCTTGGGCCTTTAGCTCTTCTTTAAACGACTCCATCCTGAAAGACGGAGGACATTTTCTCTCCAAAGAGACTAATAACAACTCGTGAAACATGGCAAGGGATCCCATACCATTTTTTTTACAGTGCTATCCAACAAAGAGGTTGAAATAGGAAGTAGCATAACATAGAAATACTCTGTGAGTAAAGTGCAATAAACTTAAAAGTGTACTTAAGTACATTCAGGCATGAAAATCACTCACCTTTCGGCGAAATTCGCCGTTTTGAAACCAAAATAGGTGACCTACGTGAATCGTGTAGATTCGATGAGAAAATATTTAAGGGGGGGGGGGGGGGGGGGTGTAGGTTCAGAGGCCGTAATGGTACGCACTGTTGGGTGACGAGTGCAAGACGAGACCCAATCACTGCCGCTGAGAGTCTCTCAGCGGCAGTGATTGGGTCTCGTCTTCCACGGTGCGTACCGTTACGGCCTCTGAACCAGCCCCAGAGATTCAGTGAACTGCGAACAGGTTGCGCGTGCCAAAAGGGACCTGATCATTGGTTTACAAAAGCAGTTCGCTTCGCTCGTGCTGACCAGAGCGGGATCCAGACCACCATCAGAAGCTGAAAGCACGCCTGGCCTCGGCGATTCCGCACAGCATGAATCGCTCCCGACTCGGGGAGTAGTGACGAATGTAATGTGAACACAGCAGGAGAGAACGCACGTTAGACAGCTAGTACTAAAGCTCCGGTGGAAAATTATTAGCTAACACTACCGTTAACGTTAGCCTAACATTAGCTAGATATCGTTACTAAAGTTAGATGCTAGCTTGTATAGCTTACGGTAAATCACAAAAAAGAAAAACTGGTTAATGTTAGTGCTACTTTCTAAAATCTCTACAACTCGTTTTTCCAGGACGTGTTGATGATTTTGAGGTGAGGGGACTGACAAGGCTGAAGGTAAAGTGGTCCACCGTTCTATCAATAAGGCTAAACTAGAGTTAGTGCTAACACTAATACAAACATTATTTTTGCAGAATGAGTGTGTTAGGGGAGAAGGATTCAGCCATTGTTAAACAGCTGGATGCTGGATTGAAATGCAGCTGGAACTGGTCGTGGCTAAAACTGGAAGGCAAGGTCTCAGTAAAAGAGCAAGAGGTGTCCTTTCATCTAGGAGATGTATTCATCAAAATCTACAGGCAGGGATTCGCCAGATGCATTCTCTGCCACAAAGAGATCAATTATGCTAACAAAGGCAGCCATGCTCTGCAGGCTCACTGCCAGACGGAAGTTCACAAGAAGAAGGTGCAGATGATAGCTTCCACTCATAGTGTTGCCAGCAGCTTCCTTCCAGCATCAGCTAGGGTGAATCCAGCAAGCCAGAGTCAAGCCAACCAGGGGTCAGAAACAATCAGGCAGCAGTGCCAGGGAAAGATCCCGTACCAGTTATAAACCGCATAGCAAATGCAGAGGTAGGTGGTGTAGGCCTGTTAGTCAGCACAGGCAGCATAGACAGAGTACACTAGCACTTTGAGATTGTTATTTTTATTATAACAATAATAATAATAATAATAATTTATTATTATTATTATTATTCACAATCAGCTGCGGTCACTGGCAGCATCATCACCTAAACATGGAATACACTAGCTTTAAATTAATTACATAATTGTGTTCTAGGCAATGGTCCTTGGAACCTTGGCGGAGCATTCCATCCCGTTTTCTAAGGCCTCTGGAAACCACTGTATTGTGTGTTTTAGGCTATCTTTGCCAATAAAATGTATTAAAATCTGAATTACATAATATTGTATTGGCTGTCAGTCATGATGGAAGAGTAGACAAGTTAAGTTACAGCATGTCCACCATCTGCATATGCATTAAGCCAGTTGCATTAAGCCCTTACCACATTGTGCCTCATATACTGTAAATGTTAGACCCAGTGACAGGCTGGCATGAAATGTCTTGCATAATACTTAGTAAGGAGGCCATAATATTTTTGACTCATGGCTGAAGTTAAGTTTCTCCAGCTCTCCCCAGGTTGGCAAAAAAATGCATCTCAAAATGCATCAGATTGATGCTTTAAAATATGGAATATTCAACATTTTCTTCCGGGGGAGCATGCCCCCGGACCCCCCTAGAGGGATAATATCCTTCTCACCTTTTTCACCCCTGACCCGTTTTCATGCCTGTACATTAGTGTATGACAGTGAAGTGCCGTTAGGACAACATTTCTGAGGATGATAGTTAATGTTCCATAGAGAACCGCAGTGACGCGTCCTAAAACCCGGAAGTAAGTTAGCATTTTTACCACTTCCGGTTCCTTCGTCAAAAAGCAATGCAATTTCTCCATAGGGTTTTGGAAAATAGCTCCAAATAAGGTCTGTGTTTGACACAAAATGAAGAGATAGATCACGTTTTGTTCTACCACATTAAATACATCAGCAGTGACCCCGCTGGTGATTTCTGAAGAGTTTACGTGTCGGAAAAACGATGGTTGTTAACAAGTGGCATTAGTGGACTACAGAAATGGTCGAGGCCGTTGTACGTCATTAAGCCGATTACGTAAACACTCCCGCTAAATTTCTTTCCCCCTGTGTTCTGCTTGAAAGAGAGTATATGCCTATCTTAAGTATCTGTAGTATCTTTAGTATCTATATCTTTATCTGACCATCATCATTTATAGTCGTTAATAGTCGTTTTTGTTTGGCGATCTTAAGTTGGCGTGACGTTGAGTAGTGCGACCCTGCCGTTCTAGCTTGTAGTTCCTTTATAGCATAACGTTAGCATTTTGCTTCTGATTTATGATTCGAAAATTATAAAAGTAGCGTAGATATGTGGAGATTATCTGGCTGAACAAAACGTGATCCCTCTCTTAAATGTGTTTCAACCACAGACCTTATTTTGAGCTATTTTATGGAGAAATTGCATTGTTTTTTGACGATGGAACCGGAAGAAGTTTACTTCCGGGTTTTAGGACGTGTCACTATTGTTCTCTATGCACAGAATACTGCTTTGTATCTGCTCTTACACTTTATATTATTTCATATATACAGTATAGAGTGGTCCTTGTATGGCCATGAACCTGTGTTCTGATTCTGCTCTCCTTGGCTCAGCTGTTTACAGGAAACCAAGTCTTAATGTACTTTTCGTGCCTTGCGTCACTTTAGTGCATTTCAATGCAATAAAATACAAAATTGGCGTACGAATTGAGATTTTCTCTAACCACAGAAAAGTTGTTTATTGTTAAGTTTAATACAGATGGATATAATAATGATGTACTAATTAAAACATTATTAGAGTGAGCTTTAACATAGCAGACTAACCTTTCAAACAGTGGGAGATGTAGCTTTTCAATTAAGACTCCAAGTAAAACTCCAGCCAAGACTGATTCCCATTGTTGTCTGAATCAACACAATCTGGCTTTCAATCTCACGTTGGCCTGATTCATCACCGGGCGGTGGGCCAAGGCAACACTGAAGGCCAGATTCTGCATTTTCTGTGAAGCTATATGTAGAGGCACATTTTCACACGTGTAGGTAGGGCCAAGATATTTGCTTCTACCCCTCTGCTTAGACAGAAAACTCAGAATAACCCACCATGTGACAGCCCCCGGCACACGGAGCCTGCCAGAGCCGCTCCTGCCCCGGCAGAGCAGGGAATAACTTTATCTGAAATATGATGACATCTGTCTCTCAAGCAGCAGACTCCTCATTACAGGCAGTTTCTTTGACTGGTTGTTCAGACATCAGCTGTCACAGTTCATCAGCCATGCCAAGGTAGGGGCAAAATAAGCAGCTGCCACAAGTCTCCTCTGCAGCAAAGGAGCCATGTGGAGATAAATGCGGGGCCACAGAGCTCCGGGAACACTCCAAACTTTCAGTCACTCTGATGTCTGTGCACTCCAACACACCATTTCATTTGAATTCACGTCAGCACATTACGAAGTCATTGTTATTTAAGGAAGTTGAGAGAAGTGATCCAATATTTAAATCGACTGCTCTTATACTTTACATCCATTTTTCTTCTTTGTAACACTTTATTAATTGAGTTTTTCACAATTAACACAGTTACAGGAGAAAATGCAGAGTGCAAATGCAGGTGCTGTAAAAAAAAAACAGACAATAGTAATTGTAACGTAAAAAGACAATTGTTTGTTTTGTTTGTCCCTTGGACCTGATCTTTTGTACCTATATATATATTCTCCTATTTTTGTGATTACAATAATTAACACTGAAGGTCAGACCCTAAACTAAAAGTAGTCCTGCATGTTTAACCATTAGCTTATTGGTTACCAAACATATCGCCAAAGGACAACAGCTGAAAACTAGCAGAGAAACTACCTCTGGAGGGAACACAGGGATTTTAGTCTTTGCAGACCATATACATGCACTAAAACCTATAACACACTACAGGAAAGGGAAAACCCAAATAGCATAATAGGGCCTTCTTAATAGTACTAAAGTTGCAAGAAACTTACCGTTGTCTGTGCGGAAAGTGAATTTTCTCCTGCATTCCTGTTGCATTAAACCTCCCCTGGAAGCACATATGCTGGAGGGGGGGGAGTCAGTGGTCAGGCAGAGAGATGCTGCTGGCTACCCATAATCCCCCTGAAGGTTGTACACCTGACCCAGTGGCACTGACAACAAAATGAGTTCCTCGCACTCTAACAATTTCTTATGTGGCTTCTGGGCTGAGAAAGAGTTGCTTTAAAATGCTGTCACTTTTTCTTGCTGTTTCTTATCCGCTTCAGAAGCAGTCCTGCACATACTCGGAGGAATAATCACAAATAACTAGAATGCCCTTGATCCCTGTCTGACCCCCTGGAGACTACCACACTCTGCTCCTCTGTGTTCCCGCCTTGACACCTTGCATGCTCAAGGGTACGGACATTACCTTATCCCACTCCTCCAGGCGTTCTGATGCACCACAGTGATGTGCTGCTGCCTGCTCCCCCCCCCCCCCCCCCCCCCCTGGCAGAGGGGTCTGTCTTTATCACAGCTGCAGACTCTTGACTCGGAGTACCAGAGGCAAAAATGCCAGGAATAACTGATTGTATTAACTTGTCTCTGAAGTGGAAAGCAGCTGTATGTGTAGAATAACAAGAGCTGATGAACAAATCTTATCTTTCAACACGCCCTTTTGGATGAACTGCGGAGAACAAAGCCAGGAGAAATAGAGTTGATAAATGAGTTTACTGTGGGAGCACTAGTAACTTCATTTCATGACTTGGCTACCAGACAATCTTTGAGAGGATGTCACGAGCTATATGAGCCCTGTGATAACCTGGTGTGTTTGCAACAAAAACACCAAGCTTCTAAATGAGTGTAAACCTCTTCAGCTTTGAACCACTGTGTCCCTGTGATTTGTTTCCATAATCATAGCCTACAAAGCTAAAACAAATCTGCAGACAGGCCTGTCAGGCTGGTGGCTCCACATGAAATGTAGTGTTTACCGAGATGGGTCTCATGGGAGCTCTTTGCAGAACTAATCTACAACTCTTGATACCATCCAACAGTTTTGCAATTTGTTTAAATATTATTGATTCCTTTGGAAAATATATAGTGGTGCACTGAGCTAAATGTAAAAAACAAACAAAACCTTTTAAGGAGGAATTGGCTGATGGCACAATGTGCGCAATTTTTCAGCGTCAGACACATATAAATTGAATGCTAGACATTAAGAAAGCTTATTGGAGATGTTTGTTTTATAGCAGTCTGGGTGGAGAGAGCAAACAAGTCCATGAGAAAGTAAATATAATTGATGGAGGAAGTTAACTGTTTTTGTTTTTACAGCTACTAAATTCTACATAGTCTGAAACAATATTCAAAAATAAATTACATCCAAAGACTTAGTCACTTAAAACAAAAAAATCACATAAGCCAATATGGTACTATACTAATATAAGTACAAATCTGTCAAAAAAGTACTTAAGTGGTATACTTGAGTACATTTACTCAGTTACTTTCCACCACTGCTAAGGTGTGTAAGGTTAGAGAAAGTTTGAGGAAGTCGTTAAATAAAGGTCTTGAGAGCATCTCTAGTCCCCTGCATGAAGGTTGAACATGGAAATCCCTTCAGACACATGTGCAACACAATGAAATCAAATGTAAATAGAAAACCTGTCATGACTTTACTTCACCACTGATATTATTTCCCTATAATCAAATTTGGTCGGTTCTCCATCAGAATGAAAAAAGTCAAGACTGTGTGTTACCACTGACGCTATGATTGACAGTTGAGAGTGATGTCACTGTGCAGATTGTCATGTAGTGTGTCCAGGGCCTGCAGGACATCATTCATGGTGGGGGGGATGTCACTGAGGCTTCACTTTGTGTGCAGCAGGTTACCTTATCTAGTCCACTGCTGGTAGGGGGGTTTTAGGCGGAATTAGAATTCAGATCTGTCCACTTCAGTTTAATTCCTCATGTTAGCTTTGTGACAAACAGTTGTTTCACTGTTATTTAAACCTTATATACCTCACAAATGAGGGTCACAGAAGCTGTCAGAAGCTTAGCCACCTGGCAGGTGTTTCGTCCAACAAAAATGCTCAAAAATCATCCTAAAGGTAGCATTAGTGTGGAAAATGAAGAGGTCAGTCACCCCTCAGTGGATAAATAAACCCACATGAGAAACAAGGGAGGGGTTCTCCACACAGGCAGGGGGGTTGGTGGGATAGGATTGTAGGAAAGGAAAGCTAACAGCCCCCTGCACCCTCCACACTTATCAACATGCTGATGCATTCCAGTCTTGATGGAACAATACAGAAAGGTCACTCTCGGTCGGTACACCCCCCCGCCCCCCCCCTGCCGAGCATTCAGCCATACAGCGGTACAGCAACCCCCAGCTGTGATGGACTGGAGCTGCTATGTCACTTGGTGGGCAGGAGGAGAGGAAGGTTAGGGGGGCAATCTGATTCAAATCAGCTCTTCAAGTGAGAACAGAGAGGCAAATAATGGCTTCATTTCTACCTGGGCTTTGAACCTGGCTCGGCTGTAATAGTCCCAGCGCTGCAGAGCCTTCTGTAGGATTTAAGCCACTCTTTCAGGTGCAGCTCTTTGATTCCCGCTGTGACTCTATTGGGTATTCAGCCGTGTGCACGCTGCAGAAACGCTTCCTCAGACTAATACTAATTAGCCTATGGGATTATTTTTCAGGTGATGTATTTCCTCTGTCCAATAAATTCAGTGTAAGTGAACGGGGCATTTAGATAAAGTAAAAATGACTTTGCAGAGGTCCCCAGTGTCTGCGGTGTTTACTTGTCGGTGGGGTGCAGCGGTGGGAGTTGCTCCACTTATAGAAAATGATTTGGGTGAATATTTGCAAACAGTGGTCTTTTTTTCCCCCACTCTAATTAAACAATGTAAGTCTTATCGGGGACAGGGATATCCATAATGCCAACCTGGAGCGCTTGTGCCACTTAAAAGCCATAAACACAAGACAAATGTTCATCAGCTGCACGAGTGAACCATAATCAATCATAGGATTTAGCGGAGGAAACAGATTATTTCCTGGGAAGGGGAGTGCTGATGCTGACATAGGAATATAAATGACTGCATTCTAAATGTGAGAGATTCTGTGTATAACGCTACACTAACAGATGAGAAATACTGCCTTATGTAAGGAGAGAAAAAGAGGGAGCTGTGATTGATCAGTATCAGATTCTGAAGAGGAGGCCAGCTGTTGGAAGAACAACAGCAGCACCCTGTGGCCAGGACACTCAACACACCGATTCCTGCTGCACTGGAAGGTTGACTTTAATTAAATGTATTTTGTCGACATATTTTACATTACTGTATTAGGTTAGTTCAACGCCATAATATTACATTTAAATAAAAAATATTAAGCTCAACTTAATATTATTGCTTTCAACCCACCTAAACATATAGCCTACAGTTATGTGAAATCTGTTGACATAATACATTTGATCAAAGTGAACGTTTCAGTTTTTTCAGTCTGTGTGAGTTTATGTTTGGGTGTGAAATTAGGAGATTACAGCAGTTGTGGAAAGTAACTAAGTGCAAGTGGTGGAATGTGCCTAAGGACATTTATAAAAGTACTTAAGTGCCAAATGGAGGTACCTTTACTTTTCATGAAATTTATACTTATACGGTGAATGAATGGCATCTACTAACATATAAATGGTTTAATAATGTATTCATGATTGTTCTTATTGGGTGTTGCTAAAATTGTCCTGGTACCTTAGCATTTAATAATCCAGTACTTAAGTGATATTTTCAATGCAGGACTTTTACTTCACTTTTACTTCCATCTCTTTACCACTGCACGGCTTAATATACCTGGCATTATAAAAAGTCATCAAACTTAGCACTCACCAGCAGCCAAAATAAAATATCTGACTACTTTTTTCACCTCTGAGTAGAAAGCAGATTATATAACACCTTACTCGTGCAGAAATATTGATTGAAATAAAAAAAAGAAATTTCAAAGGCAAGTGTAAAAATGTAGATCTTAAGCCACTTTCTAAGCCGCTTCTGAATTTGACATGAGGAAGCATTGTTATACAGTGTGAATAAATACATTTAAAAAAAACGTCTGACCAAGGGTAATGTACTGCGGTTTAAAATGTTCAACTTTTTAACTCTTAGTTCAGGTGTACTAGTCACTATCACACTGGAAAACTGGTTTCATGCACGCGAAATTGATATACACATATATTGATATTACCATTAGGCCTGAGTCGAAGAGTTTGGTTAGATGACGTTTAATCTTATACTAAATATTTAATCAGGTGAAGTCATTTTGACAAAGCGCCATGGAATGTCAAGTCCTTTTATTTTCTGTGGGTGAATGTCACCAAGAAGGATGGAAATGAATGATGTGTCCTATTTTTCAGATGTGATTATTGTAAAAATGCTTGTATTGTTTTGGTCCTTTTTTATTTAAATCATGTAATATTGTGTCAGTTTATGATCACATTTTTTACTGCTTATTTCATTTTGATTCAGTGTTAGTTTACAGTAATAACCCTGCTCCCTGCCAAAGAAGTATATCGATATCTGTATCACCCTCAATTACCCAGTATCAATTGGGCTACAATATGAACTTCAAGCATATCTTTTTCAGAATACAATGGCCCAGAGTGAAACTGAATCAAAAGTATTGTGCTTATCTAAGGCAACTGTAGGCTTCCTTACAACCACTTTCACTATGAAAAGCATCTTGGAAAGGCTGTAAAGGAAATCATTGTGCATCAGTCGATATCTTCTGAATGCATTATGAGGACAGATGTATTTTTTCTCCTCTTTGAGGTCACATTAAACTCAATCCCCAGCCAGTTGTTACTGCAGGATATGCTCATTTAAGTCTAGTTGCCAGCATAGTGAAACAGAAATGTTGAGTGCCTCAACATTTTATGTTAGAAATGTATAGTACAGGTCCCCAGAAAATAGAAACTGCAGGATGCTAAGTTGCATATGTTGGGCAATTTGCACAATTGCATATTTTGCATTATTTAGCATTAACGGAATTATAGACTATGTAGACAACAGTTCAAAAATGACTTGTCCGATTTGGACAATTTTCAAGTGGTTTAAAAAATAATAGATTTAACCAGAAAGTGCCAATATTTGTAATCTTGTTGGGCTGATTTTGACTACAATGAGTAGTGTTGCGGCCATTGGATATAGAAAGCACAAGATGAAAATGCTTTTTTCTACAATTGTTTTTAAAAAAAGAGTCCAAGTAAGAGTCCCCTAAATCTTCCAAATCGACCCAAAATGTATCAAAATTAGCCAACAGAGTCTTGGCATTTTTTCCAACATCCTCAACAACCCCCAAAACTGTCCAAATCGGCCAAGCAATTTTTTTACTATTTTCCACATAGGCTATAATGCTAATTAACCCTGAGATGCACGAGTGACTGGACCCTACATTCTTCCATAAGTGGGTCAGCAATGACCCGTATTAGAATAATATGTCTTTTTATGCCATTTTTGTCATTTTGGTTGAGAAAAATCACTTTTGAACATATTGATAATTGAAAAGCAGAGAATTACCATGTGCAGACACACACACACACACACATACACACACACACACACCTAAGATTTTCATCATCATAACTACACTGTAGCTATGTTCGTATGACCAATAAAAGCCTTGAACCTTGAACACACATATCAATTTGATGACATCAAATATTTTCTGAGGTAAAAAGGGAAGATAATCAGACCGATAAGACCGATCTCACTTCATCTCCCTCCACAAACACTCCTCTGCCACAGCCTCAGTCACCCAAGGCGTTCCCCAGGGATCAGTACTCGGCTCCCTCCTCTTCATCATCTACATCCTCCCCCTCGGTCAAATCCTAATTTTACCACCTCCACAAAATTGCAAAGATCCAACCCTCTCTTACCTGCAGCTGAACGACTTATCCTACCTTCATTTCCTCCCACCTTGACTACTGTAACTTCTATACAGCACCAGCTCCCCCTCCCTCGATAGACTCCAAATTGTAAAAGATGTAGCCGCCCGACTCCTCACACACTCCAGATCATGGCACCACATCACACCAGTCCTCAAAGACCTTCATTGGCTTCCCGTCTCCCAACGCATCAACTACAAAATACTGGCCCTCACCTACAAAGCTCACTTACAAATCACTCCCCTTTCAAACTGTATTCTTGTTTATTAATAAAAACTTTTTTTTCTGTCATATAGTATTTTATACCTGTTTACTTTATTCTCTTATTTTTTTATAACTATAATGATCATATAAAGATGTGCCTTTACCTCACTGGTTGTAGAAAAAGCTTCTTATATTTGTTAGCATAGCTAGCTAACCAGATGCTAATAACAACAAAGTTATTGACTGTATGATCAGTATGACAGATGACCAGATCGCCACTGGGCTTTCAGCTAAAGACACAGCCACGCAGAAACTGCGGCATGTGGACGGCTCCTTATGGGTACTGCAATTTTTTAAGAGCCTGAGCGGAGTTCTGGTGCTCTCGGGCAGAACTACACCCCTGTCAGACAAGACATATACCACGTGATAACACGTTAGGCTCGTGTTGTGTTCAAGGACCCTGACCTTGGCCAGGAAAAACAGGCACTCGCTTGTTTAATTCTTTTGCGGTCTAGATTTCTTTATTTTATTTTTTTTGCGTGTGTTTATAAATTACCTCGAGGGCCGTATCAAATGGTCTCGCGGACCGTATACGGCCCGGAGGCCGGAGGTTCCCCACCCCCTGTGTAAAGCGATTTTGAGTCCTTGAAAAGCCCTATACAAATATAATGTATTATTATTAATATTATTATTATTATTATTATACTGACAGTATCAGATCTTGCTTCGTACAATAATGTTCCTGAGAGGTGTCACTTCTGATGTAGTCTGTGTGGTCTACTGTGAATGTATTCCTGACAGCCACAGGTGATAAGAATCAAAGGTTCCCATAGGACTCCATAGAAAATGCATGCGGGTCATTTTTGACCCACTTATGGAAGCTTGGGGTAGTAATACAAAAACTACAATTTCTTAAAATGTATAAAATGTAAATAAAAAATGTGAATGGCATGATATCCAAAACATGTTGTTTGAGGAATAGCTGGAGTATAAAATGATAAAAAAAAATGTGATTACAAAGATGCTTCAAGAAAACCACCTCACCGGGTTAAAAAATACCCACTTATGCATCTAAGGGTTAACAGAACTTAATTGTGCAAATTGCCCAAGATATGCAAGTTAGCATCCGGCAGTTACTATGTGCTGGGGACCTGTAGGCCTATATACATACACAACATAAAACGTTGGGGTACTCAAATAGACTATTTTGTCACATGATGATCCTTTGCTAGCAGTGAAAGTAACCTGTCCAGAATGAGAGAAGTGTCTCTTCAAAGATTTTAGATAGCAGAGGGTAAACAAACAACTTCCTGTTGGCTGCAGGTCCCAAACCATTATGCTTTGGTACTGAGGTCCCATAAAAACTGCCAGGTGAGAGCCTTTTAATCACCGTTGAAATGAGCGATTAGAATAATTATTTTGAGGGGAGAGGATGGCTCCTGCTATTAACAACTCTCTGTTCAATATCACAACAAATGAGTTGGCGCTCATTAGTATGAGTTGTGCTTGCCTAGTGGTTTGGAAAGCCTCCATCGGGAGCTTGTTTTATTACTCCCTGTGAGTGGAGCATGTAATTAGCATTCATCAAGTGTTGTATTCATATTATATCCCTTCTCACAAATGTAATTTTGACTTTACATAAGGGTTTCGTGCCTGATCAAGAAGGGTCTTGCTTGCAAGGCTAAATTGTTACATAAAACTTCAGCAGAACTCAAAGTGTGTAAAGAAAGGCAAGAGTGAGATGCTCCTACAAGTTGTATTTCTCACAAAGTCAATTGTCAAGTCAATAGTCAAGTTAGTTAGCCTTTAATTAGCATTTATAACATATTTACAGGCCCACTAAGACATGCAACAATTCTAAAATGAAACTAGCCTGGGAGATCTACAGTAATCAGAATATTAGCACATAAGGAAACAAATGGGGGAAGGGAATTCAATGGGAGGGCTTTCCCACGAGGGTCAGGAGCAGGGCAGTAGCACTATGGAAATAGGAACACCAAATGCAATAACTGGAATACAATAAAACATTTGCAAAGAAGTATTCATTAGGCATTAGAAAGGCCCTTGCCAATGTTACAATCTGATGTATTATCATATTAGAGATGTACTTATTAACATGTAGCATTGCAATAAATTTGATTTAGCTCCTGCTTTTATCCAAAGCAACTTACAATCAGCATTCAAACATGAATGCATTCTGAATGGATGTCAAATAATGGATTTAAATGTTGTTGAATTAGAGTGGTGGAATATAACTAATTATTTTTCAAATACTGTAAGCTACTTAAAGGTGGGGTAGGTAAGTTTGAGAAACCGGCTCGAGATACACTTTTTGTTATATTCCATGGAATGCTCTTAACATCCCGATAGCAATGAATATCTTAAGTGCTTTGACAAAAAATCCATAAAAAAATGTCATCTGTGGAAGCCGTTGTACTGTAAAAAGCACGACCAATCATCTGAGCCGGCCCGGCTAAAATAACTGGATGGCCTACCTGCCTGTCAGCTTCCATCTGTGCACAAACTTATCTCGTGCCCTCATTGGTCATGTGCGCGTTCGTGTGTGTTGGAGGAGGGGCTCTGTGAGGAAGTGGCAGATTTTTTCCGGCTGTGTATTTTCAAATTCTAGCGCACTCGAGCTGGTTTCTCCAAAATTACCTACCCCACCTTTAATCACCACTTTAAAGTAGGCATATACAGTACTTGTACTTCAATCAGACAACTTATTGCCCCTCCCCCCTACATGTGCTTCCACCTATAAGATACCCTCACAACATCCCTGCCTCTGCCGTTCAAACACCATCATTAATACCTCCCCAACAATGTCAGGTCTAGCTGTTTTTTTGCTAATATTTATCACCTTTTCACAACTCCTTACCATTTTCTCAACATCTAGCCTTTCAACCAAACACTTAAAAACGTTAAAACCTCAACTCTTTCAATATGTTCTCTATATGTTAAGGGTCAGTGTATGTTTTGGTCATTGGATTTTCTTTTCACAAATGGATATTCAAAAACAAAAAACGACTGGATATTTAATTTTCGTTTTAAAATTGAAAAACCAAAATTGAAATACAAGGCGTTTTTCTTTATCATGGTCAAAAAGGGATTTACTAAACTTAAAAAACGGGATGATTTTCATTTTCTACTTTTCAAAACTAAAATTAAAATAGCTAGAAAAAAAGAAACAAAAAAACTACAGTTTTTTCATATTCTGCTACCGGAAGTAACGTTACAAAATAAGAGCGCAGATGAGGACGGTCAATCCGTGTATCTACGGTCCATTTGTTTTCACAACGAAAACAGCCAAGACACATATTGAGCACAGAAAATGAATGTTATTAAGCGCTGTGAATATAATAGGCCTATGTCTAAAATGGACAACATTGTTAGGAGCAGGGGCGTCGCCTTAGGAGATTTAAACTATAGGCCTACAGCGATTCTGCACTGCGGTCAACTCAGCCGTCTCTAGGGTGACCAGATGTCCCGCTTTGTGCGGTACTGCACAGCATTTTCACGACTTTTGGTGCGTCCCGCAAATTGAGACGATGTCCCGCATATTTCATTTTGATTGGCTAAAACGCTTTTCTAAAATCTGATTTATGACATAAATCAGATGCGGAGAAAGCCACTTCTGCTAAGTTTGATGAGGGAATTATTTTTTGTTGCCATTAGTTATTCGTGAGATTGATCCTGTTGGACTCAGTACTACTGAAACTACCCCCAAGGGGCGGACCTAGCACATTTGGTGCCCTAGGCGAGCTTCACCACTGCGTCCCCCCCCAAAAAAAATATCAAAACATCTTAACAGTTATACAGTAAAGTACTGCACCTTTATTTATTACAAGCAAGAACAAGAGCTAAGAATAAATGTAAAGTGCACACTAAAGAATTAAAACAAATAAACAACTTAGCTAACAAACAATAATAATAATAATAATAATAATAACAATAACAAACAATAAAAGAATGTGCAAATTTGCTTTCAAAGAAAATTAAGAAGAAATGTAAAGTGCACACTAAAGAATTAAAACAAACAACTTAGCGAACAAACAATAATAATAATAACAATAACAAACAATAAAATAACGTGCACATTTGCTTTAAAAGAAAATGATGTATTGTAAAATATGTTACACATGTCAAATAATCAAAATACAATATGCTAAATAAACAAACAAATAAATAAAAATTACAAATTCACTTTGTCTCAAGAACTATTTACATTCCACTCCCTATCATCACACAAGGTTAGCCTACATATTAGCTCCTACTGGTTTCCATTTACAGTGCAATCCTTCTGGCCTTCCTCGCTGCAAAGTCATCAATCACATCATCATATGAAATCTGACCACCAACCTCATGGTTAATACTGATTACAGCCAGACCACTGAGGCGTTCTTGAGCCATGGTTGACCTCAGGTATGTTTTCAAGAGTTTTAATTTGGAAAAACTCCTCTCGGATGAAGCTACTGTTACTGGTAGCGTTGCACTGATCCGCAGAGCAATACACAAGTTGGGATATATTTCGGTGAGCTGCTTTGTGTGTATGAATTTCAACAACTCAAGAGTTGTCATGCTCTTTGATGGCAAGTCAGGTACATTTTCCAACCTGAGCCAGCTCCTTCCCATCCAAATCAGATTGCCCTCCATGGCTTAAGGTGTGTGCAAGTGCCTCTGCTTGCTTCATCAGCTCTTGGTGTGGCAGGTCTGGTAAGTTGTACAGAATGCCAAACTTGTCTTGCACATGTTCAAGAGTGGTAAACCTCTCCTTTTGTGCTGACACTGCAGCATCCACCACCACGTTAAAGAACGTTACCTCCAGATTTTGCAAGGCATTCCTCAATGGCTCATCAGGAGACTCATATGAGAAGTGCCTCTTTGTTGACTTCAGCCGCTTTGCACAAGGACTGCGTCCACATTCATGTCTTCACACATGTCCTTGGCTGATGTTTGTGCAGCCACAAAGCCTGTGGCTCTGTAGGATTTGAAAGCTTTTTCAGTCTTTTTCAGTAGACTTACTGCTACATCCACTTGCATTGTTTGGGACTGCAGGACTTTGCTCACCTGCTGAATTTGACTTAACATGTCATACCAGACCACTGTGCACAGTGAAAAGCGGAATGACCCCACTTCTTCTGCCAGAGACTGGGCTTCAATCCTGATGATTGGGTCTTTGGCCTGGTTTCTCACCTCAAGCAGTGCCTCTCTCACAGCTGCGGCTTCATATCGCAGAGGCTCCACAGCTTTCACTCTGCTCTCCCATCTGGTTTCTGACCACATTTTGAGTGAAAGGTTGACGTGTTTCTTGAGGATGGCCCATCTCTATGTAGAGGCAGAAAACAGGCAGTATAGCTTCTGCACAATGCCAAAAAATGATATGGCATCTTTGGAGCTTTTGGCAGCATCAGCAATGACCAAATTGAGTGTATGTGCCCCACAAGGCACAAACAAAGCTCTTGGGTTCAACTGCATTAGCCTGGCCTGTACTCCCTTGTTCTTCCCTCTCATATTTGCGCCGTTGTCATATGACTATCCTCTGCAGTCATCAAAGGCAATTTGCAACTCCTCCAGCCTCTTCAAAATCAGGGCGGACAAACTTTCACCAGTGGACTCCTCTGCTACTAGGAATCCCATGAAGTGCTCTTTAATCTGGGGGTCTTCTTCCAGTGTCACAATTCTGATGACTACTGACAGCTGTTCAGTGTGGCTAACATCCGGGGTGCAATCTAAAATGAGGGAAAAGTACTTGCATTTCTTTATTTCTTGCACTATTGTTGATAGAATCTTTCCACTGATGCATTCAATCAACTCATTCTGAATGGTTTTGCCCAAGTAGCTGTGGTGGGATGTTTGACTTTTAATCTTGTGGATGTGGTCTTTCATCACTGGGTCAAACTGCGCCAAAAGCTCAACCTCTTTCAAAAAGTTTCCATTTGAAGGAGAGTGGAGTATTTCTGTCTTTCCTCTCAATGCCATATTTCGCCCTGCCAGAGACTGTACAATAGCACAACCCTGTCTCCTAAAAAATACGTTCCCACAGAACTAAACTGCATTCTCAATTACGTTTAGCTAAAAACGTATTTTCTCCCACGTTACGTTTGTTATGAACGTATCTCAAATACGTTTATTTTCTACATATCTTCTAGAAACATATTTTCTCCCACGTTACGTTTGTTATGAACGTATCTTAAAGAGCAACTTGCAGGTTTTTTTTTTTACTAGATTTATGCTTAACCTTGCCTGAAAATTACAATTAAAAAAGTTAATGCAGGATTTGATATGTTTCACAAGACATAAGGGCAATAATTCAGAGGGGAAAGGAGCCGTTTTGAGCTCTGCTACTAAAAACTGCTTTTTTTTAACGTCATACGTCAAACGCGTCATATTACGTCACATGGGGGAGCAACTTTCTCAGACTCCTTCTCTGCCCAATCCACGGTAGTAGTTTGTAGTTGGTTTGAGCGGTTGTGATTTAGTGAGCTGGTATTTTTTCGGTAATTTTACATTGCATTTCACCATTTGTAATCATGGTGAGCTGGAGTTTGTGCAGGTTGCACAAACTCCAGCGTGTCAGGACAACAAGTCCACAGTTTCCCTAACAGGAAAAGGACCGGAGCTAGCTTTCGTTCCTGGGTGCGTTGTGCGAGGTGCATCCACCTCCCTGCAGCACATACTCTCCACAGCTGAGGCCTATCAAACAAAACGTTTATCAGGAAACCGTATTACATCTCTCTCCCCCCCTTCGTTCCTCTCTCTCTCCCCCCTTCTCTCTCTCTCTCCCTCCGGTACGCAGCACCGTAAGACGTAGTGTGGAGTTGCATTAGGTAACGCTGTGGTGGCTGTACTCCTCCAGCCGTCTCCTTTGTGTTTGTTTGTTTGTTTGTTTGTTTTCCCCTGTCTGTGTTGTTGTGTGGGCGTGGTGGCTGTCACTCCTGGCTCCCGGCTCAAGCTCCACTCACCTGCTGCAATCAGCTGTGCACCCTCCCCGACTACACACCTGCTTTCCATCAAGCCATTTACAACGGCATATCAACGGAGGCTCCACAACCTTTCTCCGCCAGATCGTCCTGCCAGTAACGTTACTATATTATCAATACTACTTTAGTTATAGCCTGATATATGATAGCTAACTTTACAATGTTGTGATGTGACCGACGTTAGCTAACATTAACTGTAGCTAACGCCGGTCACTCACCAAGACAGCTGCCCTGTTCTCCACTGGTTCTCCTCACACCACAGCTCCATTTCTCGCCGATGGCCGTTATTTCTTCTAATCCTTGGCTGCTCCTGGTCTCTTGTAAGCCTAGCAGGCTCATAATTATATGGGTGTGGTCCGTCATATGCATTCGAATATTTATTTTCAACCTCTTCTGTGTCAAAAATAGCATTGTGATCCATGTTTATTACTACTTAGACCGGCCGCTCTCCCCCATGTGACGTCACACGCGGAGGTCACATGGGGAGGCTTTTTTTATGCGGAAGTAAAAATGTCTTACAAAAACGACGCCAGATGTCACTGTAGTGTATATTTATGTATATTTTTTGGAAAATCTAGTGTATACATCATTTTCCTACACATTTATTCACTGGTGTCTCTAACCTGCAAGTTGCTCTTTAAATACGTTTATTTTCTACATATCTTCTAGAAACATATTTTCTCCCACGTTACGTTTGTTATGAACGTATCTTAAATACGTTTATTTTCTACATATCTTTGCCATTTATTGTCTTGCTTATAATAATGATAATAGTCATTTATAAATATCATTTTAGAGCACACATTTGAAATCGAGAATCGGGCTCGATATATGGTTAAATTAAAATCAGTAGGCGAGGCTGTAATTTCGCCAGCTGTTACTCTCATGAGCGAGGCAGAAAATAATAGTTTTAACATGCCAAAAAGCTGCTGTGTCGTTTATTGCACCTCAAACATTAAAACAAATCCAGAGTTACGTGTTTCTGTACTTCCTCTAAGAAGAAAGGACAGTAAAAGAAGAGCTCTGTGGCTTCAGGCTGGATCGCCGTTCAAATGACAGCGTTGGTTTCCCCAAAAGTGGGCGGGGCTGTAACGTAGATTTTACTCTCATCTATTATTCAAAACCATTCTATTTATTCTAACGTAAATTACATGCCAGTGTTTTATCTTTTTATTACTTATATTTTTATACTTTATTTGCTATGAGTTATATCTGAAGCAAATTATGTTTCTGAAGATGTGTAGTCAATTCCACCCTTCAATGTAGCATAAATGTGATCTCTCATTACAGGAACAATACCGGAAACAGACGTAGGAAAGATCCTCAGCTCGCTGATTGGATGTTTTAGCCGCAATGCACGTTGGGATATGGTGTTAATGCGATATGATATCCGAAAAAGAATTCAGAGTTTAGGATGGCCGAAGACACTACACTACCCATAATCCCCAGCTATCGTTTGGGACTACAGTCCAGTTGACAAACCCCGTGATTAATCTTCAAACTCTGGGATTGGATGTTGGAGTGGCAGTGCGCCAAGGTTACGCCGAGCGTCAAACAGCTCTTTGAAATGGAACGAAACCACGGCAGATTATCCAAAACCCCCCAGAACTACACATGCTGGCTATTGTGTTTCGCAACATGTTCTATGGCCCGTCTCTATTGGGAATTGTAGTTTTAAAAGACGTTTTCGTTTTTCCCAAAATTAGAAGTTGACAGACTGTTGACATTAAACTGTGTACAGCCCTGGAGGTTTAGGCGATAGGAAACAAATTGGTGTGTACAAATTAAAACATGTAATTAATAAATGGGTGAAAATCGCTTGTGTCCATAATGGGCAGCATTAATATATACCCACATGACAGCTCATTGTTACTTTGTAATTCTACTCCACTACAATTCAGAGGTTAACCTGGTATTTTTACTCCACTACATTTATTTTAGTTACTTTGCAGATTCTGATTAATGATGTGAAATATAAACAACCCTTAAAGCAGACTTTAGTTACACCTGAGTAAAATTCAGGGAAAGGTGATTGTCAAGTGCCAACAATCAGGAGAGATATTTGATAGTTGGTGCTTGAGAAGACTAAACATTTATCTGCAGATCTCTATAAAGTATATTCATTACTCGTTATTCTCTACTAATAGTTAATTAAAAACTGTATATAATGGCTATTTTGCACATCCCTATCAAGATTTCAAGATTTTCTAAGGTTTCTAAGGTCCTCATATTAATATCTTTGTACATCCGGCACTAAACTGTTTTATTGTAGAGATCACTTACAGTATCTTCTTGATTTTTTATATTCTATATTTCTATCATTGACCTTCTACTTTCCCCCTATGAAAGTATGTACTCTTAATATTTTTTTCATCAAATAACATTATTCAACAAAAATAACATTATTCAACAAAATAATTCAATAACGTGCTTTAACCACTAGGCGGTGCACACAAGGCACACACAGCATACTAATAATAACTTTGTATTATTAGTGTAGGACACACATATATGTATGTATAACATCTGAAGATGTGTAGTTTTATTCATGTTTTTACATAATTTTACAGGATATTGCTATACTATTTCTCATGTTTTACTTCTACACATTAATATCTGATTTGTAAAACATCACAGACAGAAAGGTATATCCGTCATTTAATGGTATTGTTCCTGTAATGAGAGTTCACATTTATGCTACATTGAAGGGTGGAATTGACTACACATCTTCAGAAACATCATTTGCTTCAGATATAACTCATAGCAATATTGTAACCATTAAGAAAAGCCAACTGCATTAAAAACCCAGTTAACAAACACTAGGTAAAGTATTTGTCCTTCAGTAATGAAGATGTAATTCCAATGTAGACACACCTGGGGTCGCTGTTCAGTCTGTTACGCTGAGCCATGCATTGTCTGGAACGTAAAAGGGACGAAGAAGACAAAGTGAAGTGACGTACTTCCGGTTCAACATGAAAACATTCCCAGTTAAACATGCAAAAACAAATCGCTAAATAAAAAGATAAAACACTGGCATGTAATTTACGTTAGAATAAATAGAATGGTTTTGAATAATAGATGAGAGTAAAATCTACGTCACTTTACAGCCCCGCCCACTTTTGGGAAACCAACGCTGTCATTTGAACGGCGATCAGCCTGAAGCCACAGAGCTCTTCTTTTACTGTCCTTTCTTCTTAGAGGAAGTACAGAAACACGTAACTCTGGATTTGTTTTAATGTTTGAGGTGCAATAAACGACACAGCAGCTTTTTGGCATGTTAAAACTATTATTTTCTGCCTCGCTCATGAGAGTAACAGCTGGCGAAATTACAGCCTCGCCTACTGATTTTAATTTAACCATATATCGAGCCCGATTCTCGATTTCAAATGTGTGCTCTAAAATGATATTTATAAATGACTATTATCATTATTATAAGCAAGACAATAAATGGCAAAGATATGTAGAAAATAAACGTATTTAAGATACGTTCATAACAAACGTAACGTGGGAGAAAATATGTTTCTAGAAGATATGTAGAAAATAAACGTATTTGAGATACGTTCATAACAAACGTAACGTTGGAGAAAATACGTTTTTAGCTAAACGTAATTGAGAATACAGTTTAGTTCTGTGGGAACGTAATTTTTAGGAGACAGGGTTGAATAGCAACCAGTCGTGTCAGCACTGCTCTCCACCGACTCTTCTCTGCCTCAAGGAGGGCCTGCTCTTGTTTGTCTATTGTTGTACCTTGTTTTAATCGAACTGCCAATTCTTTCCATGACGCCAAATTGTTCAGGTGTTCCGGACTATTTTCATGGCTGGTCAAAGCAGCACTTGCATTTTTCCAATCCGACAGTCCTGCATTTGTTAAATGAATTTGTTTTGGAGAGAAAAGTTGACAACAAAAACAAAAAAGACTGTTCTTCTTTTTTGAATATGTCACCCAACTTCTTTTGATCCTTTCTCCATTTACTAAGGTCCTGCTGAAGTACTGGTGGTGGCAACTTCTCCCATCATCTCTCCTTGGGAAAATGAAATCAGGTGTTATCTGATATGGTCCTCTCCGAACAAACTCTGTCCTCATTGTGTCTGTGAGATGTGAAGGGCAGTCAGCAGGATCGGTCGGTAGTGGATCGTCTGTCTTTGCTGCATCTGGAGGGCATGTGAAGCACATTTTCTCACCTCATATTCACAATATCCACACACACACACACACACACACACACACACACACACACACACACACACACACACACACACACACACACACACACACACACACACACACACACACACACACACACACACACACACACACACACACACACACACACACACACACACACACACACACACACACACACACACACACACACACACACACACACACACACACACTTCCAAAAAAGTTGGGACAGTGTGTAAAATGTAAATAAAAACAGAAAGCAATTATTTGAAAGCATGACGACAATTAGGTTTATAGCTAAACATCTCTACATTCATCAGGCACACACCTGAGAAGAGTGTATGGTCGGAATCTGTGGTGCAATCAGGATGAGATGCAGCAGGCTGTTCTGACGTTCCTTGCAGTGGTTCTGGGCCTATACATATTTAGAGAACACACAAGAGCAAATATATTGGCTGGATTAGAAATGGCACGACAGTCATTTTTACATTCAATTATTTATCATCACATCAGGAACATCTATTGACATATTGTACTCACCAGAACAAACAGGCAGTGGTCAGTGGCAGGGTGGAATCAGTGGTCATCTCATCAGGATAAGCAGCTTGCTGTTCTGACATTCCTTCATGTGGTTCTAGGTCTATAAATATAGAAAGAACACAGAAGAGCAAATATATTGACTGGATTAGAAATGGCACGACAGTCATTTTTACATTCAATTATTTATCATCACATCAGGAACATCTATTGACATATTGTACTCACCAGAACAAACAGGCACAGTGGTCAGTGGCAGGGTGGAATCAGTGGTCATCTCATCAGGATGAGCAGCTTGCTGTTCTGACGTTCCTTCATGTGGTTCTAGGTCTATAAATATAGAAAGAACACAGAAGAGCAAATATATTGACTGGATTTCACATTAATTATTTATCATCAGGAACATCTATTGACACATTGCACTCACCTGAGGAAGCCGGCACAGCTGAGGTGCATGGCTGTTCCTTGTCAACTGATGCAGCAGGTGGTCCCAGATATTTTAAAAGTGAATCTAAAATGATATAACAAAATGTGTATTATCAACATTGAATAATTTCCATTTGTTAAATGTAGCTATTATTTAGTTAGTAAGCATTTGGACAGCCTGACAGGTCTGATTCAACTAATCAAGAGCTATGCCTATCTTATTAGAACAGTTGAATCAGGTTTGTTAGTTCTGGGTTGGAACGAAAACATTCAACAGGACTGGAGTTGAGAACCACTGAGCTAGTTAGCTAACATTAGCGCACATTATGACAGGGTTGAATTTGGCAAATGTTTGACTCGGATAGTCAATGTGCTTTCTGAGGTAAACTTAACGTTAGCTAACGTTACCAACTAACTAACATTCGACCACACTGGCTAGCTCGCCACACCAAAACTAACATTGCTATTATTACTAATATTTCTATTTCATGACACAGCGAAAATAGCCTTATGACAGTTTCGACTGAATGGCAATAACAAACGCTGGCTAGCTAACGTTGGCTTGGCTAACTGGCAAGATTACATGATCCATTCGCTAATGTTGACAATACAATCAAAATTGCATACCTTTCACCTTGGCACGTTTCTCTTCTTCTTCTTTTCTTCTGTTTTTATACTGCGCCCCGGATGGCTTTTGCTCTTCATAGTTCTCTAACGTTAGTCTTTCTTTCCTCAACGCTCAATTTTATAAACACTTGACCGATACCCATCAATGCACAGCGCTCTAGCATGATCTGACTGTGAACACCTAAAGCCGAGGCTCTTAGACCGACCGACCGTTTTAGATTTTTGGCTCATTTTCCCTTATGTTAACATTTTTTTTTTGTTGCAATTTTTGGCGCCCCCCTCTGGGTGGCGCTCTAGGCAACCGCCTATATCGCCTGTAGGAAGCTCCGCCCCACAAGTATATGAAGTATTTACTGTGTACTTTTCCAGTAAACCTCTGTCAATGTCCCCTCCTGAGAACAAGAATGCATTTTTTTCTTTTAATAAGCGTTAAAACACCTTTCTTCCTGAGACTGATATTGTTGGACAGAGTATTTTAAGAGGATGGTAGACATGATATCAGCAATACTTCCAGTCAGTACTCCGGCAGCAGCATTTTTACACCTTGGAAAGTCTTTAGAGTCTGGCCTGGATAGCTGTTCACAAATATCCTTCAGCAAAGTAACACACTCTGTCACATGGTTGCCCTCTTATGATGCTGCTGTCTTTTAATATATAACTATTCCTCTGCCGCTAATTCGTTCCTCGCAGATTCTTCAGTCTCATCAGCCTCATCCTTCCATCAGACCCAGTCAACGCCTCCAGCACACTTCCAGTGTCTGACTCCATATGATATTGTCATGATGCTGTATACAAGGGTGATGCCCCATGATCACAAAATGATCCCTCTAGAGTCTGAGTGCCAAGGACCTCATATTATGTCTGTCATTAATGCTACATCACCCATTATAACAGTTTTCTTTCCTTTTTTCTCTTAACTGAATAGTCCTGACTTTAAGTATAATACAATGTAAAGTCCTTTTCCTGCACCATTTTAAGGCTTCAAAACAGGCATTTTTACTGTATGTGTTTGGAGAAATGACACAACCAATGGCCCAGAATTGTACTTTATAAACTATGAATCTTGTGGTGCTTGAAGAAATACAGACTGGCTGAGCCGGCCAGATTATATATATATGCCTTTTTTGGAGCCCTTTTTTGCAATATTTATTAAAATGTCACTAGTTATTTAAACAAAATACTATCTGAGGATAATACAAGCAACCATAAAACGCCCTTTATCTAGAGAGCCATTGAAGCCCATGAAGAATTTATCCTTCCACAAATCTTTTCATCTGCTGTAATAATAATAAAGTTGCCACGTGTTTTCAAATTCAAGTTAAGGCACTATCTGTGCAAAACATTACAAATATTCTTCATTTGCAGTATTTTATTTTAAAAGTGTTCAGAAAGACTGCATCAATGATACAGTATGCTATATATCTATATATCTATATAATATCAATATTGTTATTAACTTCAACCAAAGTCAATTTAAATAGCGGGCAAAAATTGGTTAATTGCCATGCATGTGGTGTTTGATATAGTTTACGTTCAATTTCAACTATTTTAGGCAGAAAAACGTATATTGACTAAAACTTTTTAAATAATTTACTATAATTTAGAAAGGTTTTTGTGAGAAATCATTTCATAAGTAAACTTTTTTTCATTTTATATTTGAATTTGAAATGTTTGCACACAACATAATTAATGGATACATTTTTATCATTTTTTTTTATTATGAATCCATTTTTTTATTGTATTTCCTTGAGGCTGGGGAAGATATCCAGCATGTAGTTCAACATGCAAATGTTGTAATACAAGTAAGTATAAGTATAACATGGAAAAGGAAATAAAATACGTTTAGTAGGAGGATGTGGATTTATTTTCTCTCACCTTGTAATTACACAATCAAAACATCTATAATTTAGCTCTGGCCTTCACTCACAAAAAAACATTTTGTTGAATTGGACACATTTTTCGAAGCTCTATTGACTGACATGCAATGACTGGGACTGATGGAAGAATCTGAGAGGAATGAACTAGGAGCAGAGAAATAATCCTATTTAAAAGACAGCAGCATCATAAGAGGCCAACAAGAGTGACAGGGTGTGTCACTTTGCTGAAGGAGTTGGGACCAGCTATCCAGGCCAGACTCTAAAGACTTTCCAAGGGGTAAAAAAGCTGCTGCTGGAGTACTGACTGGAAGTATTGCTGATATCATGTCTACCATATCCTCTTAAAATACTCTGTCCAACAATATCAGTCTCATGAAGAAAGGTGTTTTAACGCTGATTCAAAATAGCAGAGAAACATGGATTGACCGTCCTCATCTGCGCTCTGTTGAGATCTCCATATTAGGTTGAATACTTAAAACGAAAGTTAATTATAATCAATTATATTCTTGTATAACCCACAATGAAAATGCTTCATATTTTAGGATTTTCTATATTTACAGTATAAACAAAACACAAGTGGTTTGTTAAATTGAGTGTGTAAGACCTATTATGGTTTATGGGTGTCACTGATAAGAGAGGAGAGACAGTTTCTTCCCTCTTCCCTCACAGCAGTACACAGGGAGGGGGGCTACTCACTTAGTGAAATACACTGAGGCCCCAAAAAGGTGGTTATGTCATAGCCGAGAATAATATTTTGCAAGTCCTGCAGAGTAGGGGTCATGAACTTTTTACACAAACATGGGAAGGTGTGTCTTATGCCATAGGGTTTTTGCTCTCGGTAAGGTTCTCTCAATCTTGGTAAATATCTCTCGAATTTCTTTGTTGAATGAGTGGAATGAATTGATATGTGTTTGTGAGTATTAGTACCCGCCACCTGTGAGGATCTTCCTCCGAATTCATGCGGAATATAGGTATGTGTTTGTGGATGTTAGTACCCGCCATCTGTCGGAATATAGGAGTGTGTTTGTGAGTATTAGTACCCGCCACCTGTAGGTATGGAATTGATGTGAATTGATTTGGTGAATGAAAGTTTGAATGTGCTTTTTATTATCACCGGTCATTTATGAGGAGATGCCTCTAAATACTGTCGGACGATTTTAAATGTCACAACTGAATTGGGCAGTTGAAGTTACAATTTAGGGTAATAAATGTAAAACTGTGAATTAGAGTTGCATATTAGAAAATGACCACAGCATGATATGTTTAGTATGATTATAATGTTGTAACGAGAGAAGGTAAAAACCCTGTATACGTTTGGACCATTTTTCTTCAAATAAACTGATCCCACCTTTGGGACTGGGAAGACTTAAAAGACATCTGCGCTCTCCTCTCCTGCTTAAAAGGTAAGATTACACACTGCCACACTCACACTTAGTATACAGTAGGGCCACACCTCATTTACTGATATCAAAATCCTTCGGGATCGCTTAAACAGATTTATAGGGTTGTCTGAATTGAAACAGCAGTTAATTGAACCTGGTTCTTCAGGAGTTAATAGAGGTGAGATCTTGCTGACGTTGGTGGATCTGAGCCAAGCAGTACATTTACATAGACTCAATAACTTCTGTTAGGTTAATTAGTAGGTCTGAGTAATTTGCCGGAATAAATTATCAGCCCTCCCAACCCTTACAGCTCTTATTTTGTAAGGTAACTTCCGGTAGCAGAATATGAAAAACCGGTAGTTTTTTTGTTTCTGTTTTTTAGTGATTTTTGTTTTTGTTTTGAGAAGTAGAAAATCCAATGACCAAAACATACACTGATTCTGACTGTACAGACTTTTTTTTATTAGGTTTTCTCGTTATCCGTCTTTTGATTCAGACAACAAAAACGGGAATACGGCTTTGGTTTCCCGTTATTTCGTTTTAAATCAAAAACGAAAAAAGGCTGGTATTTTCGTTTTTTGGTTTAAACGAAAAATCAAACTGACAAAACGTACAGGGACCATACACTGACCGTTAAGTCACTGCCTATAAACATTATTTTTTCTGCCGAAGATCACTTGTTTTTTTGTTTCACCTCATAATACCTTATAATGTTCAAGAAAATCTTTCCTTTGCAAAGGCTGGAATGAGGCTTTTTTTCAATTTTATTGAACAAGTATTTCAATATATCAGAAAAAGGCACATTACTATTCATGACATTAATTCAAAACTGAGGGCATTATGAACAGAAAACAAAACACAAGTGGTCACTCAGGAATGAAGGAACTTTTTTACTTGAGCACAATTTAACACATTCTTTGTAAAAATATCATGTCAAATCAATAAATACTGGGGACCCAAGGCTGGGATGAGGTGTGCTGCTCATTGTGCGGGGGGGGGGAGGAGAGAGACACATTTGCTGTGCACACTCACTTCCTGCTGGAGCTGTTCCTGCGGAGAATAAAAATACACTCCTAGCAAGCCAGCTAGACGAGTTGTGAAAAAGTTATGTCTGGCTGTCAAGTGGATAGAGATAGACTGATTTTGAACATGGACGTTACTCCTCGCTTCTCCGTACATTAACAGCAGAAACCACCCCCATGTCCAGAGAGCCGGCACTGGTGACAAGTCAACTGCGAATGGTCAGATTGTTAAGCTAATAAGTCCTGGTAGCTAGCGTTAGCAAGGCCAGCCAGCGTTAGCAAGCTGGTTAGCTAATACACTCTAGGCCTTGAGTAGCTTGTTTTTACTTGCGCTTCTGGCATAGTAATGATAAAGTATGGTCTATAATGATGTTGTAGGCCTTTGTTAAGTGAGTCAAAAGCTAACTTTGATAACTCTCAGTGACAGTTTTGCTAGTGCAGCCCTGCTAAAGAAGCTAGGCTGTGAGCAGTTGGCTGGCTGCATCACACTGAGTGAACTGACAGGAGGCTAAAGCCGAGGAGATGTTTGACAGTCTGCGACAGACTATGTTACGAATAGTGCTATCCTTTTTAAGTTGAGCTAGATAACGTTTGTCATTATGTTACTTAGCATGTCCCTGACTAACTACACGTTAGTCATCCAGTCGTATCGTTGTGTGCTATCTTGAATCAAGTCTGGACATCCTTTATCAAAATAGACGCTAACATTTTGTGTTGTCTGCATTTTGCTCTCTTTGCAGTAAGTTACTAGCTGTTGTTAGCTAGTAATGTCTCTAACGTTACCATCTGCCGATATACTTGAAACACCTCCTGGATATCCGTTTGAAGAAATCAACTATGAGGATATTGAAGTTGAGGAGGTAGGTTGTGTTTATTTGCACTCTAGATGAATGAGTTGCAGACTATCAAGTAACTGTTACCTTAATTGTCCATTTCCAGGTGGTGGGAAGAGGAGCTTTTGGAGTTGTTTGCAAAGCCAAATGGAAAGGCAAAGATGTGGCCATCAAGACCATTGAGAGTGAATCAGAGAGGAAGGCCTTCATTGTTGAGGTATTGTTGTAATTGCTGATACTTGAGTTTGTCTCATTACTGCAACATGTTTAGTTGACAAACACTGTCCATATCCAATTACAGTTAAATTGCTTCACTTCATGACAGTGCTATCAGTAGTCACGTGGCAGAATACTTGTAATGACACACTTGGTGATACATATTTGTGTACTTAAAATATTGAATAGCATGCATACAGATGGGATTGTGTAAAACGTATCCTCTTTGTCTCCAGCTCCGGCAACTTTCACGTGTGAATCATCCCAACATTGTGAAGTTGTATGGCTCATGCAATAGTCCAGTAAGTTTACTGGAATGTTATTATGTGTTATCTGATCTCTAAACTTCACACCGGTAATGCTGTGTCAAAATACAGTCTAGTGTCTGTATTGTGTCTCTGATGTTTCTGATTCTATTCTCTCCTGCTCAGGTCTGCCTTGTGATGGAATATGCTGAAGGCGGCTCATTGTACAATGGTGAGTGTGGACTACTGAACAATACTTTTATATTACACATGTCAGTATTTGTTTTGCCTTACTATTAGTGAACACAGCTTGGCACGCACATACAGTAAGAAGCAGCCCTGTTCAGTTGACCCCCCCACTGTTTGCATGTTCAGTCACCTGTCCAATGTCTTTGCACAGTGACATGCAGCACATCCTTGTTAGTCCCTGTAGAAAATATCCACATGGACCTAGGAAATACCAATATGCAAACAACAACAATGTCTTTACAATTTGTGTCTTAAAACTTGTGCAGATATGAACTCAAACATTTACCTTGTGTTTAATAAGTAGGACATACATTAATCTGAATAGTGCATATGGACCACTAAAGCTGACCTGACTTAATTGCTAACAGTTTCTTAAATAGTACTGGTTCCAGTTAAATGTTACCTATTGTTATTGCCGTTTGGGTCATGATTAGTTAGTTTTGACCATTATTGCTATCATTATAATAACATTGCATTTCCAAAATGTATTGTTGAAATATTAGAATTGCTAAAAAAAGTCCCACAGGGTCAAGAATTATGAGTAATCAGACGATGGACAGGTTTGTTTAACCTTTTTTTTATGTAGGCGAATGGTAAAATGAACACACACCGCAGCCAACTTCTTTAACTTTGACCAGAAATGCATGAACGCTCTTTTCCTCTGAAGGCTTATTACCAACATATTGGATGGTTTACTTTCTGTAAAGTGATATATTGGAAATCTGCCTAAACCCATGTTTATTTACAACCTGTCTGATCATTTACAAGTGTTTGCCACATTGGACTTTGATGCAGCAGTTTGTAATTGATGGCCAAAACTAAAAGAAACAAAACTAAAAACGATGTGTTAATAACCTGGAAGTTATTGATGTGTGCACGAGTGTTTCATACTGTTTATAGGCTATTATCTCCTTTCCCAGACATCAATGTTTGGAACATATTTGAATCCCAAGAGGTTCAGATTGCCAATTTCTTTATTTGTGAAACCAACAATATGAAAGTCTGCTGTGCTTTACACCTTACCATCACCTCTTTTCCTCACTCACTGAATCTTTATCAAAGTTATTCCTATGGCACCATAACTTTGATGACATTCAGTTGAGTTGTAAAAACTGTTTTTGAACAATGTTAGCTAAATATTTCCATCTGGAATTACCTTGTTGAAATACTTAGAAAAAAGGTAGCCAGCCCTTTTTATGTATGCATGTGTGTCTGACAGCATCATGATGTTCTGTTGTTTCCCTTCAGGTTCATTGTGTGTGGTGGTGGTGGTTGTGACTGTGCTCTCTTGTCCACAGTGCTGCATGGTGCTGAACCCCTCCCCTATTACACTGCTTCCCATGCCATGAGCTGGTGTTTTCAGTGTTCCCAGGGCGTGGCCTACCTCCATGGCATGAAACCAAAGGCTCTCATTCACAGGGACCTCAAGCCACCCAAGTATGCTCCTCCTCACCTCACACACTCTTGTCTCCTCTTTCACTGTGCCAACACAGTGCCTGGTGGTTTCCTTTCAAATGTGTTTGCTTTAGTTACAGATGTTCAACAAATACTGTACTTTCAAATGGTCCGACTGTCTTTATGTTGCGTGCCTAAAGTATATGTGTTTTTATAGAGCTACACAGTAAATCACTAAAATAATGTGTAGTTCCTCAGATGTTGTCTTGCAAGATCTTTATATCTGGACATATAGGATTATTGTGTCTAAACAGGTGTGGACAGGTGTGCTGAGGGGTTCCAAGTAGACAGGGTCTGAACCAATTTTGAGGATTATTTTAAGTATTAAACGACTACAGTGGTCTTGGTCAATCCAAAATGTTAATAAACCTCAAACCTGAATATTTAAGGAAGTAAAAGTGAGGTTTTGGCTTTCTTAGGAGAGAATATCTACGTGTGCACAATTATTAGGCAACTATTAGTGTGCAGAATAATTATGCAACTAAAGGAAAAAACGAAAATGTTCCCATGTCACTGTCCCATCTCATCTACTCTACTCTGTTCAGAGATGTTGACTGTTTCCCATCACTGTAATGGCGCGCGTTTCCACTACAGCGCGGAGCCCGGCCTCGCTCGGCCTCGCTCGGCCTCGCTCGGCCTCGTTAGGCCTTGTTAGGACCAGCTCACTTGATGGCGCGTTTCCATTACAGTTTAGGAACTGGGGCAGTAACTATAGTAACGCAGTGTAAGCGGAGCGATCGGCTTTTTGGTGGGCGGAGTCACGCTGCTTAAAACTGCCGTGACGACTTATTTGTTAGAAGTGAGCTTTAGAACAGATAGGGACACAACGCTTTCAAGCAAATAACAGAGCGTTAGAAAAAACGTACCATGCAGAGACTCCAGTAACGCCGTTGCAGAGTCCAGGCCTCCGTCCCTCCCAACGCTAGCCGGTCTATGGCCGTAAATGGTGTCCATTAGCTAAAACCACTTCCAGTTTTTCCTACTGGCACCACTCGTGTTGTTATTATCTTTGACCAAGCGATATTCACTCTTCATCTTTTTGAGTTTTTCCCTACACTGCACGACAGTCCTCAGTAGCCGCTTGTGGACATCTGTGTAGAGACCTCCTGAAATACTTTAATATTGCGAGTTGTCCCGTCGAGCTCCCGCTGGATCTTATCATCTGCAATGTAATGTAGGAACGTCGTCACTTCCTCGACCAACCACGGCGTGCTTTTCTTTGCCATTTTAGCTCCTCTGTTGACAAAAATGCTGTTTATAAAAATGCTGCAAGCTTCGCTATATATATATGCGACGCTAGGGATTATCTCGCGCGCCGATTGTGACGATTCTCTCTGACCAATCAGCAGTCGAGAGTGTTGACGTCACAACTCAGCCTGGTTGTTCCTGGCCCTAGAACCACGATTTTATGAGGCCAGAAAAACTGTGAATTAGGACCCGCCGGCCGGTACTAGGCCAAGTGGAAACGCAACCAAAATCGGGCCGCTGACGTCACAGCCCTCTTAAACCGGGGCTCCGCGCTGTAGTGGAAACGCGCCATAAATCTCCCGTTAAGAAGGGCCCGCACTTTCTCAATAGAGTTTAGGTCAGGTGAGGAAGGGGGCCATGTCTTTATTCTTTCATCTTTAAGGGCTTGACTGCCTAGCCACGCAGAGGAGTACTTTGATGCATGTGATGGAGCATTGTCCTGCATAAAATCATGGTCTTCTTGAAAGATGCAGACTTTTTCCTGTTCCACTGATGGAAGAAAGTGTCTTCTAAAAACCAGCAGTAGATGTGGGAGTTGATTTTGAGTCACCCTCATCTCATCAGTCCATAAAACCTTTGAAAAATCTTTCTTCAGATATTTCTTGGCCCAGTCTTGACGTTTCAACTCATGTGTCTTGTTCAGTGGTGGTTTCAGCCTTCCTTACCTTGGCCATGTCTCTGAACACCTGAGACTTCTAGGCCTTCAGGTAGAATGCAGTTCTGGAATATGACAGCACTGGAAGATAATGGCTTCCTGGTGGCTTCACATTTGATACTTCTCAAATCTTTGGCAAATTTCTGGCCACTTTTTATTCTCAATATGTTTTTTGAGAACCTGTTCACTATTTGCAGTGTGCAATCTCGACCAGATAGGACTCACTGCTGATTCAGAAACCTGTGTAAGTTCTATTTTTGTTTCTAGACCTCTCTGTTTCATTCATTCTACTCTGTATAATTGTTCTGTAGTTATTCTGGCTAAAATTGTGTTTTGAAATCTCAGAACAGCTAAAAATACCTGTTTTTCAGGCAGAAATCTGGGTAACTTATTTTTTCAGAAATCTTAAAACTGAACCATTTGCTTGTTAGGGTTCACTTTGATTAAATTGTAGTAGGGTTAACTTAAAACCTCTGTAACAAGGGTTTATTCTGACATTTGTCTGTAAAAAGTGCAGTACAATAGGCCTGAAGGCTCAATCTGATTGTGTGAAGTCACACAGTTTCTAATGGTGCCCATCAGCTGCAGAGAGTTAACTAATTAAAGGGGCGTGGGCCCACAGCTGTGACAACTCAGCAATCAGGACTGGTGTCCATTTTAGGCAGCACTTTCCTGTAGCGTCAGACGAAGACTGACAAAGACAATAGAGTCCTGCGGGAGTCGAAGACTGACAAAGACAATAGAGTCCTGCGGGAGTCACGAGGCAGGCAAAGAGGAGGCAAATCCTACTTTGATTGAGCTAAGTATCGCTGGTGTTTTTTAGCCCCTCATGCTAAAACATGTGTATATTCTCCATTCCTGTTCATGTGTCCCTCGCAATTATACTGGCCCCGTGCATCTCCTAATCGATATAACCGGCCTGCTCTCGTCTATCCCACATGCTCCAGTGAGATCCAACATCTGGTTACAGGTGGCCTGTGGAACTGCCAGTCAGCTGTTCCTAAGGCTGACTTCATTTCTGGCTATGCTTCCCTGCAGTCTCTGGATTTCCTTGCTCTCACTGAGACCTGGATTACACCATCCAACACATCCACCCCAGCTCTCTCCACAGCATATTCCTTCTCCCATACACCCAGACCCACTGGCAGAGGAGGTGGCACTGGTCTCCTGCTCTCTCCCAAATGGAGCTTTTCCCTCTTCAAACTACCTAACTTCACTCCTTCCACCTTTGAATTCCATGCCGTCACAGTAACCCATCCTATACAATTAACCATTGTTGTTCTCTACCGTCCACCAGGCGCCTTGGGACTTCTTGGAGGAATTAGATAATCTCCTCTCACACATCCCTGAAACTGGCCCTCCCTGTACTTCTCGGAGACTTCAACCTCCAGACAGGGAAGATAGCTGAACTAACATCTCTTTTAACCGCCTTTGCTTTCTCACTGTCTCCATCCCCACCAACTCATAAAGCTGGCAATGTCCTTGATCTCATATTCTCAAGGAACTGCACTACTTCTAACCTCTCTGTAAACCCACTTCACACAACGATCACTTTTTCATTTCATTCTCTCTACCCCTTTCCAAACATAACAAACTAATCTCTTCTAATTCTGCACCTGTCCGCCGTAACCTTCGTTCCCTCTCCCCCTCTACTCTTACCTCATCGGTGCTCTCAGCCCTCCCTTCCTGACTCGTTCCAACTCCTGCCTCCAAACTCTGCTGCAGAAACTCTCCTCTCTACTCTTTCATCCTCTCTGGACTCTCTCTGTCCTCTCACATCTCGGCAGGCTCGTCAGTCCCCTCCTGCTCCCTGGCTAAATGACGCACTGCGTGCTAATAGAACCATCCTTCGGGCAGCTGAGCGCAAATGGTGGAAATCCAAACACCCTGACGACCTCCTAACCTATCAGGTCTCCTCTCCTCTTTCTCTGCTTCGATCTCTCAGGCAAAAAGCACTTTCTTTCAAGATAAGATCCATTCTTCCTATTCCAATCCCAAAAACTATTTTCTCTTCTCCACCCTCTCGAACCCCCCAAAGCCCCTTCCCCCTCCTCCCTTCTGTCAAGCGACTTTGTTAACTACTTTGAAAAAAAGGTTGATGATATTCGCTCTTCTTTTTCTGACTCACCTTACTCACCTGGGTCACCAGACCCACTAACCTCCTTTTCCCCTCTCTCTCCAAGTGAGGTTCTTACCCTCATTACCTCTGCCCGTCCTACCACTGTCCTCTGGACCCTATCCCCTCAAACCTCCTTCAGACTATCGCTCCTGATATTCTACCGTTTCTCACCCATTTCATCAACTTCTCTAACTTCTGGTCACTTTCCAAACAGTCTCAAGGAGGCAAGAGTAAACCCTCTCCTAAAGAAACCCACTCTCAACCCGTCTGATGTTATAAACTACAGGCCTGTCTCTCTCCTCCCGTTCCTGTCTAAAACACTTGAACTGTCTTTAAACAACTCTCCTGTTATCTCCATCAGAACAACCTTCTGATCCGCACCAGTCTGGTTTCAAGGCAGGTCACTCCACAGAAACTGCTCCCTTGCTGTCTCTGAGGAACTGCACACGCTAAAGCAGCCTCCCTCTCCTCTGTCATCATCCTTTTGGACCTGTCTGCTGCATTCGACACGGTGAACATCAGATCCTCCTTCGCACTCTCCAAGAACTTGGAGTTTCAGGCTCTGCACTTTCCCTCCTCACCTCATACCTCAAAGACCGCACCTACAGGGTAACTTGGAGAGGGTCCGAGTCCGACCCTTGTCAATTAACTACAGGGGTCCCTCAGGGCTCTGTCTTGGTCCCCTCCTCTTCTCTCTGTACACAAACTCGCTCGGATCTGTCATTAGCCCGCATGGTTTTTCATACCACTGCTACGCTGACGACACCCAATTAATTCTGTCCTTTCCCCGCTCAGAGACCCAGGTCGTCGCACGCATCTCTGCTTGTCTAGCTGACATCTCTCAGTGGATGTCTGCTCACCACCTCAAGCTCAACCTTGACAAGACTGAACTGCTTTTCCTTCCGGGAAAAGATTGTCCCACTCTTGACCTAACAATCAACATCGGCACCCTGTTGTTTCCCCGACTCAGACTGCAAGGAATCTGGGTGTGACCCTAGATAACAACCTGTCCTTCACTGCAAACATCGCTGCTACAACCCGCTGCTGCAGATACACTCTTACAACATCAGGAGGATACGTCCCCTCCTGACCCAGAAAGCGACGCAACTTCTGGTCCAGGCTCTCGTCATCTCACGCCTAGACTACTGCAACTCCCTCCTGGCTGGTCTACCTGCATGTGCCATCCGACCTCTGCAGCTCATCCAGAATGCAGCGGCTCGTCTGGTCTTCAACCTTCCAAATTTCCCACACCACCCGCTCCTCCGCTCCTTCACTGGCTTCCAGTAACTGCTAGAATCCACTTCAAGACACTGGTACTAGCGTACCATGCTGTGAATGGATCTGGCCCTTCCTACATCCAGGACATGGTTAAACTGTACACCCCAGAATGTGCACTCCGCTCTGCATCAGCCAAACGGCTCGCTGCACCCGCACTGCGAGGGGGACCCAAGTTCCCATCAGCAAAAACACGTTGGTTTGCTATCCTGGCTACAAAATGGTGGAATGAGCTCCCCATTGACATCAGGACAGCAGAAAGCTTACACATCTTCCGGCGCAGACTGAAAACTCATCTCTTTGACTAACAAAGCACTTATATACTAACAAAGGACTGGCTTATCTAAAGCCAGTTGAGTAGCACTTGAAATGTTTTGGCTCTATGAAACCTGATGTACTTATATGATTCTGTTTTCTTCAAGTTTTTATCTTTTTGGTCGAATGCACTTATTGTAAGTCGCTTTGGATAAAAGCATCAGCTAAATGCAATGTAATGTAATTTGCAACAAAACCTTCGATGGTTCTTTGAATGGGATGGCCGCATCCCTCGAAAGACTTTAGATTTTTCAGTGTCAGTTAAACCTATTTTTTGGGCCCATTTTGCATGAGACAAAGGAGCCGCCTAATAATTATGCACACCTTCATGTGTAGGGTGTTGATCTCCTTAGGTCACGCCCTCCCTCATTACACAAATACACATCACCTAATATTCTTAAATCCAATACGCATTCAAGTTTATACAGCTTGGAGTTGGAAAATATGCATAAAATTGATGATATGGTCAAAATGCTCACTTTCCTAATAATTGTGAACTCCGTGTATAGACACAAAAACAATGTTATTACCAGGCTAAAACATGTTTATTTCTGCAGTAAAGTTGGGCATTTGTTTTAGAAAATGAACTGCACACAGCGTTGGAAATGAGCCCCATTATTTTTCCCATGAAAGTTGCTTAGTGGCGCATGAAGCCAAAATGTCTCGACTACAGATTGATATAATTACCTGGATGATAGGGAGATCTTCTGGCTCATGGTCATTTGGCCCTGCTTTTTAGCCGTGCTCCGTTCAGTCATGTGAACAGAGGAGGAAAATGAACTCTACGGCTATTAGCTGTTTTAACTTTTAGAATGTAATGATTTAAAAAAGGGCTTTTCAGATATTTGTACTGGGAACAAGAGCCCAATAGCTTAGCCTAAAAACTGTTCTTAGTTACCAAAGTTCACTCAGCCAAAACTGCCATTTTTTGTTTTCATGCAGTTAACACCTCTGAAAAATATAGCGTTTGTATCTAAATACCTCATTTGGTCACGAAGAAAATTGGCTTTAAAGTCCTGTGCTCATCCAAGGGGTTTAATTTGTAACGTGGAGGCGATCTAAGGAACGGTACCACCCTATGGGCGTCACTGATCTGCCCTGCAGTTTGCTGCTTGGTTTGAACCCCAGTGTCAGGCTGGTACTGAAGAAAGGTTGTATCCCAGAAGAGACTAGTGGAGAGAAGGCTCTTGGCCGGACTCTCTGGGAACAACCAGCTGTTCTGTTTCCTAGAGAAGTGCGGCAGAGTTTCTAGGAATTACAAGGTCTCACATTGTGACAAATTGTCAACAAGGGTTTATCGTCCAATCATTTATTTATATGCTCCTTTTTAATGATGAGATTGTGTCAACAAGCTGATATATTGTGCAATTTAAAGTACATGGATGGCACCATTAAGCTATCAATGTGTAATCACAGCAGAGTCATTATATTATCTTATCTTACCAACTGTGTCATAAACCCTTCTCCAAGAGGTCCCTAAAGGTCAACAAAAATGTATCAAGCGAAAAGGTTTAGCAACTAAAACCACCATTATAACCAGTATGTTGCACCTGTAGCTGGTTATGAAACTGTTTTAACTCTTACAATTCAGAAAGTGTTACTTTTTATTAATAATCATTTTAAGTTTTTGCCATTTTCAGTGTCTAATAAGGTGTATTTCTTGTTTTTTTTCAGTCTGCTTCTGGTGGCAGGCGGCACTGTGTTGAAGATATGTGACTTTGGAACAGCATGCGACATTCAGACCCACATGACCAACAACAAAGGAAGTGCAGCATGGATGGCCCCAGAGGTATTTGAAGGCAAGTATAAGAGGCAGTCCAAGTAGTTCTTTGGATACCTGCCCCGTTATTTGTTTTTAACTGAAAAGTGTTCATAAGTATCCAGTACTTATTATATAAGTACTTGTACTTTGTATTGTATAAGTACTATATTTAAGTAACATTTTGAGGTACTTGTACTTTACTTGAGTATTTCCATGTAATGCTACTTTATACTTCTACTCCACTACATTTAAAAGGGAAATAATGTAATTTTACTCCTACATTTATTAAACATATACTTTAACAAACAGGACTTTTAACGAAATGCTTCTCTAAAAATGTAACTAGTGGACTAACTCTTTAAGTCACAAAAGAGTCCAATTATTTAAATTCTTTACAAAAAGTCAATCAGAGCTTTGTTTGTCTACAACAGTAAAATGCTACTTGATGCAAAAATATTATGTAGAAATGATGTGACATTTATAAATATAATTATATACACGCTAAAAGGTCATTTTTTCTGCACAATGAGTACTTTTACTTTTTCTATTTTAAGCACATTTCGCTGATAATAGTTTGTACTTTTACTTAAGTATGATTTTGAATGCAGGATTTTTACTTAAAGGTGGGGTAGGTAATTTTGGAGAAACCAGCTCGAGTGCGCTAGAATTTGAAAATACACAACCGGAAAAGATCTGCCACTTCCTTACAGAGCCCCTCCTCCAACACACACGAACGCGCACGAGATAAGTTTGTGCACAGATGGAAGGCTGACAGGCAGGTAGGCCATCCAGTTACTTTAGCCGGGCCGAGGCAGATGATTGGTCGTGCTTTTTACAGTTCTACGGCTTCCACAGATGAAATTTTTTTTATGGATTTTTTGTCAAAGCACTTAAGATATTCATTTCTATCGGGATGTTAAGAGCATTCCATGGAATATAACAACAAGTGTATCTCGAGCCGGTTTCTCAAACTACCTACCCCACCTTTAAGTAAAGCATCTGGATACTTCTTCCACCTCTGTTCTTAGTGCTTTTTCTTACACACACCTTTATTTTGCTACTTTTCACCTTAATGTCAGCTCAGTGCTCCCAGAATGGAGGAATATATTCTTGATCCATCATCTGCATCTCACTTTACTGTTTTATTGATGGTGGTCTCCTAAGCACAGTGAGGAGATGAATGGCGAGATGCCGGTGGCTTTATTTCCCTCGGGATAGGACGTGTACAAATTGTGTTCTCATTCAGCCAAGAGCCTAGCGTATTTCTACATGATGAGACATGTTCTTGGCGAGGGGGCATGGAGGAAAGATGAATTTAGCCCTTAGCATTACCTTGTTTTTTGGAGGCAAGGTACAAGACAAGCAATTAAACACCTCACGTATGCCCTCACCGTGAACTCTTCACAACTAATTTGCATCAGTGTGTGCAGCACAGCTACTTTAAGAGAGGTGTCTGATGTGCACTTTAATTTGGCCATAATAGGCCCAGTAATTACGCAACACAGGAGCTGTTCCTTGGTAAAATTGCTCCCCTATTTCCATCCTCATCCCCTCCTAGACACATCCTCGCTCTCATCTCAATTGTGCCACAGAGAATTGCCTTTATCAGTCAGTCAGCGATGTCAAACAGCGTGTTCTCCCTGTTTGAAAGGACCTAAGTGTTGCTGTGGGTTCTTCTCTACTTGCAGGCAGCAATTACAGCGAGAAGTGTGATGTGTTCAGCTGGGGGATCATTCTCTGGGAAGTGATCACTCGCAGGAAGCCCTTCGATGAAATTGGAGGACCAGCTTTTCGCATTATGTGGGCCGTGCACAATGGTGAGTGACTAACTGGGTGTGTGTGTTTTTGGGGTAGCTGGAGGATGCAAAGGTCATATCCAGCTGTCGCAAAAGGGATGGGTACCAAACCCCAGTAGTAAACGACCCCGGGGCTAATTATTAAAGATAACAATTTGATTTGTTTTGCATTTCCATCATCACATTAGTCTATAATGATTTGTTACAAAAATATATATGTTATTTATTTTACATAAAATAAAAGCAATGTCAATTGTTGTTTCCACTTGTTTAGTTTTCCCCTGAATAAACAAAAAGAATAACTGATCAAATAAAGTTAAAATCTTAACGACTCTTGTCAGACCACTAGGCCTGCTGGGAGACTGAACATAAATGGTGCAAGAGGCATGTTCACCACACCCTGCAAATGATTCTAGTTCAGAGATGGATGAAGGAGAATACTAATGGGACACTAATAATACCTGGGGACAAGTTTAATATTTCCACCTCTGAATCTGCCTGCCTGAGTCATCATAGTTTTAACAGGAGGAAACGGGATTTAGCGAACATTTCTCTGCTTGGCTGCTGTGATGCCAAACGTAATCTGTTCCTGTGACCGTGCCTGAGCAGTTCCTTTTACTTTATTTTTAACATTCAGGCACAAGACCTCCTTTAATCAAAAATTTGCCCAAGCCCCTTGAGAGTCTGATGACTCGCTGCTGGTCTAAAGACCCCTCTCAGCGGCCTTCCATGGAGGAGATAGTGAAGATCATGACTCATCTAATGAAGGTAATCTGTCCTCACACACGCTGTCCCTCTCTACAAGGCTTTCATTAAACTGGAGTGAATGATTCAATAACCCTGAACAAATACTTCCATCTCAGAGAGCAGAATGTAACATGACAAGAAACGTTTGAATGTATTGCCTTTCAAATAGAAGTGTTATGATATTTAGGTTACAATCAAGATATAATCAGGAATTTCCCCTCCCCCCTGACTTTCTACATATAGTCAATGCACAAACCAGTGAGCACACACCCAACTACCATCCACTTCCATCCATGGGTTTCTGTTATTATTATTATCATCATTTTTATTATTATTATTAGTAGTATTATTATCATTATCTTTATTATTATTATTATTAGTAGTATTATTATCATTATCTTTATTATGACTATTATCATTATTACTTTTATTGTATATTTTTGTATTTACAGGATTACATTTTTTCCGTCTATATTTACAATAATTTATTATTTTAACAAAATATATTATTTTGTTATTATACACAGATTTTCTTTCTCTGTTTTGTTTCTGGTCTCCATGTGTATTTAGTTATTTGTCTTTACTTGGGACTACTCGTTACTCTCTTGTGTGTATTTATGACACTGTACTTGAATGCACTTTTCCTGTAATTGTTATATCACTAAATACATTAAAAAAATTGCAAAGATTTTGTACAAACCCCCCCATCCCCAAAAAAGAAGGAAAGAAATATATAATTAGGATGGACAGCGCAATAGAAACATTGAAAATGCTATTCCAAAGCACTACAAACCGCTCCTCTTAAAAGACCATACATTCGAATCAACCTATCTCAGTTTCAACAATACTAAACATTAGAAGCTACATGCATGAAAGGATGTCTTAGTGCAGGACTGTTAGATGTAATGATGCAGGGGTAAACACATGAGTTTGCATTTGACCACTTGCTGATAAGTGACTATATGAGAGTACTAAACATCATCCATCACACCGAACATAAGCCACCGTTAGCTTAGCGGTGGTGATGTGCAGCCATGTGACCGTGCTGTAGTTTGTTAATAGCCTAACGTTAGCTTTTTACTTCTTGCATTTACATTTCAAGAAACATAAAAGTGGTGTTGATATGTGGAGATTATCATGCTGACTGAAATGTTTAAGTATCATTAACTTCCTATTTTCTGAACCCTTACGATGCTAACGTCCTGTTGGGCCTACAAAATACATCATCACTGCACAGCTCTATCATATGGCAGTCATTTTAGCTTGATGTACCTACTATGCTGGGAACTGAAGTTATTATTATGGATTATGTTTGACTTAACTTCACTCTTTCATGCACAGCTTGGGTAGAAAGATGTTAAATCCAACCAAGCTCACTCTTTCTTCAAATAATTTTTTCTTGGCAGTACTTCCCTGGATATGATGAACCGCTGCAGTATCCATACCAGTATTCAGATGACGGACAGAGCAACTCTGCTACCAGTACAGGTACAAGAGTCATCCTCAAACCAGTTAAAGCCAGCATTTATCAGCACAGAAGGATATAGAAGGAAAATGCATTATATTTCACTGATTTATGTTGAGATAGATTTACTGGTGCTAGTCTCCTGGAAAGCATCATTATTATAAAAATCTTGAAATCGTTTCTTTATTTCCTGCCAGCACCCAATAATTGTATCATGTCTGAAACAGCCATGTCTATGATTTTATGTTGAGGACTTTGGTTAGCTTTGATCTCATATTTACAACTTTGCACCTGTCTATATAACTGGTAGAAGGATTTCAAACTGATATGAAACCACGTAAAGAGAATCTTGCCTTTAGTGCTGTATCGTTGGTTTGAACTATCTGAGTTTATCGAATGTTTACAGTGTTGTGAACCATCAAAGAAAATGCATTGTAAATCTTTGATGAAAGACACGTCCTGTTTCCTGGGGAACAACAGGTTCATATGTGGACAACACTGGCACCAGCACCAGCAACAAAAGTGACGCAAACATGGAGCACAGTGATTCCCAAGGGAGTAACGATACTATCAAGATCATGCCTCAGTTTGCTCCTTACTTCAAGCCAAAGGTAAACCAATACTACAAATAATAACTTTATTATTCATTTCAGATTTACAGTTATCTGTCATTTAGCTGCACGAGAAGCAAATATTGTCAAACCAAGCTTCTGTAGTGAGATTTTCCTCTTGTTCTCTTAGGCAGACCCGTTGAGGTCTCTGCCTCTGTCGAGGGGAGGCAGTGTGGAGAGTCTGCCTGCACGGACACAGTGCCTGACATCATCTGACAGCAAGAGAATGAGCGCTGACCTGTCGGAGCTGGAGCCCAAGCTGCCATTTGCACCTGCAGGTAATGCCTGACGTCACACAGCACAAGACAACAGGAACAAGAGCTCATCAAAGCAAATTAGCATGCTCCTACCAGATTTTGAAAGAAGCAAATTGTTCAGGAAAGGCATGCTGCAGTATTGTCAGTGCAAGTCTTATTGGAATGAGGCCTCTCCAAGTCCACCAGAAGCTCCTTCCCTGTCAGTTTTACTCTTATGTGCGTTCATCACTTAGAGGAGGAAATGGATTCCTCACAGAAACACAGATTTGACCTTGTACACTAAGGCCCATCAGACCCTTCTGTCACCCATCTCCACGTATTGCAATGTTCTGACAGAAACAGCAAGCTCAATAGTGCCACTGAAATGAAACCTCACGAGCTCTAAGCATGTAGTTTGATTTGATTTAAGCATACAAAAATGTCAGGTTCCTTTTTGTCTATTTTAATGTTATTCTTTTACAATTGTTTGGCCAGTGTAGGGACAAAATAGAAAGAAAGGTCCCAAGTCTAGAACAGGGACATTGTTTGTAGCCTTTATTTAACCAGGTGAAAGCCCCTTGAGATCAAAAGATCTCTTTTTCAAGGGTGACCTGCGGTTATGTGGCATGCGTTGTAACCACTCTGCTACAATGGCACTCCATGTCAGGACTTTTTGTTTGTTGCCTTTTTTATTTTTCTGCTGTACTGTAACTTAATGGTCTAGTTGCCAGCTCATAGATTCCTATTGTGTACACCAAAGTTAGAAATGTGTAGTATGTGCCCTCAGCACATAGAAATAGCCGGATGCTAAATTGCATATGTTGGGCAATTTGCACAATAATTATAAGTTGCGTTAATTAGCATTAATTCACATATGCAGACAATAGCAAACAAATTGTTCTGAAGTTCTAGGGGACTCATAACTGCCATTCTTGATCCTGAAATTGTCAGAATTGATTCAACTTCCTTAATAACCTTAAAAACCACACCAAAATAGTCCAAATCAGCCAAGCCATTTTTTAACTATTGTCTGCATATGCTAATGCACAACTTATGCTAATTGTGCAAATTGCCCAACATATGCAAGTTAGCATCCTGCAGTTTCTATGTGCTGGGGACCCTCACTATATATTTCTATCACAAAACCTTGGTGTACTCAACATATCCGGGTTCACAATAAGACTATGAGCTGACAACTAGGCTATAAATGAACAAAGTTACTGTATTCATCAACACCTACAGTCAACACCTGCAGTCCTTAGATTGCCGTGTGGAACTTTGAACCCAAACAGCAGCAGAGCTTTATGCCTGCTGCTGTTTGTGCTCAGAAGGTAATGTGGTGGCTGCTGGTGGTGTAAGCAGTAACACTCCACGGCGCCGGGAAGGGACGGAGAGCATGCTGCCCTTGCACGTACAATGTATGCTCTGCATGAGAGGGGCCCACATGTCCGGTCCAGCTGTGGCCCCCAGTCTGTGTCAGTCTGCATGCTTGTTGTGTTCGCAGCTGTATGTGTGTATGTGTGTTTTCCGCAGCACGTCCGCAGTTTAAACGAGGCCATCGTAAAACGGCATCATACGGCACCATTCTGGATGTCCCCAAGATCGTCATCACAGGTATCACTGGACCCCCGGGTTTCCATGGTGACCGGGTGCAGCTGGCTCTGCTTTGCTGGTTTGGGCTGCTGTGCTCTGACATGGAGCTCTCCTGTGTGTCACTCCATACGATGCCAACACAACATTTTATATTCTACAAACATTAATCAGGGTTGGGAGGGTTACTTTAAAAATGTAATCAGTTGCCTGTGACACAAGATTTCATCGACATAACTACACTGTAGCTATGTTCGTTTGACAAATAAAGAACCTTGAGTTACAATAATTAGTTACACTTCAAAAACATTTATCAGTAACCTAATCTGAGTATCAAAATAGAAGTAATGTAACCTGATTACTTTCTGTTACTTTTGGATTACCTCAATATCAAATGCAATGCAAATAAAACAGGAGAAATTAAATAACAATAACATGTTTTTTACTTACTTTTTTAAGTGTAAATAACAATGTAACTTTTAGAAAAGAAGAAACCAAGATATTTAAGATAATATACAAAAATTAGTCAAAGTAATAGTTTACAAACTAATTACTACATTAATCAAAAGCATAGATTGATTTTTTGTTTAATAAATCAGGTGTCCACCTACTGCATTATTTTTTTTCTTTGCGTAATTGTAATCAGAAACACTTACCTTTTTGGTTTCCTGATTACGTAATCTCGTTACATGTAATCCGGTACCCCCCCCCAAACCTGAATATAGTTGAGCTGGTCCTGGAGTAACACACGTGCTCTATGTCTCTGTGTCTGTGTTTATAGAAGGCAGAAGCAGAACATGAGTTAATATTCACATCTGGTGAGAAAATAACAACGTTTTCTCAAGTGACGATGTCTTCCCATCATCTGTGTCACCTGTCAATCAGTGTATAGCATCGGATCACGTGTCACAGATGAGATGACCCTCTAACTCATGGCTCTGTCTTCTCCTCCCTCTGGCTTTGCAGTGCACCAGTTCTCTGAATTTCCTCTTGTCCTTGCCTTTCATGCATAAAGGACTTTGAGAAAGCTTGGCTATTTTTCTCCCCCTCTTGCTCTTTTTACATCCATTAACTTTGACAAAGTCATTTTTGATTCATTTCTTTCACATGAGGGTCAAAGCTATTATTACAAGCAGATACGGATGAGAGGAATGGGGACAGCTCTGGATGTCCTGAAAAAAAGCGTCTTATTTGGAGCTGGGTGAGACACATTATCTGTGGCCAGTTTTATCCACTGATAAGGAAGTCAAATGATGCATGTTGTTAACGGTAGGGAACATCATCGCACGTGTACACCTGGACACCTGGTCTTTTACCAAGCAAATACATCATTGGTGGTCATAAAGGAGGGGCGTAACGGTATGTCAAATGCACAGTTCTATGGTATAAACAAAACAATGCAGAAGATATTTTTGTTTTTTTTTATGTAAATGATAGATAATTGGTTATTTATTTCACCTCTGCCACATTGCCTGCGTCTCCTTTACAGTTTCAAAGACTCACCGCTTGTCCTCTTGTTTAAAGCAAAAGTAAACATTGAAGAGGAACTTTCCACAGTATTTTGAGATCTTACAGCAACAATACTGCAGTGACATTTCCTGTTTCCATTTCAACATAAAAGCCTTCCAGGGTTTTTCTTTGTAATTAATAACTTTAACACAAAACTTTTGTCAAAATGTTTGCAGGACAGTGTTGTGGAAGTGAGGTTACTTGCACAGTTCTATCAATGAATATATAGCCAGCACTATGAAAAGCAAGTTCATTATGTAAAGAAAGAGCTGGCAGTAAAGCAGCGCTGCCTGTGTGACACCACACACCTGAGACGTGGCAAGAGTGATGAAAACAAGTCCAACATTCACAAAACACAGATATCCTGTCCTTCTGCCAAAGCTTCCAAGAAGAATTCTCTCTTAAAAATGTGTTCCTCATACATTAGGCTAAGGTACAATATGTTAGTGATACACAAACTGAAGAAAGTCACATATTGAAAGAAACATCTGGAACTGATCTGGACTAATGCATGTACCGTTACCCCCCTGCCATTGAGCAACAACTGGAAACATGTGGCTGTGAGCTTAGAATTTTTCACTTAGTTTTTAAAGCAGGCTAATTTTATTTAAAAGGCATTTATCTGAATAAAAAACTAAATCAGAGAATACACAAATTCAATATTGTTTCATGAAAAATGAATTCCAATAGACAGTTCTGCGCAGTCCTTTGTGTTTGTTTGTGTGTTGGTATGTGTTGTTTCTTTTAGACAGAGCCTATAGTAAGCCTAGTGTTAGTGGAATCCACCTGATGTACTCTAGGTCGTGTAGAGGTTGGGGAATAGGAACAAAAGTGCAATCCACATGACTTGATGTTGAATATTGCTATAATGTAGGAACTATGTATGCCTTACTTATTTGTGTTTGTGTTTCGGCTTCAGTAGAACATATTATACTGTAGATTGTAGCACCATCGAACTCAAAAGCACTTATATTTATGATCAATAAATAATGCTGAATGTTTATGTTTATAGTAATACAGTCAACAGTCCTACTATCATGGCATGCATTTGGGCATGAAAACATTTAAAGACTGTTAAAGTACTTTAAAAACAGATAGATAATTGCTTCCAGATAACGTTTTTACAAATTGGTTTACATACACCCAACTCACAAAAGTCAATGGTTGTGTCATGCACATAAAATACAAACAATTGAAAAAAAAAGACTTTGCAATCAATCAAATGTTATATATATTTACCCGACTTAAATATAATGCCATTAAGTAACATAGACTTATATTTCTAGCGACCAGACATAAAGAAATGATACATTTCATGTGATGTCATCACATATTCTCTGATGCAAGTTCTGCTACATCTAGTCAGGCCAAAACTTCAGACCAAATGAATCAAGAAGCCAGATTTGGAGTTTGACATGTGTGGTACGGTGATGTGTGTATGTTTGCAGTTCACTGTCAGTGTGGCGGGATGCTTTTAGCACTGTGGTCATGTTGTAGCCATGCCACAGCACATGTTGACAGACCAGGACCTACAGGGTTAAATCAGTGCAGCTGTCCCCGTGACGCTCGGTGAGCCTGGATATCTGTTGAGCAAACATGGGCACCAATCTCCCACCATCACTATCTGCCATCTCCACTGCTCTCACCCTCTGTCCTCTGTTCATCCTGTCCACAGCCACATGCGAGCCTCAGAGACGGCGCTCAGTGCAGGACCTGCCCGGCATCTGCTCAGAGTCCAGCCAGGTAAGACCAGGCCCGCTTCGGAGGGGTGCGCTAAGACAGGGAGGGTCACTCGGTCTGTGTGTATTGATGTTTATGTCCTTGACTATACTTTACTTATGTAGTGCAGAGTTTCTCTAGAGAGGCGTTTTAACATTGTTCTACGGAAAAGGGGGATGTATGTGCACTTCTCGAAAATCTAACGTGTACGTACCCAGTCAGGCTAGATTTCTATTTGTTTGAAAGTCAATTTCCATCCAGTTACGGACAGAGGTGGAAAAAGTACTCAGATCTTGTACTTAAGTAAAAGTACCAGAGTGTATTAATACTCTGTTAAAAGTAAAAGTCCTGAATTCAAAATGTTCCTCAAGAAAAAGTACAAAAGTATTAGCATCAAAATATACATAAAGTTCCAAAAGTAAAAGTAGTCATTGTGCAGATCGGTCCAAGGGTTATTATTTCAGAATAATATATATGATATGCAAAAATTGTACTTGAATAAATGTACTTAGTTACTTTACACCACTGGTTACAGACATAAAGATAGGAAAGTTAGCATTCGTATAGTGAAAGTCAAACATGGTAGATCATTGTATGTTGCACAATGCACCTGTGTGTCAGTCCCTGGGAGTGAACGCTGAAAGATGCTGACTACACTTAGAACTCTGCTATTTGTTGTTTTGCTTTGCACAACAGAAGAGTCATCTATATGAAACGTCTGACTGGATCTCTCTATCGTTTCCTTGAAGATAAATTGTCCAGTGGTTGAAACTATTGCCTTAAATTGCAAGACGTCTGCGTAGCTGCACGGCACCACCATCTTAATGTGCATTCTTTACTTTTTTGTAAAACAAATATGATTTTTTGTAATACTTTAAAAAACGTATGGAAAAAAGCTTTTCATAAATCCAATTGCTTCCTTTACTCTTCCAATGAATGAAAACACATTGAATGTTTGACAGTAGTTGTATGAGTAGGGGTGGAGTCCTCCTTCGTTCTATCACAAATGAAGTGAAATAATGAAAACTGTCACCGTGGGAAAGATAGCTAACCACAAGAGTGAATTACAATACATCTGTCTAGTGTTGCGTTATTTGATCAATGTGTTTAATCCCTCGCTTAACGTAATAAAAAAACAACAGAGTAGGTATCTATTGCACTGCTGTTCTAGAAGGACAATGTCTTGCTGCACTTTGTGAGGGTGACAAACAAACATCCAGCATGGGAAGAGTGCACTGCTAACGTCATTTTGCAAAACTAGATATCTTATTGGCTAGTTAGCTGTAGCTCATTGAGCAGTTCAAAGACAGACAACATCTCAACATGGCTCGGTTTAGACGCTCAATGTGCAGAAACAGCGAGATCTGTCATTGCTTGTAGACTACTGTACAGTTAACAGCAGAAATGAGTTACTGTCTCTCACAGCTGTCAATCAAAGGTCACCATGAGGCATAGAGAGCTTTTTCCAATCATTTTAAATAACACTTACCTTTTATTTTAAATTCTAAAAAGGATTGGTGGTGATTTCAGTGAATCAAATTTGATCATAACTAATACCAATGTTCTTTGTGTAATTATGAATAAAAAGCTGAACTCTGCGAGCACCCAGTCAAAGGAGTTTATTGTATCATAACTCTCCTCCTGTCTTGTGGGTTCTTGACTGATGCCATCTTTTCAAATATTTCATGCATTCTTTGTCAAGATGGAGAAATCCTGTGGGAGAAAGAGTTCCACAGGATGACATTTGTTTGATATGTCAGCTCCAAGAAGATGAAGACATCAGTGCGCTCTCCTCAAACACACAGCCTCGAATACGATCCCTGCTTCAGAGGAGTCCTCCTGCTTTCCCAAACATTAGTCTCCATTTGTTTAGGAGGAAACTCACACCCCTGTGCATTCAAAAGTTCATTAAGAGTTCACCATAAAGACTTTGTACAGAAAGAAGATGGATAGCGCTGTTCTGCCTGTGGGGTTCCCATTGCTCTGACAGCACCATTGATCATGGAGTCGTGTTGGTGTGAATTTGCTTTGTTATCATGTTGCTTCTCTTCCCATATGGAGAGTTACTCTGAATCACTGTGACAGATTAACCTCAGATTGAATAATGCTTTTGTATTTTCTCTGTATACAAAAAGTCTAAAATCCTGTTGCCTTTTAGACTTTAGAATGTTCATAGTTTGGTTTGTCATTATTATACCAGACATGTTTCTTCAATCATCTTTTTGTTGGATGCATTGTATTTGGAAAATTGACTTATTTTGTATTGTGTGTGGACAATATCCAACATGGTGTACATTCCACAATTTAGTGTTGCAGATGTGGTTTGCCACCTGCATGCTCTGAGCTTGACATACCTTCTTCTGAGAGCCAGCATCTTTCTTCAATTGTGACCACATGCCATGTCATGCCCCCGCCTGCACCCAGCCTCCTTTTCCTGAGCCCTTTTTGTGCGGCCACTCGGATCACTTCAAGATGAACATTTTGTGACTTTCCAGAAAAGTGCCACTGACGTTACTGTAGAAATCAGAGGCAAAGTCAGTTTTTGGCGGTGACTCTGACCAACACTGTCATAACAAACACCCAGAAGCCGATTAGTTTGAGCAGATTGGCTGATGTTGCTGCCATTTCATGTGGTACTTGCATCAACGGCCGAGGGGCGCTCTCCTCTCTTTGCGGCTCTCAGACTGAGCAGTGAAGCTCATTCAAGCAAAGTCTGAGAGCAGATATCTTGCAGTTGGTGAAAAAATGAGCGGCAGATATCTTACGGTCAGCTGGTATTTGAGTTCAAAAGAGGAACTTCAGCTGTTACAAAAATCATGAAATGTTCAGGACCAACCTTTAAACGTCAGTCCTGTTTCCTACTGTGACATTGTGAGCTGTCAGTCTCCAACAACATCACTTTGAGGCATGAAGTCGTCATAGAGACATTCACCTCCTCAGCTAACAGTCACAAACACGGTTAATGTTCTTCTGTAAGCTTTGTTTGGCCTCCAAGTGTGCGTGACAAGAAGACTGCTTTGCTTCATGTTTGAATGTTTTGTTTGTGTGTTCTCCTGCAGGGGAGCAGGAACAGCAGCCGCTCCTCAAGTCCCAGTGTGAGGATGATGCCCCCCGATAAGACCAGCAGCAGAGGGTACTTCTCCCCCGATGACCCTACAGGTGATCAGTAGAGTCAATGATAAAATATCACAATTTCACCCAAAAATGTTTTTCCCAAAGCTTAAATGTGTTTAGAGTAAGTGTTTTCTCCTCGTAAGTTAACTAGAGTAAGTGTTTTCTCCTCGTAAGTTAACTAGAGTAAGTGTTTTCTCCTTGTAAGTGTTTTCTCCTCGTAAGTGTTTTCTCCTCGTAAGTTAACTAGAGTAAGTGTTTTCTCCTCGTAAGTTAACTAGAGTAAGTGTTTTCTCCTCGTAAGTTAACTAGAGTAAGTGTTTTCTCCTCGTAAGTTAACTAACAACACAACACTCTACTCACAGCCTACTTTGTAATCATTGTACACATAAAAGGATGAAGATATCTGACTTGATGTCTAATGCTTGAGTGTTCGTACTGCGGCTCTTTCAGGCAATCCACTGCTTGGTTCTCATTGTGAAACAATTCTTTGAATCAAATAGTTAAAAGCCTGCATAGATTATAAAAGCAATACTTAAATGAAATACAGTTAAATCCCAGATCAAATGTTTAGTGATTGTAATATAAGGATGGATGTCTGTTCCCTTGTCTCTTGTCCTAAATATTTGTCCATGTTGAAGTTCCAAATAGAGCTATATGATGAAAGAAAAATGTCCGACTTGATCCAACAATATAGTATTTTATAGTTATGTAAGTAACTAAACAAGCACTCCCCAGTGCCTTGGCAAAAAGTTCTTTATGGAAACACAAAAAGATAATGACAAAAGATATGCTACACTAAAAAACATAGGCGTCACTTTATCATGGAAACAGCTGAAACCTGTACGTGGAGTAGTACACAAGCACATTTTCTTTTCCACTAACGGATTGGGTGTGAAAGACCCCCCCCCAGAAAGCTTTTTGAATCAGAATACCTTTATTCGTGCGGGTCTACCAGGGGCCATGATGGTATTTTCTTAACAGTTTTTTATGAAAATGTTGAATTCAACCCCTAAGTTGACTGATTGAAAGGGGCCACTCCTGTTAGTGTTAATGTGTGGACTGCCAGCACTCGTGTCTTGAAGATAACCCCCCCTCTGATTCTCTGTCCTCAGACACAAACGGCTCAGACAACTCCATTCCCATGGCCTATCTGACCCTGGATCACCAGCTGCAGGTACACCCCCCCCCCTCCAGCCTCCAGCACACAGCACCACCTGAAACTCATTTGATATTTAATAACTGAAATATTGTCAACATTGCATCAGCTTTCACTGTGGCGTTCCCTCCTCACTCCCAGCGATGAATTGAAGGACATTGTAAATGACTTCATTATGAAGGGATTACCCTGGAAATGGAGAGTGAATATTAATACACATTGGCAGCATCACTGAGCTATCTGCTGTGTTATTATCTGCCCAGACTATACATAGCTGATATAAATACACTGTGCAGTTGAAGTCACTCAGCAACGTGTGTGTGTGTGTGTGTGTGTGTGTGTGTGTGTGTGTGTGTGTGTGTGTGTGTGTGTGTGTGTGTGTGTGTGTGTGTGTGTGTGTGTGTGTGTGTGTGTGTGTGTGTGTGTGTGTGTGTGTGTGTGTGTGTGTGTGTGTGTGTGTGTGTGTGTGTGTGTGTGTGTGTGTGTGTGTGTGTGTGTGTGTGTGTGTGTGTGTGTGTGTGTGTGTGTGTGTGTGTGTGTGTGTGTGTGTGTGTGTGTGTAGCCTCTCGCTCCCTGTCCCAACTCCAAAGAGTCCATGGCTGTGTTTGAGCAGCACTGCAAGATGGCGCAGGAATACCTGAAGGTGCAGACTGAGATCGCCCTGCTCATCCAGAGGAAGTAGGTCCAGCCGCTCATAGTATCTAAACTCCATCTGATCCACGCCAGTGTTCAGTGTTGACCTCTAAGCACACTGCACCGGGGGAATGTTTCACACACAGGCTGCCACGGGGTCAGCACAATAACCGGCCCCCCACCAGAGAAGTGTACAGATCAAAGCAAACAAATCACAGGCTCCAGAAAATCTAAAAATGATTTGTTTCTCTGGTTTTACATTTAATAGCTGTATGTTTTTAAATAAAATTAACTTTTTTGTTTTATTCTTTAAACCACTAACATTTATTCCAAATAAATGTAATTTATTTTAGATAGTTATTTGCCCAAAAACTGCATTGTTTGTGGTGTAAAACCACTGCATCTTTTTCGTTATTTTGGAGGAAAACAAGTTTAAATTCATATTTCCATAAAATACTACAATACTCGTGTTTTGACTTGGGAAAAGTGAAGCTGTACATTAGTAAATAATATTAGGCTGCTGCTGATCTTTTTTGTATAGATGTACTTGCTGAGCTATTGAGTGGTTTTAACAGTTAGACTGATACCTTTCAAACATATATATTCTAGCTGTAAAAACCCCTGCAATGACTGGATGACATGAGTGAGGATTAAAGAGGGTTGAATCAAATCCTCAATGTTTTATTTTTTTATCTTTTAAAACGTAGAAGTCGATAAATGCCACGGAGCGTTTGAAGATTCAGAATCGTTTTTATTACAAGTAGGTTTACAAAAAAGGATGAATTAGCTTGGTGTAAATGGTGCACACAAAGACACACAAGAAGAATACCTTTTTCAATAAAAAGAGGAGAAAGTTATGCTATTATAAAAACAATTTTAAAGACTATTGTAACAAATAAAAAATAAAGACAATATGTACACAATATGTAAGAAACTGAGTGCGGTCAAATAAAATAGGAAAAATGTAATATGAAAGTGGAAGAAAGTCTGTCTATTGCCGGAATGTGGGTATTGTTTCAAATTGAGAAGATAAATAATTGATATCCTGATGTAGTGACCAGTAAGTCAGGTGTACGCAGGAGAGGTAATGTTTCTACATCTGTCCCCTGCGCAGGAAGGAGCTCATCGCTGAACTGGACCAGGACGAGAAGGACCAGCAGAACACGTCCCGTCTGGTGCAGGAGCACAAGAAGCTGCTGGAGGAGAACAAGAGCCTGTCCACCTACTACCAGAAGTGCAAGAAACAGCTGGATCTGATCCGGGTGCAGCAACAGAAGAGACAGGGCACGTCCTGATGAGGCGGAGACAAATGAACTGCTACCCCCCCTCCTCCCCTCCTCTGCCCTCCCCCTCCTCACCCCAGCAACAGGACACTACCCACCCTCATGCATCACACGCACACGCATGCACACATGCATGCACACACACACACACACACACACACGCACACGCACACGCACACACACTGTTCTGTCGGAGACCTGCACTGTGTCCTGCATGTTGAAGACCCTCGCTCCGGTGGGGCAGGAAGTGACGTCCTCTGAACATTTGCACATCCTCACAGTGTGTTCGGTGAGCACAGACCAAACAATCACTGCCCCCCCCCCCCCCCCCCCCCCCCCTCTGATGAGTGTGTCTACATGTTCGCTCTGGACAGCCACTCAGTCCTCCACGATGTGAAAACCAAGATGAAGGCTGGTCAGTGAACAATGTGCAGGATCCCTGAGGATGTTTGGAAGCGTGGATTCCCTCATGCAAACCCCCCACCCCTTAAATCAACACATTTATCTCCAACTTTTTTCTAATCGTGAGCATGAGCCACCTGGCGTGTGTCCCTCAGGTTTTGAGGTCAGAGAGGCATGTACTTCCTGTCTCTGATAAAGGAAAGCTGGGGTTTGTGTAGACCTGAAAAGCTCCTCATGCTGTTCAAACTACTTCTGGCTCCCAGAGCTAACAGCGGATCCCCTCCCCCTTTCCACTTCTGTACTGTTCTTGCGTGTAGATGTTTTCGTCTTTTCTATCCAGTAGTTCACTTTGTATGATAGCTCTTGTGTCATTTTTGCGCTAGGAAATATTTTATCTGGTGGGAAATGCCCTTGCGGACAAATAGAGGAGCGTATACCTCCGTACAGTATCTAGTTTGTTTTTAGTTCACATGTTGCCTTAGAAGTTGCCTGCATTTTAAGTGCTTGTTTTATTTGACATGTAGTGGGGATAAAAGAAGAGGATCTTTTTTAATGTAATGGACTTTGAATGAACTTCTTGGAGGGAGTGAGAAGCTTCTATGATTTACTCTAAAAGAATGTGTTTTCTTTTCTTGGTCTCATATCCCACGAATACTTTTGCACAATCAATTTTGCTTTGTCTGGTAATGTACACATTTTATTTCTCATTTAAACTCATTTTAAAATGGCAAGACTTGACGAGTCTTACTTTTAAATGTGTTTCTGTGCAGGAGTAATCTTCATCGGGTCTCCTCTTCAGTTTTCTGATCATGGATTTAGCACACACCACAGTATATGGCAGTGATGAAGGCATTATGAAATAAACTGAATGGTGAAAAGACTCACTTTTCCTTGTGTCTGTTTGAACTTTCTGCTTCACTTAACAGCGTCTCCATTTTCTGTAAGGCCAGGTCATTTATGGAGAGCCTAGTAAGAACTGCGTGTGATTATCAGAGAAAGGTTTTCAGGTGCTTGAAGAAGAACGTCCTCTCAAAATGATCATTATATATCAATTACCCGCTGCATGTGAACTTGTGAAGATGTTTTATTTTCCTTGCATGTGTCTGATGAACGAAGAATCCAAACATGCAGAAAAGTCTTGCACTACATGTCTGCTGGTACTGTTTGTGCAGAATTCCTAAAAAGTAAATGTGTTGATATGGAAAAGGATGATTTGAAGTTGAAATAGTCACACATGCACACAGTGAAATGTAGTCTCTTTTTAACCAATTGTCCAATTGCAAAGGAGCAGATGTGTTATTCACGTGAAGCCTTACGAAAACAAATGAAGTGGACACGAGGTGAGTAGATGATGGATAAATGCTCATTTTGTTGAGAAAGTACTCCTTAATTAAAGCTGCAGATGGGTTAAAATGCTGATTCATTACAGAAATAGGTTTTAATAAAATATTACATTTCCCTAAAAAAAACTGTAATTTCTTGTTCAATCAAGGCATCAAATGAGTGTTCTTTTATTCATCTTAGTAATGTATTTTATGTATGTTTGCAAACACTGCTGTGTGCTGCTCCCCCTGACAGCAGTGCCCCCCTCAGCCGGCAGGTGGCGCTGAGCCTCCAGCAAAGAAGCATACATCCTCAGTATATCAATGGCTGGGATCAAAGTGAATCCTCATGATGTCCTGCCGACCAGCACAACCTACTTTACTGATGTGTGAACACTGCTGATGTCTCTAATGCAGAAACAGATCAGTTCCATCAGCCGTCTGGCCTCCAGGAGGACGACCTGTTTGACTGTTGGCTGTAAAAAGGGCTCCGGCTCCTTCTGGTTTACATCTCAGGTTTAAAACTATCTTAGCTTTCTGCTGACAAAGGCTTCTGTTTCTTCCTGTGTGTTTGAAGTCGATAGCTAAATGGGGAACAATGAGTCACTTGATGGTGGAGGAATGATGTCATCTTTCCTCTGCAGCAGGTATTTTGTGTGGTGCGGCCTGCCCTCCCTGAACTGTGGAAATAAGGAAGACAGCGGATTGTTGCCAGCTTTGTCCTGAGCCCTTTTGTTCTCAGGAGGACCTGCAGTGTGTGGCCTGCCGCGGGCTGCGAGGGAAGGGCGACGGTGTGTTTGTGTTTGTGTGTGAGGAAGGAAGGAACATGTCCATTTCACTGTGTGTCAGCTTTCATTTCCACAAGCACTGATGAAACCACAATGTCTTCTTGTAACTCCTGTGTAGAGCTGGATTTGGTACTAGTAGTCTAGGTTAAATCTCTAATTGTATGACTAAAAATCACCCAGAGAATCAAAAACTGTTAAAGATAACACTGAAAAAAACTGAACCGTTGACTTTAATCAAATGTATTATGTCAATAGATTTAACATAACTGGATTAGGTTAGTTGAAAGCAATAATATTAAGTTGAGCCCAATATTTTTTATTTGAACTTGATATTATTGCTTTCAGATAACCTTATACAGTCAACGTTTCAGTTTTTTCAGTGTAATCTTTAACAGTTTTTGATTCTCTGGGTTTATGTAGATAGTGTTCTGTTTAACTCCCTTTCTAATATTTCAATAAATCTTCATTCAAGTGCATTAGTGATTATTGGGCTGTAATGTCATCCCCCTTCCCATAGCGAGGGAAAGTTGTTGCACTTGGAAACCTGTGAGTGCTTTAGATTTTATCCATAGCATGGTAGCCATGGAAACTGGGTGACATAAATAGGCTAGCAGTGGCAGAGAGAGATGTTGCAGTTTTTAATAATGGACAGAATTTGGGTCATAAAATCTTGCATGTTGGTCTATAAATTGTGTCGTGTGCCAGTTAGGATCCCATTAATCTGCAGCAGTCCCTGTTGGTGTTCAAAGAGTCCGAGGTGTTAGAGGAGCCCAGAGCCCCCCCACTCTCACTTCCAATTCTTTGTTTACTACACTTCATGCATTATGTAATTACACACTGCATTTTAGATACAGTAACAGTGTAAGTATGCTAATTGGGATCAATAATTAATTTGTTATTTGGAACAGCGCTGAACTCCGTCATTCCTCATTCATAATTTCACCACGGGTATATTTAGAGGGGCACTAATGAGGCTGGGGGGGGGGGGAGTGAGCAGCTGCTGCTTCTCTGATGCAAAAACTAGTAGCGAACGCTTCTACAAATGTCCTTTTCTAAAGTAAATGATTCATTTGAATGGACTTGTGAAGAGAAGATTAACCTCCTGTGATTTGATAGGGGAGAAAGGTCAAACCTGTGTTCATCCTGGGGGGGGGGGCAGGTATGACTCAGTGATTACATCTCCACTCCACACACTGAGGGCAGGGGGGCACCAAACACACACTGAGGGACAGATTTAAAAACAATATGAACAGTCTTTAAAATGACATGGGGAGACGTTTCAAACCTTAAATGACATGTGCTGTCTGACAATGTTTCATGATTCTTTTCAAGTGTGTTAAGCAGCTGGATCACAGGAACTGACATGAGTAGAGAGATACAGCTGTGAGACTATAAGCTATTAGGCTGTTGAACTGCTGAGCTCTGAAGCGTCACATTCTGTGTGTTCATCACATACTGTTCATAAGTACATCTCTTTATAGTCCTCATATCCAAATACTTATATATTATTACAGTAAACTGTATTTTCTCCACTCTTCAGTGTTTAATTGTATATTTTGTTTCATCGTATTCTATTTTTATAAGTGCATCTTTTTCTTATTTGTGCATCTCACTTGAACCATTTTCAGTATATTTTATGTCTCTTGTTTGTTATGTTTTATTGTATGGTGCACTGTTCGTTCATCGTCAACAAATACGCTGTAGCTATTGAGCATATGACCAAAAAAAACCTTTGAATCTTTAAAACTTCACTCCCCTCTCTTATTGGAGGTTTTAGGTCTGTAGTGAGTCGAAGTGTCAGTTTATTATTTGACTGTCACTAGTGTAAAAGTCAATTACTAAAAGAACTTATGCAAACACATAGATGCTTACACATATGCAGGGTTAAAGGTAACTGGGTAATAAAACAAGGTACAGTTCTATACATGCTGCAGAATTACAATGAAAATGTTAAAGAATATCAAGACTGATCGGGACAAATATACATACCTCTTATATATTTGAAAAATGTCCAAAATATAGAAATGGCAAAAACATATTACTTAAAGGTGGGGTAGGTCATTTTGGAGAAACCAGCTCGAGTGCGCTAGAATTTGAAAATACACAACCGGAAGAAATCTGCCACTTCCTTACAGAGCCCCTCCTCCAACACACACGAACGCGCACATGACCAATTAGGGCACGAGATAAGTTTGTGCACAGATGGAAGGCTGACAGGCAGGTAGGCCATCCAGTTATTTTAGCCGGGCCGGCTCAGATGATTGGTCGTGCTTTTTACAGCGCCACGGCTTCCACAGATGAGATGTTTTTATGGATTTATTGTCAAAGCATTTAATATATTCATTGCTATCGGGATGTTAAGAGCATTCCATGGAATATAACAACAAGTGTTTCTGAAATAAATTACATACCCCACCTTTAACGGAAATCCATTCCTTTTTTTGGTGCCCCATGCAAAGTATGACATGTATGGCTTTCCAGACTTGGACAATGGACTTACTTCCATTTAAAAAAACATTAGAGGAATCGCATCTCATGGTAGCTGGACAATAAATAAATAAATAAACCTTTATTTTCTGAACTAGTTGAACTGCAAAAAAACATCTAGAGCAGGGGGTCCCCAAACTTTTTCCTGTGAGGGCCACATAACTTTTCCCTTCTCTGATGGGGGCCGGGGTCAGTTTGTAACAGAAAAAGTGTGACGATCGTAGGGGTGCCTAAACGTAAACATTTATTGTTTTCTAGAAAGCCACACATAACCAAATATTAATAACCCTTTCCGGGATCTTCACAGAAAAAAAAGTCAGGAAATAAATAATAACACTATTAATGAAATAAATAACACTATTTATGAAATAAATAATAACCAAATAACCCTCTCTGGGATCTTCACAGAAAAAGTCAGGAAATAAATAACACTATTTGTGAAATAAATAATAACCAAATAACCCTCTCTGGGTTCTTCACAGAAAAAAAGTCCATTGAACATTAACTTTCTGTTGTGCCGTGCACAATCTTAACAGGTAAAAGTTTAGCTTAGTTGTCAGAGCAGAATCTCTTACTCAAATGACTCATATGAGCAGTCTCTCAAAGTTCTTGTGTTCCTTCCTTATAATCCTTTTGTAGGTTCCAGTAGGCTTGTAGACACCGCTGTTTGCAGCTCTCTCTCATCAACTTCCCTGTGAAAACCACAAAGCAAGCAGGCTGAGAAACCGAACTAAGTGATACAGCACCTACACAGCACAATACATTTCACTACCAGTATGGTTGTGGAGATGGATTTTATCGCAGTAGATTTTATTATGATTACATTTGTTTATACTCAGAATGACTCATTCAAGTCAGAAAAGTGAGCTTACCTATGTATGTTCATCAGTGTGAACCGTGGGCCTGCATCTGGCTGGTGAGAAGTTGAATGTCAGGTTCCATTCTAGTCACAGCCAGTCTCAAACACTGATGCAGATGTTCATCTGTCAATCTTGATCTCATCGGAGTTTTCAGGTGTTTCATGTGTGAAAAGGTTTGCTCGCAGATATACGTGCTGCCAAAAAGTGTAAACATCTTCATTGCGTGTTTTTTTATGTTAGGGTACGTGTCGTTTGGGAGGGCGGCATAGAAGTCAATGAGACTGTTGGGCTTGAATGCGTCTTTCAGAACATCACAGTTCTGTAACTCGGCCAACTCAAACTGATAAGAAGGCTGGGCTTCATCGATGTCGACAAGAAAGGGGTTCTGGAAAAGACGGATTTCTTTTGCATTAACATGTAGTATCCGGAATCGCACACCGAACTCCGCCTTCAGCATTTCCAGTGCTTCCACACACTTTTCAGCTGGGAACGGGACCGCTGGGTTCTCTGCAGAGAGGTTTTGGGTAGCAGGGAGATGGATGAAGTTGTGCTTTTTCACTTGTTCCAAAAGCAGCGCAAGTTTCACCTCAAATGCTTTTATGTGAGAGTACATGTCGCAAATGAGTTTCCCCTGGCCTTGTAGCTGCAAGTTAAGGCTGTTCAGCATTTCTGTCACGTCTGTTAAAAATGCGAGGTGCCATTTCCATTCTGGGTCGATCAGCTCTGGGACCGTTTTGTCTTTTGAATGAAGAAATGCATTAATTTCGGGTAGCAGCTCGTAAAAACGCCTCAAAACTCTGCCCCGGCTCAACCATCGGACCTCTGTGTAGTACAGCACATCGCCGTGCGCAGACTCCAGTTCAGACAGGAATTGTTGGAACTGCCTGTGTTTAAGTCCCTTTGCTCTGATGAAGTTTATGCATGACACCACAACCTTCATGACAGAATCCCACTTCAACACTTTGCAGCACAGTGCTTGCTGGTGAATTAGGCAGTGGACTTGTAGCGGGGCGGTGAGACCCCGTTCTTCCATCTCCCGGTTCATGCGTCCTATTAGACCCCGAGACGCGCCCACCATACTAGGAGCCCCGTCAGTCGTGATGCTGGCAAGCTTTGACCAGTCTAGGTCCAACTCTTCCATGGTTTGGCATACTTTGTCGAAAATATCCTCCCCCGTTGTAGTCCCTTTGAGACTTTGGAGGGCTGCCAGCTCCTCGCACATCTCAAAGTTTGCGCTAACTCCACGAATAAAAATGAGCAGCTGCGCTGTGTCTTGCACGTCCGTGCTCTCATCCAGTGCTAATGAAAAAAAGTCAAATTCTTTCGTTTTCTGCTGCAGCTGGGCATATACATTACCCCCGATTTCTTCAATGCGTCTGGTGATTGTACTCGCCGACAGACTCACGGTATTAAAGACATCTTTCTTCTCGGGACACACCTCTTCCGCGACAGCATTCAAACATTTCTTGACAAACTCTCCATCAGTGAAAGGTTTACCGCTGCTTGCTATCAGTTGAGCAACCCGAAAGCTGGCCCGAACGGATGACTGGTTCAGCTGAGCTTGGCGTACAAATGTATTCTGCTGATCTAACAGTCCACTTTTTAGCTTTGAGAGTTTGTCTGCTCGCATTTGGCCTTGCAAGTTATCATACTTGTCTTTGTGACGGGATTCATAGTGTCGGCGCAGATTGTATTCTTTGAATACCGCCACCGCCTCTTGACAGATGAGACAAACAGCCTTTTCTTTGCATTGAACAAAAAAATAATCGTTTGACCACTGCAGGTTAAATACCCTGCATTCTGAATCAATTTTTCTCTTACCTAATCTTTTCGCCATTATTCCGTTCTATTTGACAGGGGCTAGTCTAGGATTCGCGTGGCCAGACTGAAAAAAAATCATAATGCGTCTCTGGTATTGTTCAGGGGGCCGGGCCAAATGTGGAGGCGGGCCGTATCCGGCCCGCGGGCCTTAGTTTGGGGACCACTGATCTAGAGGAAGAATACATACAAAAAAGAATGTAATTAAGAGTCTAAGAGTTTAATAAAGACAGCTTGATTGTCACAACAGATGAGTATTATTGTATATTTGTTTATGTGGATCTGATGCTGCAGAGCCGTGGCTCGGAGGTGAGACTTCTCTCTGAGTCACGGTGAGATGATCTTCTCCTCCCAGATGCCCTCAGGTTCAGGATTGAATGAGTGGGAAGTGATGAGAGCCGCTAAATGAAAAATAAAATGCCCATTGTAGCTGCATCAGCAAGTTCCTCACACCTCCTGCAGGCACGTCCGACTGAGATACAGACACACTTCATTAACCTGGGGCAAATTCAATTTGCACTCTGTTATAAACATTACATCCCACACATCGGCCTGGAAATTCTGACGCTCTCCAGCTAGTTGACGCTCTGCTCATGTTCCAATCAGGACTTGAACCGACGACCCTTTGGTTCCCAAGTCTCACCGAGGTACTGTTGCCCCCAAAACCCTGCACTGCCCGGGAATCGAACCAGGGTCTCAAGAATGGGAACCTTGCATGAAACCACTACACCAGCAGCACACTCTGAAACATTGACTTTAATAAAAAGTATTTTCAACTAATCTATTATGTTAGTTGAAAGCAATAATATTAAGTTGAATCTCGTATATATTTCTTTATTTAAACTTGATATTATTAAACCTAATACAGTTGTGTGAAATGTGTTACATTTAATTAAAGTCAACGTTTACATTAGTTCAGTGCAGTTATGTCTGCATCATGCGCGTCAAATCAGAATTCCTTTAGTCGTCCCAAAGAGGGGAAATTGACATTGTAACATCAGTATAGATAGAAATGAAAAATGAAAATAACACACTATTAGATAAAAAGGCATGCACATATTATTTAAAATAAAATACAAATAAATAAATAAAGGTACAAAAGTACACATTCAGGGAAAATCAGTAAGTAAGCAGTATTTATCAAATAAAATAAGTGTAAAGTTGTAGAATACTGTGTGGTAGTGAGTTGATTGCAGTGGTAAATACAAATACAATTATATATTTACATAATAACAAACCGATTCTTGTTGGATTGGACAACCTAAAAAGTAGCAGCCAGTTGTAATAATAATGTTTGCAGAACATATTGCACATTGTTGTTGCACAACAGTGGTGTCACATGTTGGTCCATGGCCTCCGTATGATGCTGTATTAACATTATAACATTGTATGGTTCAGATCTGTCAGCAGCAGGAACAGTGGGAGGCTGTGCAGTTCAAACCAACAACAAGACGCTCTCTTGCCGTTTCAACACAACGTCTTCAACCCGCACAGTTTCCACAAGCAAAGCTCTGGGAGAACACAAATAAATGTCAGCTTGAGGTTTGCAGGTCTGAAGGCGTCATTTGTGCATTATATTTGCAGAAAAACAGCCGTTCAAACTGCAGGATTGAATTAACTGAAAAAGCAGATGCTAACAAACAGTGTTAAAGATGAATACAAACAATTCAGTATAATAAAAACAAGTGGCCCAAATTAGAGCTGAACATGTTTGTCAGTGTGACTTTGTTTCTCTTTTTTATGCGATTAAGATAACAAGTGAATTGCTAAGACTCCCCTTCAGTGAGAAAGTGAACCCATGACTGTGCATGTATTTCACTTCACACACAGTCATGTTACATACAAAAGCATTCATGTGTATGAACCGGTTAAAGAACCTAAAGTAACATGGAGACAAATACCAACTTTTCTATCTGATTTTACAGGGCAGGATGTGTCATTTGGGAACAGGTCAAACGTTGTCATTGTGCAGCAGGATGATTCTTCTCTGCTCCAGATGCACAGAAAAGTCATCATTTATTTTTCAGAGAATCTAATGCTTCTCTCTGTGATGAATATATTAATAGTAGGGGAGAGTGGGGTAAGATGAGCCAATTTTTACTTATGTTGTCCTCAAATGACAACAACAACCTTTACTTCAGGATGTTTTCTGTCAATCAAAATGAAAATAATTCATCTATAACAAAGGGCCATGAAAATATGACTTCTAGAGACAATTGTCTTGTGGCTCAACTTGCCCCATCAAAGGGGTACATTTATCCAAGTTAAGGGGTACATTTAGCCATCTGGGGGTAAATTAACCAATTGATTTTTTCAAGTTTAGACCTGAGTTGTCTGGTACAGGAAAGTTGTTCCTGTCTGCAATTCAAAGGCCAGTTCACAGCCTTTATTTGGAGTAAGGCCATTGATCTGGTCTGAAGCCCCTTCTCTCTCCTGTGTGAAGACCCTCTGCTGTTCCTCTGTACCTATTTTCTTGGCATCATGGTTTTTCTACAATGTTTAAAACATCAAAACTAATCAGTTGTGTAACAACATTGAAAGACCATTGTATTTACATGTAGTGTAAAGGCTTAACCTAACTTCAGTGCCTCATTAAGTTAAGTTGAACCTCTGGCTCACTTTGTCCCACAGCCACTTTTTGAAAAAAAAACTGTCTAGCTTAGTCCTTCATGCTACTCTTTAGCTAGCTACATTTAGCTGATTCACATTACACCTTGCTAAATGACCAACATGTACAGGGCCGTACCTGGCCAACTTGAGGCCCCACGCAAAGTTATATGATGAGGCCCTCTCAGTGGCGTAACAAGGTTGTGATTGGCCCCGGTGCAAATATTGTTTTGGGGCCCCCCCCCCATCGCCCAAAACATATGCGCACGCTGATGCGCTCACACACGCACGGACACACACAACCACTCATAAGCGCCACATGTAGGCTATCAACAACAGCCTGCCCTGGCCTCAGAGCACCACAGCCTGACAACGGCACAGCGAACTAATCCAATACAATCACTTTACAGAATTAATCGAGATTTCAAGGACGATGCATGACAAAAAAAATTGTCTCATTTCGTCAGTTTAGCCGTTACATCTCTTTGTTCTCTCTTGTCCTTTCTCTTTTGAGCGCCGCTCTTGTGCTTTGGTTTGCTGTACATTATAAATGCAAGCTATTCAATTTTTTATAATGCTGCCGAAATTGCTGCTGCTAGCTACAGTACCTATAACCTTTGAGGTTGATTAAACGGTTCGCTCGTCACGCAAGGTATCACATGACATGAAAGGGAGCAAGGTCATCTTTTTTTGGCTCTGGGCCCCGGGGGGGTGCTGCTAGTGGAGCCTCGCAGCTCAGTTGAGGCCCCGTCCGCGAGGTGAGGCCCCCTCCGCAAGGTGAGGCCCCACGCAGTCTGCGTGATCGGCCTGTAGGGAGGGACGGCCCTGAACATGTATGGGACATATTTCAGACCTGGATACATTTTGCTTTGACATAACAGTAATTATACCTAACAAGAGTTGGATTTATTCAGTTGGGAAACTACTGAAGGCCTAGGTGTGAAATGCACGGCCGCTACTGTTATTTACACATCCAGCAGACACAGAGCAGCATTAGCATTAGCATGTGTGTCCACCTGATCAATGTCTAATATTTACTCTGTTTTAAACTTGGAACAAAATTGTCGAAAGCAGAGTTGTCTGGCCCAAAAATACATCAACAATAATGAGTTTCAAGAAGCTAAAAGCTCCGTGGAGCTGTGGAAACTGCAGAGTTGTAAATATGTCTCTGTTCAACCCAGTCTCACGGCATTTCGTGTTATAGTCACGACATTTAATCTATTGATTCGTGATTCCCTTTTTTTCGTGTCACACAGAACGATTTTAAAAGCAATAATAATAATAATAACTTGAATTTATATAGCGCCTTTCGTAACCTCAAGGTCGCTTTACAAAGAAACATACAAGGACAAGACATAAAACATAAACATAAAACGGGGCAGAAATGGAAGTGTAATGGCGCGTTTCCACTACAGCGCGGAGCCCGGCCTCGCTCGGCCTCGCTCGGCCTCGCTCGGCCTCGTTAGGCCTTGTTAGGACCAGCTCACTTGATGGCGCGTTTCCATTACAGTTTAGGAACTGGGGCAGTAACTATAGTAACGCAGTGTAGGCGGAGCAATCGGCTTTTTGTCGGGCGGAGTCACGCTGCTTAAAACTGCCGTGACGACTTATTTGTTAGAAGTGAGCTTTAGAACAGATAGGGACACAACGCTTTCAAGCAAATAACAGAGCGTTAGAAAAAACGTACCATGCAGAGACTCCAGTAACGCCGTTGCAGAGTCCAGGCCTCCATCCCTCCCAACGCTAGCCGGTCTATGGCCGTAAATGGTGTCCATTAGCTCAAACCACTTCCATTTTTCCTACTGGCACCACTCCTGTTGTTATTATCTTTGACCAAGCGATATTCACTCTTCATCTTTTTGAGTTTTTCCCTACACTGCACGACAGTCCTCGAGTAGCCGCTTGTGGACATCTGTGTAGAGACCTCCTGAAATACTTTAATATTGCGAGTTGTCCCGTCGAGCTCCCGCTGGGTCTTGTCATCTGCAATGTAATGTAGGAACGTCGTCACTTCCTCGACCAACCACGGCGTGCTTTTCTTTTCCATTTTAGCTCCTCTGTTGACAAAAATGCTGTTTATAAAAATGCTGCAAGCTTCGCTATATATATATGCGACGCTAGGGATTATCTCGCGCGCCGATTGTGACGATTCTCTCTGACCAATCAGCAGTCGAGAGTGTTGACGTCACAACTCAGCCTGGTTGTTCCTGGCCCTAGAACCACGATTTTATGAGGCCAGAAAAACTGTGAATTAGGACCCGCCGGCCGGTACTAGGCCAAGTGGAAACGCAACCAAAGTCGGGCCGCTGACGTCACAGCCCTCTTAAACCGGGCTCCGCGCTGTAGTGGAAACGCGCCATAAGTGGGGGGAGGGATCGAGTTATTGTTGGAAGGCGATGTTGAACAGATGAGTTTTAAGGGTTGATGTGAAGATGTTGAGAGAAGGGGCGTTGCGGATTTCTGCAGGGAGCGAGTTCCAGAGGGTGGGGGCAGCGACACTGAAGGCACGGTCCCCGAAGGTGCGGAGGCGTGAAGGTGGGATGGAGAGCAGGCCAGAGTCTGAGGATCGAAGGGTGCGGGACGGGATGTAAGGGTGGAGGAGATCTGTGAGGTACTGAGGGGAGAGGGCATGGAGGAATTTGTAGGTGAGGAGGAGGAGTTTGTAAGTGATGATGAGGGACTTGACCGGGAGCCAATGGAGGTTGAAGAGAGTGGGGGTGATGGTGTGTAGAATGTATTTCTATTGGTAGTGTGTTTCGTGCCTGCAACACGTCTTTTTGTCCGGTCGGTTCTTGGAAGACCGGAAGCTGTGTGGTTCATAAAAAAATGTTCTTACTCAATATCAAGCCACGATTATTGTTTTATTTTAAATCGTATAATGTCTGACTTTTTTTGCCGTCCGCAAGGAAAAGAAATGGAGCTCAGAGCCTCAGAATACTGAAATCTGTATTTTTTAAATCTTTTTTTCCTTCTAATTTGTTATTATTTTCTAAATAACACACTGTTATTTACTCAACAATAACACACAATTATCCTTGTTTTTATTTATTTGTTTAATTCCATAATCTCGGGCTTTTTTGGCGTCCGTCAGGAACTGAATTTAAAAATAAAGTAACAGGAAACAGACGTAGGCCTATAAGGGACATTTCGAGCATCATTGCGATACACACCCAGGTTGTGGTCGAATAGTCCATTTAGCTTAGGAACCTTCCTAACGGAGTGAAATGACCCGGAAGTCCCTCAGTGGCAGCCATGATAAGAGCGATTCGAATTCTCTGAGTCTAGACCAGGGGTGTCAAACTCAAGTGCTGGTAAGGAGAGTTATTGCCACTCGTCGGCTGAAGTATTTGCGGTGTGTTCGTAGGGGGGCGTCTTTATCCGACGAAGCCAACGAAGCCCGACGTAGCTGACGTAAAAGTCGGGACACCTTCGGTACGCGTTCTTTGGTCTCAGGTTGGTGTGTAGAGACCTTTATACATCCATGTTGTAGTCCGCTGTATAGAAAACTGTAGTTTCCATAGTTTCCCCACAGCAGCAGACGCACATTTATGACGTCCGCTGGCGCATCATAAATACGTCGGATAGTGAAAGTGCAGTCGGATTCTCTAAAGCAGTGATTCTAAAATGGGGGTACGTGGACCCCTAGGGGTACGTTAGGGTACTGCAGGGGGTACGTGAGATTAAAAAAAAAAAGGTTAATAAAAAAAATACCATGCATGATTACAAAAATAATCATAGTACAATAAGTTAAATAGAAAACACAATTGTATATCAAATATTCCTAGAACCACCAAGGGTTCAAGATCCGTTCTTGTGCTTTTCTGGTGCTTAACTGGTTTTTCTGTTTTTACAAGTGTGTGGTTGCGTTCTAGTCACTTTGCTCAGCGCTACTGCTTGTTACAACTTGCCGTACATTAACTGTTATTGCTCAGGTTAATCTCGCCCCCCTCCGACGTAAGCGTGAAGTATTGGTTCTTGCCGGTCAGCCGATTGGGGCTAGCTAAGAACCGGGTTTCGGTACTGAGAGCCGGCTCCGCTGCGGTGGAAACAGGAAGAACCAGAGCTAAATCAGGCTCTAGCCCGGAACCACGCTGAGCGGAAAGCCAGTTGCAATATTAGATTATAACAAATAGACATTGAAATGGTTAAAACGTAGCAGCACTACAGCAGGGAATGTGGACAACGGAGAAAAAAAGAAAGACAAAATTGAGCCAACAAAATGCCGTCAATATCAGGAGGCGTATGCTTTGATGGGATTCACGTCAACAAACGGCAACCCGCCCCAGGCAGGCATTGTGTTTTTTATGTGGGGAGAAACTAGCCAACAGCTCAATGAAACCAGCGCACCTCCAGAGACATCTCAACACCAAACACCTGTGTCATGTTGGTAAGCCACCGGAGTTTTTCAAGAGAAAACTTGCTGAGTACAGATCCTCGCAAGAGATGATGCGAAAAGCCTCCACAACATCAGCCAAAGCACTGGAGGCATCGTATGCGGTGTCACTGCCCATCGCTAAAGCCAAAAGCCGTACACGATCGCTGAGGACCTGTTACTCCTAAATAGTGTCATTGCAGTGTTATTACATAGTTTGTTTATAATTGCACATTTTTTCAGTTACAACGTTGTTGTTTTTTTAACCCTTTCATGCATTGTGGTCACTACATTAGAGACTGCTAATTTAATGCTGTTTACATGTATATGCATGGGGTTTCGGATGGCATAGTTGCACATCAGGCACCACAGTGGATTTTATTATAATATTTGTGTATTGTATTTTATAGTTTTTGCATAATATATCATTTAGTTCATTGATTTGTTAAACATATATTACTTAAAAATCTGTTTTAAAAAAAATGTCTCATGCATAAAGATGAAAATATCCTTAGTTTGTTGTAATTAATGCTTTGAAGGAGTTAATAAATCACACACTGATGGAACATCACTATATTGTAATGATTTATATAGGCTTTTTCTATCAAAAAATGTCGGGGTCGGTCAGGGGGTACTTGGCTGAGAAAATGTTTCACAGGGGGTACATTACTGAAAAAAGTTTGAGAAGCACTGCTCTAAAGTACCGCAGTCTCTTCTCCTAAGTCCTTTTGAATTCTCCTATCCACTATCCCTTAACCCCGTGACGTTTCACACAGAGGTCAAGGGATAGACGATAGGGATAGACGTTAGGAGCTGATTTTTGGACTATTCGACTGCAACCCCACTGAACTGATTACCCAAGATCCTCAGCTATGGTTTAAGCTCGGTGATTGGATGTTTTAGCCGCAATGCATGTTGGGATATGGTGTTAATGCGATATGAAATCCGAAAAACATTTCGGAGTTTAGGATGGCCGAAGACACTACACTACCCATAAACCTCAGCTATCGTTTGGGACTACAGTCCCTTTGCTTGAAAACCCCGTGATTAATCTTCAAGCTCTGGGATTGGATGTTGGAGTGGCAGTGCGCCAAGGTTACGACGAGCGTCAAACAGCTCTTTGAAATCGAACGAAACCACGGCAAACTATCCAAAACTGGACTCGAACGGGACCAGTCCCGACCCCCCAGAACTACACATGCTGGCTATTGTGTTTCGCAAAATGTTCTATGGGACGTCTCTACTGGGAACGTTTTCGTTTTTCCCACAATTAGAAGTTGCCAGTATTAACCACATTGGTGTTATCAAATGTAAAACATGTAATTAATAAATGGGTGAAAATCGCTTGTGTCCATAATGGGCAGCGTTAATATATACCCACATGACAGCTCATTGTTACTTTGTAATTCTACTCCACTACAATTCAGAGGTTAACCTGGTATTTTTACTCCACTACATTTATTTTAGTTACTTTGCAGATTCTGATTAATGATGTGAAATATAAACAAACCTTAAATCAGACTTTAGTTACACCTGAGTAAAATTCAGTGAAGGTGATCGTCAAGTGCCAACAATCAGGAGAGATATTTGATAGTTGGTGCTTGAGAAGACTAAACATTTATCTGCAGATCCCTATAAAGCATATTCATTACTCGTTATTCTCTACTAATAGTTAATTAAAGACTGTATATAATGGCTATTTTGCACATCCCTTTCAAGATTTCAAGATTTTCAAAGGTTTATTGACATATCATATACACAACTACGGTGTAGTTATGCAATGAATGAAAAACTTGGGTCGCAGGTTCCTCAACAGTGCATTACAAGACATCTATCAATATGTGTGTATACCTCCACCATTAAACTGTCGTATTCTGCACATTTCTTATACTATCTACATACATAAGAGTATAATTAATATGTATAATATCAGTTAAAATAAGTGCTAGTAGTTAACATTGCAGGAAAGCAATATATTAGACGTTAAGTACTTTGTCAGGCTTAATATTTATCTGTAGATACCCCCAAAGCTTTTTTCTTATTTAAAAGAAGACCTTAACCTAAAGTATTCTTTAATGTTTAAATAAAAGTTAATTAGTTTTTCTGTTTTGCACATCCTCATATTAATATCTTTGTACATCCTGCACTAAACTGTTTTATTGTAGAGATCACACAGTATCTTCTTGATTTTTTACATTCTATATTTCTATCATTGACCTTCTACTTTCCCCCTATGAAAGTATGTACTCTTAATATTTTTTTCATCAAATATAACATATTAAAAATAATTAAATAACGTGCTTTAACCACTAGGCGGTGCACACAAGGTACACACAGCATAGAATGCCATAATAACTTTGTATTATTAGTGTAGGACACTTATGTATGTATAACATCTTTAGATGTGTAGTTTTATTCATGTTTTCACATAATTTTACAGGATATTGCTATAATTTCACATGTTTACTTCTACACATTAATATCTGATTTGTAAAACATCACAGACAGAAAGGTATATCTGTCATTTAATGGTAAGCTATTGAAATTCTGATTCCATAGATGTGTCTCCCATCACCCAAAACCCCTGACTATTCTCTCAACTCAGTATTTACATTCTTTAATTCAAAGAAAATCAGTAATATCTTTAAAAACTACAAGTCCCTTTCTATCAGCTGTGCACCGTTATGGTGTAAATATATCTACCAATTGGATCAAATATAAAAGTCAGTCGAATTAGTGTTGATACTGCAAGGAGACGTATTGTGTGAAGAGAAATTGAAGATGTTGTTTAATTGCTGATATATTTATGATCCACGTCACGTATTCAGTTTCGGCGGCAGTTCTTCCAGTTTGTCCAGAAGTCTTCTAATCAGGGCTCTATAAATAAAGAACTACGGCAGATGTGTAATATTTAATGCAGCCGAACCGTGTATTACAATGCCGTTATGTGATGACTTCCAAAGAGAAAAGCAAGCACACTCGGATTAAAGTATTATTTTCTTCTTTTTTTGAAAATGTTTTTCGGATTTCATATCACATAAACACCACATCCCAACATGCATTGCAGCTAAACAATCCAATCACCGAGCTTAAACCATAGCTGAGGATCTTGGGTAATCAGTTCAGTGGTTGTGTATCTGTTTCCAGTTATTTTATTTTGAAATTCAGTTCCTGACAGACGCCAAAAAAGCCGGACATTATAGAATTAAACAAATAAATAAAAACAAGGATAATTGTGTGTTATTGTTGAGTAAATAACAGTGTGTTATTTAGAAAAGAATAACAAATTAGAATGAAAAAAAGATTAAAAAAATACAGACTTCAGTATTCTGAGGCTCTGAGCCCCATTTCTTTTCCTCACAGACGGCAAAAAAAGTCCGACATTATACGATTTAAAATAAAAACAATAATCGTGGCTTGATATTGAGTAAGAACATGTTTTTATGAACCACACAGCTTCCGGTCTTCCAAGACCCGACCGGACAAAAAGACGTGTTGCAGGCATGAAACATACTACCAATAGAAATACATTGCTTTTAAAATCGTTCTGTGTGACTCGAAAGAAAGGGGAAAGTCGTGCTGGTGAACACGAATCAATAGATTAAATGTCGTGACTATAACACGAAATGCCGTGAGACTGGGTTGGTCTGTTGGTTGGTCACTACCACAGAATCATTTCAACCTGGCCCCCTAAAAATGACTTCCCAATACAACAATTCTCAGTTGTATACAGCAACTTACATTTCTAATCAAAGTCTGCATTGGGGTTGGTTTAGATACTTTATTGATTCCAAATTGGGATACTGTTTGGTTAGAGCTGCACGTAAACGAGGCATTGCACCAGAATTCCAAAAAAAATTAAAATAGAACATCAACATAACCAAGTAGTTTAGTTTGAGTCCAAAACAGTTCAACCTTTCAACTTTGCAGTTATGATAATTGTTTATCTTTTTGGGTGGGTATACGTAATTCTATATTGGGTTTCATAAAAAAACATCACTGTGTGCAGGCCTTTTAATCAGATTCAGGAGGTGTGTGTGTGTGTGTGTGTGTGTGTGTGTGTGTCTG